>JAUTXW010003709.1:0-617500 GCA_030620095.1 Kuschelorhynchus macadamiae | reverse complement strand
ATTTTTTATAGTGAAAAAATCATCAGGTTTTACATATATTTTATCAGAATAATTTTTTTAGGGTCTAGAGCGCACACTCCCGCCAAACAGTCAATACCTCCACCAGATATTATGGTCGAAGATTCTCAGGGAAGCATGGGAACTGAAGGAGGAAAGTCAAGAAGTTCCAAAGCACCAAAAATGGAGGTGATAAATTCACTCCTAATTACATATAGTTTTCAGATAAACCTTATTGGGTTTTAGTGTAATAATATTGTTTTTTTAGGTGTTTCAGGATTTGGAAACTGTATTTACTGCTGATCAGTTAGCAGAATATTCTTGGAATGGTCAAGGTCCGTTCATGCTACAAGAACAAGTATGTATATTTTTTTATGATTTATATACAGTTGTAAATTTGACTCGTTCATTTTCTATCATTTGTTGACATTAGTCTTTATATTTTTCATAAATAATTACGAATTAATCAAGTATGCCTGCATATTTGGAGAATTGTTGTTACCTTTTTAAGTAAGGTGGCAAAGTGTGGCTTTAAACAATTGGGATTTTTATGTATCCTGACACATCCAGTAAAACTGACATATTATTATGTTTAAATACCTTTCACTCCCCAAGTAGTACTTTTAGTCATGAATACGTCATTGTTATCACAAGTATTTTCATTGAAGTAACCGGAACTTGGTGTCGCCACGTTCTGTTTAAGCTGAGACTACGTAGTAGTCATAACCAAAATGGGGAACAATTTTTGGGTAACTATTTCGTGCATAACATATAACTGTGACTTTCACCATTACGTAGAGAGTACGGAATTGTGTAGTTTCATTTAAGTAGCCGAATAGTAATAATTCACCCTATTCGTCACTTCCTTATTTCTGTCTTTATTTAGTCCGTTTTAAAAATATGTATTGTTCGTTTTAATACAAAGAGAACAGTCATGGCAACTACAAACACTCAAATTAGGAATATGGTGTAGGGCGTATAGAATACGTTATTGCTATTTGAGGTAGGATACATGCGCTTCACTTAGTTTTCTGGCTATGCTAAGGACCTAAAATTAAAACGCAGGTAATTTCTCTGGTGAATATGCTGATGATAGTCGTAAAAAAATTACGCGCCTTTAAAATTCGTTAATTTCCAATACATTTTGGTCAAATATATTGGCCCATTTGAATCTCAAAAATGTAATTTTGGACTTTGGTTTAAAAAGTAATTGTCATTAAATATCTTATTGAAAAGAGTGATTCTTTTTTTAACGTAATGCTTAATTTGTATGCATTTTTAATCTATATACTCACAAAAACAATCATCATAGCTAAATATTTATAGGGGAGATAAAAATACACAATGGCGTTCTATTGGACTTTTACTTTTACGTTGACTGCATTTCTTTACTGAGAAAATTACTTAACATCAAGTGTATACGACTGCTCCAATACGCTTTTATAGTTTTGGATTCTTTAAATATGCAACTGTCACTTGTACCCAATTACACACTGAAGTTGTTATTAAACCTATATTGTATATTATTACCAAGCAGTTACGATTTGGGAACATTCCTCCGGTTCTTTAAAATTTAATCGGTTGGGACGTAGCATGCGGAGAGTTGCCGTACCTGAGTCACTACTATAATTCTGCCACCTATCATAAGCCTTTGTTTCGTTTTTATTTTTTGTTTCCTTAAAATACCTCTTTAGGTTGTTTTGTTCAGGTATAACATAATCAAGTTGTGATATTTATAATTTTCTATAAAATGTGACTGAGTGACGAAAGCTACTTTTTTTTCTTATGATATGTGAAGCCATTGTGAACCATTTTAACTTGTTACTCGTAGACGATAACACAACACATACACAACTATATGTGTTGTGTTATAGGTAAATAGCTGTAGACCGAATTACAATGACTTTAGAAGGACAGTGGCGACAATAGAAGCCCACCCGGCAAATTTATTCAAACTTTCTAAAAGTTTAGAATGGGGCACCCATATTATCGTTGGTTTTTCTCAAAATATGACTAAATTAATCTACTTTTATATTGACAATATCTGTCAGCGTCAGTTGTAAATGTAGGGTTATGTTAATGTTTTACTTTAATAATCTATTCGAACTATCTAGTATAAACTTACTTTTTCATTTAGATTTTTAACAAATAACAATGTTTGTGCAAGCGATTAATGAGAGTTGTCTGCCAAGTGAATTTAGTAATATAGTATGTACTGAAAAAAGCCTACAAAATAAAGTTTCTTTTATGCTAATATTAGAGAGCTTCTACCTCAAATTGAGGTGCTGAATGAAGTAAAATATACACTAAGACGTGAGACAATATTGTCTTTTACAGCAAAATAAAACCAAAATATAATAATGTGCAATATTTAATAACTTTTCCTGGAGTAAACTTAAGGCATTTACGGTCAGAGTCATTTACACATTCATCACAAACACCTTATAATTACAAGCAAAAAACAGGTGAACCAGGCTTAAATACATTTCTCCATATCGCCAATGGCTGAGAACTTCTTATTTGAATCAATATTCATCAATAGAACCCACGTAGGCGAAAAGTAAACAAAACGATTTTAGCAGTAATATGGCCGAACCAATAAAAAATTGGTTACTCTATTGTTGCCACTGTCCCTCAAGTACAAGAGGTAATAGTTTACTTGTAGTAAATATTTACTGTAATTCTTACTTCTAAGTTGCAACAGAAGAATAACGACTGGTAACATCCAGTTTATAGTAGCAGTAGACGATAACTTTTTCTACTCTGCAACGACTCGTTTTACTTTATAGTAATACGTTATAGGAGTAGTATAAAAGTAGTAATTTAGTAAACAGATTAGAAACAGTAACTTTGAATAATTACTATTATGTAACGGAAAAGAAATGACGATTTTGGAGTCAATTCCTTAAGTAGTTGCTTGGCAGTAGTTATTATATAATTACTTTTCATGGAAAATTACTATAAAGTACTATTCGCAGTAATAAATACATATATAATACTTAAAAACGTGTAACCCAAAGTGTTTGTTGATATATAGTAGGATTATTAGTAATAAATCCGTAAAAACTCATAAAGAGTAGTAGTGGAAACAGTTGTAGCTACTTTGGTGCTAGCTGGGTCTAGACTTACCTAATTTTTATCCTACTCTTGACATTTCAGGTAACTCATTATCTGGGAATCAAATCGTTCAAAAGGAAATATCCAAATATTACCAGACGTCAAGTAGATATGCAAGAGCGAGACTATTTGAAAGAAAATGGATTAGTAACAGAAGCCCAATGTGATTTAGGGTTGACTGCAGTCATTGCTCAAGATATATTAGACATCATGTACGCAGATTTTCAGGTACGGCGTTTTTTATTTTTTACATTTATATAAACAATTGGTAAGTCGTTTATGTTATTTTATTATTTTTTATTATGAGCTGGAGCACAGGCCAGAACAAATTTCACTGAAAAGACAAGTTATCCAGACTTGCTCTAAGGTCAAATCAAGCAAGAAAAAAATAATTATACAAACCTAAACTTTACATTCTGATGTTTAACTTTTTTTTCTAACTTTTAAGGTAATTTTTGGAACGATAATCGGAATTGTACAATTACTGTCAAGGCATCTGAATTTTTAGTAACTTTTAATAAATTATAATGTCTCTACTTTCCACCAATTATTATTATCAATCATTTAGGTATATCAAAATATTTTGGTCTATGAACTATTAAATATTGCAAGTTTTTAAATGAAAAATTATAATATGTAAATGTGTTCTATAAAAACTAAGAAGTTATTTTTAGTTATATTAAGTTATCTAAGGACTATATTCTGGATATTAATTATATCTTGGTAGTCGGGGTTCTAATGCGATTGTCAAAGGTTTGATCCCATAAATCTATACCTACTGTTACGACATGTTTACAGGACAAATATGAAGATTACTGCCGAAGCCAGCGCGAGAAACAGGCTCGGGAGTTGGCGAGCAAACAGAAAGCTTTAAACCAGGTCTCACTCAAACCCGGATTTGACAAGCTGGACATTCTTGAACAAGTTGTACAGTCAGCAGCGGCGTGGAACCAGCAGTTGAATAAGGTAATTCAAATGAGAGAAAAAGAGAGGAGCAAAAGAAATTTGAATTGAATTTTATTTTCGAGTTGAAATAGCCATCACTGATGTAAAAGCACATTTCTCTCTTTTAAAACCAGCCCAAGGAAAATTATATTCTTGCCAATGTCATGTGCTTTATTATCTAAAAGAAACTGATACCCTATGAAATTTAATTTAAATTACATTGTTACAGTACCATATTATAATTAATAATTAACTACCACTCTTAGTGCAATAGTCTGCACCTATAAATTTTTTACTATCAACATTAAAAAGAGATATTTTTAGTTAAATTAGACATAATAATATTTGTATCAATGCAATTAATCGTGCTTTTTCCTGCTATACCCTAAATAATTTCCGAGTCCTAAAGTTGCATTTTTAAATCTAATGACTGCATTGTTTTTCCACATAATTGTAATGCGTTTTCTTAAAATTGTCGCTAAACTCGTAGTTCAACAAAAAAAATCCTGGTACGGTTCCCTTGGTATATTGATGATATTCAGTATATATATATATATATATATATATATATATATATATATATATATATATATATATGCACTCATATACTGCCTTTTTACAAAGTAAAAAATTAATAGTATTAACAGAAAAATATATTTAGTAAAAGTTGACTTTAAAGCAAACAAATGATTTTTAAGAAAAATAACTTTTATTTATTTAGGCGAGAAAGGAACAGAGAAAAGCTTATATGGATCTGCAGAGTCTGACAGTTCATTATCCCAAATCCAAAGTAAAAGTAGTACCCACTCCCAAAATAGGCCATTATCCAGTCGCCTTAGTGCCAGGCCAGTTCACCGATCACTACAAAGAATTCACCCCAACTGAATTAAATAATCTACCCTTGAACACCATGTGTTACGATGAAATCAAAGTACACGGCATGGAAAGCGAATCAGAGGAATCTAACAGTGGTCTAGACTCCGATTCAGAATCCAGTTCGAGTTCTTCTAGTTCAGATTCATCTTGTGGCGATGATGATTGCAAAGAGTGCGTAAAGAAAGTGAAATCGGAGATCAATGGTGCTCGTGAAACGGACTCGGACGACGTAGTTATTATCGAGAATGATGCAAGTAGTAGTGATTCAGTAGTGTTGGTCAGTGTTACTGCGGCGCCAGTAACCGCTTGAGAATTATAAGAATATCGTTCCATATGATTTCAAGTATTGTATATTTGTTAATTTTTAAATTAGACCATGTTTTTTTTTTATTTTTAAGAAGTATTTTTTAATGTTCTGCCGACTTAATTATTTCTTTTAACAAAAATTGAATAGATACTATAACTTGCTTAATACCTTTTAAAGTTCAGGGTGTTTTATGAATTTTGAAGACCTACATCTTTATTACTGATTACCAACTGGTCAGTTTTTTTTCCATTATTTGGCTGATTTTTTATAACCAAAAATATTTCACAATCAAAAGAGTTTTGTAAATGACAAAATATAGATGCAGTAAAAAGCTCGACAGTTGACGAAATAAACGTTTTTTAATTTTTCTAAAAAATATTGATTTTTAGATAGCTATTAAGTTAATACTTACTTTGTATATATTATATATATACAAAGTTAACTGTATATTGATAATGTACTATATATTGATTTCCATAAATGTATTGTATCCAAAAATTTATTGCACTATATAATTTAAAAATTGTGTCAAGACAAATATGTATTTAATTATAATCTTACAATATAGAATATTTATTTTATCGAATTGAAACCATTTTTACAAATAATTAATAAAATTGAATTTTTTTAAGGGAATCAGTATTAAATTTAATACGTATACTAGAATAAAATATATTATAGTACCAAATGTATTTTTGTATTCTTCGACAATGTCTTAAAAACTAGTTTTGTTTTTTAAGAAATTAGTAGATCATTTAGTTCACTTCTTAAGCACGTCTATAAAGGTCTCACGGGGCACTGAAATATTTGCGATACTTCTCATCTTTTTCTTTCCTGCCGCTTGCTGGGCCAACAGTTTTTTTCTTCTTGTTACATCTCCACCATACTGTAAAAAAGACAAGAAAACTCCACAATAATTCGAATTAAACTATTAAGAAATTAAAACACAAAACATGAAATAATCTTTGTGACAAAAATTGAGAGTTCAATAAAAGTAACCTATTTTAAAACACTTTATTTGTTTAAATATATGGAGTGTAGATACAAGTCTTTTCCTCTATGATTAATCCAGGAGATTGGTCTGCAGCGTGTAAGGTGGTTTATACCACTTACTGAAGGGGTTCTTTAAAACAACCTTGCTCGATATACTGAATAATATTGTCGGGTATTAACTGCGTGGATAATAATAGGAGTGAAAATTCTTCGTAGAAAGCTTGACTAACACCTCCGATAGTGGCTTTTCGAATAGTTTAACATGGCACAACAACAATCTCGAAAAACGACAATATAGCTGTTTCATTTAGCTGATTGAGGCAATGACCAACTAAATGGATACTCAAGCTACCCATGCTTGGTCATTTTTTTGTTTTGCTTTTTTCACGTCGTACAAATTACTAGGATTAAATTCTAGAGACAAAATTGGTTTGGATAGTTCGGTGACAGAGCGTAGGCGACAATTCAAAACGCCCTTTTTCGGTATTTTAATTTGAAGTCAAAATGTTAAAGATACATGTTCCATCGAGCCAATCTTCTTGAGGGACTTGACTTTTGATGAAAAAGAGTCTGTCAAAACTCTAAAATTAAGTTATATCTGTAGACGTTTCGCTTTGATATTAGACATAAAACTCGGCGTATTTTTAACATTTTTAAAGAAATTACTACTATTAAAACCTTAAGGGAATGATTCGTGCTTAGAATGCACCCATATGTAATAACATTTGCAAATTACTTTTCTAATTCTCTATATAGCTGAGGCATAACTATACATATAATCGAATAAGTTAAGCAGCACTCGCAGTGTCAAACCTAATTTACTTGAAAATATTACAACACTGTATCGATTTGTCCTTGATAACGTAAGCAGCACCAAATAAACCAAAATGAAAAATCTAGACACCACAAATGCAGATAATACTTTTGACTAACACTGTTAAGAAGCAGTACTTTTATTCTGTAATAACATTAGGAGGTACCCAAAAGTTGGGGATAAATGATAAATTATATTAATTGATTAAACTTGATCTATTCCACTTAGACGTTTGAGCAGAGTATAAGATTTAAGACTAGCGAGTGACTTGAACGTATGCCTGGATTGCCGGACTATTTATTACTTGGTTTTTCTTTATTATATTAAGATATTACAAGTATATTAGTTGTTTTAGACGTTAATAACAGTAAATTGATGAGATTTCTAAGTGGGCGATTACACTGGTAATGCAAATAAACAATATAAAAACCAGCAAGGCATTGTTTTCGATAACTAATAATAATTTTTCATAGTTTTATAAATAGAAACTTCTATTTATTCATGTAAAATGTTTCATTATAGTAAATTATATTTCCCAATAAATAACGTACATGGTAAACCTGTAGAAAAAATTAAACAAATAGTATTTTTTAATACTCGAACATTTCATTAAGAATATTTTTACAAAAACATATTAACCTAAATTAAAAAAGGCAGGCCCACATGCTATCATATTTAAATACTAAGAAATGATTTGCCACGATTGGTTGTGCATGTCCATAATAAATACTGCGGAGCTTGAAGTCACCCGAAATTAAAATATGTTAAAACCTTATTCCTTGCAATATTCTGGGGTTAAATAAGAATTATGTCACTTAACGACAGTGTTACGGACACCAGAAGGTTTGAAAATTATCGTCATTAAGCTAGGTAATTCCCATCTCGGCTGTTGAATTATTTTTTTAGAAGCATTGAGACTGAACGTCATCTTTAAGAGAGGAAAGACATATTTTTATAAATTAGCCTTGATATTGGTGATGATTTGGTGCAACAAATAACAATAAATGAAGGAGCTAAGGATATATTACTATTAATTATTTTTTAGTTTACCTAAAATTACTTTTCAATGAATTTCCAGAACTGTATACCAGCGTCAACTAAAAATAAAACAATAAAAAACCTAGAACATTATAGACAAAATTTGTCAAACTGGATTTTACAAGGTGGTTCAGACGGCTTTGGTACAAATATTCAGAATAGCGATAATAATAGCCACGACCTAGCTAGGAGTCTTGAAACCCATAATCAAAAATTACCATGCTTACAAGAGTCCTATAGTTTACACTAACACTCAATTCAGTATTCGGTACTGCTAGGTGGATCCGCACCGCGTTAGTCGATTAAACCGTAATAGAAATATAACGGTGATTTAGCCGTATAAATTTAGGATTGACACTCAAATCAACATTCGGTACGACTAAATGCATTTACACCGCGTTAGCATCAGGTTCGTCAATAAAACCACCGTTTTTTTTTAAAGAATTCAAGCCAGATGAAAACAGGTCAAGCTCTTCATGCTGATTTGCAAATCTCATTGCCCTTGTAATAGGTGCATGGAAACCAAAATTGGTATTATTGTGTTATATAAAAAAGTTCAGTTCTCCTAAGAAATCTATATATTACGTGCAAATTAATCAGCTTTAGAAGAGCCGGACATCTTAACAACAATAGGCTCACATCGTCTACAGTCTTTCTATGGGCTAATTTATCTAATTTAAGGATACTAGGGATGTGATCATAATTATGATCAACAATGATAATATTTAATTTATAAGCACACAGCCTGAGAAATCTATTTTGAACTTTTTCTAAACTATACTTATAAACTTCATAATTTGGCGACCATATCACAAAGGCATATTCCAATACAGATCTTACTAGAGTACAATAAATTAATCTTAATGAATTAACAGATAAGTCTCCGCTGATTTTCTGGATAAAACCTATCAATTTGCTTGATTTTACACCACTACATTCACATAGTCACTGAATGAGAGACGATAGTCAAATAGCACTCCAAAGTCTTTGACTGTGTTAACTCTACCCAGAGGCACTCCATCAAGACTATAGTAAGTGTTGAATTTTAATTGTCCTTTACAAAAGCTAATAGAACTACATTTACCAATGTTAAGAGCAAGCCCATTTACTCCCGAGCACTCCCGAAATCGGTCTAGGTCCGACTGTAAGGCATCCGAATCGTCTGTGAATTCAATCACTTTAAATATTTTAAGATCATCTGCGAACATCAAAAAATCAGAAAGTAGTATATAATTATAAACATCATTAACAAAAAGGTTAAACAATAAGGGAGAGCAGTGTGTAACTTGAGGCACCGCCGAAACGGCTGCGATTGGGTCAGACCTGAAGCCACCAACTCTGACCCTGTAGGTTCGCCCCTCCAAATAACTTTTGATCCATTGAACAAGATTTTGACTGAAACCCAAAGCTGAAATTTTAGCCAATAGTAGCTCGTGATTAACTTTGTCAAACGCTTTGGAGAAATCCGTGTAGATAGAATCCATTTGAACATTCCTCTCCAAGGCGCTCAGCTGATGCGATTGATAGAAGCCAAATTGGTGACCATAGATTTGCCCAAAACAAAACCGTGTTGGTAATCTGATATTAATTATCTACATAACCACGAAAGCTGCCCATACATGAGCGCGTCAAATAATTTAGGAATACTGGATTGTATACAAATACTACGATAGTTCTTAATAGATTCTTTATTACCGGATTTGTGGATTGGACGAGGTAACCCTCTTTAAATTTATTCGGGAATTGACCAAACTTTAATGAAACATTAAAAAGCGTAGTGATGGCATGAGACAAGATGCAGAAGCAACGCTTCAGCAGTTAATTCGGAATACCGTCAGTTCCCGAAGATAGTTTATCAGGCAATCCATTAATATGCTCAAAAATCTCAGACACCGAAAATAATCGATAGTTTATGTTAACATGAAGATTTGATATATAATTAGTTACAGGAGTATTCTGATAATCAAAAACTGTTGAGAAATATGCTGCGAAAGCATTAGCTATGTCTACCCCCCTGATAAATGATGAACGATTTTGGTTTACAAATGACCAGAAATTGCGCGGATTGGTAATTATGTCAACATTATGTCTTGCAAGATGGTTTGCATAACACAGAGTAGTAAGGTTTTTACAAGTTGATCTTAATTCGGATTAGTGTAAATAATGGTGGTATAAGCCTGATTCTTTATATAATTTTTGTACCCTCTTTTTATCAACAATGCATTTTTTTAATTCTGTATAGTACCACTTTGGAAAATTGCTTGAAACAAAGCGTCTGCGAGGTACAAACAATTGGATCCCCTAACTAACAATGATTATGAATGAACAAATTAAGATATATTTTTTATTCACGTCTGGAAAATATTCATCTTTTAAGGTAAAATGTAAAGTTTGTTTAGTATAAAAGGACGTCGCTATTTTGTACTAGAGCAAGTTCTGACGTTCAGTAGTACATTTATGATTTTTGTTTTAACATATATAATTATTATTTTTACATATTCTTACCAGCCACTGCGTCACATCCTTCCTATATGCCTTGAGATCCTGTCTAGCTAAAATTTTACCACTCACTGCCGCCTGGATAGCAATATTGACCATCTGTCTAGGAATAATGTCTTTCAATTTTAAAACCAACTTTTTACCTGTCATTTGAGCTTTGGATATATGGACAATACTACTTAACTCTTCTACTGATACACCATTTAAAAGAATATTCATCTAAAATATAAAGGGAAAACTAGTGTTGCAATGTGCACAATTAGAAAGATAAAACTAAGAATTTCATTTATCTGTCAAAATAGACACGTACAAGTAAAAATAATCTATTCGTGATAACATGGTGAGTGGCGAGGTCCAACCAAATGGAGCTCAAACCTCAGGAAAATTAGGAAGAAGCATGCCTATACCAAAATACTTTTACATTTTCGAGGGCACCCCTCCTCGCTACGTTCCTGAAGAAAACGATTATAAAATTTATGTCTGTTTTTACACTAATTTTTATTTTATTTAAAATATGTATATCAAAAAAGTCCATTGATTATACCACAGTAAACAAAGCAATTTTTAGCTGGAACCTAGAAAGATTGCAAAAAGTTGCAATGATCCGTTTTCTATCAATATCTGTCAAGCATTTTTGTTCATTTTATCCCACTGACAGTCAAAAGAAAATTTTGAAAATTGTGAGTGCTTCGCGGGAACAAATTTATACTATTATAACTCCACCAAAAGTAATTATTTCTTGATGTTTTAAACTGAACAAGAATGGAGAAATTCGACAGCGAGCTCAAAATGTGACAATTGTTGAAGAATTCTCCGCGTGATCCATTTTCTCTCTATTTAGGTGATTCATTTTCTCCACGCATACGAAGGTCAATGCTCAGTATAAAGAATAGAAAGATTGTGAATTTTGGAAAAAAATAAATAATGAATGAAGAATAATAATATTAAAATTTTCAAAAGTTGGAAAACTTTTAAGAAAACACAAAGCACACAAACATGAAGTAGATATTTCAATACAAAAATTATTTAATTTTTTAAAGGTACCTACGTATTAGAAAAAACTTCCTGCACGTCCGACCTCAAAAAAATGTGTTATGTATAGGCAATTTAAATTACATTTCGTTTAAAAATGGGTTCAAAAGGGTTCACGCGCTGCAGAAATACGAAAACATAAGTACGATTTACTATTTCAAATTTTGCAGTTACGTAGACAAAGGATCAATGCAAGGCGGTAAAGAGCCGTTTTGTGGAAAAAAAATTATATGCGACGGCATTTGCGTCAAAAAGTGGTCGAAAATGGACAAATCTACTTCTATTTAATAATTCTAGATTTGATTTTTTCATAAAAAATCGCATTTAGCGTCCAACTATACATATTTCTCTATTGAAATCACATTGAAGCTAATACTTATCTCTTATAGTTTTAACATAATATTGCAGCGGCGGAAGGCTTGCAAATGACCTATAATAGTGCGTGCAGTTCCCCCTTAAGACAAATATTAAAAAGCAAGGGAGAATCGTGCATGCCTTGCGGCACAACAGAAATTGATGCGATTTTTGTACCATAAAAATTTTTTATCCCCCTATCTGTGACATTTGAGTTCAGTTTTAAAAGGGTGGATTATTTTAAAAGTACACTGTTGCATTTATTATTAAATAAAACATTGCTCCTAGACATTTAAAGTAACGTGATAAGTATAATTTATATAGATATAATTAAAATGGAACACTGATATTCACTTTAATGATGATACAATATACAAAAATCGGTAAATTTCCTTTCCCGGAACTTCCCTCGCTATGAATCTTTCCTTTTTTAGGAATAATGAAGTGTGGCCCAATCCAGTTCAGTACATAGTCATTACTGTCTTTTCAAACATTTTTATTGGGCGCCATTTTGTTCCATGATATTGGATTCCTATTGGATATTGGGAAAAATTTATATCAAATTCATAAAGTAGATTTTACATTGACACACAAAGCCATTTTGGTACGTCATGTTGGATTCGTCCACGTTTTTCCCTATGTCACATTTAAATTTTCTGCAAAATTTAAAGTTAATTGAATAAGATATTTTTTACGTTATTTTTTAAAAAATTAATTTGGCCGCCATTTTGTTGCGCCAAGTTGACTTGGTACCACAGAGTTATTAGTATATCTCTATATTGCACTTAATTCTTGCACAAAATTTGAAATTGATCTAATAAGTAGTTTTTTCAGGCTGATATTGATTAAATATTTTATTAGGCTGCCTTTTTGTTTTGCTATCTTATATTCATACCCAAATGTTACCAGTTCATTCCTATGTAACAGTTGATTTTTGTGCAAAATTTTAGGTAAATTGGATAATTCGTTTTTTTAGTAATAATTTTTTTGGACGTTCCACTAGACATCTTGTTCTGGCATATTAGATTTTTACCAAAATATTACCAGGTACATCCCCATATGGCAGACAGACCGACGGAATTGATAAAATATTTTTTGGCATCCAGGGACTCTAAAACGTGAAGGTATGTAAAACTTAAGAGGGTGATTTTTTCACGATTACAAAGATTTTATTGGGCCGCCATTTTGTTCCGCTCTTGAAGTAGTAGTTCATCTCTATACTACAATTAGCTATGGCAGACAATTTGAAATCAATTCATTAAATAGTTTTTCAGGCTAGTTTTTAAATATTTTATTCAGCCGCCATTTTGTTCCGCCATCTTGGATTCGTACCAAAATTTTACCAGTTGATTCCTAATAATAGTTGATTTTTGTACTAAATTTGAAAAAATTGAGAAAAAAAGTAGTTTTTAGTAATAATTTTTTTAGCATTTCTCTAGCCCGCCATTTTGTTTTGCCATATTGGATTTTACCAAAATGTTACCAGGTCATCCCCATATGTCCCTTAACAATTACAACAATTTTGGATATATGATCTTTTAAGTCATTTTACTATGCCATCCTACTAAGGATGTGTAGGTATTATTTTTCTAGTTTTTTAAATGCCCATGATTTCCAAAGCCTTAAAATGATCGATTAGAACTTTCTTCTGAAGATATGTTTCCAAGATCTTGTGATAATGTCAATATATGGCAAACCTGTTGCCACCATTTTGAGATACTAGATTTTTACAAAGAAAAAAGTTATACAGCTTTCTTTTTAAACACTGGATAGTTTCAAAGACACAAACGGATTTAATGCCGCGTAGTTGATGACAGTTTTCTAGCCTATGAAATACCTTAATTTTAATATATAATGATTTGCAATAAATGTAGAAAACAAACATGCACGCTAAACATTTTAAACATAGCTTGACTGCAACTTTTTTGGAGGAGTTTATATAATTTTAATTAGACTACCAAGAATATGCTTATACATTCGCTTGCGTCAATTTTTTTTAACCACATTTTTTTACATATAAAGACTGCATTATTAATAAAAGCCCTCAAAAACATAGAAATATTTTACAAAACCTCTAGTTTATTTATATTAGGAAGTTTCTCAAGTTGCTTTTTGGTGGACAAACAATATCAAGAAATGACCTTATTATAGACAAATGAAATTTAATATTCTTGTTCAGGACCAAGAAATCTACAATTCTCCACAAGAAGTCAAAATAAATATTCATATCACATCTAATTTGTATACACAGTATAAAATCTTGATGAACAAAATTAAAATCTAAAATACCATAATTTGACTCAAGTTAATTTTGAGATGATTATAGAGTTATTTTGGACATTTGTTTACAGTTTTAAACTAATCGTAATCTAATACTGAAATTGTTTGAAGATAAAACTGCGGTTGTAATGTTTTATTATTTTATTTATATTTTTTAAATTTAATGCTATGAGAATGAGCTTTTTGATAATATTCTCTCCAAATTAAGCACCACAAAAAATGACGTATCTCCCAAAATATCACCAGTCCAACAGAGTTTCGTCAGGATCCAAATTTAGATTATCCCTGCCAGATATGCATATGAATATTAAAAATAAGGTAATTTAAAAAGAGAATGACCCAAAACTTTACAGACAGAGTGAGAAATAATTTTTTTTTCTCATAAAGCAAACATCTTTGCACAGTCCAGATATTTTAGTTATTGTGATAAATCAGTATATATCAAAATGTAAAACTTATCGATAGATGAATTGCTATCATTTAACAATAAATAATTATCATCCCCATTACCTTCAGTAAATGACTGCTCATATAACCATTATCCTCATAATCAAAACTAGCATAGCCTGAACTTAAAGTTTTCAGAGTGTCATGAAAATCAATAACTATCTCACAAAGTGGCAGATCGTATTGTAATATTACTCTTTCATTATCAATATTTGAAGCGCTTCTTTGAACTCCTCTGCGTTCCATGCATAAGGACATAATAGCACCCAGATACTTATCAGGTGTTATTATGGTACCTAAAATTTAAATAAAAATCTAGCAGTATTGTGGTGGTGCGTGGTATATTTCCAATCAGAAATTTGTTTTGGACATTCTCACTATGTTAATACAGTTTTTGTTGGTTTAAAGTAAAAAGAACAGTCGTATTAAATAATTAAAAATGTATTAAATATTAAATTAAATTGTATTAAAATATGGGGAGGGACAACCTAACTGAAAACATAATAAATTAACTTGAAACATATTTTATTATAACTTACCAATCACCATAGGTTCAAAACATTCCTCAATTTCAAACTGCTCAGGCCAAAGAGCCGGGTTATTGACGATAATAACATCTTTGCCCTCCTTAATGTTCTGTTTCGTTGGCTTGAGTTTAACTTTGTAGATAACTGACGGAGCAGTTAAAATGGGTTCGGCACTGTATTCCTGCTGAAGCCTTTGGGAAAATACCTCAAGATGTAGGAGCCCTAAGAAGCCTAGGCGCCAGCCCTGTCCTAATGCAGGACTGAAAGTCAAAACAAAAAGAAGTGTTATTGCGAGAAAATTTAACTTTTTTTGCACTATAATTCTATTACGAATTTGGCAGATATATAGCCTGTTGCACAAAACTTTTAACCACAATAAATTTAACTGACGTTTAGAATCATTCTTAACTCTGACACTCTTATGTGGTCTGTCACACTCTGAGCCATCTGAGTTAAATGCTTTGTGAACCCAACAATAATATTGTATTTCCTGCATTATCAAGCCAGTTGGATTTACAAAGGGCTAAAACAGACTACAAAAACAATCCCAAAAGTGTCCCGTAAAGTAGATACAGGGCCCCAAAGCCTTACCTATTTGGCTCTAACTTTTGAACCGACTTGTATAATTTAATCAAATTTTAATATTTCATGTAGGCCATAAAGTCTCATAAAACCACAGTTAATGTTTCACATCGTCAGGGAAGTCAGGAACAGACTTGCCATAACACTCGTTAGGCCAAAATTTTGACAAGTGTCGTTTTACAGAACAGAAAACTTATTTTTTAAATATTTTGGTCATTTTTTTTTAAAGTTACTCTACATTTGTTTCAATACAATTAGCTGTTCTGAAAAAAAAACACGTTTCAGCATCGACGATTTTATTTAATAATCGAGTTTAACTTCAGGGGTTTAAACACAATAAATAATCTAATATCATAACTAATAATTCACATAAAATAATAAAATTTACCATTATTACATCTCATACATATCTAATGCTCACCTAACTTATGAACAAGCACTGGGCCAATGTGTGGAGGCAAGAATAATTTATTCTGATACATTTCCAAATCAAAGTGTACTAGACAAAAGAACTATTGAATGGGTTGATCATAGCTTAACAGAAACAGGTAAAAGTTAAATTAGAACCTAACTTGTCTTAACCTAATTTAACCGAAATGGTGCATTTTACAACTGCACCTTTGGGTAATCCTAAAGGTACATAAAACTGAACCTTTTTGAAATTTCGATTAAAAATGAGTAGACATGGATTTAAAAATTTTATTTTATATTTTTAATTTAATGTAAAATTATAAATTTTATCTAGACAATATATAAAAAAAATAAATATTATTATCATTATTATTCCTCTTATTGTTTACTTGAGGAAATTCTGGAAATGGGCGCCCTATACTGCTATATATTTCCTTATCTGATGGATGTTTTTTCGTTATACTTGAAACACCATTCTATAACTGTCTCGAATTTCGTTGCAGTGGTGTGTTATTCTTTCTGTCAGGTCGTTCCTGGTGGTGAACTAGCGTCGAATATATAACCCTCTTTAATTTTTTTTAAAAGAAATCTAATGGAGTCATGTCGGGGAAACAAATTATGGCAGTTATTCCGTCTCGGGTGAAACTGGCTTCGTCAGTGAAAAAACAATACTAGTAAAATTTGGATTTTGCCTAAACCAATTTGGGTAATTAACTATTAGAGAGATTTTCAGCAATCTTATCCATAATTTCCTCCCCTAACTGAGGGTTCGTTGCTCTTTTTGAAGGTCCTTCCCTACCACGATGTGGGAAAAAATTTCTAAAATGGAATAGCAAAAGATTACCAACTTTTAAATTTGCTTTTAATTTCACTGACCAGTTTCAAAAGTTCTTCGATGCGGTAGACATCGATTTGAACATTTTTCAGAATAAATTCATGCCTCTCCTCAACTGCTTAGTGCTTGTCCATAAATTAGATGCATGTCAACATAACCCCTATAGGAACAATGCTTCATTACTTAATTCTTGTGTATTCAATCAATCAGATAATTTTAAGAAATTATAAAGTCGGTTCAAAAGTTAAAACTGAAAAATTAAATTGCCTTCGAGGCCCTGTATCTCCCCTAAACGCTCCCAAAAGTATGCCATATACATACAGGTCACCTTGTATGGCAAATTTTCATCTACATAAGAATGTCTAATGCAAATTCACCTAGAGTACACATCTTCCATCCTTCCCCATTAGATATTAAGAAATTCTATCTTCAACATTTGTAAAATTATTACATTGCTACGTTTGACTCTTTAATATTTGAGTAGTTAATAAGCTTCAATTTAAAATTAATAATGATCACTTTTCTGTATAACCAATGCAAAATTTTGAAAATTAAATATATTTTCAAACTATTACATTCATGTATATTTACACACAATGAATTTACCTAAACAAACAGTAATACACATTAATTTATTGCTAGCAAGATAAAATTTGCCATACATCACACATACAAATACTAATTTCTTCTTCCCCACCTTGAATCAATTTCTACAGTTACTGCTGAATCATTAAGAACCAACTTTTCAATAGCACTTCGTAAACTAACATGTTGAGACTGATCCATGGGATAGATTCCAGCAAATACCATTGGCTTGATTGGTTTAAACCCAGATAGTGCATCAATCTTTTCACCAGATAAATGTAGTGTATCTCCTATGTGGGCTTCTTTGCTAGATCTCATATTGCAGCCTATTAAACCTATCTGTCCAGCCACCCTAAATACAAAACAAAACCAATTAAAAACATTTTCTGTTCTATAAAATATATAAACATAGTTTTAATATGTTTTATAGAAAAAATTTCTACTTACTTACAGCTTATCAACTGGCTGTTCTTGAGGCCTTAACAGAGACAGAGTTTTGACTTCATACGGCTTCCCAGTGTAACATGATTCTATAGAATCTCCTAACTTTAAACTACCATCTCTAATAAATACCAGGGACAATGCTCCTCTGTATTTATCATATGAACTATCAAAAAGAAGTGCTCTAAATGGTGCATTTCTGTCAACATTAGGAGAAGGCAATCGAGTGACAATAGCTTCCAAAACCGAGTCTATACCAATCCCCAACTTAGCTGAAATCTTTAAAAATAGCTATAAATAATTTTAAAAACCACTGAATTTGCAGATGCTTATCACAACCAACAATAATTCTCGTCGAGTCGAGAGTTTATATATAACAAGCCACCGTAACCGTATGGCTATGATTTAACTAACACTCGACATTATCCGATTTTATATGGTTTTTACATATTTTATAGACTATTACCGTATTGCTAAAAAACACGATAAAAATAGTTGCTGGAGTGGCAAGTTTATTTGGTAGACAAACTTATACATGCAAAATGTTTGATAAAATTCAAGTTTTTATATTTTCAATAAGAACTTCCGGTGTTCGGCTTTGTCTAGCACTAGGTATGGAGTTTATGGCTCAGAAAAACGTAAATGTAGCGGACTTCAACAAATCACAATTCGCTACACTAACTATTGATTTAATTTTGTAAAGATCGAAATAAAATTTAAAAAATAAAATAATTGTATAAAATTTTAAAAATAAATAATAATAAAGCTATTGAACTGAAAAGTAAAAAATAATTAAACTTATATAAACACATAACATTTAAAAATCAATTCCAATAACGTGAACTGTTTAGCCTTATTTTTACTATATAATGATATTGTATTATCATCGGGTTTATGTACGTATATTAAATGTCAGTCAATATAACGGGAACTGCTTCAAAAGTTACTTGCAAAATTTGATCCAAAGATACATACTAACTAACTAACTAACGTACAAGTGAAGTTAAATAAAATTCATTTAGTAACATCATATTCTTTCTTTTCAAACATTTCTATTCGGCGCCATTTTGTTCTCCCATATTGGATTAGAACCAATATTTTACAGTTTCTTTCTATGCCTCACTTCATTTTTGGGCCTTATTGAAAATAAATTGAATAAATAGTTATAAATAAAAATTTCTTTAGATTGCCATTTTGTTCCCTCATCTTGAGTTCGTAACAAAATTTTTCCAGTTTATCACTATATCTTACCTAATTTTTGTACAAAATTTGAAGCCAATTGAATAAGAAGCCTTTTTAACGTTGACTTTTTGAACATGTTATTTGCCCACTATTTTATTATTTTATCTTGAAATCATACCAATTTTTCAAATTTATCTCTATATACATATATCACTTAATTCTTTCAGTAGTGTTTCAGCCTGACTTTTTAAACACGTTAGTGTTGTTTTGCCACCTTGGATTCGTACCAAAATATTACCAGTTCATTTCTAAGTAACACTTGATCTTTGTTCAAAATTTGAGATAAATTGATTAAGTATTTTTTTAATAATTCACTAGACCGTCATTTTGTTCCGTCATATTAGATTCTTACCAAATTGCCAAGTCATATGACCCTTAACTTTTGGCCAAAATCTGAAGTGAATTGAGTAAGTAGTTTTTAGCTATGTTGACAATAAACAGATCGATAGAAAGATCGAGGTATTAAGAAAACACATTTTTTTTGGCATCTGAGGATAGTGAAAGATCACTTAATTTTTGCATACAATCTGAAATCAGTCCAATATATAGTTTTTCAGGATGATTTTTTAAATACTTTATTAGACCGCCATTTTGTTTTGCCATCTTGGATTCGTATCAAAATGTTACTAGTTCATTCCCATGTAACACTTGACGTTTGTTCAAAATTGTAATTGTATAGTTTATTTTTTCCTAATCCTTTAATCCTTTTTTTCGCTAGGCCGCTTTTTAGTCCGCCGTACTGGATTTTTACCAAAATATTTCCAAGTCATCCCCACCTGACGCTTAATTTCTGACAAAAATTTGAAGCTAATCAAGTAAGTAGTTTTTTAGCTCTGCCGCGACACATACACAGATGGGCCCACAGACCTAGGTAATTGAGAAAACATGTTTTTTTGCATCTAGGAACCCTAAAACGTAAAAATATATAAAAACAAACATTTTATTTGACCACTATTTTGTTCCGCGATTTTGCATTCGGATCACAATTTTACCAGAAGTATTTTTTAAATTGTCGGCGTTTCGCAATTTAATTGTTACATCCTCAGGACCCATATAATTCTCATATCCTGCATAAAACCCGTATTATTAGTACTTTTACTCCGTTGTTACGCATATATTACCCAGATATTAAGTTTCTAAATGGTTTTCGTTAACAATCCTTTTGTTATTATGTTTGTGTATTATTTGGAGTTAGGATCCAGTAAAAAAAACAAAAGACTATTTTTAAATAGGTAGTCGACGTTTCGTAACTTTATTGTTGGATCTTCATGACACATATGTAGATTCAATATCTAGCATGAAACCCATATTATCAGACAATTAAGAAAAACAGAAAAACAGGTTTTTTTTATTGTCGACGTTTCGCAACTTTATTGTTTCATCGTCAGGACACATAAAGTTTATATTCTACATGATACCTAAATGGTTTTCGTTAACGATCTTCTTCTTGTTATGTTAGAGTGGTGTATTATTTAGGGTTAGGAATTATCTGAGGACCAACGGAGTAAGTAAAGACTAATATAGGTTTTATGCAGGATATAAAATCTATGTGTCCTGAGGATGCAATAAATTGGCGAAACGTAGTCAATTTAAAAAAGAGCCCTTGTTTTTTTGACTGGATCCTAACCCCAAATAATAAACCACTTTAACATAAAAAGAGGATTGTTAAGAGTGCAAATCCACGCTATAAAATTTCTCGTGTTCATTTCTCGAACTCAAACCTCAAGCGCCACTCTGTAGATGACGCATCAATGTCGGAATCCGATTATTTTTTAATTTTTTCCAAAATAGGCCATATAAATAAATTAACACGTTCAATATTTAATGTTATAACATATTTATGTACAAACATTACATAATATCTATCAAATACTATGCAAATAAGTAGTTTCACTTTTAACGGAAAAATTCTAATATTTCAGAAAACGCTTAACAGTGACGCAACATTGTGGTATCCCCTCCATCCCAAGCAAATAACTTTAGGAGTTTTACATTCCTTTGATAGAAAATTCAAAATATTGCACATGGCATGTATTTCTTGCCTCGTTGATATATCTATCTTTGTTGCGAAATTAAATAAAACGAGAGAGTGCTGTTAAAGAATACCTCTTTTACAGACTAATACTTATGGTCTCCCCTATCGACTGTTTTTTATAAGCTAGCCGAAGTAATAATTGCAAAGCCTTTCGACTTTCGGCATCTTTCGGTGCCGATAAAAACAAGTTTTTTTAATATCTAAATACCCGGAATATTGGTTTCCTTATATTTTTATGAACATGATTTTATGATAGCTTGAGTCTTGGCTTGAGAATCTCCTGTTTGTTTATTATAGGTGTGTTTTAAAATGACTAGTACTTGTATTTTTAAAACGTCGACGTTTAGTTTAGAACTTCTCACTCTTGTGATTGTGTCTAAGCTTTCTAGATATTTGTTTATGAATTCCTGTGTTACCTGTGTAATTAGGATATGTGTAATGAGTGCTAAAGGGCGTAAAAATACGAGAGCAGCAAGACCTCGGCGCCGAACTGCAAAAAATTTTGCAATGGGAATCCTGGGAAAATGCAGAATGAGGTAAGTTCAAATAATATAACTATAGGTGCTCGATTTTGAGACCCTTGGAACTACTTATATAAACTTTTATCTGTAAGTCCATGCTATTGTAATTTTTTAGAAGGTACATGGGGGATGTATTTCTGAAGTACACATCTTGTTTGAAACTTAAAATAGCCCAACTTTGAAGCAGGAAGACTATTTTGTTTTCAAACAATGATGAAAATAAATAAAACTAATAAATGTGTTTTTTATAAATACTTAGGCAACACGATTCTTTTAGAATTTTCTGGTTCATTTTTATTTATACATGAGGTGAATTCTTTCTGAAATTCACATAAATACCTATGGTTTTTGTATTTGTAAAATTTAAATATGTTTTGTAGGATTAATTTTAAATTTTAACTTTTAACAAAGATAGTGTACCTTCGGGGGTATAGTAATTCGGTAGGTATAAAAACTTATTTCCTGTTGGTCATATTATAGTGGTAGAAATTAAAAGCTCATAAAATTCGACATTTTTTTATGCAACATTAATTCTTTCATAGTGGTAGTCTCATAATGCTGGCTGATGCAATTTAACTCACCGGATCCATGACAATCTGTGCAAGAATAAAGCTTTTAGTTATCAGTATTATATTGATCCTTTTTATGTGACTTCCACTTAGAAAGTTTTGCTGTTGCAGACAGTAGCAGGCTTTAACAGCGTATACCCCCACAGTTATCATATCACAAAGAGAAAATTATTGGGAAGCAACTGTTTATTGGTACCTAATTTACTAAGGCATTGCTTTCTAGTGAAAAAATAATTCTTGAGCATGGCTATGCATATGTAACATACTAAATATCTTAGTCTCTACTACAAACAAATAAAAATTGACCTTTTATATATTCTCAATCTTGACCAAAAATGTACATACAGATTCCTGAATCACTGGAAAAGTAAGAAAAAATTGGGGATATTAGTTTTCAGTTCTCAAGTAATTTAGTGTACTAATGTATGTTACTGTATTTATGTATGTACAGTGTGATCAGTGTATCTTGATAGCATTTTAAATGTTAATAACTTTTTTACTTTTTAACTTATCGGAGTGAACAAAAAACCAATTGTAGGGTTACTTAAAACTTTTTTTCTGGTTATTAGAAAAACAAAAGACTATTAATTTTACAAGATATCACCATAGGTTGTATTGTTTAAATCGGACACACCTCGGCACACACTCTATACTATATTTCCCTCAAATGAAATTCTTCTTGCAGATTATAAATATAATATCTGGTTTGATAACTTTATCTTCAAAGACACCCGATCAGTTTAAGAAAAACCATATGAGGCAGTGTGTTAGAGAAAGACGGACAACACTATTACATAGTGGAGTGGATAGGTATAAAACCAGATATAATTATAATCTGCAAGAAGAGACCCATTTGAGGGACATATAATAGTCAGGATGTCCCATTTGAAAAATATAATTTATAGTAATATCTTGTAAAATTGACAGTCTTTTTTTTTCGTTTTTTACAAGCTTGGTAGTTTATGTAATTTTTTTTAACAAGCATTTGACATCCCAAACTAATAATATAACAGACTTAATATTTGGGCAGCACATGTTTAAGATTTTCCCATAAGAGACAATGTTTTAGAGAGAGAGGAATAACCCTGATTTGCTCAAATTTTAAATACTTTTAATGTATGAGTGCATTACATCATTGGATTTTGGAATGCAAAGGTTTGTTACAAAACAAATTAAAAAATCCAGGTGTGTATTTAAAAGTTGATGATGGCCCCTCGTTTACGAAACATCAGATTCAAAATATGACAGCACCATAAAATGTTAGACAAAAAAATGCTTTGGCAATATGTTTACAACATTAAAAAAATATTAGGATTAAAAAAGTTACTGCATAATTTTAAAAATGCAATATTTTATTCGTTTCTAAATATCTCAAGACCATAATGGCTAGAATTCGCCTGCAGGTGCTATTAGGCTTGTAACGAAATTGTCTAAAACTTTCCATATTTAACCATTTTTCTATCTCTTGCAATAAGCGAGATCTGTTTTGTGATGTTACATCCTCTCCAAATCAAAATCTCAAAAATAAGTAAAGATACTACATACAAATAGTTAGAATCTGGGACAAAATTCAAAACTCAAAAGAAATTGGTGTTTTATTTAAAAAATAAAAGTTGATACCACCACTACGTTTTATACCAATATGTATATTTAAAAATATTTCTAAAATGTAACAAAAATAAGTAAAGTAAATAAGCATCCAAATGTGTATTCCTCTTTTTTTTAACTGGCATGTTTTTTAATACAGAATTGTTTCTAGTTCAAAATCCCAGGTATTACTAGTATTACTCTGTATTGTCATATTTCTTATCAACATGAACGAAATTGTGCCATCCAGAACTGGTATTTTATTTGTTAAGGCAGTGTGTAAGTCAACAAATATCACAGGAATAAATACATGTTTATTATTAAATCCATTTTTCGAAAAAAAAGTATACATGGTAAGAAATCTGGCCTACAACACAACTGCCTAAAAAATATATGGAACCTCTAAGTTTTACACAAATTCAATGAAGATTGAATAATCATTTTAGACAGAAATACAAGCAGAAATATTAAATTATGTAATATTATTTATTGCTTCTTTTTAACATTATCACTATACAAGGTTCAGATGCTAACATCGATGGTAATTTTCTTTAAATATAATACCATTTTTTTTATTACATGCTTAGTTTTTTAAGGTCTTTCCGAAGGTCTTTCTTATAGCATCAGCTTTTAGTCTATATAGAAGAAAGAGTTTTTCTGATAAAAAAAATCGATAAATTCACCTTTACCAACAAGTTTCTTCGTACATAATTCTTTTACGAGACCACACGGACGACTGTACAAAACTGAGGTAGGAGTGCAAAATGTCTGCTCTTCTAAATCTCAATGGAAATGGGAAGACAACGGCGAAACCCTAAAATGCAAAGATCTGTAAAAATCTCTTAGGGTGATTTTTTCACGATTACAATACTTCCCTTTTACGGGACCATAAGAAAGATCATACAAAACTGAGGTAGGAGCACACAATTTCTGCTCTAAATAGAATTATTCAGATTTTACAGCCTTTCTAAATATCAAATTGTCATTTTTCAAATGTCATATCTCAAAAACAATTGAACTTAGTATTTTTAAATATGTAGAGTCAAAAGCGCAATGTAATAAATAACCTAACATGTTTTAATATTTTTTCAGACATAATAACCTGAATTATTCAAATTTGTAAAAGGCTTTAAAGACGCATGATTTAAGTATGCGCTTGAAAGTGCAAACAAGAAAAAATATCCTACAACTTGTATCAGCGAGATATCAACTAATCAATTTAATGTTCCAAAAAATGTATGTCTTATTGATTTGATTACTTTTACTACTTTATAGATATTACTTATATATTAGTTATTCTAAGTAAAATAAATATATTTTTATAATAAAATATATTTTTTGGAATCTTAGTCTCATTATTTCAATTTTTTCACTTCAAATGTATGTCTTAAAATCCACCTGACATTTTTTTTCTTTCACCGTCCTCTCTATTTTTGGGGTCTCACTTGGTTCCCTCAAAAACAAAAGTTTATGCCCCTGGGCTTTATCATATAAGTGCCATAGGTATACCAATAAGTTTACCATGTTGTTAAGATATAATAGCACGTTGGACATGCTAAAGATATTTATAAAGAAAAAAAATAAATATAGTTCCCTAATATTTCAGATAATATTACAACTGTTTCAACTACATCTATGCATCTTTTATTGTAGGGATGATATTAACAAAGGCCATACATATTGAACCAGTTTTGCAAAGAAGCGTGGTAATAATGTTGAGAGTTTAAAATTCCCAGATGAGTCTCCAGCGAGGTCTCCTAGGATATCTTTGTGAGTATAAATTAAGAGATCTAGAAAGTATTCCTAAATCTTTTAAAGGTTTAGATAATTCAAGTGGATACTAAAACCCTGACAAAATTACAATAAAAAAAATTATGCATGCACAAGTAGTGTTTGCCCTGACAAGTTTTGTAAGGGCAAACAATGCAAGGTGGCAAAGTGTAAGGTGTTGGCTGTAGAGACGTTATTCTATAATTTTGGGCACTTGGTTGTACTGCTTTACAGCTACATTTAAAAAGTAAAAATTTGTCTTGGTATAGGCCGTTAAAACATGTGGGGTAGGGAAGGGGTTCACATGAATAGAAATATAGTTATGTGAAAAACAATCTAGCAACATATAAGAAGACTGACACTTATATAATTCTGACACCACTTTTATTTGTTCTTGATTATTACTGGATTTACTAATATTATTAGTAAATCCAGTTTATAATAATTTAATAATGAATACAATGAATCATTTCATACAGCATAAATACTTTGGAAATTATATATATATATATATATATATATATATATATATATATATATATATATATATATGTATGTATATATTACATGAGACTGTTTTAGAAAACCTAAAACAATATACAATGTTCCTTAATTTTATGCTCATTTTTAAGTAGGTCATTGCTTGACGTATTTTATGAGAATTCATAT
Organism: Kuschelorhynchus macadamiae; assembly: GCA_030620095.1. NCBI lineage: Eukaryota > Metazoa > Arthropoda > Insecta > Coleoptera > Curculionidae > Kuschelorhynchus > Kuschelorhynchus macadamiae. Next base: position 591,027 of record JAUTXW010003709.1, on the reverse strand, counting down.
AAACATGTTTCCTATAGTCTATGTTTTGTTTTGCCTTTGAGATACATGCGTCTTAATAAAAAGAAATAATTTTTTTCTTTTTATTAAGACGCATGTATCTCAAAGGCAATATTTTAAATATATTTCACGACGATTTTGGTCAAGCATTGCAAGTTTGATTGGATGACAAGGGGCTGAAAGTATTAGGATTATAATTATCCAATTCATGGCGTTTGGGGGAAGGGCAACATAATTCATATTAAAGAAAAAGTAAAGTATGCCACTGGTTTATAAAAAGTTTTTATTTTTGTTTAGATCAAGAGATTAAAACTACAGTTTTTTGAAACTCGCCTTTTTTGTTCTCTCTCTTTACTCTATATTTACTATATCTCAATAATATTAGCTTTTTCATTTTGTAACTTCCATCCAATGTTAAGCTTGTTTTTAGTATGTATTGGAGGGACTCGCGCAAGGCAGAAATTAAAGAAAAAAAGAAAAATTAAGTAAAATTATTAATTAATTAAGTGAAATAGTATTTAACACATTGATTGCAGTAGCTAAAGTTGGTTTTTAAACAACGATGCCTGAAGTATACTGCATTTCATATAGGATTTACTTTAGACATTGCCTCCTTAAGAATTACATTGACCATCATTAATTTTAGGCTGAAGGGCAGCAATATATGTATTGATTTAGAGAAAATGTAGACACATCTTCCTGTGTGACTATATTTTTGTATAGGCTGCATTTTCTGTAGGCTTGGTTCATTTATACTTATACTGGTTGTAATAGTAGTGGGAGGCACAACACAAAAGTCTATAGTTTTTACTATTTTTAAAAATATATTATATGAGTATTAAGATTCTGGGGCAACTTAATATAGTAAGAAAACTGAATGGCATTTATGTATTGAGTAGACACATCTCTCTTTGCGAGTATTTTTTTGCATAGTGTTCATTTTCTGTTAGGCTTTGTTCATTTATACTTCTATATAATACTCTGGTATATTACATGCTCCCTAATATTTTTAAACATATGAACATTTTTCTAGGTTACTTCAGAGGATATTATGTCTATAGAAAGAAATACAGTTGGGCAGTGGGATAATCTATTTTATAGAGCTACAGCTTCAGCATTTGGCCCAGTATGTAAAAGGCGACATAACACTTCCTATAATAACCTGGTCAGTTTCATTATAAATCTAAGGCATTTTAAAACCGATTACACACTTTATGGAAAGCAAAAAGAGAGTGTTGCAAGGCAGAAATTTGCACAGTCAAGACCAAATGCAAAAATCAAGGAACCTGCCAATTTTATTCATGAAGAATTTAACCACTTAGTTGCTACACCTGATGGTAGCACATAATTTCAATTCTTGTTTTTTTAAATTAGGCTACAAATATAGTTAGTTCGTTCTGTTAGCAACTAAGCAACTACATTTTATATAAAATAAAAGATCTATTGGTTTCTTCAATAAATCATTATTACTGTAGATAGATACTATTTTCGTAATCTTAAAAATGTATATGATGATATTGTAATATATAAATACCATTTATGTAAATGCTATTATTTCCTAATAAATTACTAACCCGCAAACAGAGTTTTTTATATTTTCTCATCCATCTTCAATATTTATAAAAGAAAAAACTTTATATTCAAACTTTTTCTCTTGCTATCTTTTAGACCTATCAGAAGATCGAAAAATCTCATCAGTTACAGTCCCAGCAAAAAATTTTTTTATTTTTGTAAAAGCAGAACAATTTTTTTATCTGCTTAGAGTAGAAGTTAAACCATTAGTAGAACAATTTTCATTTTACTGACATTGCAATTCTAAGATTTCAAACGAGACTAAATGTGTTTAGAATCTTGGCGATATTTTTTAAAATTTTGTATTTGAAGTTTATTTTTTTCTGACCTTTATAACAAATTGTAGAAGTTGGAATCAAAATAAAGAAAAAAAACACTCTTCTACCCAGATATACCTGAAAATATTTCATGACTAATAAATTTCAGTGCTTAATTTATGCTAAAATAATTTGTCACAGTTCATAAAAAGCTGTTTGTAATTTTGCAAAAAAAGAGTAGAAACAACGTGCTTATTCATGTTTTGTGCTATGGCAGAATTATAGTACATTTAGGTACTTACTTTACTTGTAAATTCTATACAACTGTTCCTATTTTCTTAACAGTTTGAGGGAGAAGGGTTTTCGCCCGCTCAAGGCGTATTTTGTTTTTTATACAATGGAATATTGTGCATACCCATATATAAAAATGATAAACTATATTTGAGGACGTTTAAAGGAATGCAGGAAATTTTATAAACTTGTTTATTTTGAAATTAAATGTCCAGTTAGGTATACCTTACTAAGTACCTATATGAAACATCAATTCGTTTTCTTTGCGTAGGGTCAAATAAATCTATATATTTCCATTTTTTAGAATAGAACAATTTTTAGATAAGAAATCCTTTGCGAAATTTAGTATTTGGCATAATTTTTTGCCACTAAGAAGAGTTTGATTGATTTTTTTTTATGTTACATGACAAAAAACAACCAATAACGGTGTGAATTCTTATTAACTAAAGAAAAAATAAAACTAAAATTTGTTACACGAACCCACCGTAACTAACTAAGATATGACCTAAACATACATTCCTCTTCCTTAATATCCCACATAGTTCAAGGAAAGATCGATTTTCTCCCTTAAAATGCAAATATTGTTTAAAAAATTATGTTTTTCCATTTGCCCAAATCTACTGATTACTTAGTTTTTCCAACATGATATGTATTAAAATATTTTAAACGTTATTTAAAAGAAAAACCATAGAATCTGATAAAAAATAAACGAAAGACCATGCTAGAGATAAATGTTTATTTAACTGACGTCATTGACAACACGCGATCGGAATTCCATTTTCTTTGACGTCATTGCGCTCTCCCTTCCATTCGAAAATATTGAAAAATTCGGGCCGACCTCTTGCGGTAGGGGTTCAAACTTTACCTGTTACCAACTGCAATCGCCAACCTAACGTATTCTCCGAAAAATATTCCAAGATTTTAGTAATTATCTTTGGTGATAGTTTGGAAAAAAACTTCTATGTTTTTCGGATCAATTTTTTTTCAGAAATGTACCTATATGTATGCTCTCCAATTTGAGTATTTTGGAATTTGACGAAATTACTTCTGGGCATAGAAAAGCTCAAGGTTAGTACCGCTATTGTTTTCGAAAAATTACTAGACATATAAACAGATTTTTTTTTACTTTTAAAGGCTAAAATGAAAAATTCAACATACTCAATTTAATTTAGAAGTGTTTTAGAAGATATGTGTTAAACTGTGATCGTCAAATTCCTTTTTATAACTTCCCAGACTATTACCGAAAACAACCTATTTTTGGTCATTTTACGCGATATTTTCTCAATGCTAACTGACTGCAACTGCCCCCTTAATGAAAACCATTCAGAAACTTAATATCGGGCATTATCGGGGATATCTGCGGACCAACGGAGTAAGTAATGACTGATAATATGTTTGTAATTTAATTTTTTAAAAAATCAGCGTAAAAAAATCTTGTTCAATTGATTTTAAATTTTGCAGAAAAATTGAATGTGAATATGGGATATTTATTGAATTTATTTTAAATTAAACTCAAAAGTCGAGGGTGGCATAGGTAGAAAGGAAATGGTAAACATATTGGTAGGAATCCAATATGATGGACCAAAATGGCGCCCAATAAAAATGAAGAGACAGTATATATAACACATATATACTATGACTATGTACTGAACTAACTTGGATCACACTTCACTATTCTTAATAAAAGTAATAATTCATAACGAGGGAAGTTCCGGGTAAAGAAATTTACTGATTTTTAACTATGTTGCGAAAAGGCAGACAGACAGAGAAACCGACGAATTGAGAAAACATGTTTTTTTTGACATCTAGGGACCCTGAAACGTGAACTAGAATAATACTAGGATCACTTAAAAAAGGGCATTCTAGGAAAGTCGATTTTATCTTTCTTGCATTTACATTATTACTAAACTTATTACGTTGGATATTAATAATAATAATTACCAATACTTAAGTGCCATATCCCAAGTTACAAAGTAATTACTGTTATCAAATGGCAAAACATCAAAAACTTAAGGTCGATTTTTCAGAATGCTTTTTTAGGTTGTCCTAATTTTGTTCTATACAGCGATATTAATTTGCAAGTAAGATAAACTAATAAAATATCATACCTAGCAGTGGAATTTCTTTTCGTTTCATTTATTTCAAAATGACAGAAATGTTTTGACGTTTCAGTTTATTTTGAGTCTGGAGTATTCTCGATTTGAGTTAGCTATAATAAATAGAAATGTCTTTCTCCTGTTTAGAAAAACGCGACATGGTATGCATTTATTACATTTCTGATAGAAATGTGCAACAGCATGTGAAAGATATCTGCAGGAATACCTTGAAAAGCGACAACAGTGGCGACTCACCAGGGGACGCGGGTGAAGCGCCGCTTCACCTGCATTTTCCAATCAATTTACTTAAGAAAAATTAAAAATGTAGTATGTTTTATATAAAGTGAAAATAAAAGAAGTTTGACGACTTTCGGCATTTTTTAATTTTTTTTTTATTTTTCAGGGGGCTTCCAGCTTCCACATCCTTTTTGGGGTAACACATACAAAATTATTTGTATACATAAAAATTAAATTAATTTAACGTGTTTAGCCATTTTTCGAAATATTACCTAATTTTAAATATGTATAATTCAAAGAAAATTAAATATCTACGCCAATGACCGCCACAATTCTTCAATGCTAAAATATTTACCCAACTATTTCTGTTTTCAATATGACTATTACCGGTTTGTGTGTTCGTAAAATATGAATATCGAAAATCTACGCGCATGACAACAAAAAAACCAATCCATTTGGCCGTTCTGAATGTATCGTGTATTATGTGCATACTTTGTCTAGTAGCACACACATATTTTTCTAAAAATGTGTTTTTCGTTATCTAAACGTTATCTAAAACGTCGAAAAATTCAACTTGTAGTTGTAAATAGCCCATTAGTGTAATAATAATAATACGAGTTAAAGCCCATCGAAATTTGAGGGCAAATGTAGTTTTAAAATTACACCTGAAAATTATAAAATAAATAAATACCCAGTCGAGATAAAACAATTTTATATAAAATCGGCCAAAAAAATCCTTTAGGGTTTTGAATATATAATTTTTAATATATTTGAATAAGGCACCTCTGAATATTTTTTAATGAACTATGCTTAATTAAAAATAAAAATTAGAAAAAAGTTTATATTGGCAGTGGGATTCGAGTCCATGCACTACTTGACGCTGTCGGAAAACTCAACACCTTAATACTCCGACAACTTCGGTATTGAACATAAAAGCAAAATCAGATGTATAGAAAACAGAATTTGGGGAAAAATAAAACCTGTTAGTGAAACCATGAAAAGAATGGTCTCGTGTTTTAAATATAGTGGGTTCCCTCTCTCTCGACAATAATTTAGCGCCTATACCCGTAATGTATAGAAAATTGGGTAGGTATTTTTTCAAGCAATATTTGTGTGAAAAGCACGTATTTATTTCATTCTAAATCATGACTAAGCATTAAAAAACCAATTGTATGTATTGACACATTTTATTAAATATTACCCTGTATTATTTAAAAAGTATGCAAACTTAGCATATGTATTTACCATATATACAAATGAAGGAAAATTTTCTTACGTTAAATTATCTTTAAATTTATACGGGTTGTACCAAATTTATCCTAATTTAATATCCAAGTCTATTCTTTCCGTATTTTAAGAGATTACTGCAAACGTTTTAATCCATTTCGTATTGAAATGTCCAACTTGTCAAAATATAATCACAATGAAGAGTCTCGTAACACAGTACACCGCAGAAGAGATGTTTCAAGGAGTATGTGATTTAAAGTGACGAAATTGCTCAGATATTAATTTTTTTTTAAATTTAAATTTCTGGTATTTCAATGCCTTTTAGAACACTAAATCTGAAAGTTATAAAAAATATAATTGGGTTTTAAAATTTCTTTTGCGTTTGTGTAAAACGTAAATAGCTTCGTTTATATTCACATTTAAAGTAAGAATATCTTCTTCAAAATATAATTTTTTTAGATTTTATCCAATAGTTTTTTTGGCAGAACCTCGAGGCGTCAATGTACAAGCCGCAAACTTAAAATGCAGTTTTGCACCTTTTTGTCTCCTCAATAATTTCTTCTTATGACAATTTTAATAAAATTATTTTTTGCGAGCCACAGCAAAAAAATCGGAAAAAAAAATTATGAAGGGGAATTTTTTTAAAGAAGCGGCGATAAATGTAATTTCCTTACACTTTCTTGAAAATATCGCCCTATAGGAATTTTTTCTCTTATCTCTGCTCTTTTAGATCCTTTTTCTTTTTGTCGAAAAGTTAAACTGTTTGGCTACCATGGGGCGTTCAACGAACCCTTGTTTTCGACAAAAAAACGAGGATTATAAATTAAAAAATATACTTCCCGTCCATTTTGGTAAAAACTAACCTTTCCTTAAAATTTCAAATCAATATTTCAATTTTTTCAACAGTTATCGTGTATCATACGACACTCTAAAGAAAAATGATACGAAGATCCGTTGTGTACCGTTTGAGAGCCCCAACTGTGCTCTAAAAACGTACCAAATTTCAATCTCGTTTCCGAGATATAACGACCGAAAGGTAATAATGCACATAGAAATACGATTTGACACCACGAAACCGACAATATTCAATTCTAGTACGAGCGATATAACGCCCGCCGTGTTAAAAGAAAATCTGAGGAAAGATCTTACGTCCCGTTTTAAGATTAAAATCACCAACAAATGAATGTAAAACACTTTCTAGTGATAGATACTCGCGAAACATAACCACAATATGTAACAAAATAACGAAGCGTATTAAATTAATTTTATTTAAAACTAGAAAAATACTCCTTTCTTTACTCACCCTTAAGATGTCTTTCGGGTCTAGATCAAATAAATTCTCCAATTGTTTTGTAACCCTATCAGGATCAGCATTTTTTAAATCAATTTTGTTCAACACTGGAACAATAACCAAATCATTTCCAAATGCCAAGTAAAAGTTTGCTACTGTTTGTGCTTGGACTCCATCATTTGAATCCACCAGCAGTATAACACCTTGGCATGCTGAGAGTGAACGGGAAACCTATATAAAAACATAAAGTAGCAAATAAAAAAGTCAATAACCATCTCAGAATAATTTAAGCTATAAAGATCTTAAAAAAAAGGTGGGACCACGAGGGCGGTTGCAGCGCGGGTACAAAATGTTGCTCTGCTTAGCAGAGTTAATTCCCTCATTTCAAATGGTAGCGTTTGCTGCCTCACGTTGGTTTAAGTACACCTTAAAACTCAAATCTCGGAGTTAGAATTTAAGAACATATTATATCATTAAAAATAAAAATACAAACACAGGTAGCATATTATAATAATCATGCATATAGGCGTTTTTATATTTTCAAAAGCATATTTTGGCGAAGTATATGGATGACTGACAAAGCATGATGAATTCTGGCCTCCCCCAGACACATATTCCACACTAAAAATCTTTATTAGTACAGTAAACTTTGAACCCCAGTGGAGTGGCGACTGGATTAGCGAGTAAACTAGTACCAAACTTAATACACACAAACCGACAGGAGTAAAGAACCAACATTTGTGGTAACATTCAAAATGGACATTATATATATATATATATATATATATATATATATATATATATATATATATATATATATATATATATATACATTGACAAGCTGCTTATAGAAATCGAGGAACTCGCTCTCGAATTTGACATTCTGTAATTTGGTGAACAAGGTTGAGTAATTTTGCGTAATACTGAGTAATATTGGGTAACAGTGTGTAATAATTAGTAATATTTGAGTATTAACGTGTAATAATGCGTAATATGTGAGTAATGTTGGGTAATTATTGAGTAATGGTTAATTACTCGAGTAATTTTGCGTAATACTGAGTAATATTGGGTAACAGTGTGTAATAATTAGTATAATTTGAGTATTAACGTGTAATAATGCGTAATATGTGAGTAATGGTTGGTAAAACTTGCGTGATTTTGAGTGTAGATGGCGCTCGCATTCATTGATCTTGAAGGTCAAATTACGATCGTCAGGCCATCTCGAATTAGTAATCAGTAGTCGTTAACGGTTTATTTAGACACGTGCGGCGTCAACTTATTGCGCGTGTTGTGGCGTATTTCGTTAAATACCACATACTTGTGTTTTACGAATTAAAATAGGTAAGTATTAGATAAATAAAGATTTTGGTATACTGTTAAGACGTCATGGTTCTTGGGATTAGATCGTGTCAAATAGGAATTACTGTCCGACGTTTCGCCTTCGATTGCATGACTTATATCCAAGGATCTTTACTCCACGAGATCTGAATCCTGAATAACTGTATTCAGATCTTGCAGAGTGTATAGTAATTCCATTTAGACATGGTGTGATCTCAAGAACCATTTTTTTCCTATTTTGGTGTACTCTATTATTTTAATTTAGAATGCTTGAAACTTACTTTATTTAAAACTAACTCACTCAAAAAGCGATACATAAAAAAAATTGTTTTAAATGGGAATCAAAGTTCGTTGAAATAGTATTGCAGTATATATTATTTCTTACAAAATCCAGATTCGGTTTGTAAATTAGCTAAATTAAGTCAGTGACGGCATAGTTATAAAATGTTTAAGTCTTTAAGTTACAAAACAAAAAAATTGTTCATTAAAAAAGGTTAACAAAAAGATTTAGTCATTGGTTTGATGGATCAAAAAAACATGATTTTTACTTTAAAATGCAAAACCTTAAAATTATAGCTTAAAAAATTTTAATTAAATGAAAATTTGAAAGAGACGTGACGTCATTTGCAGGGGCGGTTGTTAGAAAAATACACAATTTTTATTAAAAAACGAAAAAACTTATATGTGACTCAAACCACCATTAACTGCAATGAAAAGCAAGTCATGGAATATGTCAGTTAAAACATCTGAAATCCAAAGATTAACAAAATTAAAAACTTACAACGAGAAGTAGTCATTAAAAAGTGGTATTTTGTCAGTTTCTCTAAAAATATGCTTACTAAAGTAACTGAAAAAATTAAGTAATTTTAATTGCTTAAAATTGCTAGAAAATGTTACAAGAAATATTTTACCAGATATTTTAAAGAAGGAAAACTATCCTAATTATTGCGGACCATTTACAGAAATCATCCATAGCAATTGGATATTGCCATCCCCAAGTAATTCGTCAAATGATGTCTTACTATTTTAGGAAAAATATCATTTTCCAACTAAGCAGTGAGAAAAATTACTCGCATCCTAATATACCTTAAATTTTTCATTACAAACGTTTTCTGTACAAGATTAAGAATACTTGTAATAACAAATTATTGTGTTTTGTCTTGGTTTGCTTTAAATACCATTGAGACAGTTTAACCACAAAACTGTACATTATAGCCCACATGAAATTAAACTGACACTGCATATTTCTATGCACAATTTGCATTGTATTTTGCATTTGCCCAATTGAGGAAGTAACGGCAAGTAACTATAGATAGACCCAGTACAAATGTTGCGTAATATTGAGTAATATCTGGGTAATTTGAGTAATTGTGTAATATATGGGTAATTAAAAAATCATTTGTGTTTAAATCTGCATAATTAGTAATACTTTTATAATAATTGTAGAATTGAGTAATTTGGTGTACAAATTTTACTCTGCGGTTTGTCCTTCGGTTATTAATTACTGAATCTAACTTTTTAGCAGTATAGTGCCCTTATATAAAGTCTGTCTCATTTTATATTGTCTTGGTTTTGGCGGACCCAACCGCAATAAACTGTTTACCAGCTTCTTATCTTTATTTTCTTGTCCTTACCTATTGTTAGTGGGTAAACCCATCAATAAATAATTTATTCATTAGTATAGCAGTGTTGACTGAGCCGTTTTACCGTGCGTTTCGAAAAAGCTTCTTACGAGTATATCACTGATTTTTCAGTTATGTCTCATCGAAATCACTTGTCATTATATGCAAAAGAAATTGTAAAAAATGTGTATGAATGTTTAATAAGTATAGGATTTATTAAACAAGAAACTTTAAAAGAAACCTGCCTACTTACAAAAACACCAGTATCCTCGATAAAGGATATTGTTAATAGTGAAGTATTGCATAAGAAAAAAAACATAGTGATTTTCAATCTCACCGTCTGGACAATAGTGAACAAGATATAATAAGAAGGAAAATATATTCTCTTTATCAAAGCCAGATTGTCCCTACTTTGGATAAACTGAAAACGAAGTTAGAAGAAGATGAAACCAATATAAATATTAGCCGTGTCACCCTACATAGTTATTTGTAAAATGGGATTTAAATACCGCAAAATAGACAAAAAACAAGTGGTAATAGAATCGCACAGATTGCACACTTGGAGATTTAATTACCTTCAGGATATTAAAAAGTATAGATCCGAAAATAGATCTAGAATTTACCTAAATGAAACTTAGTTTGTGACACAGGATACAGTATCCAAAGGATGGGTTGATTCCAGTAGAAACTGTCAGACTAAAGCGCCTTCAAATAAATAAATAAATAAATAAATTTACTTTATTAAATTAAATAAATTATAAATAAATACAATACATGAAAGATGTACATAGTTTCCATTTGCATCTTTATAGTGCACAATGGTCTTGAAAAGTCTGTGTGTGCACTTTTTAGTTAATTTAATTGTCCTTACAAAATCTTTCCCATCCAATAGAACTCTCACAAAACAGAAAACGCAATCCAGAATATCCTGCCATTACAATACAATCTCGGAGATAGACTTAGCAAGGTAACAGTGTTAAAATAAAGATGTATTATTTTACAATAGTTTACAATATGTCACTATACTTCAATTCTGTTTAGAAACAACCAAACATTCATTTTATTCTTAACCGCCCTGTATGGCTTAGTTTTATATTCTAAATGTAACTTATTAAATATTCTTGGTGCAATATACATCAAACTATTTTGAATGGCCGAGAATGGTGTTCTGGGAACAGCAGCAGAATTCATTGCTTGGTGTCTAGTATAAAAAGCATGATCGTTACTTATTATGCAAATTTTATTTGTTAGAAGAAGTCTTATTACTGCTTTTATGTAGAGCTGATTCAATTCAAGTACCTGGGCTTCTGGGTATAGATTAACTGTTGGGTATCTATTATTTTTAAAAAATAATATTTTTAATACTCCTTTTTTAGCTATAAGGAGAGGCGTTAATACTATAGCACTGGCATTTCCCCAAACACAAATTCCATAGTTTAAAACGGACTCCACAAGAGACTTGTACATAGTGATCATACTTTTTCTCCCTAATATTTGTCCAAGTTGATAAAATCTATAAAATAATTTTCTTATTTTAGAGGTTATATATTCAACATGGAAATTCCACTTAAAGCACTAATCAATTATAACACCCAAATATTTGACTTTTTCAATTGAAGTTATTTTCAAAGAACAGAGACAATTATCAAATGTTCTACAATTATGATCATGTATGATAATTGCCCTATTAACAGGAATATTTTTTTTTGGTTAAAGAAAAGCAAACAAAACAGGATTTGTCAACATTCAATGTCAGAAGGTTAGCATCTAGCCATCTCTTTACCCTACTCAGAGCTATTTCAGAATTTTTTAGTATATTTTCCCAAGTATTTCCCTTTACAATAATGGCCGTGTCGTCAGCATAACACAAGATAGTTTCTCGAGTCAAAAGCCTTAATAATGGATCCACATATATAGTAAATAAAGGAAAATGCATCACCAGAATTCACGCTGGATCAGAAGACGGATTTGTTCGAAACTGCTTGCTGTTATGTGCGAAGAATATTAAAGATTCTAGCTTGGACTATCATGAAGATACTAGTGCAGAACTTTTTGAAAACTGGTTTCAAAATTATCTTTTAAAAAATATTTCGAAAACCAGTGCTATTGTAATAGATAACGCAAGCTATCACAGCCGCCTGCTACAAAAAGCACCAAACTCATCAAGTACAAAAACTGAAGTTCAAGAATATTTGTTACAAAATAATATTTACTTTGAATCCAGTTACAAGAAAGGGCAACTTTTGGAAGTGGTAAAATCATATGATATGATATAAAAAGTAACTTCGATAATTGCCGTCGAAAGCCAAGACGATATACTTTCAGACAGACTCTACTTCAAAGTGGTAGGTTGAGTTTTTTTAGGCTATTCCGACAAGAAAAGAGATTTTTGTCAGGAATTTTACAAGTCTACACCATTATGTTTAATCATTTGAAGTCTTTTACCATAATGGTGCACTACTTTCAATATTCCTGACATATTCTCTTTTTTTGTTGGAATGGCCTTGATAAAGATCCAATAAAGGTCGAAATGTCAGAATTTTCTGTATAAAAAGAGGTTTTCTTTGTTGTCCTGAACCCACAAAAACAACCTACCACTTTATTGAATCTTGCCGATATACAATTTTTCAGTTTCTTGTTAGCTTCAATAATTAATACATTATAACAACTAAAGTAGTTAAAATAGGGGAGCGCCTCCTCCTCCTCCTCTTCCTCTCTCTCATGCCCCTCATTCTTATCTTCCTCCCCTTTTATTCTCATTCGCATCATATTTTTAATTTTTTTCTCTTTGTCCTCCCACATTTGATTTTGCATTCTTAAGTCTTATAAATAGGTGCATCAAGATCATTTTAGTATGCTAAGGTACGAGTGACTGTTAAAAGAAAAAAATCTGTTGAATAAATCTATTAACAATATTAAAATAAAATGAGTGAATCAGTTGGAGAAAGAAATCGATCCATTCCGCTTCAGACAATTAGCCTCGAAGAAATTATACCAGGAGTTCGAGAAGAAACTATACCATTAGTTCGAGAAGAAGAAAATGGGATTGTTTTAAAAAATTTGAACAAAACTGAGAGTGAAGAGAAAAAGTGTTTTGTGCTATTTGTTTTGAAATAATCGAATATTATGATTCATGTAGACCAAATACATGTTCCCACATTTTTTGTTTAAAATGTATTTTAAGATGGAATGATGAAAATTGTTGTTCTATAATGGTAAACAATTGTCCTGTATGTCGCACTAGATATTACTATTTGGTACAAATCTTCAAAGATGTAATTAGACATCATTTTGTTGTAGTTTTAAAAAGAGGACATTTTTCATAATTTGTGTTTGTGAAAATTCTGGTCAAATAAATTTGTAAAAAGTAAATGTAAATATATAATAACTGACACACAGTTTTTCCTTTTCTTATTTTGAAACAACAATGTTCTAAACAAATTTTTTAATACATACTAATTTTCACATCACATAACAAAACAATTGTCATGGTTTAACATTTTTAAAATAAACAGTGGAAATTAAAAGTTATTATTTTTTAATTATATTAATAATATTAATATAATTAGCATCAAGTAAGAGAAAACTCAATTGAATACAGAAACAAGCGTTAACAAAATTTTATGCTAATATATGAGCGCTTATAGTGGCAGTTGACATAATCTACACATTATTTTTACATATGATTAGCTATTTCATTTTTCGTTCTTGTTGCAATAAAAAAAATACAGGGTCAGATGTTAGAATAAAAAGAAGTATTTTGCATATAGCACTGAAAATATATAACCGCTTATAGTAACAGTTGACATTTTTTAAAATTAACATTGTTGACCTATTCTACTTATTATCTACTTATTTATGTTTAAAATTAATATTTTTGACATAATCTACCCATTACGTTTATAACCTATATTTAAACTTGATATTGTTAAAATAATCTACCCATCACCTTTACAAACTATGTTTAATATTAATATTTAACAACATAATCTTCCATCTCTTTTTTTTCATTTTGATTGCAGTAAAAGCAAGCAGGTTCAGGAATTAGTAAAAAAAGATGTATCCTACAAATAGCACAATGTAAATCACAAGCACTAACAACATAAGCTCTTTTGTAGTGGCAGCTCACAGCCAGCTTGTAGCTTTGTATAACACATACATCTTTTTCTTCAAAATTATTAAATAATTCACTAGCCCTAAACTTGCTTACTTTTACGTCAGCCTCGGTTCCTAAATTTAGCAGTTGTCCATCCATGTCCACTCCTTCGTCAATTTCCTGATCATCTTCCTCCTCCTCATCTTCCTCTTCCTCAATATAATTAATGTCAATGTTAAACAAGAATGATCTTCTGACAAGCCTAGATGATATGTCCAAAAATGAATGTTTTGTAACTGATGAAATCGCCTTCCAAGTTAATAAAAATTTCTTCTCTTTCTTCAATTTGAGCGGCGATCTCCATATTATTTTCTTCAATTTGGGCAGCGTTTCCAATCATATTTTCTGCCATCGTTAGGAACTTTAGATTTAGATAGATAGATTTGCTGCGACAACTGATATTACAGCGAATGATACGGTATGATCACCGAGTGGTTGTTCTGAAGTATATATCCCATCGACCACTACTTTCACTCCTGCGTGATATCCTTCTCAGATCCTACTGCAATACTTAATTTTTTTTTTCACTGTCTCTTTCCTTGTCACTTTACCTGGGGGGGGCTTCGCCCCCTCCCCGCTCCGCCAACCCCCCTTAACCCCGCCCCACCCTCACCCCACCTTCTTTCTCCTTTTTTATTTTTCTCCTTTTTCCTTCCTTCTCCTTTTTCCTTCCTACTCCTTTTTTTTCCTTTCTTCTTTTTTAACCTAACCTAAGACCCCCCTTAACCCCCCCCACCCTCACCCCATCTTCTTTCTCTCCCTTCCTTTTTTCTCCTTTTTTCTTTTTCTCCTTTTTCCTTCCTTCTCCTTTTTCCTTCCTTCTTCTTTTTCCTTCCTACTCCTTTTTTTTCTTTCTTTTTTTTTAAACTAACCTAACCTAAGACCCCCCTTGACCCCCCACCCTCACCACATCTTCTTTCTCTCCCTTCCTTCTATCTCCTTTTTTCTTTTTCCTTCCTTCTCCTTTTTCCTTCATTCTCCTTTTTTTCCTTTCTTCTTTTTTAACCTAACCTAACCTAACCTAACTTAACCTGAAAAGGGTAGCCGGTAATTGGGGAGCCGGGATTTGAGTCTCGAGAATTCAGGGGTCCGGGGGAGGGGGATGAGAGGGGGGGTAAGGTCGTTGTTTGGCTTGGGAAAGTGGTTGTATGATTGTCGTTCAACTTTAAGTAGGACATGTGATCAACTTTTTCATATAAAATCGCCTCAGCGAATGCAATTGATTTCTGCATTCACACTGTGCAGGACTCGCGAGTTTTCTGGTGTTTTCATTGTGTCTATTTGGTAATTTTTTAATTTTTATTTATATTTCTAACATTTTTATTTGGCAAAATTAAATTCTTATTTATATTGGTGACATTTTTATTTATATTTGTGACACTTTTACTTGGTATTTTATTTGTTATTTCGATTTTTTTCATAATGGACAATTTTTTGGCATCGAGTAGCAAAATTATTGACAATGACATCGACTTATACACATGTACTCAAATGCAAAATTTTGCAAACCAACAAAACAATGAAACAGACGTATTTACAACTAGTCAACAACAAACTATTCAGGACTTGAATGAAATTATTTACAATAGCCAAGTTCAGATTAATGCCAACAAACAGAACAACGAAAAATATTTATTTACAGCTACTCAACAACAAACTCTTAACGGTCTTAATGACATTATTGACAACAAAACGGACTTAATTACAACAAAAACTAAACAAACTCTTGAAGAACTGAATGACATTGACAAAAATCAAAATTCTAGCTATGAGGATATTGTTTGTTTTCAAAAATCTAATCCAAATTATTTAACATTAAAATCGCCAATTAATTCTCCGAGACGAATTTGCTGTCCCTTTTTGCTTAGTGAAAATTCTGATTCGGAAGAAGAACAAATTGATCAAAATTTAAGTTCGGCTATATCTCCTATTAATTCACCATATGATATTGTAAATTCTGATTCGCAAGAAAAACAAATTGAAGCAAATTTAACTTCGGATATTTCTCTTAATAATTCACCAGTTGAACAAAATTCAATTTCGAAACCATCATTCATTATTAAAAAAAAATTTAAAATTAATAAAAAATAATAAAAAACAAGTAGCAAACCTTAAGTGTCTGGGTTTCGATATTCAAAATTTAACTGATTTGATCACAATTAAACAGGGAGACGCAAGTACGTTGAATTATGTTAAACAGGCCTTTGACAAATTAGTTGACTCATTTGAAGAAATGGATTCATAGTCAATTAATTTCTATTGCTTTTTTCAAAATTTGACTATAACTAAATAAAAATGCACAATATTAATTTTATTATTATTATCCAGAGAACTTCAAAAATGCAATTGCTTTTTTCAAAATTTGACTATAACTAAATAAAAATGCACAATATTAATTTTATTATTATTATCTAGAAAACTTCAAAAATGCATAAGTGTGTAACATGTAATAAAGTCTTTACTAGAAAGGATAATTTATTGCATATTAAAAAACATGTTTGCGGAAATTCCACGACACTCACTAGCTTGTTAAAGGTAAGAACATTTTATTTTTCATGTTTTATTTTGTAAAATATTTTTTCTTAATTTATAGATTATACAAATATTGTAAAGAATGCAAGAAAAATATAAACCAAAGTCTATGGGGTGGACATCTTCGATCTAGTGTGCACAAGAACAATTCCAAAATAGCCTTGGAGGAAGGTGTTGAAATTATCAAATTGGCATTCAGGGAACGAATAATATCTTATAGGATTTTCTCACCCCAAAACTTCATAAATGTGAAAGAATATTTTCAACATTTGGAATACAAAATTGTACATCTAATAGATCAAGAACTGCAGAAACATAAATGTATCAAGCTAAATATGGAACTGTTCGGTTTCTATTTTAACCCCAGCAGCCACAGCTATGATGTCAAATCTTTTAATGCGCCGTTCGAAGTCATTTGCCAGGGATATCAGACAAAAGAACTTTTAGAGCAAATCTGCATCATTATTGACCAGAAAGCTGACGAATTTGCAGAAAGAGATTCAGGTAAAGAATTTATTTTCTATTTTACATTGCAGGATGGGCTTTGATGAATTTAATTCATTTAGAAATTAATATTAACAAGCACAATCCGCTGAGAGCCTCATCTTTTATAGAACTTCCTCAAGAGATCAAGAGACGTCAAGCTGTGATCAACATTAGGAATGATGACAACTTTTGCTTCGCCTGGGTAGTTGTGTCTGCTCTTCACCAACCAAGCGGATTAGATTTTGAAACTTCATCCTACCCACACTACTCTTCTGTTTTGGATATGTCAGGTATAGAATTTCCAATGTTGCTAAAGAACATTAAGATTTTTGAAGAAAAAAATAACATTTCTATTAATATATATGGATTAGAAATTATAAATCCTAAAAAGGGGTATCAAGTAATTGGTCCACTTTATTATTCATCGAATAAAAAAAATCAACATGTCAATTTATTGTTAACAAGTGATGACGATGAAAAAACTTTTCATTATTGCTATATTAAAGATAGTTTCTGCACAAATGTCTAAACATCACGGAAAAAAATATATTTGCGACGGGTGTTTACAATATTTCCCTACAGAAGAAAATTTATTACAACATAATAGCTATGATTGTGATCATTTACGAATTAACCCACCTTCTAAAGAATTAATAAAAGATAAGTTTAGAAACTATTCATATGATATTTTGAAATTTGTAAATTATCATAAACAAATGAAAGTTCCTTTCGTGGTGTATGCAGATTTTGAATGCATTTTAAAGCCTTTAAATAATGACAATGTTGACAAAAATCCTAATACTTCATACACCTTAAAACAATATGAACATATTCCACATTCATTTGCCTATTACATTAAATGTTCCTTCGACGATAATTATTCTAAGTTTGAAAGATATAGAGGTCAAAATTGTGATACATTATTTATAAATTCTTTAGAAAGAGACGTGTATAACATATACAATAAAATTTTAAAGGTTCCTAAAAAGATGATTCCTTTGAACGAACTGGACAAAATTTATCGTAACTATGAAACAGTTTGTCATATTTGTAATAAACCTCTTTTAAATGACAGGGTTGCAGATCATTGTCATATAACTGGTCTTTATAGAGGTCCAGCTCATTCACTCTGCAACATAAATTACAGAATACCTAACTTTTCTTACCTTCTATTCCAGTTATATTGCATAATTTGCGTAATTATGATTCTCATCTAGTTCTTAAAAAATTATGCTTAAACAAAGAACAACTAACAGTTATCGCACAAAACAAGGAAAAATATATTTCATTTGAAAAGCTTATTCATGTGGATAACTATTTTGATAAAAAGACACAAAAGGCTAAGAAAAAAAAATATATCGTTAAGGTTCATTGATTCTTTTCAATTTCTATCCCATTCTTTATCAACAATTTTTTGGCATCGAGTAGCAAAGTTCCTGAAAGCTTAAAAGATGAACAATGTAAAGAAATAAAAAAAAATTTCAATGATGAAGAAAGATTTAAACTTATTCGCCAAAAAGGTGTATTTCCTTACAATTATATTGATGATTATTTAAAATTAGAAAAAACAACTTTACCTCAGAAAGAGCAATTTTATAATACTTTGACGGATGAGCACATCAGTGATGCAGAATATCAAAGAGCTGTAAAGGTTTGGCGAGTGTTCAAATGTGAATCTCTTGGTCAATACTCCGACCTTTACTTACTCTCTGATACTTTACTTTTGGCAGATATTTTTGAAAATTTTAGAAGCACTTGTTTATCCACATATAAGCTCGATCCAGCTCATTTTTACACTTTTCCAGGTTTATCCTGGGAGGCGTGTTTGCGTTATACTGGAATAGAGTTAGAATTGTTAACAGATCCAGATATGATACACTTTTTCAAAAAAGTGTTCGCGGTGGTGTGAGCTCTTGCATTTGTAGAAAATCTGAAGCTAATAATCCATTTCTTTTAAATTTTGATTCTTTAAAGCCAACTAAATACATAATTTATTATGATGCAACAAATTTGTATGGTTATGCAATGTCATAGCATATTCCAACGGGAGATTTTGTTTGGTTAACAGATAAAGAAATCAATGATTTAAATATTATGAATATTTATAAAAAATCTAATAAGGGATATGTTTTAGAAGTTGATTTAGAATATCCTACAAGTCTACATTCCTATCATAACGATTTTCCGTTTTGTCCTGAAAACTTTAAACCGCCAAATTCTAAATGCATAAAATTAATACCCAATTTAAATGATGAATCAAAATGTTATTCACTATCAGTTATTAAAACAATGTTTGGAACATGGACTCAAGTTGACTAAAGTTCAAAGAGTTTTACAGTTTTCTCAATCTGATTGGTTGAAAAAATATATAGACTTGAATTCAAGATTAAGAAATGATTCAAAGAATGAATTTGATCGTAATACTTACAAGTTGGCAAATAATAGTATTTATGGCAAGACTATGGAAAATGTTGATAGGAGAATTGACGTAAGACTTGTTAGAGTGGGAAAAAATAGAAGAAAAGATGGTGCTGAGAATTTAATTGCACAACCATATTTCCAAGGACTTAACAATATTTTCTGAAAACTTGGTAGCTATTCAAATGCAAAAGATTCAAGTTACTCACAATAAACCAATATATGTAGGCTTCTCAATATTAGATATATCTAAAACTGTCATGTATGATTTCTTTTATACTTTTTTAAAACCTCTTTATCAGGAAAATATTTCACTTTTATACACCGATACCGATTCGTTCATTTTAGAATTCACAACTCCAAATATTTATTCTGACATGATAAAAAATATTCACAAATTTGATACATCTAATTATGAATTTGGTAATATTCATGAAATGCCTATTACAAAGTCAGTTATAGGAAAGTTCAAAGATGAATATGCTGGTGAACCCATTACTGCTTTCTTTGGTACTGGAGCAAAAGCATATTGTATTAAAACGGAAAATAGTTTAACAAAAAAAGCAAAAGGTGTTAAGAAAAGTGCCATTAAAAAGCAGTTGGATTTTATTCATTATAAAGATGTTGTTGAAAATCATTCTAAAACCTTTTGTTCAATGTATGTTTTTCGATCTAGACAACACACAGTTTTCACCGAATTAATTAATAAATTGGCTTTGAGTTCTGAAGATGATAAGCGGTATAAAATTCTCTATAGTGTTAATACATTAGCTTGGGGACACCAAGATATTGCTTTGTATCAATGGAATGCAGAACATGAAGATTTAGATATATTTATGTAGATATTATAAGGTATTTAAATTTGTTGTTTTTGAAATCAAAGTTAGTCTTCATAAGCCTTTCACAAAATGTGCTTAGAAACTTTTGACAAAGAAATTGATAACAGTTATTTTAAAACAAATAAAAAACGACTTTCCACTTTCAAGAAATGGAAAGGAAGATTGAGACCAGAAGTGTTGGCTGGAGCTGGCTTTTACTATATTTAATGATATTTGTAAATGTTTTTGTTGTGGTATTGAAATTTTTGATTGGTTAAGTTATGATGATCCCATTGTGGAGCATAAGAAATTTGCTAGGAATTGTGATTTAAATAACTGTTTATGGCTAAAATAGGAATCAAATAATTGTAACCATTCAAAATAAGTCTTCAAGCTACACATTTTATTGTTATTTTTTTACAACTGCTTTTGCTTTCGTGGTGAAAGTATCTGCTTAATGTTAATAAATTTGGAATATAATTATTAATTTGTTTCAATGACTATCAGTAGATCGCAATTCATTCTTCTTTATTTTATTTTCCAAAATGTTTTTTATGTTCATCATCCCCCTGGCGTAACACAGTGTGAAATATGTTTTTCTAATAAAACAGACGTCACTCTAAGTAAATATTGTAAATTTATGAAAATTGGATTAATTAACAATAGTACAATTAGTTGTATGGAACGAATAAATGGAGATGAAAACGCAAGTAAATTTTTTAAAATTTTGTATCATTATCCAAATCGATCTATTTTTGATACAAATTGGATCGAAAGGTTAGAGTTTAAAAATAATCAGTTACAAATTATACCCCCCAACTGTACCAATTATTATGACGGATTCAAAAATTATTACTTTTCCATCATTAGTGTTACATTAAACTTTGCATTATTTTTATACATCACCATTTTAATTATTTATCTTTATTACAAATTTCAAACTGGAAATCTATTTTTTCATTAATCCATTTTAATCGAAACTTTAAAGAAAGTAGGGATGAGAATATTTAAGTACAAGAATAACGCAATATGTTTCAGTCTCGTTTAGTCATTATGAACAACGCCGTGGTTCATAAACCTTTAGAAACGCTTCTTAATTCAAAAATTTCTTTTTTAAATAATTCTTTGTCAAAATTTGTTCTTGTTGGCATTAGTTTAAACGATTTTTCTCCAAAAATTGTAATTGGTGGAAAAACTAGATTTTTAATAGCACTAACCGAAGAAAATTGGAAAGACATTTGTGTTCATCAAGGAATTATTGGAAACAATTTCTACTTTCAAGTTGATCAAACCAGTGTGAAGATAAACAACATTAATCTGCAGGTCCAGAAAATAAATGATATCCCTGTTCTGCAAATTACAAAAGACCCACACTTCATATACTTAGGACAAGAGTCTTTGGACAATTTGTGGCGATTGAAGGAAATTATTGATTATAGATTATCTATAATTAAAAGGCAAAAATTCAATACATATTTGAAAATAATATTTCAGCTGATTGTGGCGACTTGTGTACACATGTTTATAATATAATAAGTCCAACACAAAATCCTAACAGTAAAAATGTTTCAACTATGATGGAATTACTTGCTTTATATCCTGAAGAAATGGAAAACAAATTGAAGCAAAATGGAACAAAAAGAAAATATTACGAAGAAAACAATGAAAATGGATCAAAAAGAAAATATTACGAAGAAATCAATATCTTTTCTGGAAGAGAACTATAAGGTGCATGTGTTAGTGAAGTGGAGCTTTGCTTACAGACAAGCCCGTAGGAGTAACTTTCAGATGTGGTACTTAGATAGACTCCGTTTTGAAAAAAGAATAAATGATTGTAAACTTATTCTAGATTCGATATTATCTGAGGAACATAGAAATAAAATATATTTGACACGTTTTAATAAAAATTGTATTTGATGTTTTACTTAATAAAATTTTAATTTCTTAAATGTTAATTTTATTTGAAATTAATTAGCACATAAGAGTAGGTACTTTTCAGACATTGTAATTTGTATCAGCTAAAGCATAAAGTGAGGAACAGAAATAAAACAAATTTAACTAAAATTTAATTTCAATTTAATTAAACAATATTTTTTTTATCAATCCATGTATTATATTTTTTATCAAGTCCTAACCATTTCACATAAACTTTGTTTCCTTTCCTTCTCAAAATCTTCTCAATAAGATACACATCGGTATGCTTTATTTTTAGTAATTCTTGCTCATAAAAACTACCCAGAATGTCCTGATTATCTTCGTCTTGAATTAAATATGTCCAGGGGTTTGTCATCTTAACTTCTTTAATGTGGAATATCTCATTTGACCAATTTGGTGTGTAACCTTTCGAAAATGCCTCCCGATGCTTGCTTATGCGTACGTGATCACCCACTTTAAACTTTGGAGATTTTATATCTAACGTTTTAGCATTAGTAAATGCAGATTTCAAGATTCTCTTTTCATTTGTTTTATTTACTTGTTTTGGCTTCATTCCTATTGAAGAATGTTTTGTATTGTTATATTCTTTTAAATATACGCTAATATATTAAACCATTTGTAATTCCCTTGAATGCTAAATATTTTCCACATATTATTCTTTAAAGTCCTGTTTACTGTTTCTACTATACTCGCTTTCAAATTAGAAAACGTGCTATAATGGTTAATTCGAAATTGTTGCATCAAATTTTGAAAATTTACATTGAAAAACTCTCTCCATCTGTCCGTTTGCAAGTTTTTTGGTGGAGTTTTTGCACTAATTAATATTTTTTTCATTGCCGCTGTTACGTCTTTTACAGATTTAGATTTTACCGGTTCGGCCCAAACATACTTAGAAAATACATTTATGGTAATCAAGATATATTTAAATCCCTTATTAAATTTGGCATAGGGTAACATTTCAACCAAATCAGCTTGAAAAAGATCATTTAACCCTTTCACCACCACCCTTCTGCGTTTGAAGTTTTTTCTAGCAGGTTTATGTAATTCATTAACGACTTGTTGTTTAACGGTTGACATGACAACAAACTTGTTTATTCAATTTAAAGGAAGTTCAATTTCTATGTTTTGTAATAATTCGAAATATAACTTTTATATGTTTTTTCCCATTCATTCAGTTTATCAATTTGTATTGTATAACTTTTTCCATTTAAAACTTTACTAATTTTAGTAATCTCCTTTTCTAAAGCATTAAAAGAGTTTTTTATCTCTCCAGTTAAGAAAGTAGTTGATCTAATATCACTATTTTTGAATTCCTCCTCTGTTTTATTTAATTCTTGTTCTAATTTCTTAATTACACTAGACATTATCTTTCCAAAGGAAATATATTGTTGTTTTTCTTCCAAAGAGAGTTGGTCAATTGTTCTACTGTTAAGAATGCTATTTTGATTTCTTTTTTTTTCATCATCTAACCTTTTTATAAAATTTCTTAATTGTTTAATCTTCTCCTTGTGTTTTTCAATTATTACTTCTCTTATATTTGTTTCCATTATTTTATTAATTTTGTTGATGTCATCACTTAATTTTTTGTCTTCCTTTTTAACATGTTCATTTAAAAATTGCAAATCTTTACTTATTTGATTTAGCGTTAGCAACTGTTTATTAACGTTTTCAGTTGAGGTATAACATCCTTTAATTTGGTTTATACTTTAAAAAATTTTCATCAAAAACCTTAAGCTTTTTAGCAAAGATTTCATTATTTGTTTCATTTTCACCTAATCTCCTTTTTAAATTATTAATGTCACTTATTCCCTCTTGATTTTGTTTAATAAAATCTAACTTAAAATTGTTGAGAATTTTACTTTCAATATTTGAATAAATTGTATTTTCCAAAGAAGCAGAATTTATTAATTGACGTTTTGAAATATGGCGTCCAAATTTATCAACTGTCATGTTGAGCTTTCATTAAACAATAAATATGATTATATTTAATAGCTGTTATTTATAGTATAACTTTATCTTCTCTTAATTCTTCAATAATAGAGATAATCTCGTTACTATGAGCATTATTTCCCGCATCACTTGATAAAATTAATAAACGTAGCCTATTAACAATTTCGTTTACATTATTCCAATATACATAGTCTGTATTTGATCTGTTTGTTTTCAAAATTAATCCCTTTCCTGTTGTTTTGGCTCTAGTTGTTCTAAACGGAGGTTTTGGTTTGTCAAATGCTGTAACTAATCTTTGCAAGGTTTTTGTCTTTGTAATCCCCTTTCTTTGTAAATATGGTCCTATTATTGTAACATATTTGTGTGATGTATTTCCTTGAACTTGTTCATTTGAATCAAAATTCCTACGATATACATTTGTTTTAGCTACAATGTTCATGTAATTATCTAAATCTTCCTTCTTATAACCTTTCGGTTCTTTTTTGAAAAGCAATTCGTATAAACCTGGCGTGCCTGTGTACGTTATTCCTCCCACTTTAATGTCTTTTCCAATAATTTCTACCGGTATCTGTGTTAAACCAAAAGAAAACTTATCCGTTTCGAGGTCATGAACTATTCCATAATAATGGTCAAATTTATGTTGTGTATCTTTCACACCCTCATCAATATATGATCTGGGTAATTCATGAAAATCTGCTAAGTAATCTTTATATGACGGTGTACCAATATAGGTTTGAATTGTTTTTCTAATTTGTTCCAATATGTCTGACAAGTTTAAATTTGTTGTTGTGTCACTAGAAGGATCTGAAGTTTCCGCTATAACAGTTGATGTCAATGATTGTACTACAGGAGAGGAAGAAGTGATACTACTGTCATCTAAAAATGTCGGTAGTTCTGTGGGGAGTAACGGAGTTTTTCCTGATTTCTGAATAGTTTTCGTCGGAATTGATGTTTTATAAAGCTTTGTAGGTGTTTTGAATTCTTCATACTGTTGAAGAGGTTGTGTTATTGGTCTATAAGTTTGTTCTAATTCGGACTGAGCGGTAGAAGTAGCTAATTTCAAGCTTCGATATTTCTGCTTCACGGCTTGTCTCGATTTTATTAATTCTCTAGCTAAACGTTTATCCATGCTGTACAAGTTTTAAATGAAATAAAAGTGCAAATTTTTCACTTTTATAAATATATAAAGGAATCGAATTTACTCCTGTATCTACCGTGATTTACTTCACAATCTTTGTCAATTACAAGAAAGCCACATGGATCCATCCAACAGTTAGCACAAATATTTTTAAACTGATCAAATGTCATATCCAATATACAGTGGTCGTTATATAAATGTTTTAAACTCAAACAGTCCTATTTAAATAAAATTAATAGGTTGGAATTTTCTCGAATTAGACGTTTAAGGATTGAGGAATATCCTTGAAAAACAAAAAAACAATCGGTGTTTCTATGCCTTCCATGCGTGAAATAGTCCCTAATAATAGATTGATTATGACAAGGAATATCGTCAAAATGATAACGGAATTTGGCTTTATCTCATGAGGTGAAATAATGTTCTCATCGCTATCGTATTCAAAGTATCCAATTTCTTTCATAGGCTTTAACAACTTTCTTAAATATTCATATTTTGGTTGATCTAATGACTTTGAATAAACATAGACATTTTCAAACCTAATTCCATTAGGATGCTCGAGCAGTGTAAGCATAACTTTGGTTTTACCGCTACCACTGCAACCAACTATGAGTCCTCTTTTTGAACCACCGCAAAATAAGTCACCATGCTTTCTCAACTGTTTACTTAAAATTTTTTCGTCATGATTATTTACTGGTAAAGAGAATTTTTGTTTTTCAATCCTCATTCTTAATCACACTAGTAAATATTTTTAGCCGTAAAAGTATTTATACCAGTAAAATGTCAATGTGTTTTTAGTATAAAAAGAACTTCAATGACTGTGGGTCGGCATAAGTTGAAAAAAACTATCAAAAGACGTAATAGAAAAGGCTCTGGTTGAGTAAATAAATTAATTAATAAACTACCCTTCGAAGTTTATATACCAGGATATAATTATTGTGGTCCAGGCACCAACTTGGAGAAAAGATTAACTAGAGGTGACGTTGGTATAAATCCATTGGATTCCGCTTGTAAAGAACACGATATATCATACTCTCAGACTGAAGATTTATCAAGAAGACACATATCTGACCAAATATTAGAAAAAAAAGCCTGGGATAGGGTAAAAGCTAAGGATTCTTCTATTGGTGAAAAAATTGCAGCTCTAACTGTTGCAGGAATAATGAAGGGTAAAAGAAAGTTCGGTTTGGGATTTAAAGATAAAAAAGGGGGTAAACTTAAATCGAGAAAAAAACGTATCATTCGAACACCCAAAAAAGCTGGAGGATTTCTACCTCTTTTGTTTCCCATTCTTGGCGCCCTGGGTGCACTAGGTGGACGCGCGGCAGGAATTGCTAAGGCAGTAAATGATGCTAAAGCAGCTAAATAGCAACTAGAAGAAATACATAGGCATAATATTGCAATGGAAAATGCTTCTAAAGAAGGCAAAGGATTATTTATTAGACCTTATAAAGGAGGATCAGTCAAAATGAAAGCAATCAGACAAAAAAAAAACTCAAAATAAGTTTTCCAAAAAGAGCACTTACGAACAATGATATTAAATATGTAAAGCTGTTTCAAAAAAAATTAATCTGAAAGAGTGTGGTATTGTAAATTTGGATAAAATACCAAATAAAGGATCTCATTGGACTGCTTATATTAAAAATAACAAAAATGTAATATATTTTGATAGTTATGGAAATTTAAAACCACCTTTTGAATTTCTCAAATATTTTAATTCGAATGGCAAAGTGGATGTATTTTATACTTATGAAAACAAACCAAAATTTAATTCATATAACTGTGGTCAACTATCCCCAAAATTTTTGCAAAAAAATATATAACCTCATTATTTGTTGTAATATCCCATTCATAAATAAACTGCAATGTCCACCACAATTGCCATATCAGGAAACAGTTCTGTTTTGTCTGCTGATTTTGAAACGTTTATGACTATTCCCAATATAAAAGAAGGATATAATAAATTTTATATAGATAATAAAGTAATTGTTATTCCCGACGGAACATATGACATTACAGATATAGAAACATACGTAAGAGAAAGTATATAAGATTTATTTCCGAATGAAAAAATTTTTTTTCTTTTAAAAGCAAATATTAACAGTCTAAAAACTTTTTTAATGTGTAGTAGAAAAATTGATTTTACCAAGGAAGATTCGATAGGAAAAATGTTGGGTTTTAATAGCAGGATACTAAAAGCTATGAAAGAGGAAGAATCAGATAATGTTGCAAAAATAACTAAGGTGAATGCTATTTGTATTGATTGTAATATTTGTGTCGGTTCTTACAGTAATGGTAAACCTAATCATATTATTCACCAGTTTTATCTAACCGTAGCTCCAGGCTATAAATAGTAAATAAAATAGTTGATCAAGACGGAGAACTTATCAGTTTTAGAGGAGAAACTATAACAGTAAGGTTACATTTACAAGCTAGTGACATATAAAATGGTTGTTAGATATAATAGAGACCTTGGAATGAGACTTGCACCTACCACTATCAACAAAGTAAAAACTTATAAAAAGAAAAAGACTAAACAACAGTTCAGTATCAAATCCAACACCAACAAGTTAAGACGAGATAATCGTAAATTTCTCACATCTTTGGGTTTCACTGTTTTAAAATAATGAACATATTAAACGTAAACGAAAAGCTTTATGTAGACAATTCCATCGTTAGTTCAGAGCTTCACACATATCAACCATATATTTCTTCAAAATTCAATTACAATGATGAAATAAGGATCCCAATTCAAGAACTCTATGCTTACACTCTACCATCAGATAGTTTACTTTATATAAAAGGAAAATTAACTAATACAGAAGATAAATATAACAAAGAATTGCTATTTATTAAAAATGGTAAAGCCTGTTTGTTCAGAGAAATCTGCTATGAACTAAACGGAATTACTATAGATTCAATAAGAAATGTTGGATTAGCATCAACCTTAAAAAGCTACCTTTCCCACAATACCAACGAAAGTTTAAAACTGGAAAATGCAGGTTGGCCACATCGAAAAGAAGGTGATAAAATTTTAGTTGATAATGATGGAAAATTCTCCGTATCCATACCACTAAAAATGCTTTTAGGATTTTTTGAAAATTACAGAAAAATTATAATGAATATGAAACAGGAATTAGTTCTTATTAGATCAACTGATGATTTAGATGGTGTTATCTTCAAAGAAGATCCGGCACACCCTGTTAGTGCTCCTGACACTCCATTGGTTACTTTCGATAAAATTTATTGGAAAGTTCCTCACATTCTAGTTGATATGCCACAACAACTTGCTCTATCAAAAATATTAGAATCAAATAAAGATATATTGATAGGATTCAGGAGTTGGGAACTTGTTGAATATTCTTCTCTAACCGAAACAACCCGTCACACATGGCCGGTAAAAACAACTAGTAAACTAGAAGCTCCTCGTCATGTTGTGATTGGCTTTCAAGAAAACAGAAAAGGGAAAATTGCTAAAGATATGAGTAAATTTGACAATATTACCTTGTCAAATATTAGAGTATTTTTAAATTCTAAAAGATATCCTTATCATGATTTGTACTTAAATTTCGAAGAAAACAAATTTTCTGCTTTATACGAAATGTTTGCCAACTTTAGACAGTCTTACTATGGTGTTCCAAATGAACCCATTTTTAATCCTGAACAATTCAAAAACATTAGTCCTATTACACATATTGATTGCTCCCATCAAAAAGAAACAATTGAAACAGGATCCGTAGTAATGAGAATTGAATTTGAGACACACAATGCAATTAAAAAAGATACTTCTGCTTATTGTCTTATTTTATATGACAAATTATTTAGCTACAACCCTCTTACTAAAGTAGTGAAACAATTATAAACTTTATCCCCACTATTTTCATATTTCAATTTAATTTAAAGGGATTTTCAAAAGCTTTTAGTTTTAGTCATGACATCAAAACTACAACAAATTGAAAAATTTATTTTTAAAATTAATCAACTGAAAGAAGAAATTGCAAATTATTCAAGTAAAAAAATTCTCATTAAAAAATTTGCTGCTTTGAAAATATGAGATTGGTTATGGATATTCAAGGATTCAAGGATGAAAAAAATAAATTTATACCGAAAGAGCTTGCAGCTTTTGATGGTTATGAAATGACTCATTACATTTTTAAAAAGCCTTTTCCAATGGAGTTTCTTTCACCTAATTGTCACAAGCAGGCGGTATGGCTAATGAAAAATCATCATTGTATACATTGGAATAATGGATTTACTCCATTACATCATTTCCCAAAAATAATTGAAACACTTACGAAGAAAGCTGATTTTGTTTTTGTAAAAGGAACCAGAAAAAGGGATTTTATAGAGAAATATTCTAAAAAGCCTGTGATTGAAATAGATGAACAACCAGCACTAAAGCTAATGGAACCAAAATGCTTCTATCATTCAAAATCATCTTGTATGTGTGCTTTGACAAATGTGTTGTTTTTATATGACAATTGTTTTATGAATAAATAAAAATATAAAAAAACTTAATTACATTTTTAATTTGCATTAACTAACCATGATTGAATACAATTAATATGATACCTTAAATCTAATTTTCTAAATTCATTTAAAAGTTCATACTAATTTTTATATTTTAAATAATCATTACAAAATTTAGCGGCTAATTTACATTGTTCCATTCGATCTATATTCTTAACGTATACTGACAATTCTTGTGCTTCTGCGTCTTCTTCGCCTACAATTGATAAATATTGGAAGTATGCAGCAGATATAATAAACTCTTCGTACATTTCAGTAACCACTTGCTCCATTGTGAATATTATTAAATTTATTGTTCCTTTTCAATTTCTTGAAGAATAGTATCCTCGTCAATAAATTGCTTCAAGTCTTTTAAATAGTAACCAAAGCCAATATCTTTTAGACCTTGAATAAGTTGAAAAAAATTTAATGTTTCAAAGTATTTGTTGCAACAGAGGGCGGCCTTTACGAATTTCGCAGATTGATTATAATAAAAGTCTATCCACTCCGGACCACTTGACATAGAATATGAGAAATAGATTTTTGAAAGATTACTATATTTGTCTAATAATTTAACTGCAATCAGCAACTCAGCCATTTAATTTATTTAACATAATATCTTAAATATGTGGGGGGACGTCTCTTGCGAATAGGATTAACTTTTCTTGAAAATACCTGTTTTTTATCTTCGTATAATTGGAACCTCTTTTGGGTTGCAATAATAGCAGGTATAAATTGGCAATCTTCTATAAATTCTATTAGGTGGCTTAATTCTCCTACAAAGTATGATTTCCCAAATGTATTGAAAAACGTAGTAAGGCTTATAATTCCTTCTAAATAATCATCACAACAGTCAATTGCTTCCAAATAATCTCATTTCAGTGGATAAAACAGTTTGGTGTATTCATCTTTCGAAATCACTTCAAAGGAATTGAGATATTTAACTTTTAACTGTCTGATAGATGTAGCTAATTTTTCGCGATTATAATAATCATAATAATTCACTTATTACTTGACACATTTTTTTTTGTTTTATACACAATTGGTGGAAAAATTCAAAAATAACAAAACTTAGACATTGTTGTTCGCGCACAAATATAATTGTTATATCAGTTCCTTGCACACGGGATCAAAATAGGCATAATGATGATTTGATTGTAAAATTTAATGAAAAACTTTATTTGTTTGTTGACAGACTTTCTAGGTTGACTGAGGGTAGACTGTTATTTATTGATTCTAACTCAATGGGAGGTTTTCGACGCAAGCGGAGGCATATTTGTGAAGGGATTCTAGATTCTCTGACAAATAATGCAAGTACTGTAAGCAATTTGATTTTTGTAAGTAGGTGTAAAGAGTTCAATGAAATCGAAATGTTGGCAGCTGATGATGCGAATGATGGGGGGAGGCCAAATGATCTGCATAGTAGCACTGGTGGTCATAGTGACGATAGTACTGATCAAGAGAATAGAGACGAAAATGTTTTTTTATAGATTCCCCTCCTCGGGCAGAATCGTTAACCAATTGTAACTCAATTAATGCTAAACACAAGAATGACAATAATTGTGATCTGTCTATTTTACTGTTAAACATCCAATCCCTAAGAAATAAATGTGATGATTTGTATATCTTTTTGGAAAGTATCAACTTTCCTGATATTGTTCTAGTTACTGAACATTGGCTAAAACCGGATGAGTGTTTTTCTGTGCCAGAGTATATGCCTGTTTCCCTATTTTGTAGAGAAATTTCACTGCATGGTGGAACCTTAATTTTAACTAAAAAAAATTATCTTGATAAGTATTATTTTGTGTCTGTTGATAAGTAAAATTACTTGCTAGAGGAGGGTACCTTTGAGTTCTGTTTGAGTTACTGTAAAAAGAACAATTTGTATGTTCTTTGTGCATATCGTTCGCCGTCTTCACAAGTTGGACAATTTTTGCAAAGGCTTGACATCATCCTCTCTGAAATATCCCCATGTGCCAAATTGCTTTTGGCAGGGGACATAAATATTAATTTTCTCGACAAAAATTCAGTTAATTCAGTTATGCTAGCCAATTCTCTTATTTCCTACGGGTTAAACATGCATGTCGACACACCAACTCGCATAACGCGAACTTCAAATATGTGCTCTAATTATGATCATGTGATATGCTCAGTAGTAAATGCGGGGCTTTCTGACCATGAGGCGGTGTGTTGTACCTTGATTGATTTTAATGTTAAACTTATAGGATTTTTAACCGAATTAGTTTTGGCCGGTTTCATGTGATTTGTCTTGGCGTAAATTGGACAGGTATTGATTATTCTCCTGAACCAATTGCCACGTTTTATTCTGTCTTAATGGACCTCTTTAACCGCGAAAACCGAGGGTAAATTAAAACCCTGGCTTACTAAGGGATAAAAAATATCTGCAGCAAATCATCGAAGCCTCAATCATATAAAGAAATATTGTGATAACCTAAGCTTTATATCTTATTGTAATAAATATCGTAGTACCTATAGAAACATTTTAAAGACCGCAAAAAGATTATATTATAATAACAGGCTTTCAAATGCTGAAAATAAACAAAAAGAAAGTTGGTCTATCATTCAGGATATACGAAGTAAAACCAGAAAGAGCGGTAACAATGTGGGCATAGATCCTGATAAATTAAATAAATATTACTACTCCATTGCTCGAAATTTGACTCGTGGAATAACATCCCCTGTTAATCCTCTCTCCTATCTTGAAAACGTCTCTGTTCCTGGCTCTTTCTACTTCTTTCCTACCACGATAAATGAAGTTAAGGGTGCACTTCCCGAAATAAGAAAAAGAAAATCTTCTGGAGAGAATGGAATATCTGCAGAGGTACTGCTGCGGCTGCCTGATTGTGCACTAGAGGCCCTGGCTGAGGCCATTAATTTTTCATGGAGTACGGGGGTATTTCCCGATTGCTTGAAGGCGGCAGTAGTGATCCCCCTGCACAAGGGAGGGGATTTGGAGGACCCCTCAAATTTTTGCCCAATTTCCCTTTTATCTACAGTGTCCAAATTATTTGAAAAATTGTAAAGAAAAAAATTTGGACTTATTTTGAAGCAAATGACATAATCACAGCTGACCAGTTTGGTTTCCAGCAATTTAAGGGAACACATGATGCCATTTTTTCTTTTCTGGAGAGGGTTTACTCCCACATGAACCAAGGTGACGCGGTTGCGGCGGTGTTCTGTGACATATCGAAGGCATTTGACTGCGTCGATCATGGAATATTACTGTCGAAGCTTCAACTATATGGGTTTAGAGGATCCTCTCTCTCTTGGTTTGGGTCATATCTTGAGGGTCGCAGTCAGTCTGTGATGAGTTCAGGCAGGCACTCAGGAATCCTGGGTGTCCAATGTGGTGTTCCACAGGGATCTGTATTGGGACCCCTTTTATTCTTACTCTACATAAATGATCTGGTTCAAATTAAAATATCTGGAAGCTTTACCCTTTTTGCTGACGATACGTCGGTTGTGTGGCACCACAGGAGTATCGATCGGCTAAAGGAAAATATCACAAATGACCTTAAACTCATTCATGATTGGTGCAGCTCAAATCGACTTTCATTTAATGTAAGTAAAACTAATGTAATTGGTTTTAAATGTGATATGCAGGGTTTGGAGTTGGGCGGTAGTCCTCTCCATGACCAGCCCAAGTTCTTGGGAGTCTTAATTGACAACGGACTTCGCCTCGTGGACCATATATTGGGATTAGGCAAGAGACTCTCATCAGGTTGTTTTGCAATTAGGGTTGCAGCTAGAGAGCTCGGTCCAGAAATGGCCCGGACAGTCTATTTTTCACTGTTCGAATCTCATCTCAGGTATGGCATTCCATTTTGGGGTGTTTCCAGTCAGCAATACTTGAACATTTTGTTTGTCTTGCAGAAGAAGGCAGTTCGAGCCATTCTGGGTATTACACCAAGAGAATCCTGTAAACCACACTTTCTGTCTCAGAACATTCTCACTCTTACATCATTATTTATACTAGAAACTACATCCCTTGTTTTTAAAAATCGAAATAGTATTAGAGATCCAGTTCCTCAGCGTGAAACCCGACAGGCCATGGATTTACCTTTGCCTATACCTGCCACTACTTTAATTAAAAAATCATTGATTTATGAGGGTCGCAAAATGTATAATCATTTGCCAACATTTCTAAGAAATTCCGTCTCACTTACAGGCTTTAAAAATGCCTTAAAAAGCTTCTATGTAGCAAGGCTTATTATAACATTGACGAGTTCTATGCAGATAAGTTGTGAAATCTTCCTTATCAATAGACTTATGATCTCATTCTTTAAATTTTGTAGTTTGTTTTTTCTTTATATTTATGAATGTACCTTGTTGTTTTTATATTTACTATTTTTTTATGATTTTTGATTACTTATGCTTGTTTTGATCCTTTAGTGCTTCATAGTTTTATAATTTTACTCACATTTATTATCTTTGTTATGTTTGTTTCAGTTACTTTTCACTTGTATATGTTTAATTTTACGTAGTTATAATTTTAACATGCTTTGTCAATAGAATTCTATATTCTTCGACAATAAAGTACTTTTTGAATTTGAATTTGAATAACTTTTTACGCAACTCGAGCACAGCTTAGTAAATGTGCCTCAGCATACTAAAATGATCTTGATTCACCTATTTATAAGACGTAAGAATGCAAAATCAAATGTGGGAGGACAAAGAGAAAAAATTTAAAATATGATGCGAATGAGAATAAAAGGGGAGGAAGATAAGAATGAGGGACATGAGAGAGAGGAAGAGGAGGAGGAGGAGGCGCTCCTCTATTTTAACTACTAACTAAAAACCTTACAATGCCATAATGGCATATAATATACTATAACAATTATCCTAATTGAAATATATATGAAAACTCTAAAAAAAAATGTTTTCCTACGATTATGAAACTGACGACACACACAGTTAACTGGGCTAGAATGTGCCACATATCACACACTTATTGAAAAATAAAAAGGTTCTGTTGAAATATACAAAATATAAAATATAATAATTCTACTGATAATTTTGAGTGATCATAGAAAAAATAGCGTACATTACTCATATCAAAGTTATTGTTTTCAAACTTGAATAACAACTTTTGTGCTAAAATTATTTTCCTAATTTTTCAACAAAACAAAATGTTCAATTAAAAAAAAAAATTAATTTTTTTTTTATTGTAGGAAATAAAACCTCTTTATAGGTGAGATTTCTTTTAGTAATTTATCCACACCCCTAAAAAGAAGAAGAAATTTAGCAGAAGTCAAGGACACTGTTGCAGAACAAAGGAAAAAAATTCACATGCTACAAATGACTGTAAGAAGATTGAAACTCGCTGCAATCTCTTCTCAGTTATTTAAAGGAAAAATATCTTATATCAGAATCACCCAGAGCTACAATAAAGGTAAGTAGTGCAAAAATATCTAAGCAAATTCTGAACATGTTTAACTCATGCGGTTTGGGGTTTCACTTCATTCATTCACTTTCGTAATTTAAAATTAAAGCCTATGTCTGTTGTATCTCATTATATTTTGAAATCCTAAAATACAGTGTGTCCCATGTTTGACAAGCAAAATGAGAATCTCGACGATTGTTAAACATATAGGTAAATTAGAAGATGTATGC
This sequence comes from Kuschelorhynchus macadamiae, assembly GCA_030620095.1. NCBI lineage: Eukaryota > Metazoa > Arthropoda > Insecta > Coleoptera > Curculionidae > Kuschelorhynchus > Kuschelorhynchus macadamiae. The sequence continues at coordinate 555,526 of JAUTXW010003709.1, read as the reverse complement.
AGAATTTCACGCTAATTTAAAATATTTTTTCAGAATTCATCAGAAGCTTGTTTTTAGATTATTTTAGAAAAAATTAAAATATCCAAATTTTTTTTTGATTTACATGAGATAATGCTTTAAAATAATTATTAAATTCTCATTGGGTCTTCTACTCCATTATAAGATGGAACTTTTTAATGTCCTATGATTCGTCTTTGTGAACACACAATTATCAACAGATCATATAAGCAAGTATCTATGATTTAACCACTCCGTTTAGCTTTATTAGGTATGTAAGGCAGATTAAGTAATATTATGCAGGGACATTTTTTAATATGACTTTTTTTGACTACCTCATTTGAAAAATCCACATGTCCAGGAGTATCAATCAAATTTAGAAGAAAATGCTCATCTTTATACTTATACAAGAGGGAAGCAGTTTGGGCCTTTACTGTAATGCCTCTCTCCCTTTCCACTTGTAATTTATCCAAAACTTGGTTCTGTCCACTGTTGGGTTTTATCGCTCCCGTTTGTTCTAGTAATCTATCGGCTAATGTACTTTTGCCATGGTCTACGTGAGCAATTATACTAAAATTTCGTATACGTTCAACAGGTATTTGTGAAAAATCTATATCGTTTTTGGTGCCACTATATAATCTTCTTGAAAATAACTGACAAGACCTGAAACGAATAATTAAATTAAATTTGTAACACAATAACTGCACAGTACACACATACTTTTTTGCTATCTTTAGTCTTCTGCTTCCGGACTTTGAAACAGAAATTAAGAATAAAGTTTTTAATATCATACTAGTATATTAAAATGAGGGAAAGTCTCAAACAATTTGAAAGAAAAATATCCTCTTTAATTATAATAACATAACCACAAATGATTTGTCTCTTTCTCTTTCGTTTCTAGGTTTTAGCTACTAGAAAATGTATTTAAGCTTCATTTTCATTCATTCATCAGGACCGTTATGGTTTTCCGCACGTGGATTGTAAGTCTTTGCTATGAATGACTCTTAATTATTTGATATTGATGGGGTCTTGTTGAGAGTAAGTATTTCGGATTTTACGATTTTTTCAAATTTTAAACGGAAGCTTATGCCTTATAGTACAGATTAAAAAAATAAAATTTACGGATGATACACTTTTGACCCAGCAAAATAAAAACTGGCCAAATTTCCTACGATTTTCAAAACAAGTGCAAAAACTCGGTAATATGGTATTAGAAATAAAAGGACACTTACAGTTTTGCCGAATTGCTCCACACTTCTTGATTTATAATGTAAATATCTTAAACCTAACTTCTACGGTGCAACTGATTGAGCTGTACCGTTTATTATGTTATGACTTTAATGATGATGCCTTCGGCGCCTAACGTGGTGCTAATACGGTAACGGTTTACCTGCTGTATCAACGTTGGCTGCCAGCTCCGCAAAACAGTAAAGAATTCTTCGCTGATAAAATGAAATTGAATTTGACAACGTTGCTTCTTGAAAATGAGGGAATTGCCGATTATTAATCATGAAATGTCAAATGTCTGATTAAAAACTTTTTAGCTGAAGAATATCAACATATTTTGTTGATACAGTTTTAATATTAGTTCGTTAAAAACTTAAATTAAAAAAGAGTATATTATACAATAATATACTCTAATTATCTGTTCTGCGTGCAATTTTAATGTTTTTAACATACTTAAAGTAAAAGTAGACAAGTTAACCATATAGTGCCTTACAAAGTTATAACTATTTGTTATGCTTTCTTTCGCAAAAAAGTGGTTCATCAACAATTTTTCTGCTGAAGTGTGTTTATTTCGCGGTAAGCTCTACAGGGAATCCAAAAAAAGTGACAAAATTAAAACTACCTAATCTCTACAAGAGCCGCTTGATGATTTCTGTCTCGGTCCGCTCATTCGTGCAATGACTTATTTTAATTGACAACGATAAGTATCGAAATGAACGATTGACACAACACTAGTTCGGTCACATTTCGTTTTTGAGTTATTCATTCTCAAAACTTATTAAAGGTGTGTAGTTCGCGAACGATCTATTAAAAAAAACGGGTCTTTAGTAAGAACTAAATGAACTAGTTCGCAGATTTAAAATAATCTAGTTCGCTCGCGATCTATTAACCTAGATTAAAGACAAACGATAACCGCGTAAACTGTCCAACGTTGCTGAATGATTAACGATAATATCGAACTAAAGAACTAAATAAGACTAAGTAAGAACTAGTTTGTAGTAACGAGAACTAGATATATGATTTGGTAGTCGTTCACCAGACCGTCTTTCGAGTTTCGTTTAAACAGAGCTTGGCGTGAAGCGCCATTAAATCTCGGGAGTCGAAGAGACGATCGGGGTCCAGTCTAATTTTATATTGCTTGTTACTATGTTGCCGTATTGACTTTATGAATGTTCTATCAATAAAATAAGTAGGTTAGTTTTTGTTTTATTAATATTAATTCTTTATTATTTCAAATTAGAAAAAATAGAACATACTGGAATACACGTATTAAAGTTTAAAAACATAAGATTGCTAAAAGTAAAAACTATAAATAAACAAAATTAAAGTTATTTACAAATTATGATTTAAAAATAAAATTTCGTGTTTTTTTTGCAGTTAACCTGCTTTTTCGCTCGGACACAATTATCCCTACTTTTGAATATAATATAACTATGAAAAGGTCACAGAATAAGTCGGTGCTTCCCCCGCGTTATGACGTTCAGATAATGCTACATTGCTAGTAATTTTAAGAGCTGTAAAATATGCACCACGATACTGCAACCTTGCAATATTTCCGATAAATGGTTAAAATCAATTACGCCATGATACAACAAAAACATTACGCGGCTTTTGCATTTAGGTATTGTTTTAGTTGGATTAGACTAACCAAAACTAATCTAAAAGATGTTAAACAAAAAACACTCAAAGTAGGGCAAACCGTACGTCACATCCGTTTTTTGCATAATTTTACTTTCTAAACAAAAAAATATACAAAAAAGAGATCACACTGGATATTGGCAACTCTGCCACGTAGCTATTAAACCCCCAATAAAATAATTAATAAATCATCTGCTCAGATGTTCCGAACAAGGGACAAACCAGTGCCACTTTGTTCTAACCAAACAATTAACGCGGTACCAATCTTATCTATATTTAGCTCCCCGAATATAATTTTCGTTCTCGACCAGTCCATTATTGATCATTATCATTCTAATTCCAATATATGTTTTTGGCACTGCATTTCGCAACTTGCCAGATTGCTCCCCGTCCGGGGCTTACTCGCTTTATCCGGCGACCCTCGGAGCGAGATACACCTTATTCAGGTTTGGGGACGTTATCGGTGGGATGTCCGGATGGCGAGCTCTGAGCTCCCAGTCACCCCGTGTATTTCAAAATCTTTAAATTTGACTTTCTTTAAAAACTTTTCTAATGCATCTTGGCTTCCACTAGATGCCCCTTGAGAGTACTACTGGTCTCACGAGATAACCTTTTTTTTTAAGCTATCCCCTTACCCCTCCCACTCCCGCCACTTAGCGGCCATTACGCTAATATTCTATGTAGAACTGCGGCAGACGAACGGGATAGAATACAGGAACAACTAGGCCTCACACGTTTACAGCGTCTGCTCCCTTTCTAGCGGGGTCGTTAGTTTCCACTCTGAGCGTTTGAGTCTCCCGCTTTCCCCCGAAATAAAGCAGCAAAACCGAACACGTGGAACCACTTATGTTAATAACACAGAGGTCTGCCTTCGACGAGACGAACCGGAAGACTGCATTATCATTCTAATTACTAGTTCGTTTGGTAAACTAGTTCGCGAGAACTAGTTCATTAAAAAGAACGATTAAGCACACCTCTAAAACTAATAGACATTCTAACCCTATAGATTCCTCCGTTTTCTTTTTTATGAAAATTGACTGGAAACTGCTAGTAACTTCCTTTCTTCATGTTGGCATTTTGACTTTTTGAAAAACCATCGAACGACAACTTTAAAGAAGTTACATATTAATTGATACAAATTACAGTAGCTAATAGGCTTCGTAATACAAATTAATTTTAGATATTTTATTACATACATAAGGTGGAATGGTACCAGCACGAGCACGGTGGTAATAGATGAATTGAAATGAATAATTTAATGAAATCTCTTTTAGGGCTTTAACCTAAACGATTAATACCTACGGTGTATGTTTAATACATGTGTATCTATTTAAGTTGTTTTTCATGATGATGCCAACATGAACGAAAAGTTACTAGTCCAAATAATAAGAAGTATTTTATTTGAGTGCCCAATTTTTTAGATAAAAAAGGCAAGAAAAAGAAAAAGAGAGCTTTATTTACGTTTTTTTATAATTGCTTTTAGTAGTTTCGTACAGAACCAGTGAACTGTAGTAAAAAAAGAAAAAACAAAAAAGCAAATTGGTTTTAGGATTTTTATCAATTTTGGGGATGAATAAACAAAAATCAAAAAATCATCAAAATCGGCTATGGTGTAAACAAGTAAATAATTACCAAAAATCTGATTATGTATTGGTCAGCCCTGTTAGTGTAGGTCTTTTTTGTAATCATTATTTAATTACACTTATCATCACCAATGTTGATGATTTCTGGTGTACCGGTAGATTTTCAACAGCTGATACCGAATCCGAAGTCATGTTTTTTCGGTGATGTTTTATTTTCGAGATATACGCTATCACATTTTACAATCTTATACAAATTTTTTTACTTCCTTTTCTGGTTCCTTCGGTGATTTTTATAAAAAAAAAACGGTTTCCAATTTATGACTTTATATTACTCAAACACCTAATCAATAAAATTGTTTCTGCAAACTGTAATTTTTAATAAGGAATTGTTCTTGATTTTTTTTTATGTTACCATTATCATTCAAAGAAGAAAATGTAGTGAATATTTGAATTTAAAATTCGACAAATTTTATTAAAGTCACAGTTTTCAACACAGTTTATTATGGATACATTGGTAAATCGGAACTTAAAACACAAAATTAAGAAACATTTCCTGTTAAAAATAAAATTAACAAATGCAATTTTATGGATGTAATTTTGGGTAATATAGTGTTTTTGACATAAGCTTTTTCATGTGTTCGGTTTAGCTGCCTTGTTTCGGGGGAAGGCGGGGGACTCAACTGCTCAGTGTGGAAATTAACGTCCAGGCGCAGATGCTGTACACGTGTGAGGTTTAGTTGTTCCTGCATTTTATCCTGTTCGTCTGCCCAGTTCTACATCGGATATTAGCGTAATGGCCTCTATGCGGCATGAGTGAGAGGGGTAAGGGTATAGCTTGAAATGAATGGTCATCTCGCGATACCAGTAGTGCCTCACTGCCAATGTGACAGTAATATTCTCAAGGGGTAGCTAGTGGAAGCCAAGAGCTACAGAAATATATAAAAATTTTAAAAAAGAAGAATAATTTTGATATATATTTTGAATAAACAGGATGTACCGTTAGTTTAGAGTTCGGCATCCGAATATCCCAGGTATAACTTCTCGGCCGAATAGTCCTAGCAGTAAAAACCGAAGAGAGAAGAGAAAGAAGAAAAGATCAATTTTTTTATGTGAAAATAAAGAACATGGTCTTCCGATTCGTCTCGTCGAAGGCAGACCTCTGTGTTATCATTGGCTTTAAATAGCAGCCAATGGTGTTATTAACATAAGCGGTTCCACGTGTTCGGTTTTGCTGTTTTATTTCGGAGGGAAGCGTGAGACTCAACCGCTCACTGTGGAAACTAACGACCCCGCTAGAAAGAGAGCAGAGGCTGTGAACGTTGTTCCTGTATTCTATCCCGTTCGTCTGCTGCAGTTCTACATAGAATGTTAGCGTAATGATCGCTATATGGCAGGAGTGGGAGGAGTAAGGGAATAGCTTGAAAGAAATGGTCATCTCGTGAGACCAATAGTACTCTCAAGGGGCATCTAGTGGAAGCCAAGATGCTTTTTGAAAATTAAAAAGGCAAACCAAAGAAAAGTATAACTTGGAACAAGAAAGTGCGTCCAGGACATGATTTAGAGTCAGACCAAATCCTGGACATTGAGAGAATGGGCTGGCAAATTATTCCAATAGGAATAGAACAAAAATCACTCAAGTCAATTAAAAAACATAAGGAGAAAGGGAGCAAAAGCAAACAATTCTATATTCAAGTATGCCTTACCCAGAGTCACCTTTTGATAAAGATTTTAATACTTCAATTATAACTAATTTACAAGATATTGAAAACACACAAGTTGAGTTAAATAAATTAATGAAGTGGTTGTGTACTTCCCCAAAATTAACGTCATATCGAATAAATACTTTAAAAATTAATAGGGTAGTTGTAGGAAAACATATTCAGGAAGAAGTAAACAAAGTTCTTGGTAGTAATGTTCTGAGTGTTGAATATTCAGATATCTTACATGAAGTTATTCTTTTAAAATATGCTCAAGAAACGAGATTCAAAAAATATTCGAATGAAGTCGTTGTAGATGTTGAATGTGCTGCTGCAGTGCTAAGGGGAGCTCATATATATGCCCCTGGAATTTTAGGAATGTTATCTGGTACTCGTAAAGGAGATAATGTGAGTGTTTATGCTGATTTAAGCAAAAAATGTAAAAAAGGATTCCTAAAATTATTTGTTGATGAAAAGAAAGTGTTTATTGGAAATGGTGTTGTAAAAATGAACAGACAGGACTTATTTGGGGAAAATTTAAGACCTGTGGGAATAGCGATAAAAATTTCAGAGGTTATATCTGGTTGTCCACCCTTGGGTGACTATTTTTTGCCTCCTGGATGGGCATTGTTACAAAATCTTCCATCGATATTATGTGTAAAAACACTGAATCCTCAAAAATGTGAGGTTATACTTGATATGTGTGCAGCACCAGGGAATAAAACAACACACATAGCAGCTCTAATGGAAAATGAAGGCACTCTGATAGCTATTGATAAAACACCAAATAAGATAAAACAGTTACAAAAAACCTGTACAGAATTCGGGGCTAATGTTTTGATATTCGAAGCTGATTCTTGTAAAATAGTTGATAAAACACAGTCAGCCTATAACACTTTAATAAGTAAATTAAGCCCTCCATTTCCACTAGAATTTTTTGACAGAATCCTTTTGGATGCCCCCTGTAGCGTGTTAGGTAAAAGACCACAATTTGCAAATAAAGTAACAGAGAAAGTTATAAGATCTTATGTGCCATTACAAAGAAAGTTGTTTACTGCTGCTGTAGCATTATTAAAACAAAAAGGGACTTTAGTATACAGTACCTGTACTATTACGCTATCAGAAAATGAAGGTATAGTGTCATGGGCATTGAAAACCTTTGACTGTTTGACATTGGTGAAACTTGATAATAATTTTGGTGGTCCTGGATGGACTGGCACAAGGCTTTCTGATGAAGAGAGATTTAAAGTTCAAAGATTTGGACCTGACCAGCAGTTTGACAGTGTTGGCTTTTTTATTGCATGTTTTATAAAAAGATGATTTTATATATTTAGAATAAATTATGTTTCTATCAATTCTATGTTTTTTGAGTTATACATTTAATTATTTCTTAATATACATATTTTTTACATACAAATACGGGGCTGTGGAATATTAATATCACTTTAAAATATAAAGGAAATATATTTTTTTAAATAATAATAAAGGCTTCTGAGAAGGAGGTCTGTAGTCTAAACCCTCCAGACCCTCGGTAATTTATTATACAAAAATATCACAGTACGGCATTATGGGATGTTAAGAAGGTATACTACATTTTATTTTATAATTATCCACTGAATTACCCAGATTTGTGGATATTTGTATGTTGCAAGCAAACAAGACCTGTTTTTAATATACATTATGACAATGTGAATATTTGATTGGATTTAGTAATTTTAAAGGAATGATGATATAAACTTTAATATCTTAAACAATTTGCTGTTCATAAAATAAAAATATATAAACCAAAACTTTTGTGAACATACATTTCTATAGAAAATAGTCTAAACTTCTAAAGTCTGTTGATAAAAATAATATAAAATAAGAAATTTGTAAAGTCTGGCGCACAAGTTGTGGGCTAGAGAAACTATGTAGGCAAAAAATTTTCATTTTTAAATATTAAAGGTTCCAATGACTCAAACTGGCAAATATATTGAATGCAACCACAGGTACATAAAGCTGTGCCAAGATGGGGTGCGACGCCGTTCGTCAGTATTTGAAGTAAAAACGATTACACAGATTATTCCTCACATGTTAATTTTGTATCTAGATATACAAGATTGATTAATTTGTGCTCAGTTTGTTCAAGACAAACCACTTGTAGGTAACTCAATTCATCCCGGACATTAATTCTAATTACTCCTGAAAATCAGACTTATTGATTATTGTTGTGTGGTCTACGAATAGTATATTCTAAGTCGCGTTCGGGTATCTCAATTTTTTTTTTAACTTAAATCACCAGAGTTTCACCCTCTACTAGGGTTGCCACCTTTTTGCAAAGTGAAAAAAGGACATTGCACTTTACAAAAATTTGAAACGGGGGGAGGAGAACAGCGGTTGATTGTGCCGCGTGCGGACCGCCGGTAACAAATTGTTACTTTGAAAAGCTCTTTTAAGATCAAACTATGATTTGAGATTAACGAGGTTTTCTAAATAAAATTGCCGATTCTAAGCAAAAAATTTATAACATGTTATTGCCTAATTAAATTTAAAGGAATAATTTTTTATTAGATTTTGCTGTCTGCAAAACAGCATTATTATTTTCTATGGAGTCATAAAATTCCTGGCAATTTTCTCTAAAATTAAAATAAATTAATTATTCTGAACGAATTAATTCTATAGAACATCGATTTCTTTCGTCTCGCGATTTGGTGGCCATCACAGAAAAAAATCGTTTAGAAAATGCCGAACTGTCAGATACACTTAACAAAAATGACATTAACAAAAAAGCAGCATTATCAAAACGATTAAAAAGAATTGGTGTGTTTAAATTTAAACGATCGTTTTGAATTTCCTGGTAACTTTCAAAAATCTACATCACCTTATCAAAAAGCTGGTTCACATTGAATTGCAAATTTGGATTGTTAATTTCTCCTCAAAATCTGAAAATAATGAAAATTTTATTTTTAAATTTAATTTGCCGACCACACTGTGCCAACTGTCTTCAGAAAATGCATACCATTTTTGAATGTATTGGATAGATCTTTCATAAACTGCATTAAAATCACTTTGTAATATATGTTTGCTAGACGCGTCAAGATATTTCAACTAAACTTTGGTTTCAAAGCCATAAAAATTGTTTTCGGGCGAAGTCAGTGATAATCAATGCAGATAATTTAATTAGGGAAAATACGTAAATAAAAAGGACATTTTAAGACAAAAAAAGCCATAAGGACAATTTGTTCAAAAAAAGGACTGTCCTTTTCAAAAAAGGACAGGTGGCAACGCTACCCTCTACTGGCGTTCTAAAATACAGACGTCTATGGTCAGGTCTCAAACGAAATTTTAACTACTCTAAGTATAAAATAATGTTTCCTTATTTATTAATTGTCGAATTTTTTTATTAGCTTTATGAAAAACATTAAAAGTGTAAAACTAAATATTGGAATTCTCAATAGGAATTTGGAATTAATAGGTACAGAATAGAGATATTTTTTTGAATCCTAACCAATTATTGAACATTTTTGCATCAAACACCTGCAAAATTAATTTTTTAATTGATCTGGAAAATTTTACTTTGTGAAATCGGCGCCAAACTTATTCTTAATTACCTATCAACAAAAATATATTTATGTATTGAGTTTTTTTGTCTAATACTACAAGTATTATGTCTTACTTTATTAGTTTACCGGCGACTTCACGCAGTAAAATTCTCCTGATGAATTAAAATTTTTTGAAGTCGGTTTTTTTTCGTACAAATTTTTATTTCGTCCCTTTTAGTACTATTTATACGAGTTTTATTGTAAAATTCATGTTTAACAAATAGCCACTACTGAGTACACTGCATATTATATAACATCATTGCAGTGGCGGCTCGTGAGTATATTGAAGGGTGAGGCTACATGAGGTTAATTTTGTTTAAATGTGAATAAATTTCCACGTCACCCATGAGGTATTATTCTGCGACGCGTTGACCTTTTTTTTTAATGCAGGTCATCGCCAATAGCCCTACTAAACCATTAAAAACTAAAAAAATAAACTCTAAAAAAAGTAAATAAAAAGTAAACAAAACAAGTAAAATATGTACACCTATCACTAAAATATAGCGGTGATTGCGATAATAAAAACATAATTTAGTTTATTAAAACTTAAAATAAATAGTTGTATGAAATAAGATAAAAAAAACTAATTTTTGTACATTAAATCTATACGTCTGTCTTTTAAGGTTGCAAATTTATCTATAATTTGGTCGTAAAAGTTTTGGTCTTCACTAAGTTCTGACAGTAATTCCTGCTCTATTGACATCATTGCTAAACCCGAAAGCCGTTCTTGTGTCATTGTGTTTCTTAGGTAGGTTTTGATCCGTTTAAGACATGACAAATTTCGTTCGGCCGATACACTTGTTGCGGGAATAGTTAAAACTAAATTAAAAAGCTTATATGCTTCCGCAAAAATTGCTTTAAAATCTTTAAATAACAAAGCTAGACTTTTTTCGACATCTAAATTTGAAAATTGTTCATCCCTATACAATACAGAAAGCTCATTCTTTAATCTATCTCTGTCAAAAATGTTTGGATAATTTTTTAATAAATTATTTAATAAGTCGTCTGGAAAGCATTTAACATATTCCGAATATTTTGTGCAATCGACTAAAGCAAAGAAATTTAAATTATTTAAATTTTCAAACCGCGTCCCTAATTGAAGAATTATACAATCTATTATTTCGAAATATAATATTTTATATTTAGTAAAAATATCAAAGTCGCTAGAACATTGCCCTCGACGTGTGTTAGTTGGCAGAATAGTGGCTTTTTTAGCAATATTGAAAAGTTCTTTGAAATGGTCCTCGTTTCTAAATTCAATAATTCGTTGCTTGGCAAGGTTTATTTGCGAAATGCAGTAATTTATATCTAAATGCTTTAACTGTAATATTTGAAACAGTACATCAGTGCAACTAAAAATTTGTTTATAAATATGCGTTAAAAGGCAAAATTCGAAATCATTAAAATGCTTTAGAAATCCTTTTGCACCATTAATAGATTCTGTTCCAGAACTTAAGTCATTAATAATAGTTTCAAATACTATAATTAAATTGTCCCATTCATTAGCCACTAAGTTTAAAATTTTAGACCGTGTATACCATCGCGTTTCTACAGCTCGCGGAATTCTTTTACCTACTATCTGATTAAGCACAAAAGACCGTTTTGGTGATTGGTGGAAATAATTTGGTATTCCTAATAAAGTGGCAAAAAATATACTACTTTGGGTAATCAGTTTTGTTCCCTGTTGTAAAACTAGATTTAATCTGTGGGCGCAACAATGAGTAAACATAGCTAAAGGAGCAATAGATCTAACTTTTGTTTGAAGCCCATTTATTTCACCTGCCATAACACTAGCCCCATCGTAACACTGCGCGACCAATTTATTTTTAAAGTCATAAGGATCTAAGCTGTTTTGTATTAAATGAAAAAGGCTCTCTGCTGTTCTATTATCGCTAACGTCAAAAAATCCTAAAAATCTTTCTTTTAAAGATCCGTTGGTCACATACCTAACTGTTATCGAACACTGTGATTTTTCTGTTATATCAGTACTATCATCCGCAATTACGCCAAAAAAACAACAATCGGTGTCATTGATTTCTTTTTTTATATAGTCATGTATGCAACCAATTAGTTCATTTTGTATAGTCTTAGATTGTCCCGTAAAAATATTACTAAATTTAGCACAATGTTCAGTAAGTTCGGGATTTCTTTTTATTAAGCATGCAAATATTTCCTTAAAATTGCCACGGTTAAAAGAATCTGTTGTTTCATTATGACCTCGAAATGCCAAGTCCTGTTTACCCAAAGTAATAGTAACATCAATTAAATAATTTAATAATAAACGGTTTTTTCGAACATTTTCATTATAAACAATTTTATTAAGACTTGCATTTTCTTGTAGTGCATCCGCAATAGTCGCCCTATTTTGCTCCAGTCTTGTAAGTGCTACCGAATTTTTAATATGCTCTCTTGAACTTTCATGCGATTTTACTGCTCGTGAAAAATTTTTTAAATCCAAATATCCGCCCCCTGAACTCCAATTATTTTTGACGCAACCTAATAAAATACAAGGCCAACAATATAAGCTTTCTTTATAAATAATTCCACATAGCCACCTATAAGTTTCGTACCAAGATATTTGAAAAGTTCTTGAATATTTTTTACCTTGCCTCTTATCGTTAAATATTGCTAAAATTTTCGGCGTCGGACGGCTACCTAATATCTATTTCTTTTCAGTTTCGCTTCTTCTTAAAAAAGGCGTTTCAATTAATGAAGCAATAATGTCGTGAATAGGATTCATTTCAAAAGCAAAAAGCAAATACTAAAAATGGAACGGTCCAACTTACCAAATCAAAACAAAACAAAAACTTACTCACGCGTATTTATTCACCTTAAAAGACAGAACGCCCTCAATCAGCGATTATCGCAATCTATTTCCTATTTCTTTCTCAGCCGCACGCACCACGTAAAAAGAAACCGTTGGAATATTTCGCTAGTCATGTGATTTAAATAACCAATAAAAGCATATCCAAGCTACAGATTTATCGCCTCAAGAATGCAATAGAAAACGCGTGCATCGGCAATCGCCATCCCGCTCTGTCGTAATCAGGTGACTCGCCGGCATCGGCACCGGCCGTTGATAAATAGGTCAGAAGTCGAAACTTTACAAGCTAAAATTATTTCGCCTCATTCGAGAGCACTTTCTTTAGGAATGGGTTTGCACGGATTGCACGGTCGGTTTTTTGATGTGGTCAGAATTTATTTTCTAAAATATTTATTATGGGATTATATTTTGTTTTTTTTTTAATGTTATTATATTGTAAAACTGTTAAAAAGTATATTTCTAATTGGTAATAGATAAAAAGTTATATAAAAAAATTCTCTTTTCCTTTATTTTGGGGTGAGGCGCGGCCTCAGAGGCCTACCCTGACGAGCCGCCACTGCATCATTGTATAATAACTTCTCTTATTATACACTGGCATTCAACATTACATACTTTTTCTTCCTGACAGAATGGTGAACCCATATAATGTATAATGTATAAACACCGTGTAAGCCGACCTAAAACGTCATAATGAATACATTTTTTTCCGCTTCAAACTTTTCAAAGTTTGGATCAGCTCTAAACCTAGATAAAGTGCGAACTTTATTGTTAATTTGAAATAATTTAATAAAGCTGTAAATAATAATTTGCCCAATATTAAAAAATAATACTTTTTTCATAGTCCGTTCGACTAAACCTAACAGTTGTCTAAAAGGGTATCAGAGTAATTCTAAAAAGCATTGACTTTTCAAGTTCTTATTTTTCGACGAAGAAAAAATATCCCGAGTACGTTTTTTCCTAATTTAATGACCGGTAATTTGATGACCAGCTGAAATGAAAAACGAATTACCGTAGGTTTTAAAAATCCTAGAGCTACCAAAATCGGCAAAAAGTATGCAGCAAGCAGCATAAAACGGCTCTGAGGATCAACTTTCTAGCCCCTCAGATTAAGGCACTTCTTTTTTGTAATCTTTCATTAAAAGTGAATGACCGGGGGTTTAAAGTCATCTTAAAGCTACCAAAATTGACTTGAATCTTCACTAAAGCAAACAGCAAATGAATTAATATCAACTTTCTAGCCCCACAGATTGAGGTATTTCCCTCTTATAGTTTCTTATAAAAAGTGAAGGACCGAGGTCTAAAGTTATACAAAATTTGCACAAATCTTTACTAGAGCAAGCATCACAAAACAACTAAGTATCAACTTTCTAGCCCCTCAGATTGAGAGATTTCCCTCTTGTAATTTTTTGTTAAATGGGAATGACCAGGAGTTTAAAGTAATCTTAAAGTTACCAAAATTGACTTAAATCTTTATTAAAGTAAGCAGCATAAAATGACTGAGTATCAACTTTCTAACCCTCCAGATTGAGGCACTTCCCTCTTGCAATTTTTCATAAAAAGTTATCCTAATGCTACCAAAACTGACTATTGCTGATTTTTTGCCCTTTAAAATTTTATGTAGGCATTTTCTTACAAGGGACGAAGAAATCTTAAGACTGACAATTTGTATAATAAAGTTTATCCCTTTTTTCTTAGTATTATTCCCTTTAAATCAAAAATTAGAAGAAGGAAGTGTATATTATTTTAAGGGGCTAGAAAGCCGTTTGTTGGCAATTTTATGATACGTGCTTCAGTAAAGGTTCGGGTTAATTTTGGTATCCCTAGGATAAAAAAATACATGAGGGAAGTGCGACGATCTGGTCATAGAAGGTTGATACAAGATCATTTTATGTTGCTTGCTTTAGTAAACAATTTGACTCAATTTTGGTAGCTTTAAGGTGACTAAACTTGTTTGCTTTAGTGAAGTCAATTTTCGTATCTTTGGGATAACTTTGAACTATCGGTCATTCACTTTTTATGAAAAATTGCTAAAGGGGGAGTGTCTAGAAGTTGGGACTACAAGAGAGAAGTGCCTCAATCTGAGGGACTAGAAAGTTGTTATTGGTTCATTTTATGCTGTTTGCTTTAGTGAAGATTTGAAGAAATTTTGGTAGCTTTAGGATGACTTTATAATCCGGGTCATTCACTATTTCTGAAATTTGCAAGAGGGGGGTTCCTCAATCCGTAAGGCTAGAAAGTTGATACTGGTCCATTTTATGATGTTTGATTTAGTGAAGACTTCGGTTAATTTTGGAGGCTTTAGGTTGACTTTAAACCCCGGTCTTTCACTTTTTATGAAAAATTGCAAGAAGTTAATGCCTCAATCTGTGGGGCTAGAAAGTTGATACGTTTCCATTTTAGGCTGTTTACTTTAGTGAAGATTTCAGTTAATTTTGGTAGGTTTTGGATGACTTGAAACCTCTGGTCATTCACTCTTTATAAAAAATTTCAAGAGGGAAGTGCTTCAATCTGAGGGGCTAGAAAGTTGATATTGGTCCATTTTATACTGTATGCTTTAGTGAAGATTTGAACCAATTTTGGTAGCTTTAGGATGACGTTAAACCCCCGGTCATTCACTCGTTATGAAAAATTGCAAGAGGGAAGTGCCTCAATTGAATAACCCCCAGGTTATTCACTTTTTATGAAAAATTGCAAGAAGGAAGTGCCTCAATTTGAAGGGCTAGAAAGTTGATACTCAGTCATTTTATGCTGCTGGCTCTAGTAAGGATTTGTACCAATTTTGATAGCTCGGGGGTAACTTTAAATCTCCGATCATTCACTTTTTGCGAAAAATTGTATGAGGGAAGTGCCTCAATCTGAGGGGCTAGAAAGTTAGTAAACATAAACATCTTTATTGAATCCTTAGGACAGTAATGAATACATGTATGGATTAGGTCAAAATTGTGGACCCTCTAACAATGGACAACAAAGAAAAGACAAACAATAAACTAACTAAGTTTAACATAATTATTACAAAAAAACATAGCTAAGTTTTACGTTTGTTAACTTTGTACTTAATGTTAAAAAATTCTTGCACACTATAGAAACTTTTAGTTATCAAAAAGTCTTGTACAGATTTTTTAAACAACTTATCATTGGATGTCATTTTGAAGCTATTTGGTAACTTATTGTATATTTTAGCGCCTATATAGTAAATATTATTTTCCGTTACACTTAGTGAATGGACAGGGTATACTAGATCCTGACAGCCACGGGTATTATAATTATGAAACTGATCCTTTTGTTAAAATTTTTGAAATTTTTTCCTAACAAATATAATTAATTCCAAAATAAATAAGTTTGGCAGCGTCAGGATCCTATATTTCCTGAAGAAAGGTCTGCATGTGGCCAATCCACACACCCCAGCCATTATTCGAATTATACGTTTCTGTACTTTAAATGCCCGAAATAAGTGGAAGGTATTGCCTTAAAAGATCAAGCCATATTTCACGCGACTGTAAAACTGAGCATATGATGTTGCTAATTTTTTGCAGAGTTCATCAACGTGTATGTCCCATGTATGTCCCCTATGTACTTAGCCGTTTTGTGCTGCTTACTCTAGTAAAGATTTGTGCCAATTTTGATAGCTCTGGGATAACTTCAGACCCCCGGTCATTCACTTTTTACGAAAAATTGCAACAGGGAAGTGTCTCAATCTATGAGGCTAGAAAGTTAATACTAGGTAATTTTTCGTTTTTGTTTTAGTGAATATTTCAGTTAACTTTGGTAGCTTTAGTATAACTTTAAACCCCCGGTCATTCACTTCTTATGAAAAATTGAAATAGGGAAGTGCCTCAATCTGAAGGACTAGAAAATTGATACTCAGGTTTTATGATGCCTGTTCGAGTAAAGATTTGTGACAATTTTGGTAGCTCTAGGATAGCTTTAAACCCCCGGTCATTAATTTTTTCTGAAAAATTGCAACTGGGAAGTGCCTCAATTTGAGGAGATAGAAAGTTGATACTAGTCCATTTTATGCTGCTTGCTTTTGTGAAAATTTCAGTAAATTTTGGTAGTTTTTTTATGAAAAATTGAAAGAAGGAAGTGCCTCAATTTGGGAGGCTAGAAAGTTGATACTCAGTCAGAAAATCAATATTTTTTTTTTCATATTTTGTTTTGTTTCAAAAAAGTCTGCTTTTGTTTGTTGAAAGCCATATCTTTAGCAGCAATGTATTCCAGAAATTCATAATCGTTGTACCCCTCTGGGTTAAACCTGTTCTTGCAATCACTAGGAAATGTTCTGAGTATAGATAGGCTGACGAGGACCTAGATTAATTAAATAATGTTTTTGACCATCAGTCATAATTTTTTCTCGAGAACCAGGGTCATGAGCCACAATAACATAGTGTCTTTGGCAGTTTACTTACAGCCATATTTGGGGATGCTATTAAGGATATCTGGTCAGCACTGACTGGCATATCTAAAATAAAATGATTCATTATTTCAGCGTCATGTAAAGATTATAACGTAATTAAAGAAACGTAGCATACCTAAAGCAGAAGGTCGTTAACAAATTCGGAATATATATTTTACTTGAAAATTTAGCTAAAAATAATATTTTAATATTATGTGAAAACTATTGTAAAATGGTACAAGTTACAGTTGTAGAATTAGCGGACTTAATTTCATTAGATATATTATTTGAAAAGACTGCTTTCGATGTATAGTCATCATTGATATCCGAAAATAATTTTTTAATTTATTATGCAGAAAGTGCGAAATAAACTACTGATCATTTGCTAGGGATAATTCAAATTTTGCAGCCCTCTTTAAGGCCGCAGAGCTCACGTTTAGATAGAGTAAATAAAGTGCGATTTATTGCAACCCTAAATGTTAAAATTGACCAAAAAATAGGCTTTAAATTAAAGCTTATGTCTCAGAACGTAGCATAAATTTTAAATTTTCTTTTTGATTTTGTAGTACAGAGTGACCAAAAAAGATGTTATTTAATAACAAATTAATTTTTATTAGAAAGACCACACAGGGGATTCTTCATTCTTCAAAGCATGAGTGGATTTTCCTAATTTTTGGATATGTTCATAGCTATACAGTGTTGCTAAAAAAACTAAATTGTTAATTTGGACTTTACATTGGATTCTGACTTGGATTCGAGTCATGTAACACATGTTATGCCCAATTCACAAATTTTCAATTTTACTTTTTTGTCATTCAAAGGTAAAACATGTTTTTCATCTATCATTAATTGTTATTCTTAAACTGTACGGCAATATATCAAACACTTTTTAAATTGTGCCATACTGATCAGAATCCCATGTAGATATTAGTACATTTTAACTTACCGTAAAATCAATTGGTTTTTGATAAATCATATTTAGATCACCCTGTATAATTTTTCAACAAAAATGAAGAAAAGTGGAGTGTTTGCTATAGTTTTTTTGGCATAATCTTTTATAAAAAACTCTTCTACTCTTTTTGTCTATTTTAACAAATAGGGTTGCATATTTTCATTAAAAAATTAATTTCATCCAAGGATAAAGATATCGAAAACATTTTCTCTTTCATTTAAGTTATTTAAGCTAAAATAATAGATATAATATAAAATAAGGACCTTTTTTTCGAGATTGGCTGGTATTACTAGCTAAAATAAAGTAAAGAACTTTTTTTTAGTTCTCTATATTATATGTCTACTTATGTCGAAAACCAAAGCTAATAACATAAATAACAGTAATCGCAGAAAATGTATCTATAGAGCTTTTTCCGCAGAAATCTAGGAGTTGATATAATATATGCACAATATGAATAGTTTATAATGTAGCGAACCGAAAATCATATAATGACGTTCCCTGAAAATGTACTGCTGGTATACCTCGAAGAACTTTCAAAGAAATGCAAGAGCATTTTTCAATGCTAAAATCTCCTTTAAATATAAAAGAAAATATAAATTTGTCTCATTATAAAAAACTTCAAGTATTCTTGAAGCGAAAAAATACGTATTATGTTCCAAAGAAATCCAGGGAGTTAACTGAGGCATATTTCCAAAAATACCTAAAAACGGCTCATGATGAAAAATATCTGATCGTTAAAGAAGGTACCTACGACTATTTTGAATAAGTTTTACCGAATTAAGCATGAAAAACGTGAAGTTACACAAAAACCCCGATATTTATTTTCTCCCTCTTAATTTTCAGGCTGTAATCGTAGTTGGACTGTCAGGCGCACGTCGCAGGTAGGAACTCTGGTGGAGATCTTTTGATGCTGAAGCGTCATGGCGGCTGGAGGTGAAATGCAGTAGCGGAAGGTTACATAGATGTATCCAAAATAAAATGCAAGTCTCGAGTAAAATGGCAGAGTTATAACAATCATCAAAGTCACGCTTATTACCTTCGAATATTTCTACCTCAAATGCGACTGAATTCCATCCGCTGAAGTTATAGAAGAATGCCAGCTCCAGGCTCCATCCACTTCCCGAAATATATTAAGTTTCATTTTATCTGAGCGATTGATAAAAAAAAATTTCATGGGTTTCTACTTTCTTTTCAAATTGGCTGTGACCATAAATTTCAATTTATAATTATTATATGTTTGTTTCAATACATACTTATTGCAGTGGCGGCTCGCCAGGGGACGCGGGTGAAGCACCGCTTCACTTACATTTTCCAATCAATTTACTTAAAAATAAAAACATTTTTAAAATATTAAGCGTTTTATAATCTACATTTCTATTATAAAAATATAATATGTTTTATATAAAATCATATTATTTACTAAATTATATCATTATTTTCTATCAAGTATTAAAAATCGCTCCAAAGCTATGAATAATTAACATCATAAAAAGGTAAAAAAATAGCCGTTTTGGGAGTGGCACCCCGAAAATGTTTCGCCTGCGCCGCTATTTTTACCTGTCGGACTGTGCATCTAACTACGCTGCGCTTCACCTGTTCTTAAATCCACTGTATAAGTCTTAATAATAATGTATAAATAACGATAACAGTTTTTTGTTTGTTTGATAATGTTATCATTTTGAATTATTAGTTACTTTGTATGTGTTAAATTATTGTTTATTTATTTAAATGGTAATATTATTTTTATTATTTTTATAATAAGTTTTTTGATTTTGATGCCTTTGTAAGAAAAGTATAATGTAAAACACGTTTTGAAAATATCTCTATCCACTAGATCGACTTCTGTCTCACTCGTGTGTAAAAGTTCATTTTCAAAACTTGTTTTATAATATACTATTTTTAACTGACTTTAAAAAAGGAGGTTATCAATTTGATCTCATGTATTGTTTTTATGTCAGGGTGTCTCATTTTGAGGGATATATATGTTATTTTTATAGATAGAAGGAAATGTGCTACTTTTTCGAAAAACTACAGATGCCGTTAACAAAATTATCATAGCTCTTTTAGTTTTTAAGATACAGGGCTAAATTGAAAAGGTTACATTTTCAGGCACCCCTCGTATCTCAACTATCAGACAACTTATCGAAAATGTGAAAACTGTTTCTTATATAACTTTTCCCGTAGAACTGAATTCTGCCTTCGGAATTAGTATACAGGCTCAGGTCAAAAAGTTATCGGACCCTACTTTACTTTTTTAGATGGAACAAGCTGTATATTTATAGACTAAAAGATTTGTCTTTTTTTGTACCTTTTCAAAAACATATATTAGTATGCACTTTTTCTCAGAAATACGCAAATAAATGACAATTTTCTGAAATTAAATGCATAATTTGATGAATAACAATAATAAACAATTGAAAGTTACATATTGCTAACGAAGAATTGGATACCTTGCATCTAGGTATCTTATTATATAAAAATACCTATAGAGTTTGTAACAACAGTTTTACTGCATAAAATAACAATATATTAAACACAAAAAAATAACAATATTAAAAAAAAGAAAAAACAAATTTTTAAAGGTGATGTTTAAATTGACGACCATTTTCTCTAATGTAAAATTGGCACGTTTTTGTAATTCTTTGAATAGCGTTAAAATGAACTATTGATCTCATACGCAGATTTCGAAAGGCTAAATGAATTGCCTCTCTAAGTTCTGCTATGCCGTCATATCTTGTTTTATATACTTCATTTTGTATATAGCCCCATAAAAAAACATCTAAAATTGAGAGATCTGGAGATCGTGGAGGCCATCTAACAGGTCCGTTGGTACCTATCCATCTTTGAGGAAAGTTATTATCAAGAAATTCCCTAAAGAGCCTAGAGTTGTGACTTGGGGTGCCATGTTGCTGTAGGTAAACAGTATTATATTGGGCTAATGGAATATTTTCGAGCAGTTCTGGAATAACTTCCTCAAGGATTTCGAGGTGTCCATGTGCTGTAAGACCTCCTTCAAAAATCCTGTAAAATGTATGTGGTATTGTGGCGATTAAAAATTTCCGCACTTGGAAAAAATGCATTCGTGTGACCAGATAACAAGTCTGCCAAATAAATCGTTAGCATCAATTTGTTGCAAATACCACTGACAAAACAGTGCCCGGCGCTCGGCATCGCCAGGATGTAAATGTTGCAGTATATTAAATTTGTATTATATTACTTTAAAATCCTCTGACTATCAGTTTTTGGCACACCAATTTCTTTCTCAATTTTTTTACATCAGGACGAAGTGCTGTTTCTATATATCCCAAAACATATATCTCCTTTCTTTCCTTGTTCTCTTTGCTTTGTATTTTAGGACGCGGGTGAACAAATCATCCGTGCTCAATTTGCTTTTAAACGAGCAAATATCTCAAAAAAACGGTTGCCATCCTTCTGGATATCTAACAAGCAAAAACTTATAATGATAATACAGATTTTCATAACCATACTAGCCTACTTATCTTTGGAAATATAATTCCCAGGCTTTTTCAGAATTTTCATTACTCTGTATAAAACATACCATTTCAGAAAATTACCATTTATTTGCGTGTTTCTAAGAAAAAGTGCATACTATTATATATTTTTGAAAAGGTAAAAAGAAGACAAATTGTATAGTCTATAAATATACAGGGTGTTCTATTTAAAAAATAAAATAGGCTCCGATAGGTTTTTGACCTGTGCCTGTATACTAATTCCGAAAGCAGAACGGGAAAAGTTATATAAGAAACAGTTTTTACGTTTTCGATAAGTTATCTGATAGTTGAGATACGAAGGGTGCCTGAAAAAGCAACATTTTCAATTTAGCCCTGTATCATAAAAACTAAAAGGGCTATGATAATTGTCTTAACGGCATTTTAAGTTTTACGAAAAAGTAGCATATCGTTGCGAAAACCTCTACTTTCTATCTATAAAAATATCGGAGATATCCAGCAAAAGCACCCAAAATAGGACACCCTGTGTGATTACTCCGCGATGGTTTGACCAATTTGGATGACATTTTCAGGGATTATTCAGGATATTACCGGAGTGGTCCCATAGCAAGCATATTTAAAAAATGTAAAAAAAATTAAACCGGCGCAGGAGCCAATATATGGTGCGTCGACCATATCATCAGGAAACAAACATGTTAATATCATGTTTTATATGGTTTTTGATGGCGAGAAGTTCAATTTTACTCATCTTTTTAAATTTTGACAATTTTTCTAATATTAATATGGTGATTCTGGCAAACTGTCATATGCAATGGATCCAGTAGCCATTTATTTATTTTTGTAAATACCTCCGAAGTTTTAACCTAAGTTTAGGCTTTAAAATTTATAACTTTGTGTAAACAGAACTAAAATGGATGATATAAAAAAATAGAACCGACTTACAAAAAAAGCACTAAAAAATAATAAATAATATTTTATTCTACATTGAAAATTTACACCCTCAATATATACATGTCTGTTTGTGATTAAGTACCTAATTAAGAATCAGTTTGATGTGAAATAAAATATTATTTTTCACTTTTTGGAATATGAATGCTACTATATTGCAGTTTACTAAAGACCTATGCATTTATTCAAAAAAAAATATCTTAAGGGGGAACTACACGCAGTATTATGGATCATTTGCAAGCCTTCCGCCGCTGCAATATTATGTTAAAACTGTAAGAGATATGTATTAGCTTCAATGTGATTTCGATAGGGAAATATGTATAGTTGTGCGCTAAATGCGATTTTTTATGAAAAAATCTAATCTAGACTTATAAAATAGAACAAGATTTGTCCATTTTCGACCATTTTTCGACCACTTTTTGACGCAAATGCCGTCGCATATAATTTTTTTTCCACAAAATGGCTCTTTACCGCCTTGCATTGATCCTTTGTCTACGTAACTTCAAAATTTGAAATGGTAAATCGTACTCGTGTCTTTGTATTTCTGCAGCGCGTGAACCCTTTTGAACCCATTTTTAAACGAAATGTAATTTAAATTGCCTATACATAACACATTTTTTTGAGGTCGGACGTGCAAGAAGTTTTTTCTAATACGTAGGTACCTTTTCATCTTATTAAAGAGAATGTCATGATACTTTAATAATACATTCTTTACTTAGGAGCTCCTATCCCATGGGTTAATTTTTATTATTAGATTACATTTGAATCGTTTATTTTTGAAAGACCCTAAGCGACATTTTGCTAATTTTTCAGGAAATGAAAAAAACGTTTAATTTTATCAACTGGCGATATTATTTTCCTGAACTGGTTGGGAGATGTTATTTAAACATATTTATTTCATATTAAACAAAAAAAAAAAAAAAAAATATTTTTGGGTCTTGAAATTTGATGTTAAAAAAATGTACTTGGGTTGTTTCTGAAATAAAAGACATTAAAAAAAAACATTTTTTGTATTAATTGCAGTTTATAAAACTTTTTGCTTATCCTACTTAGTTCTATTGCCGATTAATTATTAATAAATATATAATTAATAATAAAATAATTAATTGACCTTTTCCGGCTTACGAGCATGATTATTCAAAATATGCCTATAGTAATCCTTATGTTCATCAGGTACCCAGCGTAATAAAGTTTGAATGTTATCCAATTTGACCGCGCCTATTGGCAGTGGACCCTTGTAAACTTGTTCTGTTGGAAACTTTATGAGTGCTTTGGATGTTTTTGGTTGTCGAAAATCACTAAATTCATGCCAAGTAAAACCGTTAATATATTCACAGGCTCTGATAACATAATTTTTCTCATGAACTATGTGGTGAAACTTAGATACCGAAAACTGAATTTTTTCGTTCCGGTCTTTTTTTGCCTTTGTGCCGTCCGATACGCAACACAACTTGTAATATATTGGCCACCATTTTTTAAAATTTAAAATTTCATTAGTGGCAACTTCTTTAACTGTGAATATGTTTTTAGCACTAGCTAGAACTATCAATTCAGTGTACTGATGGACATTATACACCCTGTAAAACCTTCTTAATTTTCGCTTTATGACACCAAAGGCGCGGTCACAGGGTAAAAAAGAATGTCCTTGAATTGGAATTTTCTGGAAACGCCCTGTCGCCTTAAGGGCCATGCACATTTTAAGCATGCAATGGTTTTTATTTTGCCCAGGGCAATTGTCACAAAACAAGCGTAACTCGGTAACATTCTCATTGATTTCCTTATGAATATAATCAAAAATAAAGGAACAAACCTCATTCGGACCTTTAGAAGCTACACCCTCATGATAAATATGAAAAAAAGGATTTCTGAGATTTCAAATCGGTTATACAAAATACACTAACAGTTAACTGTGATAAATAAAATTTGTCCTGTGTAGGAAACTCTGGCAACTGTAAGTTTTGCATGTAGTCGAACGAAATTGCAGCTAAATCTTCTCGTTGACGGCATTCTTCGGTTGCTATTTTAAGAGCCTGGTAGAATTTTTTAGCCCTTCGTTGATGCACAATTTTTTCGGCAATTGTGACTCGTTTAGCTTCATCATTTAATCGAGGGTTTTTAATTTTCAGATCCAAATCTTCGCAAATATTACAGACATCCACTTGCGGTCTTCCGAAGTGCAGTTGAAAATTTTCCTTGAAAAATTTAATGTAGTAGCTGTACTTTACAGGAGAAAGGGGGTATTTATCCTTGAAAAGGTTATACATAATTTTTACGTTAAGTTTGGCGTCGAGGTACTGGTAGTCCTTATTTGAATAATGAGTCATTTTTACAGGAAAAGCAGAAATGTGTTCCCTTACTTCGGATTTATGTTTTTCGCTTACAACATTGAGCTTAACATTTTTCCCTCTTCGATCTTCAGGTGTTTGATTGTTACATGAAAGCTGCTTAATCCTTTTCATGCGCTCTTTTGTGATACCGTGTATGCTTAGAAATGCTTTTTGACATACCTTGACATTGACACCCTGTACCTTGATAAAGTGGTTGTAGGACCGATTTCTTTTGCTCTCTGCCTGATCTTTCTTTCTTCGCCTTTTCACTGCCCATATTTCAATTTGACCTTGGAGATAAATGTCTTGTTCGTTTTTAGATGACATTGCATAAAATTTGGCAAAAACGTCATTTCTCTGACCTTCATTTACTTTAATGAAGCATTTCATCGGACAACTATAATGAAAAATTAACATCAATTTCGTACTAGTATTATATCAATGGTATAAAACATACCTGCATGCATCCCCAATCGCTCTAGCAGATATTTTACGATGCTTGTAATTTAGGTATTCCACTCCATGAGTTCTCGCTAATTTGACCCGATTGCGCAAATATTCCGAAGAATTCACAACACCACGCCGTCTTTTAATTGTCGGTTCCTCAATTTCCAACATTTTAATAACTTGAATACGAACAAAAACTTACACAAAAACGTACTCGATTCATCACCCAAACCGGCCGGAAAATTGAGGTTGTGTTGTATACAGAACAAAGGTTGCCTAATCAGTCACGTAGCCACATTTACAACAGAAACAACTCAAGTGATGTCACTTGGGTTGTTTCTGCACTAAACAGGCCAAACATAGTAACGAATTAAAGCATATGCGGTATTCGTACTTAGGTTGTCTTTGCACCAAACGATGCGTCTCTGCCAATATAATAACATTGTACAAAAACACCAAAACGAACAAATTTGTCGCTTGGGGTGTTTCAAAAATAAACGATTCATTTAGATATATCTAAGGATATTTTTAGATCAAACATTCTCTTGGAATGGCCGTATTAATCACGTTATAGACAAAGCCAAAAAAGTCCGAACAATCTCACAGCTGCGATGTCAAGGTCTTAGGGTTAAGATCCAAAAATGTCCTTGATGGTTTATAAGGTATTTATTAGATCTCTCTCAGATAACGGAGCAATATATTATAGAGCAGCTTGCAATTCACACCTTAAGGTTGATTCAGGCGCTGCTGGCAGAATGTGGCCAACCCCCATTATTTTTAAGGAGAAAAATATTAGCGGAGATGTTCTTATTAAAAAATATGCAATAAAACAATAACAATCATTTAAATAGAATAAATAAATTAGCTATAGAAAAACTGGATAGTGGAAAAACTACCGTTTTGGTCTAAGCTATCCACTTGCTAAAGAGTTCAATACAACAGCAAAATACAATGATAGGTATTATTCCAAAATGGAATAACTATTTTTTATTTGAAAACATTACTTATTTAAATGTGGAAGTAATTCCCAATTTCCTAAATTCAATGAGTGATAAACACTTAATAAAAGCATTTTAAAGTTTTGGATTGGTTTAAATTCTACTATAAAATATATTCTGATGGATCAAAAAATAGCAATGGAGTGGGCTGTGGCTTTGTCAATCTACAGACTAAAATAACTAAAATGTATAAATGTCAAAAATAATCATCAATTTTTTCGGCCGAAGCGTTAGCTATATTAATGACTCTAGAATATGTCAGTTTAGATAAAGTAATATCTAACGTGGAAATAATATCTGATTCTCAGTCTGTTTTGCTATCCTTAAAAAAATAAAAAATAATCTTAACTGCAAGCATCCTATTAATGAATTTAATCTCTACACTTTTCTCTATTAGAATTAATATTAAATTTGTTGGACAAAAACAACCCGATCGATAACTAAGCAAACAGATCAAAAACTATTTTACAGCTTGTCAAATAATTCATAAAAATTTTCTCTATACTAGGATCAGTACAAACTTACTTTATAAGTGAAATATGTTTTAATGGAGGTAAATGTAGTTTCCATAGTTCGGAAGAAAGATATAATACGGATTCTGTGTTATGGGAGCAGCTAGATTATGGTAAACTGATTAGAATTATGTATATATATATATATATATATATATATATATATATATATATATATATATTATATATATATATATATATATATATATATATATATATATATATATATATATATATATATATATATACATATAATAAAAATATTATATGGAAACCAACCAAGATATATATATATATATATATATATATATATATATATATATATATAGATAATTCACTTAGCTCCCCTAATCAGTTTACCATAATCTAGCTGCTCCCATTACATAGAATCCGTATTATATCTTTCTTCCGAACTATATATATAAACATATTTCATATGTAAGTAAAGTTTGTACTGATCCTAGTATAGAGAAAGATTTTATGAATTATTTGAAAAGCTGTAAAATAGTTTTTGATCTGTTTGCTTAGTTATCCATAGGGTTGCCATACGTCCCGTATATACTGGACTGTCACCATATCTGACCATCACCTCCCGTATTGTTACATGTCCCGTTATTCGACAATTTCTACAAAATACGGAAAAAGCCCAGAGGTGAGTCCGGTATCGTAGAGTATGTTAGGACTCCCTCCTGCAGAAAAAAATTGTCGATACGCCACTTTTTTTTTGTCGTCACTTTGTCCCCACCCCTTTTTTGCGTCAGTATATACGAATTAGTCTTCGGCGGTATCGGAAGTAAATCCGGTGCCGTAAAGCGTCCCGTTCCTGGAAGTTAAGTTTTTCAACCTACATATCCGGGCGTCACTGTGCTTTGTGTTTATTTAAAAAATGTCTTGCATTGGCCCCAGGACGTAATTGTTTAGATTCAAAGGGATTTCCGAACTAAGTTGTCTGTTAAAATTTATAGGTTCGCAGGAATTGAATATCTGGTATGAGGGCCTCCTTAAACGCACGCCTCTCCAAAGGGGCGCTAAACCGCAGGATTGAAGCTGCTGTTTCATTACAAAATTAAAATCAAATATACCTGGGTGTTTCAAAAAACGTGCATCAATATCTAAAGAGAGATTCTTTGTAAGAAAATAAGACAAAAAGTTCATATGAACATGGGTCCGCAGATGTTTAAAATTTAAAAACAAATATGACTATTTAGTTATACCACAGAAAAATATAATGCTAAAGGGTAATATTTTTAAAGTATTCATCATTTTTTACTTTAACCACGGGTAACGCCAATTACTTTTTTAAAACTACTGGTTTTGTTTAGAAAAAGTAAAAATACACAAAAAATGTTCCATAGTGTTTTCTTATCGACAAGTCGTTTAAAAAAAAAACAAAATCTATTTTGATCCATGTCTCTGGTACCTCTGATCCAGATTTAATTGAAGTTAGAACTGCTCAAAACTTTACAAAAGTGATTCATTGGATCATTTCAAGAAAAATAAATGTATGTCCGCGAATGCCCAAATTTTGAGATACAGGATGATAAATAAAAAAAAAAAAAATTCTTTATTTTAACACCCGGTGTCTCAAAAATAGGGCATTTGAGCACAGATATTTAATAAAACTTTTTTTCTTGGAATGATCCAAGGAATCACTTTTGTAGAGTTTTGAGCAACTATAAAACTGGAACAAAGGTGCCACAGGAGTGCATTAAAATAAAAAAAAATCTTGAAAATAACTTGTCATATCTCAAAATATTAAGAGGAATTGTTTGTGTATTTTTACTTGCCCTAAACGATACAGCTAGTATTTTTTTTTAATGAATGGCGTTCTATTTTTTTTATTAAGAAAGTCAGGTTTGGTTTTTTATTAAGAAAGTCAGGTTGGACAGGTATGTCCATGATTGAAGTGAAAACTGTTGAACAATGTAAAAATATAGCCTTTAAATACCTATGAGGTTGTACCAAATCTTAATCAAATAACTCTTACTATTTCGGAATTGCTAAATAAATATATTTTTTTGTAAAACTTTAACACTCTGTGTTTCGAAAAACAAATATATGAACTTTTCCTCTTATTTTCTTATATATATATTCTCGCTTTAAACTTTGGCGTATGTTTTCTAAAACACCCTCTACAGTAATGGCAAACGAATTGGAAATAAAAATTACATCACATGGTTGCTATTGTTAGGGCTTATATCTATTATTATCGCATTAAATAACCTTATCAAGTTCTAAAAATAATTTATTCATTACAAAATTCATACACTACATTTGTAAGCGGCAATCTAATTGGAAACGTATTTGTGAATCAACATTTTCTAACAACTTATAAGTTTTTGTTTCACTCGAGTACCTAGTATTTAGTTGGATATCCATTGGCTTCAATTACTTTTAAACCCCTTCTAGGCAAGGACTGTATTAGACGCCTACAAGTTTCTAGTGTAATACCGGTCCAAGCTTCTCTTATACCCTCGAATACTTCGTCGAAATTTTGGAAAGTTCTTGAACCTATTTTCCTTTTCCTAAAGATTTTCTATTAGGATAAGATCTGGACTACAAGATGGCCATTGTAAAACATCTACATGATTATCCTAAAGCCAGACAGTCACCCTCCTAGCAGAGTGCTTTGGACCATTATCGTGTTGGAATTTCTAAAGTACTGATACATTTTCTTCTGCATACGGTTCATGGTATCACGTTTTCGAGTAAGTTAATGCAGTGTTTCTCAACCTGGGTTCCGGTGTGCTGTGGTGTGGTATCGCCTATGAAAATATCGACGTTGCGATATTGCGTCATCCACAGACATGCCTTGGCAGTGAAACGAATGCTTCCTTGGATGAAGCAGTGAAAATAGTGAACTTTATCAAGTCTAAGCCTACCTATTAACGACTTTTTATTCTTCTCTGTAAAGAAATGGGAAGGCAATTCACTACTCTCTTGTTCCACACCGAGATGTGGTGGTTACCTTGCGGAAAAATCCTGATGCGATTTTTTCATTGAGAAATGAAGTTATGGTGTTTCTTAGTGACTTTTCTTTTGAAATATCATCACGTTTTACTGATGTCGAGTGGTTACAACGTTTATCGTATCTTGCTGATATATTTTCGAGCCTTAATGAACTGAATCTCCCACTTCAAGGTCTATAGTAACAGTACTTTCAGTTTTTGATAAAACTGAAGCAAAACTAAGAAAAACATAATTTTGGGAATCTTGTACTGAATAAATTATTTTTTAAACTTATTAAGGCTGTTTAATGCGATAATAATAGATCCATCCTAACAGTAGCAACAGTGATTATAACATTCGAAATATCTTAAACCAATGTCTTACTAGCAACGGTTCAGATTTTCGTAAGGTATAGTTTCCAATTAGTTTGCCGTCACTGTATACTGCATTAAAATTTTTAAGCTGAAAAAAAATAAAGCGAACACTGAAATTTAAAAAATGTTTATATAAATTAAGTTCTTATTGTTATAAATATTATTTACATACGATATTTAAAGGAGGCCAAAATATTTTCGGCACGCGGGTGCCAATAATCCTTGAGGGGACCCTGTCTGGTATTTTAATTTTGTTACGAAATCTATCCTATTATTTACATTGTTAGTTATTTATTACTTTGTAGACCTTTAGTAAAAATTAATTTTGTTTCTCCTGGCTAAATGAGCAACGCTCAAAGAAAAAAAAAATTATTTTGAATCCATTAAGAACGAATTTTGTATTCATATTTTTTTCTGAAAAAGCTCCTATTTACAATACAATAATTTTCATTTAATGAAATATTTACGTAAGTATATTTCATGAACTACTGATTTATGCCGGTCAAAAGCTGGGTTGGAGAAAAGACATAAAATACTTATTAGTTATGCTTTTTTTAAATGTTGTACAAGGCTTTAATAATATTTCCTAATATAGCCGTATTTTAAGTTAATTAACATTGTATACTATTCTTATGTTAAATGCATAAACATACATATATATGGTTAAATGATATGGTCAAAAAAAAAGGTTTTTTTGGTTCCGGGCACCTTAAGAAATCCTGTAAACACAAATGATTTACAAATTAACAATGGCTTGAAAGCATTGACTAAAAACAGTTTTAAAACGTTTATTTGAAAGGTAAAACCCCTTCTGTTAATTAAAGAAATTACGATTCTAAAAAGCTTTTCAGTTTCCAACTGAAATTCCCGGACTAATATCGGGCGTCAAAAATAAATCCTCCTAAATCCACAATTGGTGGTTAAGCAGCGTTTGTGCAGTTCCAAACAAACAAAATGATTTTATCCGCTGTCGCCTTTGCACGTTGATCGCTACGAAGTACGATGGTCGTACTTCAGCTGTTTTTTCGGTATTTCACCATGTCGAGTGATATTTCTTTGTGTTAGAAGTCTCGTATGGCTTTGTGATAATTAGTCAATTTTTTACATTTAGTCCTTTAGAGTCTGTGATATTTTAATTTAAAGCTCAAAATAATACTTAGTACGGTGAGTGCATGTTTTAATGTATTTGGCATACCCAGATAAACATAAAAATGTAAAATCTACTTATATATTGAGAAAATTGTAAAAGTGAAAACGTTTATTAACGAAAGAAAAAATGTAAATAAGCCCGTGCAAATTATTATAGAGGCATCTGCTATTATTTGAAAAATTTATAATGTTTTTTTAAGTTTTAATTTTTGGTACTTATTGGCAGAAAAATGCCTTTAATATTTAAACTTTTATTTTGTTTAAATAAATTCAGATAATGTTAAAAGTATTAGTGGATGAAATCTGATCTATATAACTAAAAACGACAGCCCACCATCTAAATTAGAAAAATTAAAAAGTTGATGTACCCTAGCAAGATCTAAATAATGTCTCAGTAATATTTTGGGTCTTTGAAACTTATCTCTTGCTGGTTCGATTTTGCTCATTAATGAACTCAATCTAGATTTCGAGGCAAATGCTTTTTATATAACATTCATATATTTACATATGTGAAATAACGTTTATCTCAAAATACGTTTTTGTTATTATACATACTTTTAAAATAACAGCGAAAAAATTTTCGACACTTTTTAAAAATCGGTAATACATTCCTAAAAACTTAAAATAAAACCCTTTGTCAAAAATAAAATCTTGTAGAAGCAAAATTCATTAAGGTATATTACCTATTATGGTCAATCATTTAAATTTACGCAATTGTACAATAAATAGATTGCACCCATATTTTCATTGTTCAAGTTCAAGACATCAAACAGAAATGTTTCTTTTAGAATAAATAAACAAAACAGCAATAAACAACTAATAGTAACAGTTGGACGTTGAACATATTTCTTTGTCATGAATCGGCGCAAAAATTTACATGTGGAATTGGAATTTACAAAGGTCAGACACTCAGCTGATTCGTGTTGATTACACAACTTGTGTGTTTAATCAAAGCAATACAGTACTGGTACTCATTTATTTCAAAATACAAATATTTTAAAAATACTAACTACTAAATAATTTTTAAGTAAAATTAAATGATTACATTTAAATGACAGATTTTGCCTTAAAAAACGAAACTTTCCTCGTTACGGAATCTATTTCAGACACACACATACACACCATTTATATATGCTTATATTTAATAACTTTATTTTACTTTATGCGCATTATAGAAAAATTTTTGGCAACGCTTCTACACAAAACTGGTGGCAACATTGCTATTTTAAACGGAAAACCCTGTATATTTTTCAATTTTTGGAATCTACTTCATTCCTAACTAACTTCCTTGAATACTTTTCTATGCCTCTCTGTAGCGGTTTTTGAGATAACAATTAATATTCAATGTTTTTAACGAAAAATGGACCTCGATAAAATCTTAATATCTCCTTACAATAGATTTATGTTGTGGTTAATCAATGCCATTAGGCATCTGATCGTTTATTCATATCTTAGTTGAGACATACAGGGTGGTCCAGAAAAAAGTTTGTTACCAACTTATAAGTGTCCGAAATTCACTTTTTTTAATTGAACAACCTGTTTATTATTCAACAGAGCACGAAAATTTGTTTCTATATAAAGTGTTCCTATACCTATTTTCAGCCGTTTTTCAATTAAAAGCCATTTTAATAATAATTATTAGTTGGTAGAGTATGAACTGTACCAACGAATAGGTACGTATTTTAAAGTAATACCTGCAGATTGTGATATGTATACGAAACGTGCAGAAAATTCAAAGAACTTTACGTACATTTGCCACCGATGGGCCAAAGAAAATTTAGAAGAATTAAAAAGAACTTCAGCAATTTTGGAGAAATTCACAAACCAAGAATATATGTTCACCCAGCGACGTAAGACTAAGATAACGAAATAAATATTCTGGCGTATTTTCAAGTATATCCTCAAGCATCATTTGGAAGTGTAAAAGCCGATTTGGGAATCTCTAAAGCATATATTTGGAGAATATTACATAAACACAACATGCATGGTTTTAAATTACTTGCCCTAAGCATTAGAGCCAGATGATCTTTCCAGACGCGTCGAATTTTGCGAATTGATGCTTCTGCGTACGATTTTTTAAAAAATAGCATTTGGAGTAATGAAGTAAACTTTTCGCGCGAGGGCATATTTAACCTCCTAAATAACCATTTTTTGGCTACCGAAGACCCTCATTTCAAAAAAGAAAAGCGTTTTCAGCAGAAATTTAATTTTAATGTGTTTTGTTTATTGATGAATGGAGAAATTTGAATCCAGATGTACGACGAAATTTAAGTTCCCGGAAATATCTCAAAATTTTAAGAAGTACTGTTTCCGACTTCTTGTACAATTGCCCCTGCAAACTTTACGAAATACTTGGTATCAGCTCGACGGCGCTATGTTTGAAGATGATGGATGGGGTTACAGGGATCTTGGACATTGCCACCGTGTTTTCCAGACCTTACCCCGTTAGATTTTTATTTTTAGAGAAGGATCAAAGAAATAGTTTATAAAACGACGATCGAGACTTAGCGGGACCTGGAAAATAAAGTGAGACAGGCATGTAATGAACTCACGGAAATTCAAGAAGCATTTCAAAAGTTTTGTTTTATATTAATGGATGTTTGCGTGTGAATGAACAACATTTGAAACACTTAACATACTGAAAACTTAATTTACTCTAATTATGTTAATTTATTAGACAAAATCGACTTTTATTAAAATTTTAAATACAAGTTTTGTTGTTTTTTAATTATGTATCACATTTGGTACGGAATGATAATTATTATTAAAATGCCTTTTAATTGAAAAACGGCTGAAAATACGTATATAGGAACATCTTATATAGAAAAGTTCGAATTTTCGTGCTCCGGTGAATGATGTAATATATATCGTTCCATTTAAAAAAAGTGAATTTGGGACACTTTTATAAGTCGCCAACAGACTTCTTTTTCTGGACCACGCTGTACTGTACTCAAACGATCAAATGTTTAAAGGCATTGATTAACTATAATCCAAATCTAGAGTAAGGAGATTTTATCGAGGCCGATTTTTCGTTAAAAAAATTGAATATCTCAAAAACCTGCTAGAGATAAGCATAGGAAAATATTCAGGGAATGTAGTTAGGAATAAACTATAGGAATAAAAATAGAAGCGGCAACACTGCGTTATCGAAAATAATTTAGAACGATAGATCAGAGAAGTTTATCTACGTACCCAAAATTTCAAAACGATCTGTTGGTCAGTTCTCCATAATCTTCTAATGTACCATCGATCGTGGGACACCCTGTATAGTTATTGCCCAATAATTATATGCATTTACAAAGCGGGACATCTTTTGATTTTTTAAATCCTATTTTGCTTTTAATTTCGTACTTTTAGGTTTTGAAATATGCTGAATTTAAACACCGAGGATAACAAAGATTGAGTATTTACGTTTCATATACTTTCGAGAAGTATTTTGAAATTAGTATTTAAAAATTTATTTAATTACGTGGTAAAATAATTTGTGGGTTTCTAAGTGTAATTTGCGTTGATTTGCTACCGATAAAACTTGAAAGATTATTTAATTAAAAATTGATATGATTCCTAAGAGGAATATGTTAGAAAAACTTATATAAGTATTTTGTAATTTTTAGATAAATTTTGAAATTCTTTCAGTTAACGAGCTTTGATAAACTACATCTCGAAAATTAAGTAAAGTTAATATGTATAAACAGCTTTTAACGACAAACTCCATCCATTGCCAGAATTGATCTGCGAATGGAGAATTGTATGTTACTTGTTTTAACGTTAGTTCAAGAAAAAAAAAGTAAAAATGCTGAATTTTAATACCCAAGATAACAAAGATTGAGTATTTTTATATCAGATACTTTTGAAACGTATTTTGAACTTAGTATTTAAAAATTTATTTAATTACGTGATAAAATAATTTGGTGTTTGGTCACATTTTAATATTCTAGGTAATGAAAAACGTATCTAAGTGTAATCTGCGTTGATTTGCTATCGACAAAAAATTTAAAGATTACTTAAATAAAAATCGATATGATTTCTAAAAGGAATATGTTAGAAAAATCTTATATAAGTATTTTGTAATTTTTAATTTTTTTTATATTTTGAAATTCTTTCAGTTAACGAGCATTGCTAAACTACATCCCCAAAATCAAGTAGAGTTAACATGTATAAACAGCTTTTAACGGCAAACTCCATCCATTGCCAGAATTGATCTGCGCATGGAGAATTGAATGTTACTTTAGTTTTAAGGTTAGTTCAAGAAAAATTAATATTTAAAAATTTATTTAATTAGGTGATAAAATAATTTGGGGATTGGTCAGATTTTAAGATTCTATTGCTATAGGTAAAACTGAAAGTTTATTTAAATAAAAATTGATATGATTCCTAAAAGGAATATTTAGAAATATGTTATATAAGTATTTTGTAACTTTTAAGATATATTTTGAAGTTCTTTCAGTTAACGAGCTTTGATAAACTACATCTCCAAAATCAAATAGAGATAAAATGTATAAACAGAGTTTTAACAGCAAATTCCATCCACTGCCAGAATTGATGTACGCATGGAGAATTGTATGTTTCTTGTTCTAACGTTAGTTCAAGAAGAAAAAATTGTAAAAAGGCTGATTAAAAATGTAGTTTATAAAAAAGAATTACTTGATTAATTTTAAATTTCGCATATGTCTATTGACTGTGACAACATTTATTTCATTTATTGTTATTTACACTCTCATTTCTCAAATTTGACTTTTACCTAAAACGAAGTGCACGTGAAGTGTAGTGCATTGTTAAAATAAGAAAACAGAGTACTATCGAATGTGCTAAATTTTCCTTTTCGGTTAAATCGGAAATGAAACCATATATTGTAAAAATATCTCATACAACACAATTTGTCAAAACTTCTCATAATTTATAAGGTGAGACATTTTAGGAAAGTCAGTTTTTCGCAATATTTTTTTTATTTGAGGTTTTGTTTTTTTCCTGAAATATATTTTATTGTTTATACGCGGTGCATTTAAATACCGAGCTCGGAAGGATTTAAATAACTTAAAAATATTTAAATATTCACGAGGTGTTTAAATACAAAAGATATTTTAAATACATCATAGTAATTAAAAACTAGCATTATAGAATAAGCATTGTATAAAATGTCTTACTACATAGGGATACTAGTAATGTATTGAAAGCTTATTATGAATGAAGTTAAATCGAAAAATATATTTAATTTATAGATACTTTTTTTGCCAGAAAAGTTCTCTTGAATAGTTATTTTGCGCATGTGCAAATAAGAAATTATGACAATATACCTGATCATTCAGTTTAAAACGATCAAACTTTTTTCATCTCCTCAATTTTTATTGTCCAGATCTAACATATATACATTCACTTACCATATCTACTGAAATAAAACCACTGCTTAGACAATCCAGTATACAATTTTTTAAATTTTGTTTATATTTATTGTTAATTCATTTTTATTTTATTATTTACATAACAGCCGGCGCGAGATTTTATGGGGTTTAAGAAAAACTGACGAAAAAAAAGGTCACGGCTTTTGTGATACAATAATATCTTTAGTAATCTTTTATCCATAATTCGCCACAGCGGATAAAAAGACGAAGCCGATGCGGGTTCAAAGGCGGGTCAGGTCTAAGCTGGAGGCCGAACATTTCTTGTCCATGCTTCGCGCTGGCACTGATTTACATAGTTTATAAAAAAATAATTACGACACTTTTTATTTTCTTTTATAAATAGAGGATTTTTACTCTAAGAAATGGAATTTTATCGACTTTACTCATTCCTGTTTCACGCTTGTTTTTTGTGCAGACTTTGAGGTAAATTGGATAAGCAGTTTTTAGTTTTTTATTTTCGGATTTTTACCAAAATCCACTCCAATTCATCCACATATACCCCTTAATTTTTAACCAAAATCTAAAGGCAATAGGGTAAGTAGTTTTAAACATGTTTTTTCCGCTAAAGTTTTTTTAGGAGGGTGATTTTTTCAAGATTTGACACTTCTCTTTTGCGAGGGAAATGAAACCAATTGAAGTATGACCTTTACGCTCAACCAGCGAATTTTCACTTTCCTATCTAAGTTCCCATTTACTTCGCCAAATTTAATTAATTAATTAAATTCGTCCACTTTAATTAAATGATTATTTGATCGATTAATTGACTGGTGGCCATCAAACTTAAGTTATGTCAGGTGCGGCAAGTAGCTGGATCAGGGTTAAAGCTTTGTTAAGGCAATTACCGAGGCAATTACTGTAATACGTACCTATGCTATTTTGTACTTAGACTTCTCAAATTTGCACTCTGTCTAAAGATATAGAATAACTTGCCGGTGTAATACGCAAAATTGAGACTGCCAATTTGTTGTGCTTGGATAAATTAAATTGAACTAGTTTTTACCTAAATACTTAAATAAAAAAACCAAGAATGTAATCGTAATATCAGAACGCAGAAGTCTTTCAATGGATCACAACAATATTGAATACGATCAGAGACCAGTCATACTTCGAATAGACTGTCATGTCAAATACATTAATCATATCAATTTTTCGTCGTTCTGTTTAATTAGAATGCACGTAGCAATATGTAGCTCAGTCTTTATAGAAGCTTTATTTAGGTCATAGTTTAGTAATAAAATACAAAAATTATGCTTTAAAAGGACAAATAGGATTGCAATACAAAATTGGGATCCATTTAGGGGATATATTATTTTACATAATATATAGATCGTCTATTATTAGTATAAGCATCTTTTTTACAATACAAAGTTCCATTTAGACATCCTATTATTAATCCTATAGATTGGATGGATTGCTGTTCAGAGTGTAATCGTCTTTGGTACAAGTAATTAATTCTGACAGCAAGTAAAAACATCGGTAAACTTCCTTTACCCGGAACTTCTCTCATTATGAATATTTTCTTTTATTAGTAATAGTAAAGTGTAACCCAATTTAGTTCCGTACTGTCATTTCAAACATTTTTATTGGATGCCATCATGTTAAATTCGTATCAGCTAATCCCTGTATCACATTCAATTTTGCTGCAAGATTTGAAGTTAGAATAAGAAAGTTTTTCACATTTTAGATTTTTTTGGACATTTTATTTGGCCGCCAATTTGTTTCGCCATCGTGAATTCGTACCACAATTTTACTAGTTTATCTCTATGTTACATTTAATAATCGCACAAAACTTGACATTAATCTAACAAGTAGTTTTTCACGCTGATTTTTTTTAGGCTGTCATTTTGTTTTGCTGTTTTGGAATCGTACTAAAAGGTTGATTTCTATATAACACTTGATTTTTGTGCAAAAATTGAGTTAAATCGAATAATTTGTTTTTTAGTAATAATTTCTTTTACATTTCACTAGGTCGCCATTTTGTTTCACCATATTAGATTTTTGCCAAAATATTACCATCTCATCTCCACATAACCTCTAAATTTTTAGTCAATCGGGTAAGTACTTTTTAGCTACAATGCAAACTGACAGGCAGACAGACCGTTTCATCAGTTCATGTCTATACCACAGTTATTTCTTGCACAAAATTTGAAATCAGTGTGTCCTAGATTCGCTTCTCTATATAGGGATCTCGGCTCCTATTATACCTACAGCAAAGTTTAAAGGGCAAACGTTTTAGAGGAAACTTAGCGCATTCGATATCCGGCTTCAGATTTACGATGGGTCAATTGGTTTTGGAAATATCGGCGAAAAATCGAAAATGGCGGATTTTGTTTTTCGCCAATAAATCGAAAACTGTAAATTTGACAGCTGTTAAAATGAGACATTGTTGGGACAATTTTTTAAGACGAATAAGATGGCGTATATGACATGTCTCCATCGTCTTTTGTTATCCCGCAACCCGCCTCAACTTTTATTTTTCTGATGGCCGCCATAATCGATTTTTAGATTTTTGGAAAGAGCGTAAAATTTCCAGTCAGCGATATTTCACAAGTGCATAAAAGATTTGAGTCTCATCGAAATATCACATTTCGTGAAGTTAGGCCACAATTTTTTCTAAGGAGGCCATGATTTATTTGTATCAAAAGTGGGCGTTGACTTTGACGTTAAATAATTCAAAGTATCAAAGTTGTGTTTTAATAAGTAGTACGCTTTTCTCTCAATAAAATCCTTAATCTGACACACAAATTGTCGAGACCTGTTGAAAATGGCCGGTATTCCCTATTCAAATGAAGAAAAGTTTGACATGTTAGCGCTGTACTTGCAGTCACACAGAAACGCCGACATTAGGCCAGCAAGGTATTTGAAGATGTAGTCCGAACGAGGGCAGCCTCATAAAACCCAATTCAGAAAACTCGTACTTAATTTAATTAACCATGGTGCCTTCGAACAACCTAGAAGCGGATACAATATTGACAATGAAAATCGTGACAGAAAGATTTTACAAGCTATCAACGAAAACCCTAGTGCATCGGTAAGTACTGCAGAACAGGCAATTTATGTGCCAAAATCAACGGTACAGAGAGTGTCAAGAAAGAATAAGTACTATCCATACAAACCCATAATAGTTCAAGGACTTAAGGAAACTGAGTTTCCAAGACGACTACTCTTCTGTGAGTGGTATACTAGGAAGTGTAATGAAAATCCTTATTTTGTAAATCATGTCTTGTGTTCCGATGAGAGTAGGTTTACGAATTGTGGAGTTTTTCATGGGCACAACAGTCATCACTAAACTGTGGAAAACCCTCACGAAATGGCAGAGAGACGTCTACAGACCAGATTTGGAAGTAACGTTAGGTGGGGGGTCATTGGTAATTTAATCTAACTTACCTTTTTTAATTGATCATCTATTTATAAATTACTAATCATTTCCGAAAATCGACTTATAGGACCAGTTTATTTTACTACAACCTAAACGGACAGAGATACCTAGACCTTTGGCGAAACCAGATTGTACCGGCTTTACAAGCTATTCTAACAGAAAATGAGTTTAGAAGAACTTGGTTTCAACAGGGTGGATGTCGGACTCACAACACCATTCAAATCAGAAACTTCTTAAGAGAGCGGTTTGAAAGAATTATCTCCTTAAATGGTCCAATATCATGGCCTCCTAGATCCCCTCTACACGAAGAATGAGGTCTATGAATTTGATCCCCCTGCGACCATAGAAATCTCGAGACAAAGAGTTTTGGACACATTTAGAAATAATAAGGGAAATATACTTGCCAGGGTTGTACGGAAAACAGTCACCTATTGCCAAAAGTGTCTCGATTCAACTGGACTTCATTTTGCAAGTCTGAAAATTAATATAACCCAGGTACGAAGTAGTTAAGAAC
Organism: Kuschelorhynchus macadamiae; assembly: GCA_030620095.1. Lineage (NCBI taxonomy): Eukaryota > Metazoa > Arthropoda > Insecta > Coleoptera > Curculionidae > Kuschelorhynchus > Kuschelorhynchus macadamiae. The sequence continues at coordinate 515,168 of JAUTXW010003709.1, read as the reverse complement.
TTACTTAGAGTTTTTTTGTCGTTATTTGCGTTCATGTTGTATTAACCATTCAACGTAATTAATACATTACTTATTAATATAATCTTGTGACAAATAAATCATGGCCTTAGAAAAAAATTAGACTTAACTTTAGGAAGTGTGATATTTCGATGATACTCAAACCTTTTATTCACTTGTGAAACGTCATTAGACTGGAAATTTTACGCTCTTTCTAAAAATCGAAAAATCCAATATGGCGGCCATAAGTCAAAGTCAAAGTCAAAAATCGCTTTATTGTGCAAGATAAAATCTTGTTAAAGGTAGAAATATATAAACCAACAAGCAGTAAAAAAGTATAAGTAAAAGTAGAGAATATACAGATAACAATAAGAAATAAAAACAGCGAGTGATAAAAAAGCACACATCAAAAGCACTATAATATAAATATACATACACACATAAATATAAAGAACACTAAACAGAGATTTGGAATGAGGAAGTATATCCAGTGTCATAATACATCACTGAAAAATTCCAGAAGGCCATAATAAGCTTTTTTGAGTAATATGCATTTAAGAGAAAATTTAAATATTTTAATATTATTCAAAGTTCTCACACTCTCTGGTAGGTGGTTGAATATTTTCCTAGCTGTATAGAATATAGAAAAATGAAAGTTTAGGCGGGTTGCGGGATAACAAAAGACGATGGGGACATGTCGTACATGCCATCTTATTCGTCTTAAAAAAGTGTCCGAAAATGTCACATTTTGACAGCTGTCAAATTTACCATTTTGGATTTACTGGCGAAAAACGAAAGCCCCCTTTTTCGATTTTTCGCCGATATTTCCAAAACCAATTGACCGACTGTAAATTTGAAGACAGATATCGAATGCGCTAAGTTTCCTCTAAAATGTTTCCTTTTTAACCTTTGCTGTAGGTATAATAGGAGCCGAGATCCCTATACAGAGGAGCGAATCTGGGACAAACTGTATTAAGTACTTTCTTCAGACTGAATTTTTAAATATTTTATTAAGCCGCCATTTTGTTTCGCCATCTCGGATTCGTACCAAAATTGTACCAGTTGATTACAACGTAATACTTGAGTTTTGTGCATTTTGAGGTAAATTGGATAAGAAGTTTTTCAGTAATAATTTTTTTAACAATTGACTAGGCCGTTATTTTGTTTCGCAAAAATGAATTTTTGCCCCCATAGTCATCCTCATATAATCTTCAAGTTTTGACCAAAGCAGACAGACCGATGAAATTGAGAAAACATGTTATCCGGTATCTAGGAACCCTTAAACGTAAAGATCTGAAAAAATCTCGGAGGATGATTTTTTTTCGATTACAATACTTTCCTTTTACGAGGGAAGTATAAAATTGGTAAATTTCCTTTATCCGGAACTTCCCTCGTTAGGAATCTTTCCTTTGTAGTGTATAGTTAAGGGTAATCTAGTTCCACACATAGCCATTTAGTATACTGTCTTTTCAAACATTTTTATTGGGCGCCATTTCGTTCCATTATATTTGATCAATATTTTACTAGTTTCTTCTTATGCCACATTTATCGGGTATGATTTAAAATTTATTAAATAAGTAGCTTTTTGTATCGTCATGTTGAATTCGTACCAGTTAATCCCTGTATCACATTCAATTTTGCTGAAAGATTTGAAGTAAGTTGAAGAAGAAGATTTTTTACGTTTTAGATATTTTGGACATTTTATTTGGCCGCCAGTTTATTTCGCCATCTTGAATTCGTACCATAATATTACCAGTTTTTCTCTAGATTTCAATTAATGTTTGCTTAAAATTTGAAATAAATCTAATAAGTAATTTTTGAAATCAATCTATTTAGCAGTTTCTTCAGGCTGAATGTCTAAATATTTTATTAAGCCGCCATTTTGTTCGTACCAAAATTTTGCAAGTTGATTACTGAGTAATACTTTTTTTGCGCACGAAAAATTTGACGTAAAATGTCATTCCCATATCGCCCTCATTTTTTACCAAAATGTGAAGTTAATAGGTTAAGTAGTTTTTTAGCTATACCGCGACGAGACAGACCGACAGACGGACAGACAGGCCGACGGAATCGAGAAAACATGTTTTTTTGGCATCTGGTGACCCTGAAACGTGAAGATGTGAAAAAATCACGGAGGGTGATCTTTTCACTATTATTTTTTTACGAGGGAAGTAAGGTCTTTAGCAAGTCCAGCATCAATATTTCATCTATTTAGCGACATTTACGCGCTATTATGCTCTAGTAGTTTTATAATTAGCTTGATAATTATCAAAGTTATATCGGGTTCGAAATATTCGACTAATAATTTTAAGTATAGACAGTGCATTGCATTGTCTCCACTAGTTCACAATTTTCAAAGATTTGCAAGTAAAAGAAGTGTTGAAAAAAAATTAATATCATTAAATTGTTCTGTTCGACTCATAACAGTGTATTAAATTGATACTTTTTTATTGATACCTATTAACTTCATTTTCCAGAATTAGTCGAGCATATGTAATAAGCATAGAAAGGAGATCGAGAACTCGTTTGTCAGGATGACATATATATATATATATATATATATATATATATATATATATATATATGTGGGAGTGCTTTGCTTCATTCAATAATTACTTAGCATTTTGCTGTAAATTAGAAAATATTACTTCCAAAAATTCCAACATGCATTATTTTAAATTAGCAGGCTTTGACGGAACTACGTCATTTTTGGGACCTTATTTTTCTGATGTTTACGTTTTGGTTTGTTGACGTGTGTCATCAAACCGTCGTCTTTACAAATTTAAGCTTAAGTTTTTGCAGTTTATAAATAATACACACATCGAATTAATATAAATGTTGATTAATAAGTTGTGTTGTGTGTTATAAAACGTAACAAACACATTTTTGGTCGTTTGCATTATCCTAAATACAAAAAATGGTGTGGCGTGCGGTCGTACCCGCATTAAAAGTACAAGGAAGAGAGGAATTTCGTTCCAGCAACCAGTAAGTGCATTTGTATTTTCGTAGGTAAAGAAATTAGCTACACACTTTTAAATCCGATTTAAGGGCAAAAATAATTGTTATTATAATGAAAATCATAATTCTTAAAGTGTCAGACAGTTAGGTTAGGAACCGAGCGGTATATAAAAAACATAGTAGCGTAACACTTCATGTAATATTTTGTTAGGTCAAAACATTCAAATTACCTTGAGTATGTTTTAAAACGGAAAACAAAAGTTGGAGTTATGAGTGTGTAGGAATAATTTTATGGGACAAAATCAGTTTTAATATCTAACATTATATTCTCCTTTGTTTGGGTCCAATTACTGTGTTGAAGGAGAAACAGTCTGATTATATTTCTCAACATAAGTTATTTGTTTAACAGTTTATTTCATGTTTTTTTTTGGGAAAAATAGAATATACCTATACCCATAGGTACATATATTTTTTAAAATTCTCTAAACACTTAAGATATTTTATTTTTTGCAAAAATATAGTTTTATTTGTATTTTGTATTGTTATTAATAACAATTATTTTTGCATGCAAATGCATTTACCGGTAGAACGAAATTCCTTTCTCCTTGTGCTTTTAATACGGCTTTAAATTAAAAATTTACATTGGTCAAACCATCGCGAAGTAATCGATGAGTCGGTCAGTCATATATATATATATATATATATATATATATATATATATATATATATATATATTTCAGGTAATATACAAGGTGCACAAAAAACTTGTAAACGCAAGTAAGTAAAATAAAAAAATTGAGCTATTAAAATTTCTAAGATAACCTAGTTACCGCGGCGAGAGATGAGATAAAAATTCATTTGAAGTTTTTTGTACGAGGTTTAGTTTGTAGGTAATTTAATGGCCAGTAAATAAGTAGAGAATTTGAAATTTAGACATTTTTTACATATTCACCACTAATTTTCCCAAAAACTGTGTCTACTACTACAGGAAAAAGAAGAAATTGCGCTTTCTACAAAAAAATGCACACTGACATCTTATGTGAGTGTTATTGCAGTTTGAAATAAGAATCATAATTGGCTATTGTACTTTGGTTTATTAAGAGTTTATGCAAACTAGCAAGTACTAAATAAAAATTAAGGCGTAGGAACTTCTGGTATCTTACAGACGACACTATTCTACAAATCAGAATGTTTAAAGGTAGTACTATTAAACATTGGATACCTATTATTAATATTTCTCTAAAATATAATAAAACATTTTTAACCAAAAAAATTTATTGGTACCGTATAATAGCAGTTTTATTTTAATTTCTTTTGTTTTTATTTGTATAATTAATATCAATGTTACTGAATTTTCTTCTAACCTAATGTATCTTAGATGTTGATATTTCGTAAATAGGTATTTCTCTAACGTTTGGTTCTGTATTAAATTTGAGTAAATTTAAATGAAATAACACTTGTGCTTGTTTTTATTTAAAACGTAATTTAGACTGCACTAATAAAATTATTTATATTTAGTTATTTATGGCCTGTTGCGTCTTAAATGCGTTGATTTTTTATCTTAACTTTTCTTAATAATTTTAGTTACTTCGAAAAAATATAATTTCCTAGTTCAACTAAAAATAACCATTCTGCTTATTAAAAAAATATATTAAATTTTATTTATTAAATTCAAGTAAAGTAATAAAAAGAAAGCAGAAATACAAAAGAACAGTTGAAACGAATCAAACAAGAAAAATTCCATGCACTTTATAGCTTATGAAAGCCTTTAAATTCTCGCCCTTAAATTCTTAGTTGCAAGTACTTTTTAGGAGCAAGCTTTAGATCAAATTATTGTAATTACTTGGCACGTGTCGCGACAGATAATCATCCAGAATGCGTTCTTGCTATGTTAATTTGTTTTGTCCAGACGGCAAAATTGCCACATTTCTTTATAACTTTGATAAGTCACTATTTCAAACCCAATGTCAGTTCTAAAGCATCAATAACAACAAACGCTGAACTTAAACTCCTGTATAAATATAAGGGTATTTCTACGAAAGGTTTATTATGTAAAACGTAATTATTAGTAATATCTAAAGTGACCTGTTAAAGACATGAATTTTAATGTTCCACCAGTTTTTTGGCACCTGAAATAATGTATCACACTCATCCGCTTGTTTAATTTATTGTTTGTTCAATATAAACACCGTTACAATTATTGCAAGGGATTTGATAGACTATATTGCTTTTTTTATTAATTGGCGTTTTCGATTTTAAGTCACTGAAGTTCTTTGATAATAAGTTATAGGCTTTGTGACTTGTCGTGATTTTATATTTTTTAAAAAGGTTTTGAAATTGCTGGGATAAACCATTTATGAAAGGCAGAGAAATGTATTTTGTTTTAGGCAGCTTTGATGTAATAAGGGCATTTTCAGAATTGTAATATTTATGTATTCTGCTTTTGAATAATTTATTTACTAATTTTTTAGGGTACTGATTTAGATTTAAAGCTGCTTTAGCCTTTTTAATTGCTCGTTCTCTGAATTTAGAGTCGGACAGCTTAATTGCCCGATCTGCCAGACCAATAATTACAGATTTTTTTTGGGACATTGGGTGGCAAGAGCTGAAATTTAGGTATCGAGAGGACCAAGTTTGTTTTGTGTACCATTCCGTTTTAATTTTATTTCCTATATGATGTAATGTTAGGTCTAAAAAGATTGATTTTGTTGTTCTCTTCGCTTTCAATTGTAAATTGTAGTCTTTTATGGTATTGATTAAATTGCTTTAAAATGATTTCTGTTTGGCCAGATGGGATTGCAGTAATACAATCATCGACATAACGATAAAAACATGGTATATTAAATTCCACATTACTTAGAACAGTCTCCTCTAAATCTTCCATAACTATTTGGGCAAAGACGCTTGATATAGATGCTCCCATAGCACAACCTTCTTTTAGTGTTAATTCTACTGCTTTAAGAAATTCATTTTGAGGAATATCTGTGTATTTTTTTATTTCAGACCATTTCTTTTTAATTATTCTGGTAGCAAATGAGATTGGAACACTGGTATACAGGGAAACAACATCACGTGATATCAGTTGGTAATTTTCCGGAATTTCTAAATGTTTTAAGTTTTTTTTAAATTGATAGGAGTCCCTGATATAGTAATTATTTTTATGTACAATATTTTTTAAGATTTTTTGTAGAAAATTGGATAGTGGTGTAAATGGGGATTGAATGCATGACACAATTGGCCGTAATGGGATATTTTCTTTATGTAGTTTAGGCAATCCGTAAATTTTGGGTGGTACACTATTGCGGATTTTTAGTTTTTTACCAGTATCGGGTGATAAAAAAAGATTTTTTTCCCAAGAGTCAACTAATTCGTTATTTCTTTTTTGATACTGGTTTGTGCAATCTTGTTTAATTTTTTATATGTTTTAGTGTCATTTAATATTTCATTCATTTTTATGTTGTATCTGTAATTATTGGTCTGGCATATCGGGCAATTAAGCTGTCCGACTCTGAATTCAGAGAACGAGCAATTAAAAAGGCTAAAGCAGCATTAAATCTAAATCAGTACCCTAAAAAAATAGTAAATAAATTATTCAAAAGCAGAATACATAAATATTACAATTCTGAAAATGCCCTTATTACATCAAAGCTGCCTAAAACAAAATACATTTCTCTGCCTTTCATAAATGGTTTATCCCAGCAATTTCAAAACCTTTTTAAAAAATATAACATCACGACAAGTCACAAAGCCTATAACTTATTATCAAAGAACTTCAGTAACTTAAAATCGAAAACGCCAATTAATAAAAAAAGCAATATAGTCTATCAAATTCCTTGTAATAATTGTAACGGTGTTTATATTGGACAAACAAGCCAATACTTAGAAAATAGACTGAAAAGTCACAAGTATGATAAAAAGAACAGCACCGCATTAAAACACCATGAGATGTCCAAAAAACATACTTTCAACTACGAACAAGTGAAAGTATTAAAATCCGAACCTCAGTTGAAAAAAAGAGAATTTTTTGAGATGGCTGAAATTCAAAAAACAAAAACGCCATAAATGACAAAAAAGACATAAACAACCTAAATAAATTGTATATATCTTTACTGTAACAGTGTCGCTCAGTCGCTTGTAATTTGTCTGTAATAAACGTCCACAATAGTTTTAAAATGTAAATTAAATGTGTGTAGTATATGTCAGATATGTGGATTATGTGTAATTTTTAATTCAACTATTTTACGTTCTATGGAAAGTCCTAAGTTTTTAATATATTATAAACTGATAAAAAAATAGTGCTAAACAAATTTTTAGGTTTGAAAAAGACCAAAACTATGGTCGAAACGTCACCTTAGAAATACAAAATATGTGTTTAAAAATATGTACTAATTTTGTTGTTAATGTATTGACCTCAAACCAAGAAAAATTATGATAAATATATATTGAAAAAAAGGTCAAAGAACACAAAGCAAAAAAAATATATATATACAATATATATATATATATATATATATATATATATATATATATATATATATATATATATATATATATATATATATATAATATTAATATTATTTGAAAGTATTAACTTTTTAACGTAAGTAAGTAAATGGCATCGGTACTAATTAATGCGATGAAATGAACAACAAACTTTTTTGTTTAAAAAGTTTTAAGCACTCAGACATATTATTATAATAACACTACAAATTTCACATTAAAAACAGTGAGTCATCTGCTTCCAGCGTGGCTCTATAACCTTGAATCTTCAACATAAAACACAAACACACGTCTAGGTATATAAATGAATAAGATTAAGTAAAAATATTTCACAGAGCCATGGTATCTAAGTCGGCAGTATCACTACGTGCCAGATTTCCGGATCGATGCCGAAAACGACCTATTATTCGCAAAATCTTAAATGGGAATAGGGGTCGAGTCATATCTTATTTTAAAGGCAATTAAATTCTTTTGTCGCATCTTATTTTTCAACTTTGATGTAGCTGTTTTTGAAAAAAATAAGGATAGAGCAACAATAAAAAACAAATCATTACTCGGTGAAAAAATTTTGAGATTCGTTGATTTTTGTACCGAGAAAAAGTTCCTCTTATTTTCAACTTTGCTTTAACCACAGGGGTAAGCTACAGCCCTAAAAATATTAACTGGGATTAAATGTCAAGTGATCTTTTCAAAGGTCATTAAATTCTCTTTTCAAAGCCTGGCAATTTTTAAAAATTAAGTAGGTAGTTTAGTTGTTAATAAGTCAACACTAATAAAACTATAAATTTCTATCGATCTTTACGTTAATTTTATGTAATGACATTGTTTTTCTGGAAAAAATAATTCTTTTTGAGCTTAGCTTCACGGTATGGGTATCGTTTAGGTTTACAAAGAAAGATGAGACACAAGATGTAAATTTTTATTTATTCATTCTTTATGATAATAAGTGCTGAAAGTGTTGGCCTTCTGCATCCACACAATAATAGAGATTTTGTTCAAATCGGTCCCGGACGTTATGAAACATTTCTGGTGTAAAGGCCCAACGTTCATCAATAATTCGTTGACGTAAATCATTTAATGACTCTGACTGAGTTTTATAAATCTTACTTTTTAAGTAACCCCATAGAAAAAAAATCTAAGGGGGTTAAGTCAGGTGATCTTGCAGGCCACTCTATTGCTCCTCTTCGGCTGATCCATCTACCAGGATACGTCCGATTTAAATATTCACGAACAGCAAGGGTATCATGAGGAGGTGCAACATCTTGTTGAAATGTCAATTCATTGGCAATGTAATTGTTATTATTTTCAAGCGTTTTAAAATAATTGTTATTATTTTCATGCAGGATCGCTAGCGTCTTCTAATAATTTCAGATATATTTCTCCATTTAGATTTCCTGGGAGAAATACAATTACATTCCAATCGAGACGTTTAATTTCTCAGGATGGTGAGTATGAACCTCATGGAATAGATGTGGAGTTTCGACAGACCAATATCGACAATTGTGACGATTAACAGTCCCATTTAGAAAAAACGAATACATATTGGGAAAACAAATGTTGAACACTAAATTCGGATTGTTTATTATTAGTTCACTCATAATTTCGCAAAATTCCAAACAAGATGAATTTTGTATGGGCGAAATTTATGTGTTTTTAAAATTCTGCGAATACTCGTACGAGATATGCCACACACTAAAGGTAGTTACTTGGTGCTTAATGTAGGGTCCATATTGACGTGACTCAAAAGAGCAAGTTCCACTGCTTCGTTTCTCACTATCATTCGATTTGGAGCGATTGGTTTTCGGTTTGCCACTGATCCTGTCTCCCTAAACTTTGCTACAAGTTCAATTATGTATTTTCGGTGAACAATAGCGAACATGTTTATCTGGATTCATTTGATTAAATACCTGTGCTGCAATATTAGCATATCTACCATTTTCATATCAGAGTTTAAACAGCGATTCTCTTTGTGCAGTAGAATAAACCATTTTAGATCAAAATAAAGTTATAATCACAGACGAATATATATATATATATATATATATATATATATATATATACATATATATATATATATAAAGGTTATCGATCAAAAATACTCCGAAACCGTCTAAGCATTTATTTTTAGTGTGTTATCTATTTGTGTGTTTGTATTCGATTTAGAGCTTGTATTAAGGGTTATTGACTTATACCGCGACCTTTACTAAGGGTCGTGGTATATAAATCAATTTTACATGAAACAATTATAAGGATGATGTCAGAAAATATCGTTCAAATAGGATCTCGGTGATTTATGGTATTCTGTCATGAACTATTGTCATTATTTTAGTGCCAGGCCTTCTGCAAGCTATAAATTACTTGTCTAAAAATGGAAACATAGTTGTTGAAAATTCCGTTTTTCTCATGATATATAATCAAATAAACCATCCCGATTTGTGTTGTTTATTATATGTAAGAGTACATCCCCAAAGTCCAAAAGTTATACATTTTTTAATATTTAATTTTCAGACAAATTTCAGAAAATAAAAATAAATAAAAAACTCTAGTATTTATAACATCATTCTTGTATCAAAATAGGAAGGTTTTACGGCTTTAGACAAAAGAAACAATTTTTCTTGGGTTTAAAGACCGTTAAATTAAAATTAGTTTTCAACGTTTTGCCCTCGATTGTGGGAGAATCAAGACTTCTTAGCCTTTTTCTTATAACTTGGTACTTTTCAGTAAACTTTCTAACAGCAATAAATAAATTCTGAAGCGTCAACTAACAAGATGTGAATATAATATTTGAGTTTTGAGACCACCTTTTTCCATAAATCCTCTATAACAACGGTTATATATTTTGCAAATCATAAAACTGGCTTCTGAATAACGATTTTGAAAATATTCTATTATTATCTACTTTGAAAAAAAATGACTTATTAGTTTTCAAGAATCCCGTTACTTCGAATCAAAATACACCTGGGACTGTCGACACTTCCTTAAAGGCAATTATATTACTAGTGCCTTGTATGGCCCTGAACCTTACTGTAGCATTCATTAGCAAAGGCTTCCCAAAGAGCGAATCGCAACGAAAAATATAATCTTTTCTAAACCAGATTTTACCCTTTATATACATTTTATGTACAGTAAGTCAAAGTTGGAATTTTGCAGTTTCCATATTTTATGAAAATTTTTACTTTTTTTTATTTTAATTAATTAATAGGCTTTTAAATCGGATAATCGCTTAGAATATGTTTGACTAGAAGTTAAGGTATGTATTAGTAATAATAAACTTATACAGGGTGTACCTGTATTTAGGAATTCGGACATGTTTCTTTCATATTCGGCTGCACCTGCAACACTAAAAATGCAATTTTTATTAAAAGCAAACAAACTTCGTTGAATTCTTGTGAATCTTCTCAAAATTATCAAATTAAATGAAAATTAAATATTTGCAACGAAAATGTTTGTACATAGCTGACATTAGACTGGCCATGAATTTTAATACACAAGTTTTGTAAAGCATTATATTATCCGAAAATCAGGATTATCACTTTTTAGCTCTAATATTTAAATAGTCACTATAATTGACACATTTTAATTATCGAATTAACGAATTTTGTCATTAAATGCAGCTTTAATAATATAATTCAGAATAATATAAAACAGGGGGTTTTATACAACTCTAGACAAACTATGATGTTGTTACATCAGATTCACCCATTTTTTCCTCAAAGTGTGATAATATAAGATAAGAAAACCTATAATATAAAATAATATTAGAAAACCCAAAATGGAAAGGGCGGTCGGAGAGTACATCTTCTGAAAAGTTTTTTTTAAACAATAATTTATCTCTAAAATATGCAATCATTATAATTACTAAAAAATATAAATAAAATTTAACTTAATTAAAAATATAAATGTATATTTACGGGGTGTTTTATGAAGAAAAAACATCCTGTAAATAAAAAACTATCATATTTAGCACCCATGCTCATAAGAAAATATTAATTAAGAATCATGTGAAGAATAAAATACTTCAAATTTATAAGAATTTTTATTCTCCATATTTTTTAGGTTTTGAAACATTTACGAATGGTCGCCATTTTAAATTCTGTAATGTTGATGTCTTCATAATTTGAGGATAAGTTAGGATTGCAAAGGCCTTTTAAAAGATGTGCTATTCGACCACTTTTTCATTAATATTTTTTTGAAGATGGCGGTCAGCCATGTTTGTCACGAAACAAACAATTTGTATCACAAAGGAGCATTAGTCCTTTATTTTTTATCTTGACTAATTCAAATAATAAAAAGAGGCACACTATATATGTATTAACTAAATAGAAGAATATTAATAATACCTTACAGATGTAGAAATCTAACTTTTAATTTTTGCATTACAATCCTCACTTAGTTTACAGTTTTTCTTTATTGTAAATGACGTAATATATATATTATATAATCGATATTATTAGAACAAAAAAAGGGGAACTATTTATCAAACACCTTGTGTATTAGTATTATATGGATAGAATTGTTTCAGTCTTTGAGGAATTACTATTAAAAATCAGGTAAATCTGACATAACGGTAATCATAGAGTTTTTCTAGAATTCTATGAAACACCAGGTATCATTTTATTTTCAATTATACTCAAGCTGTATATATCGATAATATGCATTCGATAATAATTAAAATGTGTCAATTTCACTGGGTATTTAAATATCCTTGCTATAAATTGATTAGATCTAGATTTTCAGATAACGTAATAGGTCATAAAACTTCTGTATTAAAATGCATGGCCACTGTAATGTCAGCTATTTACAAAAATTTCCGATACAATTCCTAAATTTACATTCCATTTTGATAAACATATCACAAATCCTGCAAAATCTTGACTGTTTTACTGTAATAAACTTTTTAGTAAAAATTGGAATTTTAGTATTTCAGGTGCAGTGTAATAAGAAACAAAAATGATTGAATTCTGGAATACAGCTTCACCCGGTATAAGTTTATTTTTACTTTTAAATACATTCCTTTTAATCAAAAATATTCTAATCGGCTGATCTATTTGAAAACATATTAAGGGGATGGAGAACAACAACATATCAACTATTCAACTATAAATATTGACTGAAAGCAATTTTCCATTAGAAATGTTCTTTATGTTATCAAGAATTTGCTTCAACTGCATAGAGTAATTTTGAAATACATATATTCTATAATACTTGTATGTCAAAATATTCTGGAAAAAAAATTACACGAGCAATTAAATCACTATTTTTTATGTAACACAGTATTGTCACTACTATTCGTGTTTATTTTTAATGTCGCTGATGATTTGATGGGGGCAAGTCAAAAAGTTTCTTTTATTGACAGTTATTTAAATGGATGACGTCAGTAAGCGTTTCTGAATAGTAGTGTGCCCTAGTCTACCGATGTAAAAAAGGAGTTGCAAAAGAAATTATTTTAGGATCAGCTCTTAGGGGCAGAGGGTATAATCAATGATAATAAGTGCACCAAAGTAAAACTGTACTAAATTATTTTTTTTTGCGAAAAGCAAAAATAAATATAAAAAAAAACAAATGACAAAAAAATATCGTCACGCCATAACACGTAAACAAAACAGGCAACGATCAAAGAAAAAACGCATCAGGCCTGACTGATGAATTTGTTTTACATTACTTGGAAATTTATAAACAATATTTTTTGTTGTCACAGGGGGGTGCCAAAAGGCCACCCGGTCTACAAATTAGTATTTAAGTTTTCCAAAGTATTGCAGGTCTCATTGTGTGAACTGAGAGATAATTTAATGATGATGCTTTAATATCGGTTGATGTGCACAAGAATTTAGGTGTTTTCTTCAATCATGTTGCAGATGTTGCATCATATTATAACTCAAAAACTTTATATATTCATAAAGATATTTTATCATCTTGAATATAAAAATACGTCTAATACTTTAATATTTAAATTATGCTGATGTGATTTATTTGCCAGCTATGACACTAAGGTCCAGGAAGAGTCTTCAAAGACTACAGAATGCATGCCTAAGATATTATTATAGTTTAAGAAAGTTTGATAATATTAATCACTTATTCTTGAGATGCAAATGGCTACGCCTGAACAAAATATATTTGACACATCTGACTGTATTTATTTACAAGGTTAGAATATAGAATGAACTGAAAAACTCGATTATTATTATCATAGGCATTATTATTTATATTATTATTAGTATTATTGTTATGAAGAAGGGGGTTTTCAGAACCTAACGACCCCTAAATTTGCGGTACAGTATAAGTTGTCAATAGCTATTTAAATCATCTAACCTTCTCGGGTTGGTGTGAAGAATTATTAAGTTCCATGGTAGTCAATAAATTATGTAAGTATAGAAAATATATTTTTAAGGCAAGTTGCACCACCACAAAATTCAATTTTAAAACGCCCTTCAGCCTTAATTCCTGTGCTTATTTTTTTTGTGTATCATTTTTTTAACTGCAACAGGAACTGTAACATCATTAATGTCTGCTTCCCGTGCTTCCGCTCAATACGGTTTATCTGTCGCTTGTAATATTTAAATACAAAACATCTTAATTATGATGATGTCATATCAACTCGCGGTTCCAATTAGTTAAACGCGTTTAAATTTCACCAGTCAATTAAACGCTTCTTTTTCTGCGAATAAATAATTTAAGCAACTATACATATTTTGTATTAAAAAGCTGTTATGTTATAAATGGGTGCCAGCAGGGGGGACGAGGGAGGCAGATGCCCACCACCCTCGGGATTAATGATATTCACTTCTTTTACTAACACAAAAGGGATGACTTTTTTTAGTCATCAGTATAATTTTTCCTCTCGCCGGGATTTAATCTCATCTCATCAGTATTATTTTTTCCGTTTCTTAAAAAAACCCTATTTTTTATTACAAAAAGAACCTGAACTAACAGAAATTTTTCCTTGCTGTCTTTAAAACAAAATCAGTAGTTATGTCAATTACGTCAATTAATTCTTTCTATGCTAATAATAGTGTTACGGGTTTCCTTTATAATAAACCCTACTTTACAACAACACTAACTTTAATAATTACTCATTACAATATAATACAACTATTGTACGTTAACACATCTATTTTTGTAAAACTAACTCCATATCATCAATGTCTTTGCCTTTATATATGCATTCAGAATTCACTCTAATTTTCTAGAAGGTCCTTGCCTGAACTCGTTATAGGATGACTTGTTTGTTCACTTTTAGCCCATAAACTTTTGATGAGTCATTTGGGTAGTTTTCGCAAGACCGTCACACCACCCCCTCCCTGTTAATTCTGATTACCCTGATCAGCTTCTTGGCCATGATATTCCGTCAGTTAGTCCAAGTGTATTACCTTCATCTTTTTTTTTTCGGATTTCTCTGTATCCGATAAATCAACTAATTAATCCTCTTGATTATTCGGTGTGGCCCCAGTCATGCAACAATTTTGAAGATAACCATTTTTTTTCTTGTGAGGTTATACAATTAACCAAGTAATTTTCAAAGAAACCAGCTGAGTTGGCCCTGATGTCATATCTGGTCTTCATTCGATCATTGGATAATTTTACGCAGTCAAGTGTTATCTTGTGAATTTGAAGACGTTCGTGGTTGTTTCATCTGCATATTCTTGTATTTCTTTTCTTTCTTTATTAGGTAATCCAATCATTAAGTTGCATTCGTAATCATATTTCAAAAATAATTCTGGCTGGAGTCTGCCCCGTGAAATCATGACCCGCTATCGTACAAGCCAACAAAAACAAGGGTAGGTGTTGGTCCCAGTCTCATTGATTTTTGGCAACAATTTTAGGGAGATGTTCTTCTATAGTCTTTTTAAATTATTCCACCATGCTATCTGACGAACAATGTAGAGGTGTTGATCTAGATTTTCGTATTTCTCGTAAACGGCTGACTAGGAATTTCGTGCTTAATCTGAATGAAGTTCCAGTGGAACTCCATTTCTATTGAAGACTTTTTTAAGTAAAATTTGGGTGATTGTTGTGGCTTCTTGGTTCGTAAGAGCAAATGTTTCAGGCCAGTTACTGAAATAGTGCATGACAACTACGATATGTTTTTAGAAATATTTAATCAACAGCAGAAGTTAGCCAGCGGCGATCGAAACCGCATCTCTGGATCTCTAGCCCATTGCTCTAATTAATTGCGCTATCGTACCACTGATAAGCCATCCGTTAGAACTTGTACATATTCAAACCCACCAGTATCATAACCATTGTTGATCCTGCCTTTTACGTTATGCCCGTATAAGCCAAATTTTGAATAGAAGTATTTTATCAGATTGTTTTTTTAACTGGGAAATATTTTTTTAGAAATATTTAATCAACAGCAAAAGTTATGGCACAAGCGGGGATCGAACCCGCACCTCTGGATCTCTAGCCCATTGTTGTAGCCAATTGCGCTATCGTACCATTGATAAGCAATCCGACAAGTTAGCTGGCTAGCTGCCCTTCTGGATTTTTCATTTCCATAAGCCATTTTAATGTAGCTTGATCCGTTCTAATCAGGAATTTTCGCTCATATAAATATTTGTAGAAATGGTCAACGGCTCTTACGTTGTCAAGTATCTTAAGATAATGGGACAGAATTGAACTTAAACTTAAAGGATTTCGGTCTTCTAAATGCAGTGTCACGACACATTCTTAAGTTCAGTTATAGGCAGCTTTTTCTTCAGTTAATTTATATATTGGAGCTGTAATTTTTGCGAAATTTTCTACAAACCTATCTATAGGCGTTGGCTAATCTTTTATGGTTTCGATCTTTCTTTCATCATCCTGAATTCCCTCCTCAGAAACAACATGTCTCAATTATTTTATTTTTTTTTAAACAGGCAATCTTTCTTTGGATTCAATTACAAAATTGCATTTTTAAAATGGTTGAAAACGTATTGGATGTTTTTCAGGTGATCTTAGAAGGATTGGTTCATTTTCATTATATTGTCTCTGTACACAAGGTTTTCTAAATAAAATCTCTTAAAACATATTTCGTAAGTCTCTCAAAAGTGGTGAAAGCATTGCATAGAACAAAAGGCATTATTCTGAATTAGCACAATCCGCTACAGATGGTAAAAGCAGTTTTATGTTTATCTTCTTCATGAATAGCGACTTGCCAATATCAACTTTTTAAATCCAAAATGGAAAATCATTTCGATCCTGATAAAGTGGTTATAGTATCGTCAATTCTCGGTAGTGGGTAGCTGCCCTGTTTGGTAACTTCATTTAGTTTGCAATAGTCCACACAAAATCTAATACCTTTATCTTTCATTGGTACAAGAACTAACCATGGACTATTTGACTTTTCCAGTTTCATATAGCTTTCAGTTAAAATAAAATTCTTGGCTTCGTGAAACTCTTTTTCTGACAAATGACCTTATGATTTTTCCAAACCTGAGTTAGCTTGATCTTCTTGCTTTTGAGTCTGTCATAAATAACTATCTCTTTGACTGGTTCGAAGGTCACAACCACCTCTCCTTTAATAATTTTACTAGAACTGGAAAGAATGTTTGCAATACGGACAGAAATTTTACAGTCTGTTCATGCTAAAGTCTTTCCGATCAAGTACTTTCGGCTTGCTATCACCTAAGCACCAATATAGGCCAAAATCTTACGGATGTGGACATCCCAACTCCTCTCAGAAATCATCTGGACTCATAATACTTGATTTGTTGAGATTCACTGAATGCCGTGTATTTCTCTAACATTGTTTTCGGTTCGTCTATATCGGTCAAAACTTGATGACATCAACAGAATGCAATGAGTTAGTTGAAAATACCATTTAATACTAGGGTAAATAAATTTAGAAATATCGTATGTCCTGTATAACCCCTAGTTCTATCTGTTTTTTAATCTTTATCGTTTCCGATTACATGGTGTCATGTCAGTCAATGATTGTTTCCACGTCTCGATGGAATCGAACGCGAGATGGACGAAACGAGCTTTTGTTTAAGCCTATAAACTATAGGCTGCTGGTTCATTAATTTTATTTTTTACCTTCTTAATAAACTCTGTTTACTTTCCTTAGTAAATTAGGAATTAGAATATTATTTTGTTATTCCTATAAATTTAGAATGTTCTACCTTTAAGGTATGGTTAAATCTCTGGTTCGAGGTAGCCGTGTTTGTGAACGTTTATCGTTTATAAAAAGAATCCGGACTCGAAGCCAGCCAAATTTTAGTATTCATACTCCATATTTGCGTAAAAGCGAATTTGAGACTTTATTATAAGAACTTTTATTCTAAAAATAGAAATTAAGAATAGATAACTGCAAACTATCATTTTTTTCGTTTCTAGGTTATATGTCAAACTGACAAATTTGAAAATTTTGATATAAATTATTTTCTATTATTTAATGTTTCTCTCTCACGATCGGCGTGTTGATGAGTCCTGACTGAATGAAAGTACAACAGTAAAACAACTACGATGTGCCTATAAAAACTTAGGGTAAATAATACGAGGACCAGGCACATATACATATCGTCCAGTTTTTGAAATACAGGGTGTTTAAATATGCAATTTAACTATATTTTTTAAGGATTTCCAAGGAAAAATAACTATAAAATGAAAATTTTAAAGAAACTATTGTTATGTTTCTTCTCAAAATTCGATACACAGCAAATTAAAAAAATATATTGGGCAAAAAAATCACAGTTATGTACAGGGTATTTCAAAATTACTGCACATCAGAAAAATATTTGTGTTTTATCTATTTGTATTAGAAAAAAAACATACATATATATATATATATATATATATATATATATATATATATATATATATATATATATATATATATATATATATATATATATATATATATATATATATATATATATATATATATATATATATATATATATATATATATATATATATATATATATATATATATATATATATATATATATATACAGTGTGTATCAGCTAAATGGAATAAATTCGATAATAAATAAATGGGGGCGTGTTCGGAAAAACGCTTGGACCCGTCGATTGGTATTTTTAGTTGCTCATTTTCTCCAATAAAAACTTTTTATACAGGGTGTGTCCTGTAACAGTGATCAATGCCAACTTTCGTATTTCAAATGCAACACCCCGGATATTATTTAATTTTTGGATTCTTTAGGAGATTCTAAACATATTTTATGTTCAATGTCCTATACCTATCTTCAACTATTTCGGCAATATTAAGTGTTTTCAAATTTATTTTTATTTTATTAATTTCGAATTTATTATTATTCATGAAAGTGGCTCTGGTTACTGAACTATTTATTTGATTACAAAAATTCGCTACAACACACTCAATACTTATTTACCATTTAGGTCTTCATATTAAGAATGTAAGCAAAAACCATTTTAGCGTTCCTTTTTATTGATATGGAACAAAAAGAGCCAGTTTTGTTTACTTTTAAGTTTTGTTTATTTTTATGTAAAATGCCTGGCCTTTCTCTTTGCAAGACAGTAGTTGTCAGTGTCAGTGTCATAGTCTTTTGAATTTCGTTAACTGCATAATACCTAATATCAGAAAAATGGTTCATTTAACAGAAATGCATAAAATAACAATTCTACAAATGATTGGTTATGGAGATAATACACGAACACAAGTGGAAGTTGCTCGCTTATTTCATGAAAAATTTCCAAATTTGCCGCATATATCCCAAGGGACAATTAGTAAAATAGAAAAGCAGTTTCGCGAGCTTGGACATGTGAGGCAGATAAAAAAAGCAGCTGCCAATTCAATAAATGATGATACTAAATTGGATATTATGCTTGAGTTTGAGGAAAACCCACATATTTCTAGTCGACAAGCCGCCGCAATGTTCGATATTAGCCGTTCGTCGATTATTCGAACATTAAAAGAAAATAAAATGCATCCCTATAAAGTGATACCAACTCAGGAGCTCATGGAAGACGATTATGATAGGAGAACTTATTTTTGTGAACAAATGATGGCTATGTTAGATAACAATGTTATTCAATTAGAACATGTTTTGTTTTCGGATGTGTGCACCTTTACACTTCACGGTCATGTAAATCGTCAACATTGCCGCTATTGGTCTAGGGAAAATCCTCACTGGATCAGCGAAGAACATACTCAATATCCTGAAAAGGTTAATGTTTGGGCAGGAATTGTTAGGGATCATATCATAGGCCCCTTTTTCATTGACGGCAATTTGAATGGCGATAATTATTTAGCACTGCTCCAAAATAATGTCGTACCAACTTTGACAAATTTGTATCCGGATCCAGCAAACCCACAAGTTCCAGCGAATATGATATGGTTTCAGCAAGATGGAGCACCGCCCCATTACCAAATTAATGTCCGGCAGTACCTCAACGGAATATTTCCAAATCGGTGGATAGGGAGACGAGGATCGATAGAATGGCCAGCGCGATCCCCTGATCTGACGCCATTAGACTTTTTCTTATGGGGACATATTAAAAATGTTGTATACAAAACTAAATCCCTCGACTTAGCTGACTTAAGAAGACGAATAACGCTTGCGATTAGACCGGTCACGCCTGAGATGCTAAATAACGTTAGAAGAAATTTCTATTTAAGATTAGGAATTTGCCAAGACGTTCGCGGCGAGCATATTCAACAGTTCCTAAATTAACTTTTTACTTTTGTTTATACATTATGAAGAAATAAATAATTTTATTTTTTTAATCTTAATTTTTGCAATAAATTTGAAAACACTTAATATTGCCGAAATAGTTGAAGATAGGTATAGGACATTGAACATAAAATATGTTTAGAATCTCCTAAAGAATCCAAAAATTAAATAATATCCGGGGTGTTGCATTTGAAATAAGAAAGTTGGCATTGACCACTGTTACAGGACACACCCTGTATAAAAAGTTTTTATGGGAGAAAATGAGCAACTAAAAATACCAATCGACGGGTCCAAGCGTTTTTCCGAACACGCCCCCATTTATTTATTATCGAATTTATTCCATTTGGCTGATACACACTGTATATGTATATATATATATATATATATATATATATATATATATATATATATATATAATATATATAAATCAAAAAAAATTACAGCACATCAGAAAAGTTCTAAAAATTGAACAGATATTAGAGTCATGAACTAAAATACAGGGTTTATAACTAAGTTGATTAGGGGTTATAATTTGAAGTTTGTCTATACATGTAAATCGGTTTTGAGAAACAAAGAAAATGCGAATTTTTAATAAACTACTGTCACGTTTCTTCTCAAAATTATATTTACAAGTAAAAAAATATATACAACAAAAAATTATATATTCATTAATTGTTTAAAGCGACAGAATTGAGTTTTCGTTTTGAACATATTAAAATTAAATTATTGAAAAGATATTTATTGATCAAGTTGTCTGGAAAACAATAATGTAATGTTTATTAGGATGTGACAGTTTTTTGATATAGGTACATATTAATCCCGGAGGATATCTTTCGGTGTTTTTACTGTGATTAAATTTAATTGAATTATTAAAATAATGATAAATGAAACACAGCAACAATAAGGTAGGTTTTAAAATAATATTGTACAATGTGTCCCAAATTGGGTTATCATTATAATAAAGCATCAAATATAGGTTGAATATCAAAATTGGAATAGTCTAATTACAATATATTACTCCACGTGTAAAGCTGGTTCAAGATCTTTTGGAAGGTTTGCAAATTTTGCAAGACATCTTGGATACTGCTGGTCGATATGGAGCTCAGCCAGATATATCAGATATACCTATCTAAGTAAGTAAAACAAGTTGTTGTTTTCCATTTAAAACCTAACCTGCAGCATACAGATTATTAATTTTTTTTTAACTTTTTTGTTCTCGTCACATTTAGGCTTTATTAATATTAACAACTATAATGTTCGTCATTTTTTTTGTAACCGCATTTAACGACTTAAAAATTAATTCGAATATGCACGTAAGATCTCAACCACTGGGTGTATCAAAATTGCAGGTCTAAATCAATATAGTCAATGTTTCCTTAATTTATTTTTTTTTAATTTCATAGTAAAAAAATTTTAATTCAAAAGAACTTTGAATCTTAAAACCGCTGAACTGAAAAAAAAACACCACACTTATAAACTCTAGTTGATGCCGCTATGATATTCGTAATGATATGATAATCCAAATATATATATATATATATATATATATATATATATATATATATAAATAATTGAATTATTAAAAATAACATATTTAGAATATATTTTCTAAAATATAAGATAAAACATCTAGGTATAATCCGGAAGATACCTGCTTAATTTTTAATACCTTTTTGATGTTCAGTAATTTTGAAATACCCTGAACATAACTGTAATTTTGTGATTTATATGTTTTATTATTGTTTATATATATATATATATATATATATATATATATATATATATATATATATATATATATATATATATATATATATATATTCCGTATATATATATATATATATATATATATATATATATTTTTTGTGATTTTGGCGATTGTTCTTTTTTTCCATATATAATATACACATATATATATATATATATATATATATTTTTTTTTTTTATTTCTTTTTTTCTAGTAATATGGTCGATAACTGTTTAATTTTTAATACTTTTTTGATGTGCAGTAATCTTGAAATACCCTGTATATAAGTGTAATTTTTCTGCTTTATATATTTTTTTTATTTGTTGTAAATAGAATTTTGAGAAGAAACGTAACAATAGTTTATTTAACATTTTCATTTTATACTTGTTTTTCCTTGGAAACCCTTAAATATTTAGTTAAATTGCGTATTTAAACAGCCTGTATTTCAAAAACTGGACGACAAAAGTTTATTTAATTTTGCAGACTAACTACTATTTAGATTCGAGCATTACAACATATAAAAAAATTAGAAAAATTGTGTGCCTGGTCCTTTCTTATGTTAGCTTTATTCATATTGGTTATATTATGTATCGAAACATTTCGTAAATAGACTACATGTTGAAATATGTAATTTTATGTGCTTCAGTCAATTTAAAGTTAGATATTTTTATTCAGTTGCGAAAAAGAAAAGAAAGTTCATTTATCAATTTAGTTTTGAAACAGAATTGCAAGCTGAAAATGTATATATCACTTTTATAATCACTTAGTATGTAATATCGTTAAATAGAAAATGTAGTTCGGAAAAAATTGGAAAATATATTCATTCACACAACAAATAAAGCGTGGGTGCTACATTAACTATAAAATTACTACTATCAAAGTGGATCTAAATAGAAATTAATCATTATACATTTATACCTTGGATATGTTCATATTTCTCGATGCTAATTACTACTTTATTACGGAATTCGCTTGTTTCTAATTATCGCCCTTAACCAGTTTTTTATGAGCCGGATTGTAGAAAAACTGCGCTCACATCCACTGAAATATTTATTGCCACTTTCCCTAATTTATAAAAATTGGAAGAGTAATCTTTATTCACTTCTTGTTTCAAAATGTGTAAATTTACTTTTTTAAATTTTTTTTAATCATCGTGTCGGCTTAATATATATATATAATAATATCCGGAGTAATACCCAAAACATCTTCAATTTAAATGAATCGACATCGTAATGGGCATGTTATTATACCTCTTGGAAAAGTTGCTGGCAACATTGTCAATTATTTGATAACGAATTTTTATTTGCCACAACAAAAAGTCCAATCGAATGCCAATATAATATCCTATTCTCAACGTTGAATTAGTGACAAATTCAATACATCTTTGTGGATGTTGATGTTGGCACCTCCTTTTGAGACCCTTCTGAGTTCGAGTGACATTTCAGAAGAACAATTTCAACTGAATATCATTACATTTTTTTGAGTATTTTTGTAGACATTTAAATATTTGACTCTTACAATGTTTAAAATGTTTTAATATTGAATAAGTAATAAAATGTTAATTTAATGTTCACAATGTAAAATAGAGTGCGATACATGCAAAGAAAAGAAAATTCTAGGACAGACAATTTCATTGTGACGGATGTAGAAAACAAATTTGCAAAAGATGTGGAGATCTGACATTTTCAGAACTGAAAGTACTTCAATTAACAGGAGGGCGAATTATGCATTTTCACTGCCAACAATGCAAAAAACGTGAAACTCTTAAGAGAAATTATAGAAACAAAAGAACAAATTATCACTGACAAAAATGAAATTATCAACTTGTTGAAAAAATCGGCAAATTTCCTTTATCCAGAACTTCCCTCGTTATGAATCTTTCCTTTTATTGGGGATAGTGAAGAGTGTCCCAATTCAGTTCAGTACATAATCATTACTGTCTTTTCAAACGTTTTTATCGGGCGTCATTTTTTTTCATCATACTGGATTCCTACCAATATTTTACCAGTTTCTACCGACTCCACACTTAATTTTTGGGCATAATTTAAAATAAATTCAATAATTAGTTTTTACATTGACACACACCGCCATTTTGTTATTCGTATCAGTTTATCCGTTTATCACATTTATTTTTTTTACAAAATTTAAAGTATAAGGTTTTTTACGTTAGTATTTTTAAAATTTTATTCGTCTGCCATTTCTATGTTCATTACTTCGTACTTTACCAGTTTATCTCTATATCACACTTAATGGTTGCGCAAAATTTAAAATTAATCTAATAAGTAAGTTTTTTCAGGCTGATTTTTTAAATATTTTGTCAGGCCGCCATTTTGTTTTGTTATCTTATATTCATACCAAAAGGTTACCAGTTCATTCCTTCACTTGATTTTTGTGCAAAATTTAAGATAAATTGAATAGTTAGGTTTTTAGTAATAATTTTTTTAATGTTTCACTAGATCGCCCTCTTGTTCCGGTATACTGGATTTTTACCAACATATTAGCAGGTACATCCCCATATGACCCTTAATTTTTGTCTAAAATTTGAAGTCAATCTGATAAGTAGTTTTTAAGCTGACTTGCTTAAAACCGCGAACTGACCGCCAGACAAACCGGACGAAATTGATAAAACATATTTTTTGGCATCTAGGGGTGCTAAAACGTGAAGATACGTAAAACCTAAGAGGGTGATTTTTTCTCGATTACAAACATTTTATTTGGCCGCCAGCTTGAATTAGTACCACAATTTTCCTAGTTCATCTCTATACTACTATTAGTTATGGCACACAATTTGAAATCAGTTCATTAAATAGTTTATTAAGGCTGAATTTTTAAATATTTTATTAATCCGCCATTTTGTTCCGCCATCTTGTTTTTATTTTGTAACAAAGAGAGCATCTGCGCCAGAGTGAACCACGAAATTTAAATTATGGCAAATTAATTTAACACAAAAAGTAATTTTTATTTCTCTAGTAAGGGGAAATTATTGTATTCGTGAAAAAATCACCTTTCGAAATGTTTTCAGATCTTGTTCTTTTATGGTCCTTGATGCGAAAAAACATGTTTTCTCAATTCCGTCAGTGTATCTGTTTGTTCGCGGCAAACAAACAATGAGATAAATTGGTAATATTTTAGTAGAAATTCAAAATGTCGGAACAAATTGGTAACCCAATAAGATATTTAAAAAATCAATGAAAAAAAACCTTCCCTTCAAATTTTGCACAAATATTAGATGTGAAATAGGGATAAACTGGTAAACTTTTGATTCCGATTCAAAATGGCGGAATATAATAGAGGCATAATAAAATTTTTAAAAATATCATTATAAAAATCTACTTATTTAAGTGGCTTTAAATTTTCACCAAAAATCTTAAATTATTATCCTATTTAGTCATTTAATAGTTACATATATAATTTGTGTTATCTTTTACTTCTCTAGATAAAAGGAGGGATACTTTAGAATTGTACTTTTTTATTATTTGGGTAAAACTAATCTGTAAAGGAACTCGAACGGAAATTCTGAATTTGTCCTTCTGTCTACAAAAATAAAAGAAATCACAATTTATATATGTTATTTAATCGCTCTATGCGAAACTAAGTCACTTCATATTTCATTATTATATAGTAAAAATAAAATTTCAAGTGTTTACAACATAATATATTATGAAAACGTCGATTTTAAATTATGTTGCACAAAACATTATTGTAAATACTAAATTACCCTATTTAAAATTATTTTTTTATCTTAAGCTCATCTAATTCATCTTGTAAAAATTAATAATTTCCATGTTTCAAATTAAGTTATGCTAAACAATTGTTTGGGATTTTTGAAAAAAAACTGTGTATTTTTTCGGGGATAATATCCCTCGTGCATCTAATTTTTCCGGAAAAATTCGGAAAAACGAGTTTCTAAGTAATTTGTTTAACAAAGAGCATGAGCGTTAGTGGTTTGAAAAATCCGAGTCGAAGATTTGTGCTCTAATGCTATTTGTTAATCAAGTTTCTTAGAAACGAGTAAATATGTACGAGGGATATTTGGTGAGATTATTTCTTCAATTCAATAAATAATATTTAGTATAACCATATTTTTATTTAAGAACAGTAATTATTAAACTAAAAACATAATATAATTACTTCGTACTCATCTTAACTACCTTGTCAAACTTAAATGATATTTTTCCGGAAAAACAGCTGACAGTTATGTCAAGTTTTTCTTCTTGAAAATTAAATATGTCGTACGAATTCTTATCAGTTATTGGTCAAATTTGATAGGAAGGAAATAATCCCAGAAAATTTACATAAAATATCTTACAATTATAAGCATATCTTTATTATTTAGTATTTATTTATTGGTGTTAATACATAGATATGTTTACACACGTCAAAATGTCACTAAACTAAAGAAGTATCATGGATTAAAAATATAAAATATATAAATTAAAAATATAAGGTCATCCAAAAGGGCAATGTCGAAGGCGATGTAATATAATATGTGTGTCTTACAAATATTATATTACACAATACAAACCTACATTAATCTAAGTACTGAATAAAATGCCATTGGCAGGAGGAACTTTTTTATTACATCATAAAATTTCTTTTTTTGAAGACTCTTTAATTCTTTAGGAGGTTTATTGAACAACATTGGTGCAAAGTAGTTCAAGGCAAATCTCGATTTATTTATTTGATGATATTCAATTAAAAAATTTCCTTGCATTCTATAAGAATGCACATCGTTTAGTGTAGTGTAAGAGGCTGAATTATTCTTGACGTATTTGAAACATTCAAAAATATATAATGGCAAAGTACTAATATTAAATTGTCCAAATGTATCCCTACAGTCTGCTTGGTAAGATAAACCTGCAATTACACGAATAGCTTTACGCTGCAATGCAAAAATTCTGTGTTGCTGCTGCGTGTTACCAAGAAAGCAAAGCGTATGATATATGTGACTGAATCAAAGCATGAAACGTCATTATTAATACGTTTGTTGAGACAATTTCAACCAAGTTTCTTAAAACATATATAATGGATGACAGTTTACTGGAAATCTTATCAATTTGAGAGTGCCAAGATAGCTTATGATCTAAGTAAACACCCAAGAATCGAATTGAAAATGGGCTAGATTTAGGGTTAGTCGATTTGCTATAAACCAGTCTGAGATTTTCGACCGTGACTTCCCAATATCCCGAACGGGTTGAAAGGCATCATTTGCAATTTTCATTGCTGTGGTGTCATCTGCAAACAAGATAAAGTCGATGCTGGTATCACAGACCATCAAATCGTTTATATAGAAAATAAATAATAATGGTCGTAGCACCAACCCCTGAGGCACTCTATATTTAATAGGCAGAAGTTCTGAAGCTCAGTTATTAGAATAATCCTTAAAATTAAAGCTAAGTTTTACCAGAATTAGTCTTAGTCAGTTTAGTTTTTTCATCATGGATATAGTTTATTAAGCATCCGTCCAAAATGTGTTTTCTAATAGGAATTAATACCTTAAAATACATGATAAGTAATTAAAATTTCGAAAATAAAAACAACATGATAAAATATATGATTTTATGACATTGTACGAGAAGCCTATTTTAAAATCCCGTGATTTTAATAACCTCTATAAATAATGTCGAGCAGGCGGTTTAGAATGATTATTTATGGATAACATTTAAACTGTATTAATTAATATGTCGACATATGAGGTTTAAGTCCGAAATTAATTATTTACGCAACAACATAGGAAAGTGGTACTTCTCTGTACGAGTAGAAAGAACGAGTCGTAGGCGAGTGACCTAAGCAAGCCAATGAACTCTATTTTATGTAACTGGAACAATCCTAACTATTGCCAAGATCTTCCAAAAGTGAACCAGGGGTAAATGTGACAAAGATAACATCGTGTGGCGTTGGCGTCTCGCTTGCACGCCTGCCAGTAAATTAGTTTATTTACATAAAAACAAATTAGACACAACTCTTAAATAGTTTCGTTTGTTTTTTTCTGTGGTTTTATATACATTTTAAAGTGACTGGTGGAAGTAATTAGTGTTGGTGCATTACGTACAGGTATTTACATTTTCAGCATAAAAAATGTTTTAGTGTAAAATCTCTATGTCTATCTAATTAAAACTCAATGACATTTTTTTTATTTCGCCTGTAGCTTGCATATGGTCGATTTTGATATGTATTTTTAAAAATTAGTGGTGTTAACACTACATATTGTGAAAAATGGAAAAACACAATCTACTTCAATTTATTCCCTTAAGGTTGGAGTTTTAAAAAATCCAGAAATACATGTTTAGAAAATAATGTTTAAAGCCACTGAAAATAAACTGTTTTAAAAACTCATTTGGTTAAAAAGATATTATATGTTCTCCAACCGTGTCTGAGTTGGTATCTATTCTGGAATCTTTCAATTTAAAGATCAATTAGTTAGCCTACAAGGGTGACACTCTAAAAAACGTATCTTGATAACATCTTCACGAATTTACTGGATTCGGAGCATACCGTTGAAGTTTTGGACCTTTGTCTTTCAGACCACAGAGCACACGTACTTAGAAGGAGAAACACTGTTATGGTGACTACTTATACCTATAAAAGGAAATATACAGAAAATAACATTGAACAATTAATACAGTGTTTTCTTAAATTAAACTGGGATTGTTTTTACTCCTCATTTAACGCTGAGTATCTGGCCCGCCTTCAAAGTACCTCGCTTTATAACTTAATAAATAACCGCCTTCCCTTTAAGACATGTGTAACAACTAAATATAAACCTCCAGTAAACTGTTATCGTCCGTTCAATTATTCTAACTTTAGGTAAGATCTTCGAAAATGTCTTAAAAGAAACTTTGTTATCACTTATTTGGAATATCAAACGGTAAGCAGTGGGGTTTCCTGCCTGGAAGGTCTGTAGAAAAAGCAGTAAGGCCAACTGTGTCTGACATAGTTGATGAGATGAAAGGGTGTCAAATTGTCTCTTTGATACTGTATGATGTCTTAAAAGCTTCCGACTGTGTGCTTTTTAGAAACTATCATTGATGGGATTTTCAGATCATGCCCTGGAATTTATCAATTCCTATTTTCACGTTCATTCTCAGGTGGTCACGCTTAATGGAAAGACCTCTAGACTTTTGCCTCAAATACATGGGGATCTCCAGGGGTCGGTTTTATGCCCGCTCTTCTCTTTTGTGTATGTTAAAGATTTCCCGTAGTTAGTTCCTACAACTATGCACTTTTTGCGAGTGACACCTCAATTCGGGACAATACTTAAAGAGACGTCTTCGTGACGGATGTGGGGTTGGTTCTTGAGAAATAAGCTGTTTCTTAATCAAGAAAAGACTTAAAAACTTACTTTTTGCTCAAGTAATGCTTCAACAAAGGGCGAGAACGTCATTATCTTGGGTATTGCAGATGATAATGGATGCAGCACATAGATGCTTTGTGTAAAAAAATATTTTATTCAAGAACCCTGTATGACATTATTCTGTTCAGTCAGGGAATACGTGTTTTTCGGCTGCAAAAGAAAGCTATTCGAATCTTAAATAAATTGGAGTTCAGGGAATCATGCAAGCATGACTTTCTGGTATTACGAATTATGTCACTCCTTTCTACCAACATATATTATACATTAATAGAAATACATCAAAATAAACCAGCCTATATCTGCAGTCTGAGGTTCATTCTTTCCATACTAGAAACTTTGATAATATCAGAATTCCCAGGTACAGATTATCTAAATCTGCCAAGAACTCACTAAATAAAAAATTTTTTAACGCACTGCCGAAATAGATTAAGCATCTAGAAAACAGTTGGTTCAGACTCACACTCAAGCGTCTGTTGATGAAAGCGTCCTTTTATAACATAGATAAATATTTTAATTACCGATTTTAGAGTGTAGCTGTGAAATGTACTACTCAATTTCTCTTTCGTATTTTTTGTACTTATTTTGTATCTTCAGTATTTTAACTGCATGTATCTACTATATTTTAATGCTAGTTTTATTTTAATTAACATTATTTCTGATGTGCTACACATACTGTAGTTGTATTATGTAGTCAAATAAATAAATATAGATACATACACATAAACATATTGTAAAGGAAAAACACATGTTACCCCATGTAACAAAATGAAAATTTCAAATTCACTTTATCCCACTATATTTTATTCTTATATTCTCATATATCTGTAAGCTTTACATTTGGTTAAAAATGAAAATTTAAATAAAATGTTAAGACGATATATATTCTATAGTAGTATAATGGACCTTTTGTTTAGTATTTAATCGTAATTAATTTAAAAAATAAAGTTTTATAAAATCTTGCACCTTTACTTCCATTTAACCCAATAAGACGGAGAGCTCAAAAGTTATTCTTACATCTGTAGAGTACAATTTAGTATTATGTGTTCGCTGTTTCCTATTACACCACACTCACAGAATTTATTATCTCTAAGACCTATTTTTTTCTTATGTTCGAGACATAAATTATAATTACTTCTTATTCTAGATATTGTTCTAATGAAGCTTCTGGTTGTTTGTTTTTGAAACCATGATTTTATAGGTATTTTAGGAAAATTACTCTTGTAATTATGACCTTTCGTTGAATTAAAGTATTTCTTCAGTCATTCTTTTTATTTGGCTTTAGCTAGTTGTTAGATGTCAGTGTGAGGAATTTTAAAATGAGACATTGGATTTGGAAGCGAAGTGAGCTGTTTGGCCAATTTGTTCACTATTTCGTTTCGTTTGATGTCTATATGTGCCTTCACTCACACTAAGTATATAGTTCTCTTTAAATGTATAAGCATTCGATGTTTTTAATAGATGATTCGTGGTTGATTTTGTAACAAAATTTCGAGGTGCTCATACTCTCAGTGAATATCACAACGCTGGTGCCCTCCTTGTATTCTAAACAATACCTAAAGACCTCTATTATGGCTCACAGTACTGCTGTTTCGTCTTATTTTTGTGATAAAAGGCGCATGCTGTTTTCCTATTAATTCTAGAACCTTCGGTAAATAGTTGTTCGTAGTACAATCAACCACTTTTTCAAAAAAAACACTGGCTCACTCAATCTGCGGGCAATCTTCTGACTTTTCAATTATTATCTTTAGTGGCCTGGAAATAGAATCGTTTTCTAATTCGTTATATGGTGATATTTCTGTGAAAAAGATAGTGTTTTTGTTTAATTTGTGTTACCCAAGAGTAACTTTGAATAAGTAGAGGGACCTTCTTTTTCTGCCAGGATGTTTACATGTTCTAATAAATTGCTTTTTTTTGCTATAGCTTTTCTTTTAAGAATTTTTTTCGAATTTCTAATGATGGTTATGAAGTTTCCTTGTCGATTGGTGTACTATTCAAAAATCCTACACTGTCTTAAAATGGTGTCGAGTTTCTTCAGGTGATTATCAGCTGCAGAACCATAAAACGTACCTGAATAATTATTTATTGATCTTATGTAGGATCTTTAAAATAGAAAACATATATTTGGATCTTCGCCCCATCTATGATTACTAAACACTTTGATAATGTTTTTTATAAGTTGTTGTATGTGATTTTTCCAGTTCACTTTTCTCTCGAGATATACTCCTAACCATTTTACCGTATTTTTATAACCAATTTCTATGTTTCCTGGCTTGAATGTATTTCGGTTTCTGGTAAATGCAACTAGTGTTGGTTTTTTTCTGTGGAGATGTTCGAGTTATTCAGATCCATCCAGTTTTCTAATTCTAAAAATGTATTTTCTACATATCGTCCGCAAATTGAATAATTCTTATGTCTTTTTTGAATAATTCCTTTAAGTCAAATGTATATATGTTGTACTGTATAGTGCTGAGAATGCTTCTTCGGGCTAATTCTATTTTTACTATCCTGGATTCTGTGAGACCATCGCGAGTGAAATGGTATAGACGGTAAATATTCTTGAAGTCCAGTTTTGCGCATCTTATATATCGGTATATCATAACTGACATTGGCCTACGCCCCCTGTATATCTCAAACGCATTTTTAATAAAAGGTAATTCTTGGGCATGATGACGAGAATGCAGGTCGGATTAATAAATTTACGACCCTGGTGACGACAAAGGTCGCTCTCAGGATTGGTCATAAACAGTCAAGTTTTATGCTTTATAAGTATGTATTTATTTTTAACAGATGTTTACAGTCCGTTACTTATAACTTATGGCAGGACTGTCCAACATTAGATAGCCCGAGGGCCGCATAATAGAGAAAAAAACCGGAATTTCCTTCGTTATGAATCTTTTCTTTTCTTAGGCATATTCAAGTGTGACTCAGTTTAGTACCGCACGTAGTCATTTAGTAACCCATACCTATACTGTCTTTCCAAATATTTTTATTAGACGTCATTTTGTTCCACCGTATTGGATTCGTACCAATATTTTACCAGTTTCTATGTACCCCACACTTGACTTTCGGACATAATTTAAAATAAATTAAATAAGTTTTACACTAATTTTTTTAAGATTAACATTTTGTTTCTCCATGTTGGATTCTTACCAGTTTATTTCTATATAAGATTTAATTTTTGTGAACAACATGAAGTCAACTGAATACGAAAAAATTTTACATTGATTTTTTAAATATTTTATTTGGTCTCCATTTTGTTCCAACATTTTAAATTCGTACCACAATTATACCTTTTTATCTTGATATCATACTTAACGCTTGCACAAAATAGTTTTTAGGATGATTTTTGTGTCAAATTTGAGGTAATTTGGATAATTAGTTTCTTAGTGATAATTTTTTTTAACACTTCACTAGGCCGGTATTTTGTTCAGCCATATTGGATATATACAAAAATATTACCAGGTCATCCCAATAAGACCTTTAATTTTTGACCAAAATTTGAATTCAATCGGGTAAGTAGTTTTTTAGTTATGCCGCAATTTGACAGGCAGCCAGACCGACGGAATTGAAAAAACATGTTTTGGCCATCTAGAAACCCTAAAATTTGAAGCTATGTAAAACCTTGGAGGGGATTTCCTTTCATAATAACAAACATTTGATTTGGCCGCCATTTTGTTACGCCATCTTCAATTCGTAACACAATTTTACCAGTTCATCTCTATATCACCTCTAATTCTTCTACTAAATTTGAAATCAATCTAAGTAGTTTTTCATGCTGATTTCCTAAATATTGTATTAAGCCGCCATTTTCTTTCCCCATCTTGGATTCGCACCAAAATTTTACCAGTTGATTTTCACCTAATACTTGATTTTTGTGCAAAATTTTCTGATGAATTGGTTAAGTAGTATCTTAGTAGTAATTTTTAACATTTCATCAGGCGTCCATTTTGTTTCGCAATCTTGGATTCGTACCCAAATTTTACCAGATGATAAATTAGATAGTAGTTTTTTAGTAATATTTTTTTTAACATTTTATCCGACCGCCATTTTGTTTCGTCATATTAGATTTTTATCAAAATATAACCATTTCCTCCCCTTATGACCCTTGATTTTTTACCAATATTTGAAGTCAATCGAATAAGTAGTTTTTTAGCCGCATACAACCAGACTTACACACAGACCCATCTACTGACGGAATTGAGGAAACTGTTTTTTTGACATCTAGGGACCCTAAAACGTGAAGATCCGTGAAAACCTGAGAGGGTGATTTTTTTCACGATTACAATACTTCCTTTTTACGAGGGAAATAAAAAATACTAACAAAATTGATACAGTGCAGCTTTTTAATGTTTACCCATTTATTTTTGAACCGGTAAAAATCCTCAAAAACTCAAGTATTTTATTCCAGTGGTTACAATATTTTGTATAAAAAAAGCACTGCATCAATTGAAAAATTGTAATTCGCCCCTCCCCCCCTGACCGATATCTATATGTCCACTCTTTATCTGTTCTTCATATTCAAACACCTTAATAAAATTCGACTACCAAAAAAAAGGTCCTCACTTTATACACAGTACATTTTTTCGCCCCTCCCTCGACATCATCTTAGATCCGCCCCTGCTTCCACGTTCATGAGAGCATTTGCATTAATTTGGGTGGACGACTGGACGTTAAACAGCCGTAGTGGAGTGGTGGTTTTCATTAACGAATTAATGAACACTTGAGAAATTGGTTTTGGAAGTTTTCAAATGTTTACCCAATTTTTTTTAGACTCTCTCACGTTTAGGAATGACCGCCGTTTTGAAATGGGTAATTTTAATGCCCAACATTTTGGGAATGAATTGAACTTGAAGAGACTTTCAATTTTTTTTCTCCAAAATTTTTAATTACAAGGCATACAACTAAAAATGTTTTAACTGATTCGAGAAAAATTGGGTGGACGACTGGACGTTAAACAGCCGCAGTGGAGTGGGGGTTTTCATTAAAGAAGTTAAATTTTACTTTATCTCTATATTTTAAATCAATTCCGCTTTAAAAAAATAGTCATACTGTCAAAAAAATATGTATTTATACATTAACCATAGAATCATATATAAATATTTGTTCGTCAACATGAGGGCTGCAGAATGAGCAGCACAGCGGGCCGCATGTTCAACAGCCCTGTTAGGTATGAAAACAATATGCCTTCCAGTTAAATTAGGTGGAAAGTACATCGTCGTAGAAAAATGTACTCCCTAGGATAAAGAAACACAAAATAAGAAAAATGACACAAACAGAAAGTGTAATTGGCATAATCTTCTAACTCAAAAATAAATCCGTAAAACCAAACTACTACTAGGTGCTTTATAATAAAAAAGGGAGATAGGAAAACTTAAGGCAAGGCTTATGTTCAGGAGTGCAAATCATAAATTCTGCTTTATATCCTCCCTCATTTCGTTAGAACGATTGCAAACTTTGTTACTTCCCTTGTAAGAAGGAAGTATTGTTGTGTGCTGTAATAAAGTAACAGTGTTAGCATTTGAATCTCTCTACTAGTCCAATTATAAATATAAGTAATGTATACCAAGCACCCTGTACGAAAATCCTTCCGCAATCGTGTACGGTCAGCTGCAAAATATAGAGTTCCACGTGTTTTGCGCGTGTCAGGTCACATGACCTATACTAACCGATCGATATCCCGTTCTCTGTCTGCCCGGCTCTCGTCCTTTGAGCTGAACACAGACAGAACAGTTCAACAGAATCCGCGATTAGATCAGTTGTTTCGTCGAAGAGAAGACCACCTCACTTGGTGAGATGTGTATGTATCCCACTATTTTGTTCTTACAATTTATTAAGTTGTATTACCTCTGTTTAATTGAAATGATGAGCTGTTAACATCCATTGTTTAACGTAGCTGATCTGTTTTTATGATTTTTTGAACTGCTGAAAGTTAACGAATTTTCATACTCTGTAAATGTATCGTCAGTATGTCTTTTCAAAATGCTATAATAATCTTAAAAGATCCAATAGAAAACTATTGGATCTTTCAATAGAATTGGCTTTTTCTCAAAGTGATGTAAGAAAAACATACATTTCAAGGTTTTCTGTTTTTTTTTAGTTAGTGCTGTTGCAGTTTTTTTAATTCTTAAAATAGTCGCCTGTTCTTAAAATATTGGTGTATTACAGGCATATCAGAATTGTCAAATTCAGCCCTATGCATTACTTTCTCTCATCTCATGGAATTGTATGCCGTAGTCAGTGAGAGAAAGAAATTATTAAAAACGTAATTATTAGCTAAAATGTATTGATTTAATGGTGGTATTAAAAAGGAATTTAATTCAAAGTTTTAACATATTTCCTCAAACTTATATTCCGGGAATTTTCCATGACACATAGGAGCTGTCAGTTGTGCATTATCCAAGAGATGAACTTATCGATCGATAATAGTTGCCTTAACCTGCATTTAATGGCCAAACTTTGGGCAAGTCATAGTTCTCAACTTGACCTGACCTAAAATAAACCGGAAGTGTTATTTTTAAAGATGATATATAAGTTACTGTTTGTCAGTGCCTATTAAAAAACTTTTAAAACTATTTATATATTTCCACTGTTGTGTTTGTTTTGTTAAAACATATTTAATACATGGTACAGGCTGTACCCTTTATGTTCCAAAATATATTAAGCGAGATTACATTTATTCTATACCGATATTTTTCAATAAAAATGTTCTATACTTATACAGAATCTGAAACTCAAACCTACCAATATATTCAAATAGTTAGCACCAAAAAAGGGTGGCAAAATTAAAAAAAAAACATTTGCTTTTTCACCATTTCCAGGTGGCCTCAATTTAGAAATCTTCCCATCATACTATTTTTACTAATTTAGGATAAAGTAAGAGAAAACTAAACTACTGATCAAGGGCTAAGAATAATAAATAATTGAAATACCTCTG
Organism: Kuschelorhynchus macadamiae; assembly: GCA_030620095.1. NCBI lineage: Eukaryota > Metazoa > Arthropoda > Insecta > Coleoptera > Curculionidae > Kuschelorhynchus > Kuschelorhynchus macadamiae. Next base: position 479,043 of record JAUTXW010003709.1, on the reverse strand, counting down.
GCATGGATACAGTAAATAGAATGCGGGTTTTTGCGATAATTTGGTTATTACGTTTTGTTATAATTTTGTTTTACCTAACTCATACAATATTTAAGCTTATGCTAGAACTTAACCTAAATATGAATTCTATTTTTTGTTTAGATATTATTTAACATGAACAGATAAAATTCTAAGCTATGCTTGAAGCAGTGGTATGGGAGTTAATAAAACCAATGTTTCAAAATTTTGTGGCATTTTGTGAATTAGATATTAACTCTTTTTTAATGCTGAGATAAACTTATAATAATATTTTTCATTTCTTAATGCGTCTGGAAGCGTACTAAATGTTGTTGATGTAGAGACTTCAGATACTGGATCATGCTAAGCTATATTGGTTCTAACTTTAGATAACCGAATGTTATTATTGTAGTTCTTTAAACTATGACGCTGGATTTCATAATTATGAGTAATTCTGGAATTGCATTTGTGTTTGTTAGTTATAACCTTATAAATTAACTAAAGATCCTGTTGTGGAGTACTTTCATGTTGTTGCAAATATTAAACCGTAAATGCCCCAAACTGGTATTATATCTCATTACAGAGAACCAGTATGCATTATAAATTTTATGTTTGGCGTTATCGTTTAAAAACTGATTACATTTAAAGATTGTAGATGCAAATGATATAACTTTCTTTTTTATATGTTCAATGTGTTTTGCCAATTTAATGTATTATTCAAAATAAGGCCCAGATACTTAATGGCGTTAACGCTTCCGAACAATGGGGTATAGCAAACGGGGGCAAGTGACCCCCCATAGCTCTTAACCCAAGCCTTATTACGACGATTACATAGATGTGAACCTTTTTTTTAGTTGTCAAGTGTAAATATTTGCCCCCCCCCCCAAGGAAGACATTTTCAATTCGCCACAGCCAGGCACGTAGCCAGGTGGTGTCCTGGGGGTCTGGACTTAATTTTCCTGAGATTTATATATATATATATATATATATATATATATATATATATATATATATATATATATATATACATATATATGTATATATATATATATATATATATATATATATATATATATATATATATATATATATATATATATATATATATATATATACAGGGTGTTAAAAAAGTACGCTGCCAAACTTCAAGGGACGATTCCTCGCATTATTCTAAGACAAAAAGTTTATATAAACATAGTACTGAAAACGAATAGTTTTCAAGATACAGGGTGTATATATATATATATATATATATATATATATATATAGGTATGTTTATCAAATTTGGTGTGCATCTTTTACCCATTAAAGGACAGTGTTTATATTTTTTTTTATATATATATATATATATATTAATATTTTTTAAGAAAAAAAAGATATACTGCTTCTTTTGAAAACAAAAATTATTTTTGAAATCTCCGTTTAATTTAAAGAAAATTTGGTCTCCAGACTTACTTTTGTACGACACACGGTTTTCGCGTAAAAAAATAAAAATCATTGCAATACAAATGCAATTTTGCAATGGTAATTTTATGTAAAATCCGCTTCTGTTTATTTTTATTAAACATATTATTTGAAAGTTGGCACGCGTAATGCTGTTATAGTACCCATAAAAAGAAATAATTAAAAATTTGGAATAATCTACTGAGTGACTCTGGGTATGTCCCAACTCAAACCGTATATATATATATATATATATATGGCTATATATATATATATATATATATATATATATCCTGACCGTCCATACCTAACAGACAATTTTTTATATATATATATACTATATATATATATATATATATATATATATATATATATATATATATATATATATATATATATATATATATATATATATATATATATATATATATATATATATATATATATATACAGGGTGTTAAAAAAGTACGCTGCCAAACTTCAAGGGACGATTCCTCGCATTATTCTAAGACAAAAAGTTTATATAAACATAGTTCTGAAAACGAATAGTTTTCAAGATACAGGGTGTTAAAGTTCTAAGAAAAAACTTGTTTTTCTATTATAGCTTTTATAACACTCTAGGTATGTTTATCAAATTTGGTGTGCATCTTTTACCCATTAAAGGACAGTGTTTGATGCAAAAGGTTTTTTTTTATTTCTTCCAGTGGCGTCCCTACGGGGTTTGAAATTAATATTTTTTAAGAAAAAAAAGATACGCCACTGCTTCTTTTGAAAACAAAAATTATTTTTGAAATCTCCGTTTAATTTAAAGAAAATTTGGTCTCCAGACTTACTTTTGTACGACACACGGTTTTCGCGTAAAAAAATAAAAATCATTGCAATACAAATGCAATTTTGCAATGGTAATTTTATGTAAAATCCGCTTCTGTTTATTTTTATTAAACATATTATTTGAAAGTTGGCACGCGTAATGCTGTTAGTAGTACCCATAAAAAGAAATAATTAAAAATTTGGAATAATCTACTGAGTGACTCTGGGTCATGTCCCCTTTTATCTCCCAAACTTTTTTGCGCCAACACTTGTGATTTGTATTTGCCATTCGCGAGCTTAATTTTCCTTTTTTTAATTTATTACAATTCACTATTAAACCTTCATTTCTAAATGTATTTTTTTTAATAGAACTAACAATTTGGTAGGAAAATTTAAGAAACAAACTGCAATTTAATTCAGTAGTCAAAGAAACCTAAATTGTCAAGGTGGGCTTTGCTTTGCTAAACGACAGTTCTTCGTTTGTTTATAACAATAACATGACAGTTGTCAAAACTATTAATAAAGGTGCACTTGTGTAATTTTTAAAAGTTTATTTAATTTTCTTTCGGTAAAAATGGTTCAGTTTACAAACCGTGAAATGGCAGACATGCATTTCGTGTATGGAATGGCTGATGGTAACGCTCGCGCCGCTAGACGGATGTATCAAGAAAGATATCCTGACCGTCCACTACCTAACAGACAATTTTTTGCAAATATTCACTCCAAACTTTGCGAAACGGGTAGTTTTAAGAAGTCTGCTGCCCTTATAGGGAGACCAAGAACAGTAAGATATATTCATATATAGGAAGCTGTATATATATGCAATTGATGAAAACCCAGAAACTAGTACGAGAAAAATTGCGACTGAATTAAACATTACTCACGTATTAGTATGGCAAATTTTAAAGGATCAACAACTTTATCCATATCATTCGCAACGTGTCCAAGCTCTTTTGCCAAGAGATTTTCCACTAAGAGTGGCTTTTTGTAGATGGGTAGGAAATAAGTTAATGCAAAATCCAAGGTTTTTATCTCAGGTGTTGTTTACGGACGAGGCATGTTTTTCCCGTAACGCAATCATAAACTTTCATAACAATCATGTGTGGGCCGATGAAAATCCTCACGCCATAATTGAAAATCATTTCCAAGAGCAGTTTTCTGTAAATGTTTGGATTGGAGTTGTAGGAGATTTCCTTATCGGGCCTCACTTTCTGCCTAGCAGGCTTACTGAACTTTTGGAAGATGTTCCACTAAGGCAAAGGCGTTCTATGTGGTTTATGCATGACGGTGCTCCACCGCACTTCAGTTTAGTGGCACGTCAGTACCTAGATCAAAATTATACCGATCGCTGGATTGGGCGTGCAGGACCACAATTTTGGCCACCCAGGTCACCTGATATTAATCCGATAGATTTCTTTCTCTGGGGACACCTTAAAGCATTAGTTTACACAACACCAGTTCGAAGCGAAGACGATCTACGAAATCGGATAGAAGAGTCCTGTGAAATTATTAGGAACACTCCTGGTATTTTCGAAAGGGTCCGCCAGTCGCTAATAAGGCATACAAACGCATGTATTGAAGTCGGGGGAGGCCATTTCCAGCAGTTACTTTAAAATTTATTCTGTGAAATTATTATTTGTAAGGTTGGTTAAGTTATGTTTGGTTTACAATTATTTTATTAATAAACGTCTTGGTGTTGTTTAGTTTTTTTTTATTTATTTAATGTTTTATTCTAACCACAGCATTACGCGTGCCCACTTCCAAATAGGTATGTTTCATAAAAATTAAACAGTAGCGGATTTTACAAAAAATTATCCTTGCAAATTGGATTCGGATTGCAGTAGATGTATGAAAATTGTTTTTATTTTTTTACATAAAAATTGTGCGTCGTATGAAGGTAAGTCTAGAGACCAAATTTGCTTAAAATTAAATGGGAATTTCAAAAATAATTTTTGTTTTCAAAAGAAGCAGTGGCGTATCTTTTCTTTTCTTAAAAAATATTAATTTCAAACCCCGTAGGGACGCCACTGGAAGAAATAAAAAAAAACCTTTTGCATCAAACACTGTCCTTTAATGGGTAAAAGATGCACACCAAATTTGATAAACATACCTAGAGTGTTATAAAAGCTATAATAGAAAAACAAGTTTTTTCTTAAAACTTTAACACCCTGTATCTTGAAAACTATTCGTTTTCAGAACTATGTTTATATAAACTTTTTGTCTTAGAATAATGCGAGGAATCGTCTATTGAAGTTTGGCAGCGTACTTTTTTAACACCCTGTATATGTATATATATATATATATATATATATATATATATATATATATATATATATATATATATATATATATATATATATATATAATATATATATATATATATGTATATATATATAAATATATAATAATATATACATATATATATATATATATATATATATATATATATATATATATATATATATATATATATATATATATATATATATATATATATATATATATATATATATATATATATATATATATATATATATATATATATATATATATATATATATGCATTTCGCCAATGTTTATTAGCTTCATCAGGATAAAAATTATAAAGAATAGGTCCAATTAGAATTATAACATTAAAATGACAATCGAAAGAATAAAATTTTGTCTAAATATACAGTCAATACAGACTTAAAAATTACTTACAAGATGGTAGAGTCAATAATTTTTAAATTTTAACATTTTACGTTACAACAGCTCAAATAATGTGGCGTTTTTAAGGGGGCAGTTGCAGTCAATTAGCATTGAGAAAATATCGCGTAAAATGACCGAAAATAGGTTGTTTTCTGTGATAGTCGGCGAAGTTATAAAAAGGAATTTGAGGATGAGAGTTTAACACATATCTTCTAAAACACTTATAAATTAAATTGAGTATGTTGAATTTTTCATTTTAGCCTTTAAAAGTAAAAAAAAAATATGTTTATATGTCTAGTAATTTTTCGAAAACAATAGCGGTACTAATCTTGAGCTTTTCTATACTCAGAAGTAATTTCGTCAAATTCCAAAATACTCAAATTGGAGAGCATACATATAGGTACATTTCTGAAAAAAAATTGATTCAAAAAACATAGTAGTTTTTTTCCAAACTATCACCAAAGATAATTACTAAAATCTTGGAATGTTTTTGGAGGAATACGTTAGGTTGGCAATTGCAGTTGGTAACAGGTAAAGTTTGAACCCCTACCGCAAGAGGTCGGCCAAAATTTTTCAATATTTTCTAATGGAAGGGAGAGCTCAATGACGTCAAAGAAAATGGAATTCCGATCGCGTGTTGTCAATGATGTCAGATAAATAAACATTTATCTCTCGCATGGTCTTTCGTTTATTTCTTATGAGATTCTAGAGTTTTTCTTTTAAATAACGTTTAGAATATTTTATAACATATCATGTTGGAAAAACTAAGTAATCAGTAGATTTGGGCAATGGAAAAACATAATTTTTTAAACAATATTTGTATTTTAAGGGAGAAAATCGATCTTTCCTTGAACTATGTGGGATATTAAGGAAGAGGAATGTATGTTTAGGTCATATTTTAGTTTGTTACGGTGGGTTCGTGTAACAAATTTTAGTTTTATCTTTTTCTTTAGTTACTAAGAATTCACACCGTTATTGGTTGTTTTTTGTCATGTAACATAAAAAAAAATCAAACTATTCTTAGTGACAAGAAATTATGCCAAATACTAAATTTTGGAAAGGGTTTCTTAACTCAAAATTGTTCTATTCTAAAAAATAGAAATATATAGATTTATTTGACCCTACGCAAAGAAAACGAATTGATGTTTCATATAAGTATTTAGTAAGGTATACCTAACTGGACATTTAATTTCAAAATAAACAAGTTTATAAAATTTCCTGCATGCTTTTAAAAGTCCTCAAATGTAGTTTATCATTTTTATATCGGGTATGCAAAATAGTCCATTGTATAAAAAACAAAATACGCCTTGAGCGGGTGAAAACCTTCTCCCTCAAACTGTTAAGAAAATAGGAACAATTGTATAGAATTTAAAAGTAAAATAAGTACCTAAATGTACTATAATTCTGCCATAGCACAAAACATGAACAAGCATGTTGTTTCTACTCTTTTTTGCAAAATTACAAACAGCTTTTTATGAACCATGACAAATTATTTTAGCATAAATTAAGCACTGAAATTTATTAGTCATGAAATGTTTTCAGGAATATCTGGGTAGAAGAGTGTTTTTTTCTTTATTTTGATTCTAACTTCTACAATTTGTTATAAAGGTCAGAAAAAAATAAATTTCAAATACAAAATTTTAAAAAATATCCCCAAGATTCTAAACATATTTAGCCTCGTTTGAAATCTTAGAATTGCAATGTCAGTAAAATGAAAATTGTTCTGCTTTTACAAAAGTAAAAAATTTCTGATGGGATTTTTCTATCTTCTGATAGGTCTAAAAGATAGCAAGAGAAAATATAAAAAACTCTGTTTGCGGGTTTGTCATTTATTAGGAAATAATAGCATTTACATAAATGGTATTTATATATTACAATATCATCATATACATTTTTAAGATTAGGAAAATAGTATCTATCTACAGTAATAATGATTTATTGAAGAAACCAATAGATCTTTTATTTTATATAAAATGTAGTTGCTTAGTTGCTAACAGAACGAACTAACTATGTTTTTAGTCTCATTAATATATTTAAGCATCGATTAGATTAAAAAAAAAACAATAATTCAAATTATGTGCTCGAGTTGGTTAAAATATAAAATAATTATGTTTTTATTTTTGAACTACATATATAACCAAAGTAGAAAGAACTTATTTTTTATTGGTATCCTAAAATTACTAAAGTAAATATTCCTAACTTACAAACCAGTAATTATGTTTTTTTTTTTTTTGCTTATACCATTTAAATAAATAATATGTAAGATAACATTTTAGTAGCAATTGAAAGATATTTTTTGTAGTTTGGCTGGGTATTCATGAGTATGCTATCAAACTGTGGAACTTATACACTACGAATGTATAGTAGGTATATTAAATTATAAAATTCTGAGAATAGTTTGACTTTCTTAGGTGTAGTGTAGTGTAGAGGTAACATTCAGCCTATTCTGAATGGATTTAAGTTAAAACCTCCATACTCGAACACAAAAACAGCCAAAGTCTTAGAAAGAGCCAGTTAATACTTAATATTTATATTTATATTTATATTTATTTATATATATATATATATATATATATATATATATATATTTATTAATTATTTTCTTGGGCATAGGTTAGCTCATTGAAAAGTAAAACTATAATTCATATCGACGTTTCGCTCATTATAGTGAGCTTTGTCAATTTTTTTGTTTGAACCATGTAAGAATAAATAGATACCTTGAGAAAGCTCAATATAATGAGCGGAACGCCGATATGAATTATAGTTTTACTTTTCAATGAGTTAACCTATGCCCTATGAAAATAATTAACAAAATATTTATAAATGGTTAAAGAAAAAAAACACAAAATATACATATATATATATATATATATATATATATATATATATATATATATATATATATATATACAGTGTCCTTGAAAAAGTTCGCATCATATGGGAATTTTTTTTATTAGGTCAGTTTCTCAAAATTTAACATGGGTAATAACTTTTGCTTTACTAAGGATGAAAAATGACTTAGAGGGAATAGTCACCTGACTTGTGTTCCCTGCCAGAATTGATATATTTCTTTAAAGAAGTCGCAGAGAAAAGGTATTTCTTTAAAGAAGTCGCAGAGAAAGGGGTTATTTGCTAAAATAGGAGAAAGTGCTATAAAAAGGTGTTTCTTTTATAGTTTTACATGTCAAATTTTGGTCAGCAATTCTAATTTTCAATTTTTATAACTTTGTACAAGGCACTTAAATATTAAAAAAATAGTTTTAAATTTCGATTATGCTCCTAAATTAGTCAATTACGACTTTTTTGTATTAAGATATCTATTTACTATCGAAAATCTTTAATTAATATAATATAATAAAATAATAAAATCACGACAACTTTGCATCAAGCTTAACATACTTTTGAAAAGCAATTTTAATTTTTTTCCAAAAAAGTCACAGTTTATGTAATATTTAGGTATAAAAAATTTATATTATGTTAAGGTTACTAACAGAAAACTCTTTTTTTTTAAGTTAGACAATTATTATTTTTTTAGAATTTTCAAAAATCAGGAAAAAGTTAAAAAAATATTGGAATTTTTGACCAAAATTTGGTATGCATATGTAAAATTAAAAAATAAACAACTTTTTCATATTTTAGCAAATAAGACCATTTTTCTGTCATTTTTTTAAAGAAATGTCAATTTTGACAGGTAATGCAAGTTTTCTGATGTAAGTCTTTTATAAATGTACTATAATGTAACAAATAAACTTGAAAATCATACCAGTATAGGTGAACAAACAAATTATTAATATAAAGACATGGCTGAGGCAAGCATCGGAAAAATGGTCTTTATGAAATGTACACTCCAGAATGCTTCTACACATACCACATGGTATGAATTGGCAAACAACACAAATAAGTAGTAGTGAAACAATGCATTAATACTGAACAACTTACAGTGTATACAAAACAACAAACTCTCAATGTAACATGACTATCAGCAACAAAATTGGGATAGCTATGGGGTCACCTTTATCTCCATTTCTAAGTAGAAACTTTTTGTATTAAATATAATTCAAATATATCTACATAAAGAGATCTTATTACTAAATTCTGCACACAACAAACACGCCTACTCATACTCATAAGATGCATTAACTAGTCATGGGGATTTACTACAAAAGCATAAACTGTTCTACTAACGATTACAAACTTAACTAAATCTATAGATTAAAGTATATTTTCCTTTTCTGCTTTCTTCTTCGATGGTGAGATTCAAAATTACATGGTCTATTGGCTTGTACAGTTCGTAGCAATAAACAGTTTTCTTGTGATATGGAGTTTTCTTTGTACCTAGAGAAAAAATAACAAGAATTAGTTTTTTCCTTGATTAGTTCTCTACAATTAATACATACCTAACAAAATAAAAAAATTAAATTCTGTGTCAAAATTAAATATGTTTTATCAGTACTACACAAAAGAGGTCCAAGTAAAATAGGTATAAGTTAATCTTTAATTGTAAAAGCTTTGGAAGTTTTAATTTAATACTAGATAGTAAGCACATTTTTAAGAAGGGTTTGTTGCATTTTACTTTCCTACATATTAGTAATAGGCAAAATACCTTACATAGATTTTTTGGCCTATTATTAACAGTAATGATATAGAACAAATTCTCTTTAATGCTAATTGGTAGGAAAAAAAGACGCAATAACTAGCTTCATTAGCGAGATGGACTTGATGTAATAATAAAGCCAGAATAATTAAATATTATTTATATAAACTGAAAAGCATGAAAATAATTTTATTTATAATTTCAACTTAACAGGTGTTTTCCATTAGATTCAGGTAAGGCCCAAGCAAATAAAGAAAAGCAAGGGAAAAAAGCATATAAAAAAACATGTTTATTTTAATCGTTATCAACTGTTGTCATACATATAAAAGTAAATTATAAACTATAGCTACTATTAAGACAAGCTACAGAACTCTCAAAATATAACAGAAAAAATTTAGCAAGTTCTTTGAAAGAAAACATAATTGATGTACCACGCCTTAGACCTAAAATTCTTAGTTATTGTTTTTTAATAAAAAAATCGACATTTTGTGTATTTTGAATATGTACAAAGAAAAAAATGGTTGGAGATAAAAATAATATTTTAGTTTGCTTTAATATGATTTAAATGTTATCTTTTGAAAGAATAATTATATTACCTGATAATAATAAATGTGATTTCTTTTTATACTATATTTAATGTTTAGTCAAGTACTTAATATGTAAAAAGTCTAAATAAACAAATAGAATTTTGGGAATTTAATAGTTATAATAAAAAGTGTTTTACCATCAGGTGTAGCAGCTAAGTGGTTAAATTCTTCATGAATAAAATTGGCAGGTTCCTTGATTTTTGCATTTGGTCTTGACTGTGCGAATTTCTGCCCTGCAACACTCTCTTTTTGCTTTCCATAAAGTGTGTAATAGGTTTTAAAATGCCTTAGATTTATAATGGAACTGACCAGGTTATTGCAGGAAGTGTTATGTCGCCTTTTACATACTATGCCAAATACTCAAAGCTGTTAATATGTATTTTTTAATTTCTCCCTAAAATGGATTATCCAACTGCCCAACTGTATTTCTTGAGGTAACCTAGAAAAATGTTCATATTTAAAAATATTAGGGAGCATGTAATACACCAGAGTATTATATAGAGGTATAAATGAACAAACCCTAACAGAAAATGAACACTATGCAAAAACATACTCGCAAAGAGAGATGTGCCAACTCAATACATAAATGCAATTCAGTTGTCTTACTATATTAAGTTGCCCAAGAATCTTAGTACTCTATATAATATATTTCTAAAAATAGTAAAAACTATAGACTTTTGCGTTGTACCTCCCACTACTATTACAACCAGTATAAGTATAAATGAACCAAGCCTACAGAAAATGCAAGCTATACAAAAATATAGTCACACAGCAAGATGTGTCTACATTTTCTCTAAATCAATACATATATTGCTGCCCTTCAGCCTAAAATTAGTGACGGTCAATGTAATTCTTAAGGAGGCAATGTCTAAAGTAAATTCTATATGAAATGCAGTATACTTCAGGCATCGTTGTTTAAAAATCAACTTTTCCTTCTGCAATCAATGTGTTGAATACTATTTCAATTAAAATTTTACTTAATTTTTCTTTTTTTTCTTTAATTTCTGCCTTGCGCGAGTCCCTCCAATGCATTCCAAAAACAAGCTTAACATTGGATGGAAGTTACAAAATGAAAAACCTAATATTATTGAGATATAGTAAATATAGAGTAAAGAGAGAGAACAAAAAAGGCGAGTTTCAAAAAACTGTAGTTTTAATCTCTTGATCTAAATAAAAATAAAAACTTTTTATAAACCAGTGGCATACTTTACTTTTTCTTTAATATGAATTATGTTGCCCTTCCGCCAGACGCCATGGAATGGATAATTTTATTATAATCCTAATACTTTCAGCCTCTTGTCATCCAATCAAACTTGCAATGCTTGACCAAAATCGTCGTGAAATATATTTAAAATATCTATAAAAAATTATTTCTTTTTATTAAGACAGCCTGTATCTCAAAGACAAAACAAAACATGGACTATAGGAAACATGTTTATATGAATTCTCATAAAATACGCCAAAGAATGACTTACTTAAAAATGAACATAAAATTAAGGAACAATGTATATTGTTTTATGTTTTCTCAAACAGTCTCATGTATATATATATATATATATATATATATATATATATATATATATATATATATATATATATATATATATATATATATATATATATATATATATATATATATATATATATATTACTAATAATATTAGTAAATCCAGTAATAATCAAAAACAAATAAAAGTGGTGTTAGAATTATATAAGTGTCAGTCTTCTTATATGCTGCTAGATTTGTTTTCACATCATCAAACTATATTTCTCTTCATGTGAACCACTTCCCTATCCTACATATTTTAACGGCCTATACCAAGACAAATTTTTACTTTTTAAATGTGGTTGTATAACAGTACAACCAAGTGCCCAAAATTATGGAATAACGTTTCTACAGCCAACACCTTACATTTTGCCACCTTGCATTGTTTGCCCTTACAAAACATGTCAGGGCAAACACCACTTGTGCATGCATAATCTTTTTTTTTTATTGTAATTTTGTCATGGTTTTAGAATCTACTTGAATGAAACCTTTAAAAATTTTTTCGTAATTCATTTTGGCACATTGTATTAGGAATAGTTTTACTAATATGTGATACTTTCAAATATTTTACTGAAAGACTTCTTAATTTATACTCACTCAAAGATATCCCTGGAGACCTCGCTGGAGACTCATCTTGGAACTTTAAACTCTCAACATCATTACCACGCTTCTTTGCAAAACTGGTTGAATATGTATGGCCTTTGTTAATATCATCCCTACAATAATAGATGCATACATAGTAGTTGAAACTGTTGTAATATTATCTATTATATCCTAACAACATGGTAAACTGACTGGTATACCTATGGCACTTATATGATAATGCCCAGGGGCATACACTTTTGTTTTTGAGGGAACCAAGTGAGGCTCCAAAAATAGAGAGAGCGGTGAAAGAAAAAAAGTGTCAGGTGGATTTTAAGACATACATTTGAAGTGAAAAAATTGAAATAATAAGACTAAGATTCCAAAAAATATATTTTAATATAAAAATATATTTATTTTACTTAGGATAACTTTAAACAAATATATAAGTAATATCTATAAAGTAGTAAAAGTAATCAGATCAATAAGACTTATAAAATTTTTGGAACATTAAATTGATTAGTTGATATCTCGGTAATACAAGTTGTAGGATATTATTTCTTGTTTGCAGTTTTAAGCGCATACTTAAATCATGCGTCTTTAAAGCCTTTCACAAATTTGAATAATTCAGGTTATTATGTCTGAAAAAATATTAAAACATGTTAAGTTATTTATTACATTGCGCTTTTGACTCTACATATTTAAAAATCCTAAGTTCAATTTTTTTTGAAATATGACATTTGAAAAATGACAATTTGATATTTAGAAAGGCTGTAAAATCAAAATAATTCTACATAGAGCAGAAATTGTATACTCCTACCTCAGTTTTGTATGATCTTTCTTATGGTCCCGTAAAACGAAAGTATTGTAATCGTGATAAAATCACCCTAAGAGATTTTTACTGATGTTTACATTTTAAGGTTCTGGGATCCCAAAAAAAAACATGTTTTCCCATTTTGATTGAGATTGAAGAGCAGGAATTATGCACTCCTACCTCAGTTTTATATGGTCGTCCGTGTGGTCTCGTAAAAGAATTCTGTATGAAGAAACTTGTTGGTAAAGGTGAATTTATCGATTTTTTTTTATCAGAAAAACATTTTCTTCTATTTAGACTAAAAACAGATGCTATAAGAAAGACCTTCGAAAAGACCTTAAAAAACTAAGCATGTAATAAAAAAAATGGTATTATATTTAAAGAAAATTACCATCTATGTTAGCATCTGAACCTTGTATAGTGTATATATAATGTTAAGAAAAAGCAATTAACAATATTACATATTTTAATATTTCTGTCTAAAATGATTATTCAATTTTCATTGAATTTGTGTAAAACTTAGGCAGTTGTGTTGCAGGCCAGACCATGGATACTTTTTTTTCAAAAAATGGATTTAATAATAAACATGTATTTATTCCTGTGATATTTGTTGACTTGCACACTGCCTTAACAAATAAAAAACCTGTTCTGGATGGCACAATTTCGTTCAAGTTGATAAGAAATATGACAATACAGAGTAATACCAGTAATACCTGGAATTTTGAACTAGAAACAATTCTGTATTAAAAAAACATGTCAGTTAAAAAAAAGAGGAATACATATTTGGATGCTTATTTACTTTACTTATTTTTGTTACATTTTAGAAATATTTTTAAATATACATATTGGTATAAAACGTAGTGGTGGTATCAACTTTTATTTTTTAAGTAAAACATCAATTTCTTCTGGGTTTTGAATTTTGTCCCAGATTCTAGCTATTTGTATATAGTATCTTTACTTGTTTTTGAGATTTTGACTTCTGAAAATTTGTATTTTCATATTTGGAGAGGATGTAACATCACAAAACAGATTTCGCTTATTGCAAGAGATAGAAAAATGGTTAAATATAGAAAGTTTTAGACAATTTCGTTACAAGCCTAATAGCACCTGCAGGCGAATTCTAGCCATTATGTTCTTGAGATATTTAGAAACGAATAAAATATTGCATTTTTAAAATTATGCAGTAACTTTTTTAATCCTAAAATTTTTTTAAAGTTATAAACATATTGCCAAAGCATTTTTTTGTCTAGCATTTTATGGTGCTGTCATATTTTGAATCTGATGTTTCGTAAATGAGGGGCCATCATCAACTTTTAAATACACACCTGGATTTTTTAATTTGTTTTGTAACAAACCTTTGCATTCCAAAATCCAACGATGTAATGCACTCATACATTAAAAGTATTTAAAATTTGAGGAAATCAAGGTTATCCCTCTCTCTCTAAAACATTGTCTCTTATGGGAAAATCTTAAATATGTGCTGTCCAAATATTAAGTCTGTTATATTATTAGTGTGGGAGGGTCAAATGCTTGTTAAAAAAAATTACATAAATTACCAAGCTTGTAAAAAACGAAAAAAAAAGACTGTCAGTTTTACAAGATATTACTATAAATTATATTTTTCAAATGGGACATCCTGACTATTATATGTCCCTCAAATGGGTCTCTTCTTGGAGATTATAATTATATCTGGTTCGATACCTATTCACTCCACTATGTAATAGTGTTGTCCGTCTCTTTCTAACACACTGCCTCATATGGTTTTTCTTAAATGGATCGGGTGTCTTTGAAGATAAAGTTATCAAACCAGATATTATATTTATAATCTGCAAGAAGAGTTCCATTTAAGGGAAATATAGTATAGAGTGTGTGCCGAGGTGTGTCCGATTTAAACAATACAACTTATGGTGATATCTTGTAAAATTAATAGTCTTCTATTTTTCTAATAACCAGAAAAGAAGTTTTAAGTAACCCTACAATTGTTTTTTTGTTCACTCCGATAAGTTAAAAAGTAAAAAAGTTATTAATATTTAAAATGCTATCAAGATACACTGATCACACTGTACATACATAAATACAGTAACATACATTAGTACACTAAATTACTTGAGAAATGGAAACTAATATCCCCAATTTTTTCTTACTTTTCCAGCGATTCAGGAATCTGTATGTACATTTTTGGCCAAGATTGAAAATATATAAAAGGTCAATTTTTATTTGTTTGTAGATACAAGACTAAGATATTTAATATGTTACATATGCATAGCCATGCGCAAGAATTATTTTCTCACTAGCAAGGAATGCCTTAGTAAATTAGGTACTGATAAAAAGTTGCTTCCCAATAATTTTCTCTTTGTGATGTGATAACTGTGGGGGTATACGCTGTTAAAGCTTGCTACTGTCTGCAAACAGCAAAACTTTCTAAGTGGAAGTCACATAAAAAGGATCAATATAATACTGATAACTAAAAGCTTTATTCTTACACAGATTGTCATGGATCCGGTGAGTTAAATTGCATCAGCCAGCATTATGGGAGTACCACTATGAAAGTATTAGTGTTGCATAAAAAGTGTCTAATTTTATGAGCTTTTAATTTCTACCACAATTATATGACACCAACAGGAAATAAGTTTTTATACCTACCGAATTACTATACCCCTGAAGGTTTTAATTTAATTAAATTAATATTACAAAACATATTTAAATTTTACAAATATAAAAACCGTAGGTATTTATGTGAATTTCAGAGAGAATTCACCTCATGTATAAAAATATGAATATGAAATAAAAATGAACCAGAAAATTCTAAAAGAATCGTGTTGCCTAGGTACCTATAAAAACACATTTATTAGTTTTATTTATTTTCATCATTGTTTGAAAACAAGTTGGGCTATTTTAAGTTTCAAACAAAAGATATGTACTTCAGAAATACATCCACCATGTACCTTCTAAAAAATTACTATAGCATGGACATACAGATAAAAGTTTATATAAGTAGTCCCAAACGTAAAAAATATGTTGATATTTTTAATATGATGTACTGTAATCAGTAATTGTCCATTTCAAATTCTTCAAATTCATGAAGGGTCTCAAAATCGAGCACCTATAGTTATATTATTTGAACTTACCTTATTCTGCATTTTCCCAGGATTCTCACTGCAAAATTTTTTGCAGTTCGGCGCCGAGGTCTTGCTGCTCTCGTATTTTTACGCCCTTTACACTCATTACACATATCCTAATTACCCAGGTAACACAGGAATTCATAAACAAATATCTAGAAAGCTTAGACACAGTCACAAGAGTGAGAAGTTCTAAACTAAACGTCGACGTTTTAAAAATACAAGTACTAGTTATTTTAAAACACACCTATAAAAAACAAACAGGAAATTCTCATCCCAAGACTCAAGCTATCATAAAAATATAAGGAAACCAATATTCCGGGTATTTAGATATTAAAAAAAACTGGTTTTTATCATCAAACACCGAAAGGTGCCGAAAGTCGAAAGGCCTTGCAATTATTACTTCGGCTAGCTGATAAAAAAACAGTCAATAGGGGAGATCATATTTATTATAGCATGTAAAAGAGGTATTTTTTAACAGCACTCTGTCGTTTTATTTCATTTCGCAACAAAGATAGATATATCAACGAGGCAAGAAATACATGCCATGTGCAATATTTTGAATTTTCTATCAAAGGAATGTAAAACTCCTAAAGTTATTTGCTTGGGATGGAGGGGATACCACAACGTTGCGTCACTGTTAAGCGTTTTCTGAAATATTTGAATTTTTCCGTTAAAAGTGAAACTACTTATTTGCATAGTATTTGATAGATATTATGTAATGTTTGTACATAAATATGTTATAACATTAAATATTGAACGTGTTAATTTATTTATATGGCCTATTTTGGAAAAAATTAAAAAATAATCGGATTCCGACATTGATGCGTCATCTACAGAGTGGCGCTTGAGGTTTGAGTTCGAAAAATGAACACGAGAAATTTTATAGCGTGGATTTGCACTCTTATTGATAATATTCATGTCCCAGCAGTTGAATTGCAAAAAAGGAGAACAAAACATATTTGCTACGCAAGCCTTATCTAGATGTTAATAAATTGTACGAGGTGAAGTATTCTACGGTGTGCATTTAAAAAGTATTGTTACATAAAATTTAAAAGATTGCAATAAATATTGCTCAGCTGACTGATAAATATATATATATGTATATATAAATATATATATGTATATATATATATAATATATAATAATATATACAGATATGTATATATATATATATATATATATATATATATATATATATATATATATATATATATATATATATATATATAATGGTCGATTCTCGACAAAATGGTGAAGGAGTAATCCTTACCGTTACTGGTTTCGTTTTATATAACTTTTTACGACCAAGAACCGCACAGAAATTGAAATTTCTGTTTCTCTTATATATATATATATATATATATATATATATATATATATATATATATATATATATATATATATATATATGTATTTCGCCAATGTTTATTAGCTTCATCAGGATTAAAATTATAAAGAATACGTCCAATTAGAATTATAACATTAAAATGACTATCGAAAGAATAAAATTTTGCCTAGATATACAGTCAATACAGACTTAAAAATTACTTACAAGATGGTAGAGTCATTAATTTTTAAATTTTAACATTTTACGTTACAACAGCTCAAATAATGTGGCGTTTTTAATGATAATATTCATGTCCCAGCAGTTGAATTGCAAAAAAGGAGAACAAAACATATTAGCTACGCAAGCCTTATCTAGATGTTAATAAATTGTACGAGGTGAAGTATTCTACGCTGTGCATTTAAAAAGTATTGTTACATAAAATTTAAAAGATTGCAATAAATATTGCTCAGCTGACTGATAAATATATATGGTATCTGATTTATAATTATTGCAATTTTTGTTCTTTTTTATGTGGTACATTTCTAAGAATAACCTTTTTTTGTAATTCGATTCCATCTCTAAAATTTTAACATTGGAAAAGTCAAAATTGTGGCCTGTTTTTTTATTGTGTTCAGCCAATGCACAAGATATTTTCCCTAAACGGCAATCACTTTTGTGGCCAGTTATTCTTTGCCTATGCCACTGAGATGTTTGCCCGATATGCTGTCTATCACACTCCAAGCAGGACAACTGATACACAACGTTACTATTAAATAATAAAGGTGTTTGATCTTTGACCCTAGAGAATAGATTAAAGTTTTTTATTGTATTACATATATAATAACAAAACGCCTTTTTTTCTTTATAATTTTAGTAGTTGATCCTGATGTAGCTAATAAACATTGGCGAAATATTAAGCACTTAAGATAAAAAGAGTTTCTTCTTTTTTTTCCCACTGACCGCTAGACCCGAAATAATACCTCTTTGTATATATATATATATATATATATATATATATATATATATATATATATATATTCTGGGTTAAGAATGGATCAACCTGTACAATTCTCTATCTTACATATATCATTTAAACACAAAACGCCTTCTTTTCTTAAGTACGTTACGAACATGCCGGATATGAATTAAGGCAGACCAGACTGTGTACACAATACGTCGGAACGATTTGGGTTTTCCATGTAGACTCCAAGCAGAAGCAGGAATTTCATGTTTTTCCTCAATATGCCGATGCTTCGTGACCTCAAATATTCCCAAAGGAAGGTATCCATGGGCGTCAGATCTGGGCAGTTCGTGGGCCAGCCGATTGTTCCATATCTCCCCATCCATACTTGATAATTATATATATATATATATATATATATATATATATATATATATATATATATATATATATATATATATATATATATATATATATATATATATATATATATATATATATATATATATATATATATATATATATATATATATATATATATATATATATATATATATATATATATCTATATATATATATATATATATATGTCATATATATACATAAAACTCTATAAGGAATTAATTTTAATAATTATTTTATTGACATTGGTTACACTAGAAGTCAGAAAAAACATTTCGGATACTTTAAAAGTGAATTGACTACAAAATGTAAGAATAGAAATAAAATTATTCTTAAGACTTAATAACAAAATCGTTTTAACTGTAACGATGGAAAAAAACTGGGGTACCTACTACTAGCGAAATTAATGGTGTAATTAGGACATTAATAGCGTGTGTTGCCTCCGCTACTTCGAATGTGAGCAATCATTTATGCGCTTAGGCATGCTTCTAATTAAATTTTGAATGATATCTTGAGGAATTGAATTTGTTGCAGGTTACGAGTGCAGGAATACGACGTTTTACGTTTTTCTTAAGTTTTTATCTGGGCTTTTTGGTGGCCATTGCGTATATTGGTATACCAACTTGAGTAATATAATCGACTACCTTCCCGGCCACGTGAGCTCGAACGTTGTTTTGTATAAACAGGAAATTGGGTACTACAAAATAACCGAAAGGCGTCACATGTTCTATTACAATATTGTCAAGATAGTAATTAGCATTCATGGATCTCGTACGGACCGGAACTAACTCTGAGCGAGCGTCAAAGGAGATGCCACTCCAGAACATAACGAGAGCCACCGCCGAATGGAATCTTTGCAGATAAATTGCAAGGAGCGAACCTCTCTCTTGGTCTTCGCCATACTCACTCACGACCATCTATATATATATATGTATATATATATATATATATATATATATATATATATATATATATATATATATATATATATTGAGATTGAGATTACCCGTTCATCACCTAAACTATGAAATCTATATGAATCAAATCAAAATGTTGTGGGTGAAAAAATGAAAAAAGGTTCTGTGTTCATATGCGCTAACGGATGTGTTCGAAAATACAGCCTTAGAGGTTCGCCGCTTGGAATTTTTAGTCCGTAATTTAAAACTACGTGTTCTGCGTGAAATTTCGTCTCAATAAAAAAGCTTAACACAATTAGTTTTTACGTTATACTGAATATTTATCTTAATAAAGTAAATGAAAATACAGGTTATGATAAGGTGTTATTATTTGAAATTGCTTGCAGGTTAGAAATTGATAGGTTGAATAAAAACTTTGGGAAAATCAAAATTAGCACTTTATCGATGAACTACCACATCAATCTCGGCAAAATATAATTTGGCAACAAGACGGGGCACCACTCCATAATATTGTGACAGTAAGAGACTATTTACAGGGTGTCCTAAAAGGTGCTACCAATATACTTGCCTTAGTCCAAAAGTTAATATTAAGAAAGATACAGGGTGATTAAGTTAAAATTGTATTTTTGATTTTCTAAAATAATATCCTTGGTTTTTGAGATATGAAAGTGAAAAGTGGTGATAACGGATTTTTTATAGCCAGTATTAATACGCCTTCAATTTTGATGTAACTTGTAGAGAGCGCTAGGAGCGCTACTTTTTGTATTTAAAAATGTTCTAACTTTTTTTAATACAAAATTAGGAAGTTTTGTATAGAAAAGATATATTTTCTATTATCTTTTTTTCACAAAAAGCTATACCTTATAAATCTACCTAAATTTTACCGTTTTCGAGATATTTGCTGTTTTATTACTTGAAACAGCCTCGTGTACTCACCATTTAGGACATTCCAGTTTTATTATTTTTATAAAGAAGGCTTTTATCAAACAAGAATCAATTGAAATTAACGCATCTGTCGCAAAGAAACATATTAGCTTTATTTCTGAACGATTTATTAAAATTTATAAAAATGATAAAACTGGTAATATCCTAAATGATGAATACGGCTGCATCATCATTAATTAATAAAACAGCAAATATCTCGTAAATGATGAACTTTAGATAGATTTATAAAGTATAGCTTTTGTCGGGAGAAAAGACAGTAAAACCTATTTTTTTATATAAAGTTCCATAATTTTGTATATAAAAAAGTTACAACATTTTTAAGATCGAAAAGTAGTGCTCGTAGCGCCCTTTACAAGTTACATCAAAATTACTGGCTATACAAAATCTGTTATCACCAATTTTCACTTTAATATCTCAAAAACCAGGGAGATTATTTTAAAAAATCGAACATAAAATTTTAACTTAATCACCCTGCTTCTTTCTTAATAATAACTTTTGAACTAAGGCAAGTATGGCTAAATCGCGATATTTTAATCAAATCTATGTATTCCTAAATTATTGATAGGACCTTTTGGGACACCCTGCGTACATAATAACAAACATAGAAAAAGACTCCAAGTCTCGGTCTCATTAAATTATAATTTTACAATTCACAACAAACATGACACGTGTTTCGCCCTTTCGAGCATCATCAGACCTACAAACAACAGAGAGAACCTTAGTAAATACTCACTCACACTCACAAATCCTAAAACAATAACTTACAAATAGAATAAAACACACTAAAGCACAACAAAACAAACAACTACTTATACATATTTGATGGACATTAAAATGAGGTTAACTCTCACGTGAATAAACAAAATAAAAAAGGATTCATGTCTCTAGACGGGATCGAACCTAGACCACCCGAGTGAGACGCCGAAGCAACCACCCACAGACCACTGGACTAGTCGAAGAAAGCAACCAAAAACTCTCACTCTACGAATTAGTGAATGAAATGAAGGTTGCCTACAATTATTATTACATTAAATTGTTAAATATTAGGGTTGGTTCAAAATTAAAAACATCGTTAACGCAAGTGAGAATGGGACTTTTTATAGCTTTGGTTATTTCCATTTTTTCTAGAAGGTCAAGCTTTTTCCCCTTCGGACATTCATGTAAAACATCAACGTCAGAAATGGAAAATTCATGACCTGACTCCAACAAATGATTGGCAAAAGCTGAAACAGTCTCAGTTACATCCGTATTTCTGAATTTGTTGACAAGGCTTAAATGTTCTCTCACCCTTGTGGAAATTTTTCGACCTGTTTGTCCCACATAGGTCGTGGAACATTCGCTACAATTTAGTGCATAAACCCCAGATCTGGACAATTTATCGGTTGTGTCCTTTGTCCTTACTAAATGTCTCTTGAGATTATTTACTGTTTTGAATGAAATATTGACATTTTTAATATTTTTAAAAAATTTTACCAATTGGAGAGAAATACTTCCGAAAAAAGTAATGCACTTGAAAAAAATTGTCTCATCGCTAAGTTTTGAATGTATGACAGTATAGGACATTTTGTACCTACTTGTTTATAAATTTGTAATATAATTTGGTGATGGACTCCAAAGCAAAACAAAGCAACACAGTATCGACGACAAACGAGACATATTGTGCAGCTATTGCTGATAAACGCAAACTCAATACAAACAACGTATATAGAATTGGTCCCAAAATAGAACCCTTGTGCACGCCACAATTGTTGCTTAAAATATTGCTGCATGATGCTTACGATCTAGTGAAAACGGTTTTATCAATTGGAGAATTTTTCCTCGGAATTCGAAGAGCTCAAGTTTGTCCAATAACATCTCAAATCAACAAACAACAAATGCCTTGCGTATGTTAATAAATACTGCTATTATTTTTTTTGCATATACAAGTTACTGAAGCCATTATTTATTAGATCTAATGTAGCACTAAATATGATACTATTTCTTAAAAAGCCGTATTAATATAAATCCGTGGTAATAATAATTTAATGGAGACCTCAGTAATTTTAGAACAATCGTTTACAAGATCTATAGGGCTATAGTTCTTCATTTGCATTTTGGATCTAACTTTGGATAATTTACAAACCTTAACTACTTTTTATTCAGAGAGAAATTATCCTGTAACAAACTCGTAATAAATTAACCGAACTAAGTTTTTTATAACTACATCTTTTGTGTTTAACAGATCCCTATTCGTCATGCGGTCATGGCCCGCTGGAGCATCTCGTTTAAGATTAGATAAAATGTCACTTATTTCATTTTCATAAGTTGACACCAAATACAAGGATTTTCACATTAAATTTCACTAAAACCACAGACACAGTTTAGTTCAGTTTTCTCAGTTTTAACAGCAGGAATGATTTTGCCTCCTATATCTGACAAATATTTGATTAAAGAATTTGCAATATCAAGGCTGTTTTCAAACAAGTTTCCACCAGTTTCTAGTTTATTTATATTTTGGGTGTCAGAATTTGGTTTTATAAAGGAATTTATGATATTTCCATTTATTTCTAAAATAGGTACATGTTTTTTTGCGTTTTATTTTATTTACTATTTTTTAATTTTTTAAATTCAAGTAAACTTTGAGGATTGTTTTTACTTTTTATATATTATATTAGCCTTCTTTTTTTGTTTAATAAAATCTAGAAGTTATGGTGCCATCCAGTTATTATTCTCATAACAATTAGTTTTTGATATAAAAAATGCACTTTCTTTTCCCGCATTACTCAGAGATATTAGGTCCCCAAACTTATATATAGCGGAATTTCTCCCTAAATCTAAACAATTTTTGTTTAAATTTATAAGTGTTTCGATTTTTTTTATACATAAAATTTATACAATTTGATTGATTTCTAAAAAACACTTGTATGTTCTGATTAAGGGCTTACATTTAAACTAAGTTTATATTTATTTTTTAGAACAAAGCAGAAAATCACATGATCGGTTAGTGAAAAAGAAGTGTCGGTTATTCTAGTAGTACTTTCTATATCTTTATTATTGACCATATCATACCCGTTTGACGTAACTAAGTTTATGTAGTCTTTAATTAAGGAGATACTCTCGAGCAAGTTAAGTTGAGATCCTTTCAGAAAACCTTACCTTAATATGCTATATATCAGGCAATATGTAAAAAAGGTAGATAAGGGAAATCTCTCACACACACGTTTTTAGTGCAAATCCTATATGGCGCCCTAATAAAATGTTTAAATATTTTTATGGCGAAACATAATAAAGAACAAAATTTATTTTTTGTAAACGACATAAATAATGTTATGAAAAATAAATATTAGTTATATATATATATATATATATATATATATATATATATATATATATATATATATATATATATATATATATATATATATATATATATATATATATATATATATATATATATATATATATATATATATATATATATATATATATATATATATATATATGCATGTTGCAGCAGCGTTGCCATTTATGTTAGATACTCAAGTAGGTACGTTGGGCTCCAGGTGTGCGATAGAAAACGGTGCTATTGTAAAATGTAACGCGACCGGAATATTAGGAAAAAATGCGAATATTTTAGTTCTGGAAATTCAAGAAGGAATTCCATAGTTATGCTTTTTAGGTTTTTTATTAAAAAGCGTGGTAAATCTGTAATGAGGTGTATGAGATTTCATTGAAAAATAATTAAAACATAGGATAAAATACTATTAGGACAAAACGTCTGCAGAGCATTCCATCTATTAGATGACCTGTTTCTCGTCTACATTTATACCAACTTTTTAAAGTGTATAATACAAATATTGTACTAGTCAATACTTAGAACTATACTTTGGCTGGATCTATTACAGATAATAAATATCTTTAGTCACATTGTTTTTAGTGGTTCTCTTTTAAAAAGCTAACCTTTGTGGCGGATAAGGATAATAAGAAATAATTACCAATTTATATTTAACAATTATTCAACATTTACTGGTAAAGGAAGTAACAGTTCAAAGTGTGAAAAGGGTTCCTCCTGGCAAACAGTGTAGAAAGTAACTCCTCGAAGTGTGAAAAGGGTTCCTCCCGGAAATAAGCTGTGAAGTGTGAAAAATCGATCGTTTATTTGGGTCTAGTTGGGTTAGAGGGAATTTAAAAGGGTCTGTTTGGTTACCTGATGCGAATATTTATTAGGTTGAAAATAGCGCATCGTTCAGGTATTTGGATTAGATTCGATTTGGATGGTTCATGGAGTTATGTAGAGAGAATTTCAATGGGTCATAAAAGTACCAAAGCTCAGGTGGGCTACCTTTTTCGGTGGGCGGTGTGATTTCTGTAGGTATTGTAACTAATTTTAATTATATTAATGATGTTCTACCAGGCGGAACACCGATAGCGGTTTTTTATAAGTTTTGGCCGATTTATTACTGTTATTATTATTAATATCAGGTAATATTAATATTATTATTAATAATGACAATTTATTATTATCGAAATTGACAATCAATTTCTCAACAAATGTTGGGTTCCAAGCCCATTCCGGATACATGCATCAAAAGGAGTGGGCTGGTTTCTATTAGTTTTATGTGTTGTCCTGTAAGAATTTTCTCAATATTTGGCAAGTACTGAGCAGGACTGCCTTCGGGATGTCGATGAAGGTGTTAGTATGCAGTCCTACGATTTTTAGGTTCTGTTCTAGTGTTTTTGGAACTAGTCCAGTTGATGATACGATGATCGGTATCACATGAACCTTATTCAGTCGCCACATCTGCTGTATCTTGATGGCCAGCCCCGCATATTTGGCCTTTTTTTCTTGATATTTATCTAACACGTTGTTATTGTTGGGTACAGCGACATCTACCAAATAAGGTGTCTCTATTTCCTTATTTAACAGTACCACATCAGGCCGATTATTCGTCACCCGTCTGTGGGTGATAATTACCATAGTTTGAAAGCATTATTTTCAAGCACTGAACTTGGTTGGTATTTATAATTGGGCTCAAAGGTGTTAAGAAGCCCGTATATATTGGCAAGCTTCTGGTGTATGATGTTACACACCTGGTTATGTCGCTGGAGGTAGTCCGTGTTTGCTAGGTAAGTGCAGCAGATGTTATATGCTATACTAATAATAATAATATTATTATTATTATTATTATTATTATTATTATCTCCGGGAAGTAGTGCTTTTTTTCGATTTTTACTTTCCTAGGACCTCGGGTGCCCGAAGACATGGTTTTTATTTCCAAAACCTCTTATTGGATTGACTTCAAGTTTTGCACCAAAATCCATGTCATTAGGGTTTAAAATTGTGATACTAACTGAAGATGACTCAACACAATGGTGACCTAATTAGAATGTCTGAAAAATCAATAATGGTGTTAAACCCTAACAAAACCTTAATCTTATTATTCGAAATAGCACTATTTTTTGTTTCCAAATAAAAATAAATGAAAAAAAGACCGCAATTAATTATTATAAGGTAATATACATAAACAATAGTTAAATATATAATTAATAACAAACTATTTATTTAAAATCCCTGCGCAATCAAAAATTGTATAGACATTAAATTTGAATAATGGAAACAATAATTTAACAAAAAATAAAACGGCAAATTTATTTTAATAATGAATGTTATTATGTTTCTTGACAAAAGAAAATATTAATTAGGATGTTAAGTTTTGTTGGTTAGAAGTGCTCTGTACAGATAGCATTAACCGGAACGTCCATGATAATAAATACTTCCTTTTATCTAAAAAAGAAAGATAACACAATAAATGTTTTTTGTTATTGCCAAATAACTGTATACGTAACTAAATTGCGTTATATTTTTGTTTCTTTGATAAAAGGAAGAATTCATTACCAGGAAGTTCGGGTACAGCTAATTTAGCGGATATTATTATTGTTATTACTATTTGATTTGATCATGTTTTTTCTGCTTAAGGCAAATTATTAGCTTACAGGATACATAAATACATTTGAACTGAATTTTAGTAATATTTCAAAATATAAAAAATCTCAAGAATATCTATATTAAATAATATATCTACAGATACGAGTAGAGCAATGCTTTGCAAGCCATATATTCATTTAGTTTATTTGCGAAGTTGTTTTTGTTATCATTAATATTCTAAAATATCATTAAGTGGATATAATTATGATTCTTGGGCTCGAGTCGAGATTAGTTCTCATAAATGTGTATTATAAACTAGGTGATCTTGGCTTCTGTGATATATTGCTCGAGTTGAAATGTTTAGATTTTTGTGACGTTTGTGAAATAGTAGTAAGTCAGAAAACCCTCTAAAATGTAATATTAAGATAAACATATTCATCGATGCTGACAAAAATGTTGAAATATTTAAATCTACATGTATTGTGGAATTAAGAAGAAAATAAATTAACCTATCAAGGCGTTAAGAAATTATTAAACGGGAGTGAGTTATTTTTATCAGAAAATATATCTGTATTTTAATGTTTACGACGTATCAATTCAATTTTGATATGTGGATGGTTTTCTTTTTAAAAGCTTTTATTTAACTTCATTTGAAACATTGCAAGTAACTTTTGAAGCAGTTCCCGTAATATGAATTAAATGAAATTTGGGATACATACATAAACCATATAATACCAATACAATTTTATGGTATCTACTCGTGAATATCTTATACAGGATATGTAAACATATTGTCACGGTAGTTCTCCCTATTACTTATAAATAATGTGTTAGTCCTTCACGATAACCATTAAGTTTTGTTATAATTGTAATCATCTCGTTTATAATTCAGAATATGTACTCTATATACCATTTAGTTCGAGACATACTATAACCGAAATGCGAGATTTGGTGCCACGACAAATGTTTCATTCCAAATAAATCCAAGCGGTAAAGCAATATTTTTCAATAGTATATAATTCTTGAAAATCGTGGACTCCGAGACTTTGTCAGAAGATCCCACATCTACATATACGAACGAATAATTTGAGTTAGCTACAGTTAAAATAACTATGTAAAGGAATTGCTTATAATTCATATAAGAAGATCCACTTCCGATACGCTTTACTAAACGGATGGAAAATTAGCTTGGTAGGAACCCTCTGCGATATTTTTTCAGTCCTCTTCGTTGGGTGTCGTTATGCGTTTGTACCGCATTAATTCCCAAATTTGTGTACAAACTATTCGTATAATTTTAGATGCAGTGGATCGCGCAATTCCTATAGTTGAAGATGAAATCTTTTAGACTGTAATCGCTCGCAAGTTAACCAAAAAAGAAAAAAAAACAGTCAAGTGCGGTGATCCGCGCTCCGGGACTTTTATATATATTTTTTAAATTAATATTTTTGCCTTAAAAAAGGTTCTTATGATATTTATTTAGTGATGTTGCCATTAGTTCTCTTGTTACAGTACAAATTATCTCCAGTGGCGGAGCTCTCGGGACAACTATGTGCGTAACTTGAAAAAAATAGACGCCCTCGCAAAATCAGGTATTGTTCCAAAAAAAAATAAGCCACATATATACGAAGAACAATAGCGTTTTCTACTAAATCAATGGTCAAGCGAGTCAAGATAATACGGAAAATATAGAAAATATTGAAAATTATTAAGGTGAAGAAAGTACCGGTAACACCATCCAAGCTACTCGGACAGTAAATACCAGATAAACAACTCTGTAGATTTCATGTAGGTACATATGCCTAAGAACGGCCCGTCGTTACTAGAAGACGAAGATTTAGTATTTTTTATATCTTTATTTCCTACAGTAAGAACTCTGACCATTCAGGAGCGATTTACCTTCCGGATGCAAACAATGCAGTTCCTGCAAAATATAAAAATGTCTTCGTATAATTCATCAACACCGACTGCAACTCAGTCAAGTTTTGCTGTGTCTTCCCGACTATCGTCGCACACAGGCGGATTTTACTGAAAACCTGGCCAAAACCCATTATACGATTGAAATAATTTCTGACATATTTAAATTTATAAAAACAAAAATTTTAATGCTAAGAATTAACAATTACATGAAAAATCTTTTATAAACATTAAAATTGCTTCCTGGAAAAAGGAAAACGCACACCTTAAATAAAATGTGTATCCCTATCAATCTATATGTAACTTTAACATTTAGTAGTAAAAAAATGCTATAAAAACTGTTAACGTCGACATATATATATTTTCATTTCACCACATTTTTTATCTACATGGTGACCCAAAAATTGTACAGTAAAGGATTTGTTTATCACAATCACAATACTAGAAAACTACTGTAGCATTTATCTTCAAATCATTTGATAGTCCGTTTTATTGACTTTGCTAGAAAAAGAATATTTATTTTTCCAGCAAAGTTAAGAACTAAGCTAAAGTTAAAATTTTAACAGTAACTGTAACACCCTTATATACCTTATATAACAAATAAAGGCAATAAATAACGAACATAATATTAACTCTAACACTAACCTTTTTTGATCAACTAAGGACACATAAACATTTCTTTTAATTCCTTCGGATATTCTGTTGCTACTGAATATTTTTTTTGATTTTTTTTTGAAATTCCAACAATATATGGATCAGAAGAAACCAACAAGTTGTGAAACACGTCTTCCATATTTTGAACACGGGAAAACTTGCGTGAATAACGCTCTCTATAAGCTTTGATATCCTTATTCCGAGACTCCTGAGCCTCTTCCGAAAGGAGACCTAAAGGCATTATTGCATTTTCTAGTATTTCGAATCCATGGAATAAAATTTTGTGTAAAGTTATGGGCATAGGATACCAAGGGTAATTTTTTACAAATATTGCAGCTGTTTTTAAACAATAATTTTTAAACATGCAGGAATTAATGGTAAAAGTACTTAAAAGAGCTAAAAGAATTATGTGGAACCTATAAATAATGTTTTTGTTGATGCCTGTGATTTCCGCGGATTCTTCAAAATTGTGAAAAAATCGCCTAGCCGTGTTGCCGTCATTACTGCTACCATACCCAGGCTTTGGCTTGTCTACTATCAATCCCATCATAGTACGAAATTTTTCTTGAATAGTTTTTTTTTCATTTTGCACAATTTCTTTTTCTTCTTTGGTCCTAGCTTGCCATTTGCAAATTTTTAGTTTGTAGCTCAGGTGAAGTAGGCATTCAAATAAACGAATTATAGCATGTAGTGGTGATATTCCTAGTTCAAGCAATTTTTTGTTATTAACTTTGGCTAACAAACATTTTGAAATCATATTAAAGTCTTTGGATGTAAGCCCACACAAGTAACAACGTTGTTGTGATGTTATTTCAGCAATGGCATAAACAGTTTTACCATCTATCATGCTGAGGATTAGGTGATGCTCAATTAAAAAAAATTTGCCATTCAAATCAACCTCGGTGAATGTAAGAAACTCTATTTGATTCCTAACATTTTGGATTTCATTTCTAGTCAGATCTGCAGTTTCCTTGGCAAAAAAAAGTTTTAACGGCCTGCAACTTCTTGGAGAAGAGGCAGAGGGGTTTCTCCAAATTATAGTATGAGTGGTATTTTCAGAATTACGTATTTCAAGTTGAATTGTGGAAACAGCTATTAGAAAAATACTGGCGTCCGATACTGAATTATCTTCGAAAAGCTGCTTATACTCGGACTGTCCAGATGTGCCATCACAACCCCATTTTGACGCCATGTGAATAGTATGGGTTTCTTCAGGAATGGAAGATAAAACAGCGCTTAAAGACTTTAAAAGTCTTTTACCGGTATGATCTAGTAAGTCTTGTAACGGTACTTCTGCGGAAGACTCAGTTATTACCATTTTTTCAGGATAACAGTTTTTTCTTGCAGATGTAATCAATTCATATGGAGGATACATTTTACAGGTATGATCTAAAGCTCCTTGTCTGATTAAATTATATTGGAATTTGGTGAGTTTTGCAAAAACAACAAGAGCTAATGATTCCTCTGGGGTATATTGTGCATAGCTTGAATTTGAAGTATTAGGTTGGTTAACAGAAAGTATGTTTTGAACAACTTTTGCCGCTTTTGATTTTCCTTCAGCCCTAATCTTCATTAAATTAAAAACCTGGGTAGAGTTTAAACGCAAATTTTCCGTTTTCCTACGTTTAGATCTTTCACTACTTTCCTCAAATAACTTGGACGGTCTACCTCCAGGCAAATGTGGTACTGAAAATTTTACCACAGTATTTAACCAATTTGATTCTTTGGCATAAAAAATATTTTTAATACTTTTTGCCGAATTCCATCTAGTTTTATATTCATTTATAAATTTGTATAGCTTTTGTTTATCTCGAGGTACTAGCTCTTCTTTTATGTTTAATAACTGTTTAACTTTGACGTTAAAATATTGAAACGTTTCTTTGTTTTTAGGACAACTAAGATAAAGTTCCAAAAGCTGGCTTCGGGAAATATTTTTTATCTTGAAATCTAAAACCAATAATTCAGTTTTAATTTAAGACCTGTGGTCTATAGTATCAATATTTTAAACTCAAAATTTATTTTCAATTGATTTTAATAAAGATATGGTTATATATCATATAAGAGGTACCGATAACGATAATTTTTTACACTTAGATTTGTAAAAAAAGTTTTTCTTAAGTATATGCAAAAAATTTACGGCCATATTATCGAGTTAATTTTAAGTAGAAAAGTTTATATAAACCCTGGGTTTGCAAATATTTCGTTTCCGAGATACAGGGTGTTCAAAATTTTTGATTTTTTGAAATAACTTATATATAAAAATATATATAAAAAAATAACTTGTTATAAAATAAATATTTTGCAGAAAATTTGGTATGTGGAGTTTTTTTGAAAAATTATAAATTAGGTATTGATATTTTTGCAGCACCTAGTCTATTTGTCGGCAAACTTCTGAGTTTTTTATGAATAAATCTTATTTTTACATATTTACTAAGCAAAAAGGTACATTTGTTCAACATTCATTTTCAACACCCTGTATATCGGAAACGAAACATTTGCGGATCCATATTATTTATATACACTTTTTTACTTAAAATTGACTCAAGAATATGCCGTAATTTTTTTTAACGTTCTTAAGAAACACCCTGTATAACGTGTAACCTATTAAAAAACAAACTCTTTAAATTCTATTGTACTAGTTAAGATGACTACCAAATTTTTAATCTAGAGCTAAAAACTAGCAGGCAAAAAATATTTGATTGTTTAGCTATTATATGCACCTTTTCATAAAAGCTGCCGAAATCAAAGAAGTTTGTTGAAGTTGATACTTTTTTAGTCGTGACCTTATGATAACGAATGATTTAAAACAAAAAAAAATAATATTTTTACATCTGCATAATTTAAAATAAAGAGACAACGTAAAATATATTTTTCATTAAAATAATAAAATACATACCTTGGCAGTCTGCCTCCATGTTATGTAACTTATTACTTATCACACAACTGTTAAAAAAATTAATTTACTTGGACACTACGTCAAGAAAAATTCAGTGGTTTAATATACGCATTACAACTGGTAAGTTTGACATGTCAAAACAAAAACAATTGTTATTTTTATTTGAGCGTCACATTGTCATAGCCTACTATGGTTATCATTAAATAATATAATAACATTTTTATCTTGTTTGGACCAGTTTGATATTATGGGGTTTTGGCCAAACTTTTTTAAATTTCCGCTTGTGTGCGTCGGCGGGCTTTTTTACTTCTCATTTTTCCCCGCAAGACGAAGAACCACCACATCCCGTTTATCTTACTGTGACATAAATACCTTGTATCTTGCAGAATAAAAAAAAGTAACCTTTTCTTCAAAGTATTTTATTGTTTATACGTAGTTATACTTACCTTAAACTAACGACTAACAATTCTTTTGATGAAACGGCCTTTTCTCGTGTTATGTGGTCCTTTATGTAATATAACAATTCTTCGAATGGCCTAATAAACATCTGAAAATAACTGAAAATGCCTTTTTTTGGTTTTAAATATCTTAGTGCTAGGTAAAAAAATGTAGAGACTTGAATACCGTCTATCTTGTTCTAAACAGAACATACATTTTTCTCAATATTTTGCGCTCATGTGGCCAGTTTGCAAACGGGCGTTTTAAACGACGTACGATGCAACGCACGTGTGTCCCCAGGCTTAGAGTTACACGGATATCCTCTTCTACCGTTCGCTGGTTCGGCCATCTGTATTATTTAAAACGAATCTTTTAAATTTGATAATTACTAAATTTGGACCGAGCAAGAACTCAAAAAATTTTCAAAATTATAATGTGCATAGTACGGAAGTAAATTTTATGATTATTATAAAACATAAATTTAGATGTTTTAAATACTATATAAGATTATTAAAAGTTTGAAGTATTTAAACTTAATTCAAATAAATAAATTATCGATATCGAAATTGAAATTTGGCTACTTATCTTTTTATATCTGTTAAAAATAAGCAATAAAAAGAGCAATGTTAATGTTCCAAAAATTTGCATTGTTGCCATAGTTCAGAGACATTTATAATACTGTGAAAAGATGATCCATACAAAGTAAAATAAATTAATCTAAATGGATCCCAACTTGTTAGAGATTTTTGCGTAGCACTATGTCTGTTTGCCTCGCACATCGCCCAGAGTGTCCAGTCCGCGTATAAATAAGCACAATTTTTTTTATTTTCCTCGTATTTCAAGGCTAACTGCATTGTATTAGAAATAAAATTTCTCGTAAACAAGTCGTAGGACTTAATACTCGTAACTTAACTTTTAAATTAAAATGTTTATTGTTTTATTGTATTTATCAATAACATCTATACATATATATATATATATATATATATATATATATATATATATATATATATATATATATATATATATATATATATATATATATATATATATATATATATATATATATATATATATATATATATATATATATATATATATATATATATATATATATATATATATATATATATATATATATAATTGGACTTCTTTCTTGGGTATAGGTTTATTGGCAAAATCAAACACAATTGAGTTAATTTGACCTTTGGCAAATCATAGCAGGCTTTTTCAAAAATTGCTTATTCCTTTTTTGTAAATGTAAAGCTTTCCTTTCCAATCTACAAATAATTAAAAAAACTTTTAGCAGTAAAATTATAAAAATACATCTACAATTTTTTAAAACTAATTTAAAATTTTAATCTATTTACAAAAAATTATTGCAAGATTAATAAAATTAGGTTAAATACCTCGAAAAATGCATGTTGTAACCTTATTTTATTAATCTTGCAATAATTTTTTGAAAATAGTATAAAATTTTAAATTAGTTTTAAAAAATTGTAGATGTCTTTTTATAATTTTAGTACTAAAGGTTTTTTAAATTATTTGTAGATAGGAAAGAAAAGCTTTACATATACAAAAACAATAAAGTCTTGAGTAATTTTTGAAATGATGCTATGATAGGTGAAACGTCAATTTAACTCCATTGTATATATATCTATATATATATATATATATATATATATATATATATATATATATATATATATATATATATAATATAAAAGATACGAAAAAAAAAGTCATTCTTTATAAAAGTTTTTGCTTGAAAAATAAATAGGGGTTGCGTTATCAAAAATCTAATTTTTTATACAGGGGACATGAAAAATACAAAAATGTTGTTTTGCGTAAAAAGCATACTTCGTTTACAATTTTCTCTCAAAAGTACAAATATTAAATATATTTTGAATTAAACCCCAAAGCAGAAATACAAGATTTAAAATTTAGAGTATCAGTTTTACCACATTACATTTCAAAGTCCTAAGTATTCTCAAAAGCATCTTTAATACTTTTTTTTTTAGAAATTAGTAGATACTCTGTATGTACTCTGTCTGGCCCGGCAGACCTTTTCTGCTTTTTCCGTTAGATGGCGCGATGTGTTTCCAGTGGAATTATAAGAATATGGGGTGCATTTACCACATCATTCAGAAATGTTATTGAAGAAAAACATACTGGTTTTATAGGAAAATACGCAATACAACAATACAAAAATAGTGTTGAAAGGACTCTGTAGGTAGACGATCGTTTCAAAAAAAATCATGCAAATCGATGCAGTACAGCTCTATCACGAATTTGCTGAAAAATCTGGCTTAGCGTTTTAAATATGTGACTATGACACTTAACGACGTACTTGCCAATGTCTTTATTTCATAAAATAATTATCATTTAATGTAAAATAGCTCTTATCAAAATTAATTAAATAATTGTAATTCAAAATACTTGTTATCAAGTGTAATTTTGAAATAATACAAACCAATAATGAGGCTAAAAAGAATTACGTAAGTACGATAAAAATATCAAAATTCAAAAATTCCACCTTCATATTCAACACATTATCCTAACTGCTTCCTAAGATATGTCAAGAAATTTCTGATTTCTTCCTGGGATATTGAATGGTTATCCTGGGTAGTTTTCCCTTTTATCATCTCAATATTTAGTGTGGGACCATTTTAAACGGCCTGATAGAAATGGCCACAGTTAAGTCAGGGTTCCATGAGGGCCACGAAATTGGGCCGTTTCGAGCCGCTTCTTCCAATCCATCTTGTACCAGTTAAGCCATTCTGTTAGTTCACGATGGCAATGTGCTGGACAAACATCGTGTTGAAAATTCATTTTTTGGCGAAAATGTAATGGCAAATTTTTCAGTTCATTGCTAAAAAATGTATCCAGTATTTCTAAGTACGCTATTCTATTGCAGGTGTTATTGTAGAAATATGGGCCTATGATGTCTTGGACATATATATCGCACCACACTCTTAATAAAAGTTTTTGCTTGAAAAATAAATAGGGGTTGCGTTATCAAAAATCTATTTTTTATACAGGGGGCATAAAAAATACAAAAATGTTATTTTGCGTAATTTAATTTTTATACAGGGCATAAAAATACAAAAATGTTGTTTTGAGTAAAAAGCATACCTCTTTTACAATTTTCTCTCAAAAGTGCAAATATTAAATATGTTTTGAATTAAACCTCAAACAGAAATACAAGATTTAATATTAAGAGTCTCAGTTTTATCCTCAAGCACACCTTTAATGAGAGTACCTACTAATCTTTAAAATAATTATTATTAACACTTAACATCGTACTTGTCAATGTCTTTATTTTATGAAATATCATTTAATGTAAAATAATTTTTCTTATCAAAATTCTATCTACTGAGCAAAGGATCTTTATATTAAAGTGTTGCCTGGGAGGGTCAAGTGTCATTCCGCTGTGTCGTGGAACAATTTCAAAAAGGAGTACCAATAACTCTGATAGCAATCTGTAACGTAATAAAAAAGTTCCAAAGAACTGGTTCTGTTTTAGATCTTAAAAAGAAAGAGAAGAAATATGACCATAACCATGCAGCCGCAGTTTTAGTACTTCTATCTGTCAGAGAAACTCCAGTGATGTCTCTTAAAAACCGTGCTAAAGAGTTAGTAGTTGGTACTGGTCTCGAGAAAACCCCGAATTTAGAACAATGACGCGAAGGCAAATACAAAAGTGAACGTGTGGTGCGCGATATCTGTCCATAGCATCATAGGCCCATATTTCTACAATAACACCTGCAATAGAATAGCGTACTTAGAAATACTGGAAACATTTTTTAGCAATGAACTTGGAAATTTGCCATTACATTATCGCCAAAAAATGAATTTTTAACACGATGTTTGTCCAGCACATTGCCATCGTGAACTAACAGAATGGCTTAACTGGTACAAGATGAATTGGAAAAAGCGGCTCGAAACCGCCCAATTTCGTGGCTCTCAAGGAACCCTGACTTAACTGTGTCCGTTTCTATCAGGTCGTTTAAAATGCTCTCACACCAAATATTGAGATGATAAAAGGCAAAATTACCCAGAATAATCATTCAATATCCCAGGAAGAAATCAGAAATTTCTTGACATATCTAAGGAAGCAGTTAGGATAATGTGTTGAATTTGAAGGTGGAATTTTTGAATTTTGATATTTTTATCGTACTTACGTAATTCTTTTTAGCCTCATTAATGGTTTGTATTATTTCAAAATTACACTTGATAACAAGTATTTTGAATTACAATTATTTAATTAATTTTGATAAGAGCTGTTGTACATTAAATGATAATTATTTTATGAAATAAAGACATTGGCAAGTACGTTGTTAAGTGTCATAATCTATATATTTAAAACGCTAAGCCAGATTTTTCAGCAAATTCGTGATAGAGCTGTACCGGGTGGTCGAAATTGGTCTGTTTTAACAGAGAAAACCTATTTCCTGACTAGATAGAGCAAAACTGACTTAGTCATGGGCTCGATTTCTGAGAAATGTTTAATGGCAAAAACCGCCTGCCGATATTTTCACTGCCAACTGAGATATAGGGCGTTTTTCAATTTTCGGCCATTTTGAAAATTGTCCATAACTTTTTTATTTTGCGGAATATTAACATTCTGCAAAGACATTCTAAAGGCACTTTTTTATGTGCAATCCAGTGGCGTACTCAGATTTTTTCTATAGTTGTCCGTTTTATCATAAATAGGCAAAACTTTTTTTTTTCAAATTGAAATCATAGTTGGCTATAAATTATAAAAAATGCTCGCGTTTAGCCCTTTTCAGTGATATAAAGTTGTAGGTACTTATTTTCAAAAATAACGAAAATATTAGGTGTTTTTGGTTTACATCGAAGTAGGCCTTGGAATAATGACGCGCGTTCAATATTTTGAATATATTGCTGTCAGATTACTGTAGTCTGGTGTAATTATTGCGTTTTGGTGTTATCTTTATAAAGTTGTGTTGAGTTGCTGACAAAATATGTTTGAGAATTATGAAAAGTATGATATGTTAAAATGTTACATATTATCTAACGAAGTTCCTGAAGCAGCTAGTGAATTATATTTTAATACATTTCCCGAGCGACGTCAACCGGATAACCGAATTTATCAAACATTAAAAAGTAATTTAGTAAATTACGGAAGTTTTAAAAAGTTAAGAACAAGACATTATGAACTAAAGGAAGAAAAGGAAATCCAGCAGCTAAATATAATTGGTGAGGTATTAGATCATCCTGGCACCTCCTCTCGAACATTGGCTAATATAACGAATTTTCCAAAGACCACCGTTTTAAAAATACTCAAAAAACATAAATTCAAACCGTACAGAACGAGAAGAGTTCATCAACTCCGTGAAGGGGACGCCGCTAGACGATTGAGATTTTGTCAGTGGTATGAGCAAAAATTCATGGAGAATGAGAATTTTCCATTAAATATTATTTGGAGTGATGAATCCAGAGTAGATACTTCTGGTATATTTAATAGATATAATTCATATCACTGGTCCACTGAAAATCCACACGTAGTTGTGCAACAAGACCGGCAAGGTCGGTGTGGATTCAATATATGGGTGGGGATATTCCGAGGAAGATTTGTGGGACCTTATTTTTACGATGGAAATTTAACTGCAGATGATTATGTAAATATTTTGCGCACATATATTGTCCCTTTGTTGGAAGACATACCTTTAGCTGATGCCAGAAATATCTACTATCAACAAGATGGTTGTCCCCCGCACAATGCAAGGATCACAACTGATCTTTTAAACTTCGAATTTCGAGAAAATTGGATTGGTACGTGGGGCCCCATACCTTGGCCTGCTAGGTCCTGTGACTTAACTCCCTTAGATTTTTTTTTGTGGGGAAGATTGAAGGACTTGATATTTAAAGGAAGAACCTTTCACACAAAAGAAGAATTGCAAGAGGCCACTAGGCAAGCTTTTGCATCTATTAGCCCAGTTGAACTAATAAATAGTTGCAACTCGGTACGCAAAAGATGCTTAGTTTGTATTCAACAGGGAGGGGCTCAATTTGAACAACTTCTCTAAATATATTTATCAGAAACCTATCTAACTAAATACCTAGATTTTCATAATTATTTTTTATTTTCACTTGTAGCTGTAAATAGTAGTTTAGTTTGTTAATTTTGTTCAACTTTGCTATGTAAACAAAAAAAAATAAAAAAAATTAATAATAAATAATTAAAATAACGTTAGCTAGTGTTATTTAAAGTTGTGTTTAAGTTGCTAACAAACTATAAATCTTAACAATACATAATTGAGATATTGTCATCACAAATCAAAGCCTACTTCGATGTAAACCAAAAACACCTAATATTTTCGTTATTTTTGAAAATAAGTACCTACAACTTTATATCACTGAAAAGGGCTAAACGCGAGCATTTTTTATAATTTATAGCCAACTATGATTTCCATTTGAAAAAAAAAAGTTTTGCCTATTTATGATAAAACGGACAACTATAGAAAAAATCTGAGTACGCCACTGGATTGCACATAAAAAAGTGCCTTTAGAATGTCTTTGCAGAATGTTAATATTCCGCAAAATAAAAAAGTTATGGACAATTTTCAAAATGGCCGAAAATTGAAAAACGCCCTATATCTCAGTTGGCAGTGAAAAGGCGGTTTTTGCCATTAAACATTTCTCAGAAATTGAGCCCATGACACCTAAGACAGTTTTGCTCTATCTAGTCAGGAAATAGGTTTTCTCTGTTAAAACAGACCAATTTCGACCACCCTGTACAGCATCAATTTACATAATTTTTTTTTGAAATGATCGTCTGCCTACAAAGTCCTTTCAACACTATTTTTGTATTGTTGTATTGCGTATTTTCCTATAAAACCAGTATGTTTTTCTTCAATAACATTTCTGAATAATGTGGTAAATGCGCCCCATATTCTTATAATTCCGCTGGAAACACATCGCGCCATCTAACGGAAAAGGCAGAAAAGGTCTGCCGGGCCAGATAGTTATTTTAGAAATTAGTAGATACTCTGATTAAAGATGCTTTTGAGAATACTTAGGACTTTAAAATGTAATATGATAAAACTAATACTCTAAATTTTAAATCTTGTAAAAAATCTTGTATTTCTGCTTTGGGGTTTAATTCAAAATATATTTAATATTTGTACTTTTGAGAGAAAATGGTAAACGAAGTATGCTTTTTACGCAAAACAACATTTTTGTATTTTTTATGCCCCCTGTATATAAAATTAAATTTTTGATAACGCGAACCTTATTTTTTTTGAAGCAAAAACTTTTATCACTCCAATTGTCCTCTTGTAAAGTCCATCCGCAGACATACTGTATATATATAAATTATGTCATGAATGATACTGGTCCTTTATTGATCCATTAAAATTTAATCGAAGGTATGTTTGATTATATTTAATATTATAACCTGGGACATTATATCTCTGTTCTGTCATTTATTTATAAATATATTTTCTCATTCGAAATAGTAATTATACTACCTATTTGTATGAACTTCAAACTAAGTCATTCGAGTAATAATAATTGTAAATTGATATCATAATAAAGTGTTGGCCGATAACCTTGAAATTAAATCTACAAATCTATAAATGATAACAGCAAGCCTAGTTTATTGTACAATACAATTTTATTTTTATTACGATTATCAATTGTGTCAATTAGTTAGTTGATTGCCCTAAATCGTTGATTTAATTTTTTAAAAAGAAATTTCAAGTGCCATTGTATATAATGAGTAATGATATGAAGTTATGAATGCAATATATAATTAAGCACTTATAAACAAAGTTTATACTGCTTAAATATATAAAGTTTTTCTTCAATATTTTCAAATTTAAAAAAACATTAAAACCATTTGTAGACTTGAAAATTAATTATTATTCAGGGAATGTGATCCAGCTTTATTGCCGTTTTGGCGAAATGTTTTCACTTTCCTCGTAAAAGAGAAGTATTGTAATTATGAAACAATCATCCTCCGAGATTTTTTCAGATCTTTACGTTTCGGGATACATGCCGGAGAACATGTTTTCTGAATTCCGTCGGTCTGTCAGTCTGCCTGTCTGTTCGCGGCATAACTGGAAAACTACTTTCCTGATAGACTTAAAATTGTCGTCAATAATTAAAGACATATGGGGATGAATGGTAACATTTTGGAAAAAACACAATATGGCGAAATAAAATGGCGGCCTAGTCAAATGTTAAAAAAATTATTACTAAAAAATTGCTTATCCAATTTATCACAAGTTTTGCATAAAAACCAAGTATTACGTAGTAATTAATTAGTAAAATTTTGGTAGGAATCCAAGATGGCGAGAAACAAAATGGGGGTTAATAAAATATTTAAAAAATCAGCCTGAAAAAACTACGTAAGAGGTTTATTTCAAATTTTATGCAAGGATTCATTGTGCTATAGAGATGGACTGGTAAAACTGTGGTACGAATTTAAGATGGCGAAACAAAATAGCAGCCAATTGAAATATTTGCAATCATGAAAAACATTCCAGGTTTTACATATCTCATATATTTACGTTTTAGCGTCTCTGTTTTAGAGTCCCTAGATACCAAAAAATATGTTTTATGAATTCCATTTGTTTGTCTGTCTGCCTGTCAGTTCGCCACGTAACTAAACACTACTTGACTGACCTCAAATTTTTGTCAAAAATTAAATATTATGTGGGGATGACCTGGTAATATTTTGTGCCTAGTGAAAAATTATTACTAAAAAATAAATTATCCAATTTACCTCAAATTTTGCACAAAAATCAAGTGTTACCTAGGATTCAACTGTAAAATTCGGTTTTAGAAACCCCCGAATAGGTATCGAAACTATCTCTTCTGGAATAAACAGATTTGTGACGAAACGAGAAGAAACCCAGAAAAGAATTTCGTAGCGGAGTAGGAGTAGGGTCATCGTATACTAAAAAAATATTATAAAAGAATTTCTTTTTTCTGAGTTTACTTCCGTGCTCCAATTTAGGTTTTATCTATTTGGATGCCGAGAAATTTTGTTGAGTGGGTTCGAGCAATGTCTTATCACTATTAAAAAAAAATCGGTAAATTGTTTTACCCGGAACTTCCCTCGTCATGAATCTTTCCTTTTATTAGGAATAGTGAAGGGTGACCCAATTTAGTTTAGTACATAGGCATGTACACATATCTACTGTTTTTTCAAACATTTTTATTGGGCGCCATTTTGTTCCATCATATTGAGTCCTATCAATATTTTACCAGTTTCTACCTATGATACACTTGACTTTTGGGAGTAATTTAAAATAAATTCAATAAGTAGTTTTTACACCGATACACACCGCCATTTTGTTACGTCATGTTGAATTCGTACCGGTTTATCCCCATATCACATTTAATTTTGCTGCAAAATTAAATTCGTACCACAACTTTACCAGTTTATCTCTTTATAATACTTGATGCTTGCACAAAATTTGAAATTGATCTAATAAGTGTTTTTTTTTCAGCCTGATTTTTTAAATATTTTATTATTTTGTTTTGGAATCGTGCCAACATGTTATAACTTTATTCCTATGTAACATGTATGATTTTTGTGCAAAATTTGAGGTAAATTAGGAAATTAGTTTATTAGATACTACCAGGTCATCCCCATATGATAAGACTCTTAATTTTTGACTAAAATTCGAAGTAGTTTTTAAGTTATGCAACGAACTGACAGAGAGACAGACAAACCGACAGATAGCACGACGGAATTGATGAAACATATATTTTTTTGCATTAAGGACTCTAAAACGTGAAGATAAGTAAAACTTGGGAGGGTGATTTTTTTAAGATTACTCTTAATTTTTGACCAAAATTTGATGTCAATCGGATAAGTAGTTTTTAGCTATGCCGCGATCAGGCAGACAGACCGACGGAATTGAGAAAAAATGTTTTTCGGCGTCTAGGAACCCTGAAACGTAAATCTCGGAGACCAACGAGTTCATCGAATACCCCATGCCCCATTAACGTTACAAGTCTGTAGAAGAAAAAACGGACAGCATCAGTAGAATTG
Source organism: Kuschelorhynchus macadamiae (assembly GCA_030620095.1). NCBI lineage: Eukaryota > Metazoa > Arthropoda > Insecta > Coleoptera > Curculionidae > Kuschelorhynchus > Kuschelorhynchus macadamiae. Next base: position 436,465 of record JAUTXW010003709.1, on the reverse strand, counting down.
TTTTCTCGAAACCCAAACTGACGTTAATTAAAGTTTTATTCTTTAAGAGAAAGTTATGAAAAAAAACTGACTAAAAAGCAATATTCAACCATTTTTGAAAATGTTGAATGTCAGTCACTGGATTGTAATTTTCCAAACTCTGATGGTCTCCTTTTTTATATATGGGTTTTATTTTATTGATTTTTAGAGTTGTAGGGAAAGTACCAGTCTCAAAAGATAAATCTATTAAATATAGCAAAGGAGCAGTAACTTATGATATAAGTTTTTTAAGTAAAATTCCAGGTACTTTGTCAGAACCCGCCGATTGTTTGTTTTTTATTTTTATTTTGAATTAAATTCATCCAGAATAAATGGAATATGAAAAATACTTGTTTGATTTTCATTAATAATTGAATTATTTTTAGGGATATTACATTTTTGGAGCATCTGTAAATAATTATTAAATTTGGAATCTATATCTTTAAGATGTGTAACAGAGTTATCGCCATCCTATCATTGTTGCGGCATTCTATTCACTACCGACTTTCCAGGTAGACTGTGAATGGTTTTTATGGAGCTTATGATTAATTACGCGCAAAACTCGGCTCTACAATATTCATAAAGAGTTTGTTTCAGAAGGGGACGCCCTAATATCGAATAATTCTTATGTCATCTGCAAAGTATATTGCCTTCCAAATTCTTGGAATAACCTGATAGTTCATTTTTAGGCAAATTTTTTAGACTTAATAATTTATAAGGCATATTTTTCTTTAGAATCATTTATGTTCTTTTGAGGTTGCTTTAATAACCCCTGACTTTGTATGACAGGGCGATGTTTAAGTTTTTTTATTGCCTATTTTATTATTATGATTCCCTAAAATTATTTAATCGTCATTTCAAACAGATTAAAAGTGAAAAAGTTAACTCGTCTTCTCTGGGACTAGAACCCAAGACCTGGCGCATTCTAGGCAAACGTTCTGATCACCGAGCCACGAATTTTTCTGAAATAATAATTTTGGAAATTTTTCGATAATATTGCACTATGCCTATGGATGAGTGCATTTTGCCCCAGTGCAGGTGCTACAATTCCACTTGTGTACAACTTGACAACAGCCAAGCGGTTTCGATTCAAGTGGATTCGATAGCATATTATTTGCCGATCTGCTGTAGGGTCTTTGACTATTTTTTTTCGTCTTTTCCCAGGTCTATCTATTCAAAACTTGTCTTTGTTTTAGGTATCTAGGGTACCTCTGCAACGCATGAAATAGCTTCGAGCTGTTCCTGGGTTTGCCTATAGCCTTGACTACCTAGGCGAATGTAGATTTCACTCTTAACTCGCTCTCAACTCCCATACTGACTTTGTTCTTTGTACTAGTTGCGATATAGCGTAGATCTCGCGAAAGGCGTTAAACGTTAAACGTCGGTCCGATGAAGTGCACTATTCACCTCCCATTGATCTCTTGTTTGGATTTAGTGAGCCTTAGATGATTATCTGGAAGAATCGCTCTAGTGGACAGGAAAGGGACCTCCCTTTGCAGTCTCTAAGCACAGTAGGCTTACTCTTTACTTTTATTCATGATTTAATGTAATATTAATAATGATATTAACAACAAAAATTGTCGCAATAAATGATTAAGAGCGCTATTGTTGCTACCGTAGCCAAACGGTAATCGCATTGTTTCTAGATAGGTCAATGTAGACAAGATAGAGAAGCACTTAGAGAGATGCCCGATAACGACCTTCGCAACGGATATGGACCCGTATGGTAGATGAATGTACTCAAAGTTTGTTTGATTTACAGGTAAAAACTTACTGAAATTCCCTCCATAGCGGTAATGTACAGAATATGGTGTCAACAACACTTAAATAGATTTTTAGAGTATTTTCGCTGATCTGTATACTTCAGAACTTATCAAAAAGTAGAAAGAGTGAATACAGCTAATGAAAATCCCACACTAGATATCCGAAAACAGGACACCAAAGAACAAAACATCAACTTTATATTACAACACTGTCAGAATAGGCGAACATAGCGACATCGGTGTATGTACAGATAGGCATCAAATAATACCGACAGGTATCTGAAAACTGTCGATAGTTTGCTCCCTGATTTATTTACAGGTAATTCCTTCTCTACGAATATCTCCTAAAACTGTCGCAAGTATTGACAGTATCGGCAGCAATAATCGCCCACTAAAATGTATCCAATATGTTTTACCTTATCGATAGGTAAAATCTATTATCTTTTATCCCTAGTATTGAGGGCGATCGGTAATTTATGATGTAACAGAGCAGCGAGGAGGCAAGAAGGGAATGGACGGCTGCAAATAGAACTTATTTATTAATAGATGCAGCACTCAAGACTTAATCCAGTTTAAGAAAATCCTTCCGATTATCTGGATCAATTCTAAGAAAGCCTTCGATACAACACCGAATGATTATTATCGCGCCTGCTAAGAACACTTGTACCCTCACCCCTACTACGATGCATTGAATAACTTATGATTCCGTTGAAATCAATATTTTTCATAACATGTTTATAAACAAAAGTACAAATAGAACCTATTGTGTTAAAAAGGATTCCTCCCAGATTTACAGTAACCTTTAAAAGTGATGCAAGAATATATCAGAGATTGTAACTTTGGAATATGGGCTAGACTAATGTGCGGTGCTTAAGCATACTAAGACTAGATATACAGACAAACCAGAAATGCAGCATTTAACCGACAGAAAGATTCATCGGCGTTTGTAGTTGCACGAAATCTATACATACACGAATTTCGACCAAACCAAATGATGACTCTTTGTTTCAAGTACAGGCAATGCCTTCGAAAAATAAGAAACTCAGAATTTTCCCGAGCGAATAAGTTAACTGCCACGAATATGCTTGCGATTCCCGTGATTTTTTTTAGCATTTTAAAATGTAGACAGGACAAGCTACGAAAACTAAACGTATTGATACGGGAGATGATGCTGATTAGAACCATTCATCCATGCTCATCGTCACGTGTATCTTTCTCCCCGTCACCAGGTAGGAGGAAGCTAGCTCTAAGCTTAGAGCACTTGCACAATATGATATTGTTGAGTTTTGCCTGTAAAGTAGCCAATAGTGCAGACCAAATGTTATAGCTAGTTCGTGATCACGAGATTGCTGGTATAGGGGCTTTTCCCTTCAAGAATACAAGCAGAGATCGGATGAACTTGGATTCAGATTTTTGATGGATACTGACAATACACAGTCCCTTAAAAGACTAGAATTTCGAGTTGCGAAAGAAAATATTAAGAGAACAGAACAACAGGTACTTTTGAACGATCACGTCAGCAAACGACAGCACGGGGTATTCTATAAGAATACCGACTCCTTAGACTTTGCCAAAAAGCTTACCTTGGCTTTTAATGATCTGCTGGATGAAAGTCTGAGACCGAAAAATTATTGCTAGCGTGCCAAGACGGCGTTATTAATACCTTAATACATCATAGCCACTTCTTAGACGTCGCTCGCTGACACTAAATGCAGGACATGTTATCAACACTCAGATGCATCTCTTATCCGCATGCCCAGTGTATGCCAGCGCATCACGCACTTATAGATTGCTCTCCGGGTGGCACATAAGCACAATGCACCATGTTATGGTCAATGCAAACTAATCTGCTGCTCTGATAATCTCCGACTGTGCGCAGGTGCGATTTGCCAAACCTGACTGAAACGTGGTATAATATATTATTTTATTATAAGGCGGTATCCTAAATGAATAAAGAACTTTATTTCTTAAGTAGAGCTATATTTTGATAATATAAATCAAATATATATGAAGTAGTATATTTATATGTACCACGCGTACATAAAGTCTTGCACAAATTCGATTATTCGGGTAATAAATTTGGAAAAAACGCTGAAACATATCAAGCAATTTCTTAAATTGCACGTTTTTTGACACTTATAATATTTATGCAGAATGTCCCATGTAGAAGAAATAATTTTTTCTATAAATTTGTATTAATTAGATACTTAATACAATCTTTTCTTCCAGATTACAACTATTCCATTGGGCCTCCTATATTGAAAAATGGCTAAACAAATCAACAAAAACCATACCATAAGTAATGTGTTAGAGAGAGAAATGATTTTAAATGCCTTTGTATAAGAGGGAATATTCTCTTTGCTTCTAATGATACGGTTTTTATTGATTTGCTCCACAATTATTTTTCAAGATAGATATATAAATTTTGGTATATTTTTAATTTGAACGAAATAATATTTTCAAATATCTAATATATAAAGAAATCAATCAAGGCATCATTTTTTCTAATTTTTTCATTCTGTATAAAGAGTATAAGTGCCAAAAAAGCGCCACTTAATAAATTGCTTTACGTATTTTAGTATTTAAAAAAATTGCCTGAATTTTAATCGAATTCTGCACTAGGTACCTTGTGGACGCACTATATACATAAACAGTAAAAATATATTAATGACCTGCGCCATGTGATCTTGTATTTCGCACATTTTTTCGTACACTGGAAGCTTAGCCTTCTTTTGGCGGTACTGCTTGATACGTTGGCAAGCGGACGTCCACATTCTAATTTTTTACTGCCTTTTGTGACACCAGGTTTTCTTCTGGCTACTTATGTCGGTTGTACAGGAATGGCCGCTCCAGACTGGTGTCTTAGCGCTATGGAATCTCCAAAAGTACTTAAATATGAATCCCAGCTTTCTCTGTGTTTTACCTTTTCCAACAATAATCAATCTGGATATCCACGACATACACTCCATTGTCTTTTTCACTAGGTACTTTGAAGCAATATTTTTCTAGCTACCATTTATTTCGAGAGATAAGCAGTTTTATTAAGTTGTGCTTTGAGGGTGGAAGCAAAGTCAATAAGTGCAACAACATTGTACGTTTTCCATCTTCTCAGAACTTATATCTTTGTATAAAAGGATGCTAATCTCAGAGAAGTTATTTGTCTGGTTCACGTGTGCTCTAGCATCAGGATAACACAGACACCAACTTTCGAGATGATTTCAATATGTGTTTATATAGTTTAGTCAGTGAACGTATTTTTTTTGTAACCTTGTCAGAAATGGGTTCCTTATAGACATCCTCTGCTTCTAGCATGGATGCAGTGGTGCAGTGTGGGGCGATTCTTCTTTTAAAAGTGCCTGTTTTTGTGCCAAAGCCATCTGCATATAGTTTGTCCAATGTGAAAATAACAAAGTAGCAATTTCGCTGTTAGGAATACTTGCCGTCACTGTCATCGACTATAAAGAGTTTCGGCGTACCTTGCCCACCGAATGCAATATTATCTATTTGACAAGATGAAAGCCTATTACATAATATGTCAAATTCTGCCACTGGTTATGATAATGGCAAGAGGTACATCAGCTACAATACTAACACTTAACATAAACGTAATTGAACTATGTTCCGCATCGCAAAAGGCAGTGCTATCTACAACAAAAATATCACTTGCAATTGCTAACTGATGAGTTCTTCATTAAAGTTGTCACAATAAGAATAATAAAAGGTTCTTTTTAAACCTCTACAAATACGCCCAATTTTGCATGTTCGCCTTGTTTCGCTTTCAATTTCTAAAATAATAAATTATGAAATTCTAAAAACAGTTTAAATTTAGTAAGTAAACTTTTACCTCCAAAACTCTCTACCATCATCTGGACCTAAATGCAAGTTTCGGCAACTATCATACCAATATCTAACTGTTCGATATTCCGGATTCACCCTATAGCCTTTAGACAAGTTCTTTCGTCCATTTCCCGGTCCAATTTGGAAATATGATAACCAGTGGCTTCAGCAATACCTAATCCATGATCAAAATACGATTTCAAAAGCATTCCAGTATTAATTGTAGAAGGTAATGAACCGAGTGTATCTGCAGTATCTAATCTGTGGCTATGATCAATCTTGATTGTAATTACGGTTGGTAAACTATCCTACAAAAACATCTAGCTATAAAAGTAAACATACTTATTTTATTCACATTTTTAGTAGATAGAAATGGAATGTAAAAAAACCCATGCTGTTTTTGCTTGTCACAAAATTACATATATTCGCGATCGCGTCAAATCTTAACAAATAGTCAGTGTCACTCACGTGGTGAAGATACTTAATTTGTTAGTCCACTCAAGGAATTCTTAAAATTATCGTTTTTTTTTTAAACTCAAAAAAATTTGTTTTTTTTTATTTATTTATATCACCAAGAATCTTTCGTGCCAAAATAGTTACTATTTTTAAAAACTAAAGTTGTGGAGCAAAATGAAATATTTTTTGAAATGGAACACCCTATATTTGACATGATATTTCGATTCTACTAGAAAAAGTAAGAATTTTTTATGTAACATACCATGTGCCTAAATTCAATTGGGTTTCAATTATTCAAGTTTGAAAAATAAGAATTTCAAGACTTAAACGGCTGTAAAACCTGTACAATTTAACTTAGTTAGAGCAAAATGGATTTTACATTTTGATCTTAGTTTTAATAGTTTTTGTTATGGTATCAAATGTCAGTTTAAAAGGAAAATAAAATTTTTCTATTTTTTTTAAATTGATTTTTTTAAATCTTTGCTCTCCTTCAAAATATATACCATCAGAAAGACCACAAACAACTAAGAAAGAGAAGTTTTAAAGCCTTTCAAAATCTGAAATTTTCAGTTATCAAACGTGAATAATTTAAAAACCATTAAATATAGGCATATGAAATGTTACATACACAGATTAGTTTTTCTAGTAGAATCGAAATATCAAGTCAAATATATAGGGTATTCTGTTTTGCGCCACAACTTTTTTGACACACCCTGAATAAATAAACATATTTTACCAAGAAGCGCAAGTTAACAATAAACAACTTTTCAACACTAAAAACCCACCCTGTATGTAAAATACCTTAATATGTTGATGCGTTTTTTTAGTTGTGTGGTTAATTTAATAACAGTAGAAATATTGGCTCTATACTCCATATTCTTCGATTTTCGATTAATATTCTTTTTCTTTCTGTCTGAAGTATGATTATCCTCATAATCTTTTCTCAGTCGAACAGCTGTTGAATCATATCGGCGGTCCTGTAATAATAAACTATCTTGTGAATGAACAAATACTTAAAGTTTATATGGTCTTCAAATGCAGTATACTTGTATATATCAAATTTTAAATTGTCACTTTATGCGTTTGCTTTAACAGTTTAAGCGTGTTCTCTCCGATAAAACATCATTAAACATTTTAAAAAAGCATTCTATACGAAATTTATAATCTACATAAGTATAATCCTATATACACTAAAAATGGCAAATAATGTATAACATAACAAGACTTTTACATAGGTATAGTAAGTGGCAAATGTTTAATATAACAAAAGCTAATAAGATAGGTAAGTGAAAAACTATAAAAATGGAGTCCCATTTTAGTTTGCATCTGACTATTTTTTATACTTCGTATACTTTTATACCCAAATATGGTAGAGTGCTATCTGCTATCTTACGTGGACCAACCTGTACATAATAAAGTTACGTCAGCGCCTACATGAGCTCAAGTTGGCAAAAGCAATGAATGAAAATATATTTCACAATATAAGTATTACAGCTACATATTATAGTTTTATTTTCTGAATCTTTGATATTTGTCATAGCATTTTCAACTCTAAAAGAAACCAACATCTTCGTTAAGGAGCGGGATAAGCGTTCCAAGTACCTGGAACTGCTTGGCGAACTTTTTTTATTATTTACTATTTATTTCTAAATTCTATTCCTAAAAAGTGAATGAGTAACTGGTATTAAGGCCTCTAATTTACAATAAATCAATCTTGCACTAATTTAGTTCTTAACATAGTTTGTGTTCTACTCTTATTACATTTGAGATTTTATGTGTGTGTCAAATATGAAATGATTTTAAGTACTGTTTTAAGTTATGACATAGTTACTAATTTTCTTAACTCTAGTAATCTTAATATTTTGGTAGGCTGTTGAAAGTTTGTATGCTTCTGTAAAGTGGAGAATTCCGAAATTGTTTACATATCTAACTATCTTCTATCTTCTTTTCTTAACGGATTAAAGAAATTTGTCAGCAGTTCGTTCATAATCGATTTTTGTTTTCATTTTTTCCATTTCCGTAAATTTCTCGGTTTTGCTTCCACTTACCCCACTTTTTTCTTGGCTTTTGCAACCACAAAACTCACAGTTTACAGCTATAAAAATCGCAATTTACAGAGTTAAATGTATGTAAATATGTTTTCCCGTGAAATTTCCTTTGCAAAATTTAGTTTTCATATTTTTTAGTTTACTTTATTAGCTGTTATCTTGGTTGACAAATACCAAATAAAAATTAATACGCAACGGATTAATTAATTCAAGAAGTATTTCACGAATCGATTTTTTTATTTCCATGTTCTCTTTTCTCAAAATCACCCCATAAAAGCGACTCATGGCTGTTAAGAAGCCTTTTAAGTGGTTCAATAAAATCAATAATTGTGTCACTTAAATAATTAAGCCTATAATTACTGGTGACGTCATAGCATATAATAAAATTTCGATAATATTTAGATTAAATTTTCTGTTTACATTTTATGCATAAAAAGAAGATTTGGCATTTATCAAAATTTTATTCTTTAATATGGCAATAAATTCTACATTAGCATTTGTGAGCTTAAATTTTTATTAGACATCTCTGATTTATTTAACCGCAATTATTATTCAAGTGGTAGTGGAAGTAGTAAGATAGAGGGGACAGGTCTAGCAACTAGGATTCGTGTATTTAGGTTGGGTCGCATTTTTTGTGCTTGTCTGCAGTAGTTTATCTTTAAATAATTTTTCTTCGTTTTTTTCCTAGGCCTATCTCTTCAGAACCGTTTGCGGACAATATTATTTGTCCAGACCACGTTTTGGACTCGAAAACTGGATCGTCAATTCTCGTTGTACTCGACATGACAGACCTGGGAGGCGTAAAGTTAAACCACTGCACAGCTTAGAGCGCTGAGGTGCTCTGGGCTTTATAGCTATTTCTATATTGGCCAGACCAATTCTATAATGGCCATTTGTCTGGCCATTATAGAGATAGTCACAAACAAAGCCCAGAGCGCCTCACAGCATACCGCGCCCTGTACTGTAAATTAATTGCCGCTTACAAATATAAGGAAAATCGGGTACTTTCGGAAATCTTCGAAAAACAAAACAAAACCAAAATTTTATTTTTTCCAGAGGTTATTTACAAAGGAAATGCAAAGAAAATGTTACTTGAACAATGGCACTTTTTGTCCTTTATAAAATGACATAATCAAATTTAAAATCTGACCTCTTGTTTTTGAAGTAACTTCATCAACTTCATTTGTAACCGATTTCAAAAAGGAGGAGGTTGTTAATTGGACCCTATGTTTTTTATTTATGTATGAATAATAACTCCGCGACGCACATTGTGTTGAGTATATGGTAGGCTGGGACAAAATCTTTGAACCTTAGCAAATAAACTCGGATGGTATAAGATATATTAAGAAGACAAAATGAAAATAGTTTAACAGGAAACCGTTAACTTAATTTTCAATAGGGAGAAAAATGACGCATATTTAGGAAATAAATGATATAAAATTAACTAACTGGAGTTACCAGTATCGCTATCAGAATTCTCAGAAATTTCTGTTAAAATATCAGAGTTATACATTTGTATCTAAATGAACTAAATAATTATCAACATTCCTATTTAACAGTCTGTATTTGTGTTTGTTCGTGAAGATTTGCGAGTGTGATTTAGTCTTTGTTTTCTAACCTCCGTCCGTATGCCTCGCCTCTAAAACATTTTCTGATAATTTTCATATAGGGATATCAAAAGACCTGATTATATCGCATCCGTGTATCAATCATTTATGTAAGCTGCTGGGTATATAATAACAGCTTTATAATCGCAAATACAGATCTCTAGTTTGATTAATTAAATCACCAAATTTGTTGATATTAATTTTGCGACTACTAGCGAATACGGAGAGGAGAGTATAAAATTTGTTAACCAAAATGACATTTGTTCCTATAATTTCCGAACTAATGCTGGAATTACTACTGAATCTCCTTGCAGTATTTCCATCATTACTTGATCCATACCCTGGCTTCGCCTTGTTAACTATAAGGCCTAGTTTGTCTTAAATTCACTCTGTATTTTTCTTTTAATATTTTCGAATATTTCTTTATTTTCGCCATGTTTTAAAGGTAATCTGTATGCAATATGAAGTAAACATTCGAAAATTTTAATCCATAAGTTCATGGTAGATAAGCTGAATCGGTATTGGTCTTTAGTGGGAACTTTCTCCATTACTTTATTAGTGTTCATTTCTTTAGGGGTAACTCCACAGATGTAACATTTCATGGTAGCATTGTAACGAAATAAAACCTACTACCACCTAACATTGTAAATATCATGTTATATTTGACATTGAAATAAATTAATTGTACATCGATATGAAGAAAGTTCACCAATAAATGAATTAAGTTTAGTTTCTTCACGTTTAATTAATTCTGAATTTTCCTGGGAAAATATAAATTTTATTGGACGATAGTAAAATATTGAAAAGGGACGCATATTTATCCAAATACTGCTTCCATCATCATCACCATTAATTAAACATAAAGGAACAAATGCTTTCAAAAACATAAAATCATCGGTATTGCCATTCTTTGTAAATTTTTGTTTATAAATACTATGGCCCGAACTGCCGTCAAAACCACATTTACACCTTAACGTTGTATTCAGATTTTTGGATATTTCAAAACAATGTAAAATACTTTTTGCGGTTTTATCCAATATTTCCTGTAAATTTACCTCAGTTGATAATTCAGTTATGATATTTTTATTTAACAAAAATACTTTTTTAGGTTTTCTGAGTGTAAAGACAAAGGGCCGTTCTTGGCGAACATGCAGGCGCAATATTTTGGGGGCGCAAAATCGGCGGTCCTGTAATAATAAACTATCTTGTGAATGAACAAATACTTAAAGTTTATATGGTCTTCAAATGCAGTATACAATATATCAAATTTTAAATTGTCACTTTATGCGTTTGCTTTAACAGTTTAAGCGTGTTTTCTCTGTATAGGAAACCTTCATGTGTCGACACTCGGCATGTCGCGAACATAGGATACCGCGGACAGCCTTTGCGTCGCGATCGGCCGCTAGCTTTTAGGGAAGCTAAAACTTTAAGGAATTTTTTAAAAACTATCAGCCAAGAATATCAATTGAAAATAAAATATTTGAGGCTATAGATCATACTAAAATGATTAATGAGCTTGCGGCTGTCAAAGCCAGACGTGTTCTATTTTAATTTATAAGTTCGCGTTTTTAAGTAGCTTGTGAATATGCAGGGTTATTCAAACTTTAAGTCCCTGGCTTATAACAGGAAAAGTAAACATTTAAATGCCCATGTGGTTCATAGAATCTAAATGGCACTAGGTAGGGTAATTTTTTTTGTATATTAAATAATTGTAGCATTTTTTAAAATGGCGGAAATGACGTTGAAAAAGATTTTATTCCATTAAGACACCATTTTTTTTTATTTCTAAAGTGATTTCCGCCATTTTAAGCAAGGCTGAAATTAACTAATATGCCCACAAAAAATGTACCCTACCTAGTTCTTTTTATATATTCCATAAGCCATATTTGCATTTAAATGTAAAAATCCTATTATAAATTATGGAGAAAAAGTTGAATCACCCTGTACATTTATTAAGTTTATTAAGAAATTTTTGTCCCTTCATATATTTTTTTGAATTTATTGTCGTTGTTTGTTTGTGTTATTTTTATTTGTTTCTCTTGTAAATGTTATTTTTAGCTTATTTTTTGTTGTTGTTTAATTTTGTACTAATTCAATAAAAAAATATATTTTTGATTTCTGTCTTTTTTACTTTTCGAATTATTTCAGGCTGCTTTTAGGAAAATACCTGTTTTTTTTTTAAATTTTTAGAACCCCTTTTTCACGCATGTGTTATACATATTTTAATATTCAAGGGGCGCACCAAAAAATCCTGCATGTAGGCGCCAGACACCCCAAGAACGGCTCTGTAAAGACACTAGGAAGTCACCATGTTTCTTTTAGATAAATCTAAATCCAAACTTTTAACAAGATTTTTGAAAGCGACAACTGAGCCGTAAACGACAGCTCGGCCTTCGAATTTGTAGCTGCAAGTTGTTCAACTCTTCTTTTTTTCTTTTTATGCGAAAGTTCATCAGCGAATTTTAGGGGCTTACCGCGAAAACAACTTAGACTTAAAACAGAACCTGGAAGTGATATTTCCTGCTCAAGCCACAGTTTGTGCCAATTTTTGAATATGGTGTTTTTTCTACCAGATTCCCTCCATTTTTATCTAATTTTGAGGCACACATATTCAACAGATTTTTGCAGATTACTGTTAGTTTTATCTGGATCATCTTCAAGTCCCAAGAAATTTTTATTGCGTTAAAACACACTTATACTTCTTGTTCTCGTCGGCAGAAAGCCATTGTTCAAAAATATCAGAACTTCTGATATTTGAAAGTCGCAGTTAGTCGCAGCCAAATTACGTAAAAATTACATCTTAATACTTCAGATTGATGTTTAAAATAAAGCACTAAAAGGTGTGGTGTGGGTGAATTTTTTAGATATTTTACTTTTTATAATGTCTTTAAAATGATTTAAAATTTTCGTAGTAGACAATGTACAAGGATAGTCATTAACAATAAGGACTATAACAAAACCAAGATATTAGTTTAAACTACTTAGCTTTAAGTATTGTTTGCACAAAATATGATGACGAAAATTTCAAGTAAGAATATGTGACAAGATATTTAAATTAGTTCTTAAAAAACGTGGAATAACTGATAAAAATGTTGATTTACGAGAACACTATGTTTGCATGCGCCTGTCAGAAAATTGACACCATTTGACATATCTTGAACAAGTGATAAATCAAGGCCAACTAACTGTTGTAATTCCTATGAGTGCAAAACCATAAAAGGCGATACCTGATTTTTCGATTTTTGTCCATTGACGAACGCACTGTGCGACGGTTTAAGCACTTTGAATGAAGTTTTTAGGGATTATTCAGGATATTACCGGATTTGTCCCATAGCAAGCATATTTAAATAATGGTGGAATGACGCCATTTTCAATTATTTAAACGAGAGCCGGAGATAATATATATATATATATATATATATATATATATATATATATATATATATATATATATATATATATATATATATATATATATATATATATATATATATATATATATATATATATATATATATATATATATATATATATATATATATATATACATATTGCATTTACCATATCATCAGGAAAAAAACACATGTTAATATTGTGTTTCATATAGTTTTCAGGGTTTTTAATGGCACACGGACGAAGTTTAATTTCACTCATGTTTTTCTAGGACCTCCTAAATTTTAACCTAGATTTAAGCTTTAAAACTTAAAACTAAAAGGAAAAAGAACTAAAAAGGATGAAAATTTGTTTTTATCAAAGCACTAAAAAGTAAAGAATAATATTTTATCTTACATTGAAAATTCCAGTGTCGTTTCACTTTTGTTCCAAAAGTCGGTGTCAAAGTTATAAAGACCGTATCTATTTAATGTGGTATATATACACAATATATAAATGTCTTTGTTAATAAGTTATTAAGAGTCATTTTGACGCTGACTTCCTAATTTAAATTTTCAATAAAGAATAAAATATTTTTTACTATTTAGAGCTTATTTCAAGTCGGTTCTATTTTTTATATTTTTTTTTATTTTTTAACGCCGTCTTGAATTAGTAACATTACCTTTAAATAGCCATTGTCCTTCCTAAATCAACGATGAGACACATAATTTACTGTGGTGATGTTTACGACTTTGTTGCTTTATAAGCCATTTATTAAAAATAATTAAATCTACTATATAACTTTATTTTAAAAAGGATTATCTTCAGTGAATTTATTCGATTGAATAAGAAAATTCGAGCCTTCTTTCATTGTCTCCCGTTCTAAACTTTTGGTTTACATCAATGTTATATGACTTATATATATTAGAGTTTAAAGTTCCCCAAATCCTCATTTTCCGTTTGTTCATTGCATTCGAAAAAGGGGCTATCATTAACCTTAAAAAAATAACGAGAAATTAGGAGAATGTGCGTATTTTATTATTTACTTGCGACTATTCAACTCATTAAAAATAAACCAATCATAAAAGGACTTTCATTTTATAGACTTTTTCGCTAGCGGGGAGATATATGCAAAATGGCGCGTCTAATAAAAATAAGCGGCTCCAAAGAAGGTTCATTTTCCAAGTAAAAAAATTAAAAGTTAAAGGGGGTTAAAGTGAAATTGTAAAACTGTAATCTTTAATTTATACTAAAAGGGTGATGAGTTGCTGCTGCTCTTGTTAAATCCATGTCACAACAGCTTGATGTTTTTTAAGGGTATGTTTAAGCATAAGTAGCAAAAACACATAAAAAACACGAATCTTTAAATTTTGGTTTGTCGTTAATTAAATATTTGTATCTAATAAATATTTGTTTTATTTAGCTTTAAAATAATTAAGATATGCACGGTATTAAAAAAACCGTTATTTAAAGACAAGGCCGTATTGAAGAAAAAAATGCACTGATGATGTAATTTGGGTATCGAAACATTAGCAGGTATAATGTCTGATACATTGTTGTTTTGAGGAGGCCAAAGACTGTTTAAAAATGAGGTTACTAATCCGATATTTAAACAAATTAGATTGATGAAGGACAAAAAGTGCCGATGTTAAAGTGTGATTTATTTCGAGTTCCCTTTGTAAATTACGCCAGGAAAAAATAAAATATAAAATTTCAGTTTTAGCTTTGTTTCGGACATATTCGAAAACACTTTTTTTTTTAAATTTGTAATTCATCAGTCAAAATTACAAAAAGTTAACGAAATTCTAATTTCGCGTTTTTCCATAACACTGAATTTGACAAATTCTGAGTTCAGCAAAAAATGTACTAGATATTTTTCTAAATCTAGAACATACGGTGAATTTTAATGGCTTGGATTAATTTTTACTTCCTTCGTAAAAGGGAAATACTGTAAAGACGCCGAAGAACATGTTTTCTCAATTCCGTTGGTCTGTCTGTTCGCGGCCTAGCTAAAACTACTTACCCGATTAAGGGACACTTGGGGATAACCTGGTACCATTTTGGTAAAAATCCAATATGGTAAAACAAAATAGCGGCCCAGTGACATGTTAAAAAAATTATTCAAAAATTACTTATCAGATTTTGTACAAACATCAAGTATTATGTTGAAGCAACTGGTAACACTTTGGTACGAATCCAATATGGTGGAACAAAACAACGTTTTAATAAAATATTTATAAATTCAGTCTGAAAAAACTACTTAATGGATTGATTTCAAATTGTGTGTCATAACTATATGTGGTACAGGGAACTAGTAAAGTTATGGTACCAATTCAAGATGGCCGAACGAAATGGCGGCCAAATAAAATGTTTGTAATCGTGAAAAAATCACCCTCTCGAGTTTTACTTATCTTCACTTCACACTCAATGTTAAAAAAATAACTATCTAATTTACCTCAAATTTTGCACAAAAATTAAGTGTTACATAGAAATGAACTGGTAACAGTATGATAGGAATCCATGTTAGCAAAACAAAATAGAGGCTTAATAAAATATTAAAAAAATTAGCTTGAAAATACTACTTATTAAATTAATTTCAATTTTTGTTCAAGAATAAAGCGGGATATAGAAATATACTGGTAGAGTTGTGGTACGAATTAGGAATGGCGAAACAAAATGGCGGCCAAATAATTTTTTTTAGAAATCAACGTTAAAAAATCTCGTTCAATCGACTTTAAATTTTGCAGAAAAATTAAATGTCGAAATGGGACAAACTGGTACGAATTCATTGTAACACAATGTAAAAACTACTTATTGCATTTATTTTAAATTATGCCCAAAAGTCATGTGTGGCATAAGTATAAAGAAACTGGTAAACTATTGGTAGGAATCCAATATGATGCAACAAAATGGCGCCCAATAAAAATTTTTGAAAAGACAATACATAGTTACTGTGACTGTGTACTGAACTAAACGGGATCACACTTCACTATTCCTAATAGGAAAAAATCATAACGAGGGAAGTTCCGGGTAAAGGAAATTTACCGATTTTTTACATTATATTTATGACAACTTAAACAGAACTTATTTGTCAGACTTGCATTGTCTTTAGTGTTGATTTCTTCACGATTCGACTAATAGAGTATCTCTAGCCGTTATGAAGTACAAACTGTGACAAACTAAAAGCTAATCTGCTTATATACTAGTTGTGGGCAATGCTGGCCACTAGTGACGGATCTTGGGAGACTCGGTTCGACCAAGTGAAGGCGTTTCAATGATTGAAAATGTTTGCTGAAAAGGCCATTTCTTCTTTGAATTCTCCTTCTCGTCAGTTCTGTTCTTTGTGCGTAATTTTGGCTTCAAGCATCTGTAGGATATTGTTATATTATACCAGCATGCTCGGCAATATCCGTCTTGATGTCTTGAAAGAAGAGGCCTCTTTGTTTCGTCTATATAATATTCATCCCACACCGAGGGATGCGCAGATGCCAAAATTTTGTACTTCATAATTAATTATTTAGGTAGTAAAAGTATTTAATAGGATTAAAAATATTGAAAAAAGTATTTAGAGGAAATTAAAAGTATTTAAAGACAACCAAAAGTGTTTAAAACTTATTAAAAGTATTGAATTGTATTTAATTTATTTAATGGATATTCAAAATTACAAAATAATATTACCAATACTAAAAGACAATTACAATATTAGGATTAGTAAAGAGTATTAAATTGAAATAAAAGAGGCATTAAAAAAAAGAACAGCTACTTTTCTGGTATATTTGGTCATAGTTTTAGTAATGATTTTCTTAAGACTTAAAAAAAACTTAGAGAGAAAATAAATGCTTATTAAATTTATTTTCACATCCTGTCATTATTCGGAAAATAACCTGCCGAATAATAGTTTTCTTATTAACCAAGATTGTAATTTCAGTTTTTTTATAGGCAAAACATGCAGATTTAGTTTTATAGATAAATAAGTTCTGTTCTTTGTTTTTATAGAAAAACTAATATGCTAAAGTATGTTCTGAAAATTTGCTTTAAATTTAACTATATAACCTTTGTCTATTTTCACAACAAAATTTTTATTTTTATTTTCAACTCTCAAAATCTCCCGGCACGCGATGACTATTCATTTTGAACAGAGAAATTCAAAATTAATAGATACAATTTTAAATCATTCCGAAACAGGTTTTTCAGTAACTATTGAAAAAGTTTTTAACACAAAAATTGATTTAATATGTTATTTGTGCCAAAGAAAAAAAACATCATAACATATTATTTTTACTACATATTAGTGATATTTTAAAAAATCCTCAAATTATTTTTAGATGATTATTTTTAAAAGTTAGCGAAGAAAAATCTTCTTAAAGTCCCATTTAGTTCAAGAGTTTACAAAAAGCTAGAAATATGTTATTTCTTGTTCTTTAATTAGTTTGTGTGAGGGTTTGGTATTAGCATATACAAAATTAATGATTTTTATAATTAATAAAATAAGCATAGAACCTAAAAAAATTAAACCTGACTACCTGAACTACAAGAATGAAACTACATTTTAAAGCATTTTTTCTTTTTTAAATTATGTTTATTTGTTCCAGATAATTTAGTACCATGTTTATGGAAAATAAGAAACTCGTGCCACCGGACGGAGGATGGGGGTGGATTGTGGTTATTGGGGTTAGCGCTGTTAATGTAAGTATCATTATATTTAATAAGTGTTATTATGATTAGGGAGTTCTTTAAAATTGGTCTTATGGCATTCAATGCCACATTTTGTGGGCTTGCGTTAAACAATTTTAAAAACTGTCTTTTGTTTCTTTGTTACTCAGTAATTAAAGTTTCGCCCGCTTTGCCATCAGGTGGATTACCAAACTTGGATGGGCGATAGGCCCACTATAATTAAAAATAGACCTAGATAAATTCAAACATCCAACATGTCTTCATGTCAAATGGCTTCAAAATCGCGGATTAAACACATATTATTTCAAACCGCTCAGGTGTTTGAACATTAAACCAAACTATTCTTGCACTTAGTGGACTAAAGCGTCTCTAATTTGTCATATTTTAAGTTAAGGGAGTTTGACTTGATCATGCTTTTTCTCCATTCTAAATCCCAGTTTAGCCTTTTCTCTGGCCCATAAAAATCGATTGGTGCGTTGAGGTGGTGAAAGTCGAGGGCATACTGCACATCGCCTGAATGCTTTTTTTAAAACTAACTTTGGAAAAGCTTAATTATAACTTTACCGTTATAAATTGTTCATAAACAGTGTAAAATGTATCTTAAATTGTCTGTATTTAGAGTTCTTCTTATCGTGCGGCTCGAGACAAGAATTCCGGTGTCTCTTCTCCAAATATCATTGATTTTCATCGAATTCCTTTTTTTATTTTGACCATTGCTAAGACGGTATTCAACGGCACCCCTTTCTTGAAATCGTTGGCAGAGTCGGGAAACTGTACTGCAAGCGACATTGTACAAATACAGTGGCCGTCTCTTAACAGTCTGTAACAAATAATTTTTGCTCTGTTACTTAACCTAAGCATTATTTTTTGTCATAGTTAAGCTGGTAGATATAAAAATGAAAAGTAATTATTATTTGACAAACGTCAAAAAACTATCATGGCCTACTCCGAATACTAATATAATTTTGCAAGAACATTCTAATCTGGTTAGTGGTAGGTGTACCATGCTAAAATTTGTCATAATTGAAGAGAAATTTCCCTTTTGCCACTAAAGCCTTATTAAATATTAAATTTTAAGTGGGGAATTGTTTAGGTAGTAAAACACTATATGGTGCTATAATATTTTCTAAAATTTTTATGTAAGTTCTATTTCCTTTCTTGTTTTTATCAAAACTCCTACATATCTTCCATAATTATCAATCTAACATAAAGATAAAAAAATTATTTCGAAATTTTTAACTAAAGGTAGGTACCAAAAACAACAGTAATATTTAATTAGTGTCTTTACAGCACATAGTCGAACATAAGCTTTAAGAAAAGCCAGCATTTCAAATAACTTTCATTTTTCCTTAACGATTTGTTTACGCGAGTTCCACTATTTGTGTTAAAGCAGATAATATGTAATGTTTTTTAATAGATGTTAGACAAAATTCAAATAAATAAGAGGAAATGCGAAATGTCAGTTAGTTTTTCCAACAAAGTAAGACAACACGCAATAACTTCCTCAAAATAAAAAAACATAGTCGAGGTGTGAATAAAAATAAAACCTGCTTTTATTATTCGGGTTTTTATGGGATTATTTAAATATTTGTTACTTTATAGGAAAAAATTAACTGATATTTTACACCTTTTGATTAAATTATCTGAAACATTCCATATGGGGTTTTGATGAAACCAAAAAAGGACGAATAACGAAGTAGGCCATGATTGTCATTTCGTATTTTTTTGACGTTTGTCAAATAATAATTAATTTTCATTTTTATGCATATTGGCTTTAAGTCTGGGTTATAGATTGAAAACGTTTGCGTCTTGCGTCGCCGTTTGCGCTGTCCTTGAAGTTTACTTAACGCAAAGCAATGGGTACGGTTATATCTTAGCCGCCATACGTTTGAGTTTCCGCTAGCCGTCGAAAAGATGGCGATCTTTAACTTTGCCGGAAGCGGCTGTCGAAAATGAACGTTTGCGTTAAGCTGCAACCAATGAAATTGCTGGATTTTAGAAGGCCTTTTAAAACGTTTGTCCTCCGTAATAAATTTGACATTAATATATACACACAATATACTCGTCATTGTCTTTAAATTTAAGAAAATGCTTGTAGGAGTTTTGAGTATTTCCACCCCAACTAACAGGCCGAATTGGCCATCTTATTTGCCGCATTCGCTTCAACAACTTTACAGCTACGACACACATTAATATATCAACAATGCCTAGTCTTTACTAGGCATCATTACTATGATTTTGATTATCCATGCTCACCAAATTAAAAAAGAACGGACATAAACTGAAAAACAAGCAAGACAAAATTGCATCACACAAAAATTCGATAAATATAAGCATTAAAGTAAGGTTAGTTTCACAGGCGACGTATAGCGCAAACGTTTTCAGTCTATAACTCGGGTTAAGAACCAGCGTAAACACTTAGCTCAAACGGACGACGCCAGACGCAAACTTTTTCAATCTATAACCCACACCCTGACAAAAAAATGCCTCGTTTAAATAACATAGATACAATTAATTGTTTGAGATTATTAGGAGACGGCTACGGAGTTCATAATATGGCCAATTTGTATAATGTTCCGTTTAGTAGAATTACCCGACTACACCAACGGTTTCAAGAAAGGGGTGATGTTGAAAACCGTGTCAGCAAAGGTTGGCCAAAAAAAATACCGCTACAACAAGAAAATTAGCTACTTAGATTAGTGATGCAAATCAACGAGATTTTCAGAATAGACACTGGAATTCTTGCCTCGAGCCGCACCATAAAAAGAACTCTAAACACAAACAATTTAAGGTAAATTTTACGTTGTTCATAAATAACTTAAAATGGCCAAGTTATGATTAATCTTTTACAGAGTTAGAATGTAAATTTTTAAGTATTTAAAAAACGTTCAAATTGTTTTTGTTTTCTTCTAGAGCCAGACTATGTGCAGTATGCCCCCGACTTTCACCAAGTCATCGCACCAATCGATTTTTATGGGCCAGAGAAAGCCTAAATTGGGATTTAGAATGGATAAAAAGCATGTTCGTAGATGAGACAAGATTGAACATAATTTTTCATGATGGGAGGATAACTGTTTGGAGGCAACTAGGAAAACGGTATTACGAAGGGGAGGGATTAATGTATGGGGTGGACTTACATATAGGGACGATATTTTAAATAATATTGTCCTGCCGTATGCACATAATTTTGGGCAAGACTTTGTTCTCATAGACGATAATGCTAGATCACACAGAGCTCACCTAGTTTTGGAGTTTTTGAAGGCCAATCACATTAATAGAATGGACTGGCCTGCAAAATCTCCAGACCTAAATATTATTGAACATATGTGGTCTAGACTCAAATTCTCATGAAGGAACCCTCCTCTTACATTAGATGACTCTTCCGAAGCAATTCTAGATGAATAAAATAACATATCGCAGGAATTTGTTAATAACCTTGATAGTGTCGCAAACGTGTCGGAAGATATTGAATGTATGAGGAGGACCTATGAAATACTAAGATTTATTTTTTACGTTTGGCTTAACCATTTATGCGAATAGTTGAAAATAAAATGTATTCATTGGATTTATTTTTTGTTGTTGTGATCTCTACCTCTAAAAATAACGAATATCAACTTGATTACCATGGCAGCGGTTGCCATAATTAAAACTAATTTTTTCTTTATTGGGAGAAATTTTAGGTAGTAAAGTACTCCATGGTTGTCCATTTCCTAGAATTATTGTGTAAGTACATTTGACTGTCTAAGAAAGAGATGTGAAATTCCTGTATTTTTTTTGTCAATAAAGAAAACAAAACTAAAAATATCGCATAAAAATCTTAAAAATTACAAAAATCACAAGATTCTTACATGTTCCATGCAGTACGATTTAAGAAGGTATTTATTATTTTAGTTTTCGCTTGGGCTGAGGGGGGCGGGGACTTTGAACACCCCCTTATTATCTACGGCCCTGCCTTTAAACTTGCTTAGTTCTAAGTCCCACTTCATCAAAGATATTTCACTCAGTTTCGGCGACATATTATCTGGTGTTTTATCGGTTTTTTTATTGTAAAAAAGTTTGATAATACAGTAACCTTATGTCAGTAATCAACTTAATCAACTTACTTTGTACCAAAAAGTGATTAAACCCCATTTTTTCTTAAATAAAAATAAAAACTCGGTTTTTGAAAAAAAAATTACTGAGCAAGAAACCTGAACATGTTCACTTATGTCATTATATACCAGGAGAAACAAAATGTTGTTTTTATGCACTCATTTCAAAACACCCTGTATAAGTGGATTTATGTCGCACTATATTTTAGAAACATGGGTCATTAACTTGTGACATCTTGTTTTTTGATTTATCTTAATATTTGTCCTTGTTTAGGACATATAGAGTTTTAAATAAAATAAGTATTTTCAATTATCCCTTCAATCAAAGTTCTTACAATAGAAGACGGTTCTTACAATACCTGGCTCTGATCGAAAGCGATGTACAAGCGAGAGGGAAGAGCGTTTTATAAATTTTACTGTCTTACGAGATTACACTAATATTGTGGCACAGCGGCTGAGAAATTATCAAAGAATTGCTGTTTCTTCGAGGACAGTTCGCAGGCGATTAAAGGAACGTGGCTTATCAAGTCGTATAACATAGGTCCAAATCTACTAGCACGTCGTCGACAGCTAAGACTCGAATTTGCCAGACAATATCTGGACTGGACCTTAGAGCAGTGGAAAAAGGTGTTTTTCTCCGATGAGTCAAAATTTAATTTAGGTTCACCATTCAGGCGCGAATGTGTCCGGAGAAGACCCGGCGAGCGATATGCACACGTTTTGCTTATATAACACATTTTGGAGGCGGTGGTGTAATGGTCTGAGGAGGCTTATCTTTACGAGGTCGCACTGATTTAGTAATTTTAAAAAGACGATCTACTACTGCTCCAAGGTACAGGGTGATCATTTATAATGTCCCCCCCCTCTAACTTTTTTATTTGACGTTTGGTAGAAAAACGTCAAATATAAAAGTTTCACAAAAAACAATAAGCTATTTGCAGCATACATTTTTATATATACAGGGTGTTGCCGAAATCACCCACAGATAAAAGTTATATTTTTTTAAATGGAACACCCTGTATATTATACGCTAAATTAAATCCTATGAAAATTCTGCATATTTTTTGTATAATATGTCGTATACCCAAATACAAGTTTTCGAAATATCTGCGATTTTATCATTCAGAAATAAAAACATTATTCTAAAGCTTATAATTTAGCTTAGGTGGCTGTGAAGTAGATCGATACCAACAAACAAAATATTTGTTTATAAGTGAGAGTGACAGTTACACATTTAGCAACATTATACGTGTTTTTTATTGTAAAATGCCTTATTCGGAAAGAGAAAAACAATTAATTTTGGAAATTTTTATTACAACAAACATCCAGACTAGCGAGAAAAAAGAAAACATTGGAAATTGATGAAGGCAGTGATTTAAACATTTTACTAAAAGTGGAAGAAAAGCCCAATATTTCCATAAGAAAAATATCGGGAAGCCTGAAAGCTTCAAAAACAAAAAAAACTTCTAAAACTTAATTAATAATTTAGATAATAATATAATACATTTATTCTTACAAATGGAATTGTTCAACTGGTCCCCCGTTTTCTTCAATACATTTGATGTATGTTCTTCGTAATCGATCCAAAGCGGCAGTGATAGACTGGGAATATTCTTGATTTAGAATTTGAATTTCCGTTCTAATCAAGACTTTTAGGTGTTCTCTATTTTCGATGTTATTTGCGTTCACAGGATCTTTTAGAGTTCCCCATAAAAATGCATCCATCGGCGTCAAGTCAGGACTGTTAGGTGGCCAGTTTATCGTACCATTTTTTCCAATCCATTCCGTGAACTGTTGGTTTAAATAGTCTTTAACCAATACGACACAATGAGGAGGAGCACCATCTTGTTGGAAGACGAGGTTTCTCAGTTGCTCCAATGGGAGCTCATCCATGTAGTTTTCTAATTCGTTCCGGAGAAAATTCATATAACCATTACCGTTTAAAGTATCTTCGAAAAAATGAGGGCCTATTATTTTATTGTTTAAAATAGCACACCACACATTAACAGTTTGACGTCCTTGAAATTGAAATTCCCTGTAGCAATGGGGATTTACTGTGGCCCACTGTCTGCTATTTTTTCGATTTATCATTCCACTAGTAGAAAACGATGACTCGTCGGTCCAAAAAACATTTTTTAAATAATCTTCATTTTCATTAACTTTTTCCAACATTGCATGGCAAAATTCAACCCTTTTTTCTCGATGCCTGGGCGTTAATTTTTGTGGTAGGCCTAATTTTGAATGCCTTGTATCCTGCATTTTTGAGAGTGGTTTGAATCCTCCCATAAGATATATTTTTTGGATCAATAAGCTCTTCTCTCAGGCTTCCCGATATTTTTCTTATGGAAATATTGGGATTTTCTTCCACTTTTAGTAAAATGTTTAAATCACTACCTTCATCAATTTCCATTGTTCTCTTCTTTCTCGTTAGGCTGGATGTTTGTTGAAATTTTTCATACATTCGATGAAAGTTTTTTTTGTCCGGAATGTGCATCCGGGGGTTAATTACATGTAATTCTCTTTGAGCCAATTTAGCACTCTTATTTGCTTTGATAAAAGTTTCCAAAATTAATCGTTTTTCTCTTTCCGAATAGGGCATTTTACAATAAAAAGAACGTATAATGTTGCTAAATGTGTAACTGTCACTGTCAGTTATAAACAAACATTTTGTTTGTTGGTATCGATCTACTTCACAGCCACCTAAGCTAAATTATAAGCTTTAGAATAAATCGCAGATATTTCGAAAACTATTGTATTTGGGTATAGGACATGTTATACAAAAAATATGCAGAATTTTCATAGGATTTAATTTAGCGTATAATATACAGGGTGTTCCATTTAAAAAAATATAACTTTAATCTGTGGGTGATTTCGGCAACACCCTGTATATATAAAAATGTATGCTGCAAATAGCTTATTGTTTTTTGTGAAACTTTTATATTTGACGTTTTTCTACCAAACCTCAAATAAAAAAGTTAGAGGGGGGGGACATTATAAATGATCACCGCGTACATAACGGAATATTGGATATATTATATGCACAGTTTATAGGTCCAGACTTCGTTTTTATGCAAGACAACGCGAATCCTCAAATTGCTAATATTGTTACGGAGTACTTGGACGAAGTTGGAGTCCTTCGATTAGATGGGCCTCCAAAAAGTCCGGACCTTAATCCGATTGAACACATATGGGACACCGTAAAGAGGCATATCACGTGTTGCACGCAAACCTTCCAGAAATAACAGGTACACTACGAATTCCTATACAGCAAGAATGGCGGCGACTAGACCAAGACGTTATTGCCTACCTCATTCGAAGTATGCCGCGACGATTAGACGCTGTGTCTAAGGCTCGAAGAGTGAACACTCGCTTTTAGGCATGTTAATACATTTTTATCATTAGTTCTTGTTACAACTGAAATAAACTGTTGTCCCAAATAAGACTGTACTTTCCATGTTTAATGTTTTAATTTAAAAATAATGTAAAATTGTCAGCGTTTTATTTAAACATCTATATCTTCTTAAAATAGACAGATATTCAAATGAATCAACAAGCAAAATATCAAGAATGAATGGGTCTAATTTTAAAAATATAGTGCAACATAATTCCACTGCCCTATTATTATACAGGGTGTTTTGAAATTAGTGAATAAAAGCAACATTTTGTTTCTCCTGGTATATCATGGCATAAGAGAACATGATCTTAAAATACGCAAATGCGAGATTAATCCTAATAACTTGCCTAAAATATGACGAAAAACCTTTAAAATTGGTTGAAAAATGAAAAAGTTATTCATTGGCAAATTTAACAGTAAATTCAACTGTCCGAAATTAATTGTCTAGGAATGTACTATATAACAAGAAAACCGTTATTTTATTTATAAATCATTCGAATCCACTCACTTATATTTTCTATTTACAACATCCAAAATTCATTTAACAAAGCAAAAATACAAATATTACTATTTTACAGCTCTGTACAAGATCAATAGAACAATCATTTGGGCTTCTTTTCGGCGATTTGCTTAGAGATCTCGGTGTAGAGACTACCGGAGCTGCGGTGATTATGAGCACATTGGACGGCTTGATCAATTTCTCAGGATTGTTTGTAGGTCCGCTGATCAGAAACTTCTCCTATCGTAAAGTATCACTCGCTGGTTCTATACTGGTAGCTTGCGGACTGATCTTGACAAGCTGGGCCAAAAGCATGGCTCATATTATAGCGACGTACAGTATTATTAACGGTAAGTTCTGAATAAATCACACTAATTAGTTAAAAAAACTTTTTATATATTAATGATGTATAATGGGCTAGTGAGGAGAAATATTGTGATTGTAAAGTATGTTGATCTTTATGGCGTTTTACAGTAAAACTCAAAAACATGTATAACTGAAGTATGAGGTATGAGGAAGCAAAGTATCCAAATGTCTTTAAGCAATAATTTTGTGAATGTTATTGGAATAGATAATTGATAATTTTAAGGATTTATAATCAAAATATCGTATGTTGAGGACTCTCTCATGGATCCGAACTCACTAATGTACATATAAGAAAAGTATTATATTTTCCAAAGCAAGTAAGAAAGAGATACTTGGGAAAAACTATACATTCTTTCTTAGAAATTCAGTTTTCCAAATATGTAAATAAGGTTTTGTTCTGACCTTATACTTACAAAGATATTTGTCTGTTCAGTCTATTATCCTTTCAATGGGTACCTATTTTATTTAAGGTCTAGGAGTAGGTCTAACTGCTTCGGCAACCTTCGTGGCTTTGAATAACTACTTCGTGAAACGACGAGGGCAAGCTATAGGTTTTTCCTTAGCAGGAACTGCATTTGGAATGATGCTTATGCCACAAGCTGTCAGGATACTGCTGGACTCATACGGGTTTAGAGGTAAGAATTGTTGAGGTTAGTTACAATGAAACTATGTTAAGAGTGTAATTAAAATACAACACAGTTACACTTATTGCAGTAAAATATTGGAACTAATATTATGTAATATTTGTTTTTAGGTGCTATTTTTATATTAGGAGGATTTGCACTAAATTCTGTAGTTGGCTCGTTTTTACTTCAACCAGCAAAATGGCATTATGTCCCAGAAACAAAAAGCGTTGAGGAAGGGGAATATAAACAGGTAAACTAACTAAAAATAATAATCAAGTGGAACAAAACATATAAGTTAGGGCTATCTTCAAAACTATAACAAGAAATTATTGAACAAATGGAACATATAAAATACATTTTTAGTTGGGTTGTTGTGAAAAATCGTCACCAACTTTATGGAACAAGGCTTTCCGTCATATATTTTTGAATAATTAATATATCAAGATACTCATACATTATATTATGCTCAACTATTGTTCTGTCATTTAATGTTAGGAACAATGTCAATCAATATATATATATATATATATATATATATATATATATATATATATATATATATATATATATATATATATATATATATATATATATATATATATATATATATATATATATATATATATATATATATATATATATATATATATATATATATATATATATATATATATATATATATATATATATATATATATATATATATATATATATATATATATATATATATATATATATATATATATATATATATATATATATATATATATATATATATATATATATATATATATATATATATATATATATATATATATATATATATATATATATATAATTCAAGATAGCGCGTCTGCGTTTTTATTTATTTTTCCCGGTTTGTGAATTATTTTATAATTATATTTTTCAAGTTTAAGATGCCATCTAGCTGGTCTATTACCAGGGTATTTGATGATCTGTGATAAGGGTAAATTTTTCTGCCCACATTATTGCAAGTAGCTATCTTTTAATTGTGGAGTATGTTGCACCACATCAGTTTGATGAGGCATAAGCAATTGGTAAATATTTTCCAATAGGACCTTCTGAAAGGACAACGCCTATTGCAAATGACCCAGCATCAATTGTGAGGACAAATGGTCTTCAAAATTTGAATATATAAGTATTGGGTCAGATGTTAATGAATGTTTAATGAATGTAATTGAATTGAATAATTCTTGGAAAACATTTCGACAGTCTATATCGAAGTCAAATGTCATTTTTGAAATATTCTATTAAAGGGTTTTGAAATGTTTGCAAACAAAATTTGGAATAAAGCGACTGTAAGAATCTGCTAAATGAAGAAGTCCTTTGGGGTAATTAAATGACCAAGATATGCGACTTCTGTTCTCAAAAATTTCCATGATAATGATCCAAAGCACTCTGCTAGGAGGGTGACTGTCTGGCTTCAGGATAATCATGTAGATGTTTTACAATGGCCATCTTGTAGTCCAGATCTTAACCCAATAGAAAATCTTTGGATGGTAGTTTAAATGAAATTATGAGAAATATGAGAGAAGCTTGGATCAGTATTCCACTAGAGACTTGTAGACATCTAATACAGTCCATGCCTAGAAGGTGTTTAAAAGTAATTGAAGCCAGTGGATATCCAACTAAATACTAGGTACTCGATTGAGACAAAAACTTAAAAGTTGTTAGAAAATGTTGATTTAGAAATACGTTTCGAATTATTTTGCCGCTTAAAAATGTAGTGTTCTTCGAATTTTGTAATGAATAAATTATTTTTTAAACTTAACAAGGTTATTTAATGTGATAATAATAGATTCTTGCTAACAATAGCAACAATGATTATAATATTCGAAATATCTTAAACCCATTTCTTACTAGCAACGGTTCAGATTTTCGTAAGGTATCGTTTCCAATTAGTTTGCCGTCACTGTATATAGTATTGCCCTACATGGGGCTCGCTAGTCTATGGCGGTCTGATGAGCTCTAATAAGAGCGAAATCGCGATCGTCGTTTGACCAAAATGGATCAGTGTGTCTGCTGTGATGCGGAACATGTTTCCAGACAAGGATCATATCCTTGTTATGATGTTAGTATACGAGGATTAAGAATATACTATCATCTAAAACCACACAGATCTAAAACATCGACGAAAGGGGGAGGTATGTCAAAAGCAGGCCGTTTCCATGGATTCTATAGTTACTCACATTATTTTCATAGACTCAGATTCGTGTGCCAAACTTTAATGCTCCCAGGAGTCACAGTGTAATTCAATACCGGTCGTGGTATTAGCCAGCGGAGTAGTTGTTTCTGCGATTCCATTTTGTGCCTTTGCCTTACACAGGGCTTGCTAGTCTATGGCGGCTTGATGAGCTCTAATAAGAGCGAAATCTCGATCATCGTTTGACCAAAATGGATCATTGTGTCTGCTGTGATGCAGAACATGTTTCCAGACAAGGATCATATCCTTGTTATGACGTTGGTATACGTGGAATAAGAATATACTATCATCTAATGCTCCCAACGAAAGCCAGGAGTCAGTGTAATTCAATACCGGTCATGGTGTTAGCCAGCGGAGTACTTGTTTCTGTGATTCCATATCCTTATTATGACGTTGGCATATGTGGAATAATAATATACTCTTATATATATATATATATATATATATATATATATATATATATATATATATATATATATATATATATATATATATATATATATATATATATATATATATATATATATATATATATATATATATATATATATATATATATATATATATATATATATATATATATATATATATATATATACTATATATATATATATATATTATATATATATACTATATATATATACTATATATATATACTATATATATATATATATATATATATATATATATATATATATATATATATATATATACTAGTTCTATATTTTTTACTATATTCTAGTTCTTACCGCGTTATATATTTTCTACTTTTTATATATGGATTGTTCCTGAAAATTCGATTCTTCCAGAAAACCAAAAATGGTGAGTGGTTATAAACATTCTCTTCCTAATATTTTTGACCTTTTAGACGAGTCTTGTCTAATGACAACATTCTATTACGCAACTTAAACGAAAGATGCATTGTATACATGGATGATATTATTGTCTATTTCCTATTATATGAACATATTCCAAGACTTACTCAAATGTTAAAACCACTAAGGAACGCCAATCTTAAAATACGACTTGATAAATTCGAATTTTTGAGAAAAGAAGTCGCTTAACTTGGTGATTTAATTACCCCAAGGGAGTTCTCCATTTAGCAGGTTATTACGGTAGCAAGTTATTACAGTTGAAAAATATAATTATAAAATAATTCATAAACCCGGAAGAACAAATACAAACGCAGACGCACTAGCTAGAATTAAAACCAATCAGTTTCAAGAATTCGTAAAGTTCCATTCAAAAGTCAATAACCCTGGCTCATACGAAAAAATTATATCAAATTAATACGACGAAGAGAGCATTACAAACGTTATAATAATAGAGTCCTCCCACCAACCAATTACTAGACAAATCCCACAAAAATATTATAATTTTCTTTAGACCAAACAAAATTAAAGAACCATAACAAAATAACGGATGACAATTTCGAAGAAAACGTACATTTTTTTGTAGTAAATCAATAAAAAATCGAAAATACTTTATAATTTCCCTTTTATTTGATCCTAAAATTGTTGCCTTATGACTTTGAATAAATAAATGTACAGGAAAGAGCCTAGCCGTGACCTTGACGAGACCGGGAAGCATTTTCGTAACGAGCGTACGCTATCGCATAACCGAAACTACCCGAAATAATGCGAATATTGATTTTATATCGAGCGTGCTTTATCGCATTTGTCATGCATTCCTAGACGCTCGATATAATATGCGTTGCGGCAAAGTTTTCTATTTTTTTGTTTTCAAATTGTTTGTGTACACTGATGTAATAAGATAAGAAAATACATCATGATGCAATTACCAAATAATTATAACTATTATAATGTTTCCGATAGTGTAGTTCGAACTAAGTTTCAGTGTATTGATGAAGTACAAGTGAGTAAAACATTGTTTTATAATTATTATAGGACAATTTTGTTAGGTTTTAACTTGGTCATAACCTCAATTTAAATGGAAATAGAAGAACCCACTTGGATTTAATTATAAACATTGCTTATATGTACTAAACAAAGTATCGTGAATAATTACTTAGATCTTATACTCTGTTTAATAAATTTCTTATTCCAATAATTGGAACACTCTATGTTTGATTAAACGTGGCATTTTTTTCCTTCTGATTTCAAAGATGTACCTACAGGGGTTTCAAAATGTCGGCCGTAATTCTACCTCAGAGGTATATCATTGTGATTCACGTTGAGTGTCCTATTTGAAATTTGGTACACGGCCATATTAGGGGCTGATCTACTATTTAAAAATATTGTCGCAAGTGCAACGTTGCCAGATCTACCCTAAACCAGTGACAACATCGCTATTTTAAATAGAACACCCTGTATATTATTATATTGTTGGATTTCTTGCAAAATTCTAA
Organism: Kuschelorhynchus macadamiae; assembly: GCA_030620095.1. NCBI lineage: Eukaryota > Metazoa > Arthropoda > Insecta > Coleoptera > Curculionidae > Kuschelorhynchus > Kuschelorhynchus macadamiae. The sequence goes on along the minus strand of JAUTXW010003709.1, from coordinate 405,122 downwards.
TCACATTTGATGTAGCATACCCTATACCTAACTTCAACTGTTTTTCCAATATGCGAGGAATCCAAAAATGTAATAATATACAGGGTGTTCTATTTAAAATAGCGATGTTGCCACTGGTTTAGAGTAGATCTGGCAACGTTGCACTTGCGAAAATATTTTTAAATGGTAGATCAGCCCCCTAATTTGGTCGTAAATAAAATTTCAAACAGATCCGTTGTTTAGTTTTCGAGAACTTTTAATAGGACACCCTACGTGAACCACCCTGTATATATATAGGTAATAAAACAGATTGATTTGGATATGCCATTTATGTCATGCTATATCCAAAAATGCCTCCTAACAAGTAACAGGGTGTATTAAAGTTCAATTTTAAAAAACAATTCTTTTCCTCAAATATCTGTTTATTAGACCGGTGTGAAGACAGCAGATCGGAGATAGCAGATTGCCCGCCGAGAATACCCGATTGCATATACACTGCCCAACAAGTTATTTATTTTGCTTTACGCTTCCTTGACCGCTATTATTATTAAAAAATATATAAAATACACCAAAAAATCAAATTTAAGAAATAGCTATAATAAAAAACAGTTGTTAACGCTAATGAATTTTAGTATAGCGAGGTGCCGCTTGTTAAAGTTGTTAGTTTTTTGAATAAAATAAAAACAAAAGCCTAAACTTACATTAGAATGTATTTTTTTTATATTACCTAGGACGGTACTGCATGGTGTGGTACTATTGGTTTGAACTCGCAAGCCGTAATAAGGGTGCTGTAGATTTTTAAACAAGGGGTTGCGGTATTTGCGTTAAAAACGATTATTAGTTTTTGGCCTCAAATTAATAAAAAAAGACTTCGCAGCTCAAATAATAATCGAGTTTTTAATTGTGCCGACTTTCTTCTTTCTTTGTTTTAATTGGCTTCTGCTAGTTTGCACTTTGCCAGATTGTGCCGACTTGATTTGAAATACACTGTAGTGGGCGTTGCATTTAGCACATGTGTGTTGAAGGCCAATGAAGGCTCTAACATAAAAAAATATATAATGATGCGCTTATGTCAGTAATTTTTTTAACCCAAACACCTATTGTTACCTATGTATATGGCTTGATATATTATATTTTTGAAATCAGGAAAAAAATGTGTTTTAAGCCTTATTCAAATATAAGTGGTTCTGTTGACAAAAAACATAAAGTCTATTTTTTTTTAGAATTCTTGACAACTGCCAAAATTGGAGGTTAAATGTTGGCAATGGCTCTTAAACTACTCGCAAAATAAAATGAAATAGGTACACTAAGTAGTGCAATATTATAACCAAAATCCGGAATTTACCTTGGCGAAAAGTCATCCGTCATTAATTAAACTTCGCGTCCCAAGATAAAAAATGCTATAAAATGAGAAGTACATTACATTTCATTTTGTGAGTAGCAGTAATGCCAACAATTAACCTCCAATTTTGGCAGTTGTCAAGAATTCTAAAAAAAAAGAACTTTATATAGGTAATATTTTACTTTATTCTTTTTCAGGACTGGGTCAAAGATCTACAAAATTGTACAAAAAATACGTGGTATATTACTCGTACCATAATAACTCCTGCAATAAAGTCAAAAAAGTATATTTTTAAGCGAATATATCATTGCCAATTCAAAACCAAAATAAACAAAGCTAGTCTTCCGAGGCAAAGGGCACATGCTTCTAAAAATTTAAATTGTCCTTGTGAGTTGATAGTTGTAATTAAACGAAAACCGAATCAAAAATCAAGGGCTAAAGAAGTAGATGATTTAATTTCCGATTGGCCATGTGTTATAACGTTCAAAAACGCACATAATCATACTATCGATAGTGCTGCTGCTTTAATTAAAAGACCTATAGGGGAAGAAACCAAACAGGAGATCTTAAACCTATTTGAAAAAGGTCATTCTGCGGCTTCGGCCTACAACACTTTTTGTTTAAAAAAAATGGAGGAGCTAGGCGACCAGTGCGAGAGTTTGGTGGCTGATCGATATTATTTTCCTACAAATTCAGATTTTTCAAATCTTTGGAAATCAAATTTTAAAATCCATTACGGTGAAAGATCTGGCGATGAGATGTTTTCTCAATTAGAACATAATTTAAGTAACACCAGTGGTGTGTTGTATAAAATTGGCCATGTGGGTGAGCATTACACAATTTCTTTGTGCACGCCTATAATGCAACGTGCAGCATCTGAACTAAAACAATCATCGGAAATATTATTCGTCGACGCTACTAGCAACTGTGATGTATACAATCACAAATTATATTTTTTCGCTACCCAATCACCAGCTGGAGGAATCCCTTTAGGTTGCACCATAACCAGCTCTCAAAAGAGTGAAGTTTTCGACGTTGCCGTTCAAAATTTAGTTGAAATTTTTCCTACAAAAATCTTTCCATCAGCAATAGTAACGGATGATGATATGGCGGAGCGCAATGTATTGAAAAAGTACTGGCCTAATTCTGTTTTACTTCTGTGTACATTTCACGTATTAAAAGCTGTTTGGAAATGGTTATGCCTAATAAAAAATAAAATTGATAAGGCAGAAAGGCAAAAATTATATCATTTGTTTAGAAACATTTTATTATCTAAAACCAAAACTAAATTAGAAGAAAGTCTTAAAGAATTTCAAGGCTCCGCTATGTGTGCTAAATATCCTCAATTCAAAAATTATGTACAAAACATGATAAATAATAGTATAGAATCTTGGTGTCTTGTTTTCAGACAACATTTAGTGATAAGAGGATCAGAAACCAATAATTATATTGAAATTATGTTTAGATTATTTAAAGATATTTCGCTTGAAAGGACCAAAGCCTACAACTTAACACAGCTAGCTGACTTTGTTGTTACTAGTTTTGAGGCCTATTATAAACAAAGACTGTTAGACTTGGTGATGAATAAATTAAATAAAAGTACAATAAATCGATTATCTCCGAACGATAAGGATGTTTTGCCGGAACAAATATCTGAACTGGGAGAATTGCAGTACCAAGTTATAAGTTCAACAGACAGCACACTTACATATTTTGTTGACATGAATTCCAATGTATGCACTTGTCCTCAAGGAACCACTGGTAAAATATGTAAACACCAATCAGCTGTTATTAAATCCTACAATATCAGTGCATGTAACGTTTTATCCGAAGAAAGTAAGAAAGTTATTTATAAAATTGCAACTGGAGTAGAACCCGCAGAAAATATTTTATTGCCTTTAAAGTTAGAACAGTGCTACAATAAAAGTAAGAAGGAAGTAAGTCCTAAAGAAGCTGAACAAAAAGTGAATAATAATATTGATGTACTGATTCCGTCTATTGAAGAATTCGGCGATGACATTTCAATTAATCCCACAGAAAGTTTTGACAGTGTTACAGATAAATGGAACAATTTCATCAATAAATTTGATAGCGATGTAAGGAAGAATTTAAATGATGATCCTCATGGCTTTTCGTCAGCTGTGGAACGTTTTATGAATAACTACAACAAAAACGTCAAGAACCCTTCTACTCTTATGACTGGCCTAATCATGTCTTTTAGAAATTCTGGCACACCTTCATCAAATGTCCATGTGCCTTCTACTTCCATCACGAAAAAGGGAAAGAAGATACCAGTACAACCAACTTCTGTGTCCAGAAGAAAAATTGCAATAACTGGTAGAAGAAAAATTCAAGCTGGAAGAAAAGTTAAAGGGTTATCAACACGAAAATCCAAGGCCCCTCACTTATTAAATAGTTGTGTTAAAAATAATGTAGGTCTTGGAGAAAACAAATTTATAAAATAAATATTGATTGATAAATAAATATTGGTTTATGATTTTTGTTGATTTTTAAAATAAAATTTAAAAAAAAATTAAATCTTTTTGCCAAGTAGGTACAGTATTATCATTTTAGTATGTCCCACTTTCAAAAGCTTATAACTTTTTTGTTTTTCAAGTTAGAGCATTCATTCAAACACCATGTTGCAACACATTTAGCCAAGTTTTTCTGGATATTTTCCAAAATGATAGTAGTTGACATAATATGTCATATTTCAAACCAAAATATTCGTTTGAAAAAAATCATATCAGTTTTCAGTACATGCTCGAACGATTTAGAAAAAAAAAACATTTCATGACATTTTGACAGTTAAAAGGATCTATTTTTTCATCTATTTGTCAGAATTTTTTTCATGCATTAAGTTATTTTTATTGAAAGCTGTCTGTAGCGTTGTCTACAACTCTCCTAAAAAATTCGTTTGAATAAGAATTTAAAATAATACAAAATTTTGGCAATACTTTTAAAATTGAATAGGTCAGTTTTCATAAGCTTTGCCTTTTGCCAAATCTTACTAATTTGTGGCAAGTTAAAAACACTCTACAGGTAAATTTTAAACACCTTATACAAAAAAAAAATTGGTTCTTTCGTTGTTACAATTATACCTTTAAATAATTGTATCAAACGTACAGGATAGCAAGAAGTTTGCGATATCAAACGCTCGATATGAAGAGGAGTTCGGCTCGACTTGTTTTGCGATAGCGTACGCTCGTTACGAAAATGCGACCGGGAAGGTCTCAAGATTCAAACGATTCAAACAAATGACAACACCTTGTTTCCTTTTTTCAGTGGCGTATCCACTTTGATTTTTACTTTGAAATTTAGGAAGTAATTTGAAAACTTATACTTTTGAAAGAATAATTAAGGTATAGACTAAATTTATTTAAAAAAAACTAAAATTATTTAAAAAAGTTTATTAGTTTTAATTTTTATAAAAAATATCGTATGCATTTAAAACATTTTTTGTTATTGATGCTTTAACATTGGGCCATACATAATTAAATATAAATAATCATTAGTACAGTCTAAATTACGTTTTAAATAAAAACAAGCACAAGTATTATTATTTCATTTAAATTTACTCAGATTTAATACAGAACAAACCATTAGATAAATACCTATTTTCGAAATATATGAATATCTAAGACACATTAGGCTGGAAGAAAATTCAGTAAAACTAATATTAATTATACAAATAAAAATAAAACAAATTAAAATAGAACTGCTATTATACGGTACAAATAAATTTTATTGGTTAAAAATGCTTTATTATATTTTAGAAACATATTAATGTAGGCACCAGAAGTTACTACGCCTTTATTTTTATTTAGTACTTCCTAGTTTGCATAAACTCTTAATAAACCGAAATACAATTTAAATTTTTAATTTAAACCCTTATTAAAAGTACAAGGAAGAACTTCGTTCTACCGGTAAGCACATTTGTATTTTCGTAAGTAAAAAATTAACTAGACACTTTTAAATCCGATTTAAAGGCAAAAATAATTGTTATTATAATTAAAATCATAATTCTTAAAAATTCAAACAATTAGGTTAGGAACCAAGTAATATATAAAAAACACAGTATCGTAACACTTCATGTGGTATTTTGTTACGTCAAAATATTTAAATTACCTTAAGAATGTTTCAAAACGAAAGGAACAAAGTTATAGGTTTCTAGGAACAATTGTATGGGACAAAATAAGTTTTAATATGTAATATTATATTCTCCTTTTTTTGGGTCTGATACTGTGCTGAAGGGGAAACAGTTTGATTATATTTATCAATAAATGTTATTTGTTTAACTTACTTAGACTAAGCACGAACTAAAATATGTTCATTTTGTGGAATTAATGGGTACACAGTAATTTTAAGTTAGGTCTGCTTAAGTTAGTTTTTATTGTTATTATTTTTGGAATATATTAAACGATGTAAGGTTAGATTCGGTTAGTTTTTTTTACTGTTTTAAATTCATTTTGGGTTAGACTTAAATATATATATATATATATATATATATATATATATATATATATATATATACTAATATATATATTAGCACAAATATTTGGGCTACTTAGAAATTTTGCACCTGCCATTAATAAATACAAAAAAACTATATTTTTGCAAAAAATAAAATATCTTAAGTGTTTATAGAAAATAAAAAAAAAGTACCTATGTACCTATAGGTATAGGTATATTCTATTTTTCTAAAAAAAATTAAATAAAATCTCTAAAAGAAGATTTAATTTTTTTTTGTTTGCCTTTACTGTCTGTTAAACAAATAACATTTGTGGGAAATATAATCAAACTGTTTCCACTTCAGCACAGCATCAAACCCAAAAGAATATAATGTTAGATATTAAAATTTATTTTGTCCCATAAAATTGTTCCTAGAAACTCATAACTCCAACTTTTTTTTTCTGCTTTAAAACATACTTAAGGTAATTTAAATGTTTCGACCTAACAAAATATTACATGAAGTGTTATGCTACTGTGTTTTTTATATACCGCTTGGTTCCTAACCTAACTGTTTGACACTTTAAAAATTATGATTTTCATTATAATAACAATTATTATTGCTCTTAAATCGGATTTAAAAGTATCTAGTTAATTTTTTTACTTACGAACATACAAATGCACGTATCGCTGGAACGAAATTCCGTTCTTCCTTGTACTTTTAATACGGGTACGACCGCACGCCACAGCACTGATCATTTTTTGTATTTAGGATAATGCAAACGACTAAAAATGTGTTTGTTACGTTTTATAACACACAACACAACTTATTAATCAACTTTTATGTTAATACCATGTGTATATTATTTATAAACTGCTAAAACTTAAGCTTTCAGTTTCAATCTATGTTTTTGGCACTGCACTTCGCAACTTGCTAGATTGCTCTCCGTCCGGGGCTTATTTAGAGCTAGAGCGACCCTTCCAGATAACTTACACCTTATGTTTGGAGACGTTATCGGTGGGATGTCCGGATGGCGAGCTCTGAGCTCCCGGTCACCCCGTGTATTTCAATATCTTTAAATTTGTCTTTCTTAATAAACTCTCCTAATGCATCTTGGCTTCCACTAGATGCACCTTGAGAGTACTACTGGTCTCACGAGATGACCTTTTCTTTCAAGCTATCCCCTTACCCCTCCCACTCCCGCCACATAGCGGCCATTACGCTAATATTCTATGTAGAACTGCGGCAGACGAACGGCATAGAATACAAGAACAACTAGACCTCACACGTTCACAGCGTCTGCTCCCTTTCTAGCGGGGTCGTTAGTTTCCACTCTGAGCGTTTGAGTCTCCCGCTTCCCCCCGAAATAAAGCAGCAAAACCGAACACGTGGAACCACTTATGTTAATTACACAGAGGTCTGCCGTCGACGAGACGAACCGGAAGACTGAAACTTAAGCTTAAATTTGTAAAGACGACGGTTTGACACACGTCAACAAACCAAAACGTAAACATCAGAAAAATAAGGTCCCAAAAATGACGTAGTTCCGCCAAAGCCTGCTAATTTAGAATAATGCATGGGGCTCTTTCCTGTTGTCTGTTTATTCAAAGCCTTATGAATATTTTATATAACCTATATATGTCAAAATGAATTTGAAATTAGAACTACGTACTTTGTCGAAAACAATCTTGATAGTTTTATTAGACCACTATCACCGTGGAAAAACTAATTTACATCGTGGAATAAAATAAACGTTACGTCGTATAAGAGAAAAATATAATTGGCAAGGAATATCTAAAGATGTAAAAAACTTTACAAAAAAATGCGAAACATGCCAAAAAAGTCAAAGTTTCTAGAAAAAAAAAATTAATAATTCTCTAGTTAGAACTGAAACCCCTAAAACACCCTTCGAAGGACTACATATTGATTTGTTCGAGTTGCTCAACGCAAAATTATGCTCTAATTATCCGTGAAGAATTAACTAAATTCACGCAAGCTTATGCAATAATTGTCAATATTTTTTTCAGCACTATATAATCCATTACGGATCTATTATGCCTAAGGCAGTGAATTCGACAATACATTGATGACAGATCTTTGCGAACTATACGACATACAATTAAGACTTTCAAGTGTAGCACACCCTCAATCCAATGATTGTTTCGAAAGATTTCTTGCAACCCTAAGTGAAATGCTAACAGCTAATTAAAACGAAAATCCAAATAAACACAATTTTAATGTACTCCCATTTTCTGCTATTTGTTATAACAGCACAAAAAATCAAACTCATGGTTTTTTACATTCGAACTAATTTTTGGACATACTTCCTCTAGACCCCTAGACTCTATTAACAATGAGAAAAAATTGATTGCTCAGTATTTCATGACGCATTTTTTATCATATAACTTATTTCGGTTATCTTGTTGTTGTCTTTTACAAATATTATTCGTTTGATAAATTAATTCCTTCGTTTCTATACTATCCCTAAAAGGACCAAAAAAAATTACATTGCTGGACAGTGTTATCTAAAAAGTTGACACAAGTATTAGTAATATAACTAGGAGAACGGAACTTATATGTTTTGGTTTCATACTTATTTTTCTGTTAACCCTAATACATATTATTTTTTCTACTTTGCTGCAGAGAATACATTTCTTCTTTGCGAGTAGTGAGGTAAACATTTGTTGATTCTCCCCTTTTTAAAGCATGATATAACATATATTATTAGACTAAAATTATGGTTTTGGTCTCATAATTATAATTAGTTACTATTTTTTTTTACTCCGTTTGAATATTCATAATTTTAAAATAACTTTTTTGGTGGCATGATATATTTGAGGGTAGAAGATACTAGATTATTTTTTCCATAATTTATTTTGTTCATTTTAAATTTGTGTTGCCAATTGCCATTATATTTCAGCTGTCATTTAAATCATTATTATATGCAAATATCTGTAGCTAATACTATATTTTTATGAATTGAAATTTCTTGCATTCCCATTAGCTTATACAAGCACAAGACAACATAAGGCAGATAGATTTCTGGCAATATTCATAAACAAACCTAATTTGAATCAAACAGATTATAAAGACAATCTTATAGACGTGTTTCCTTGTTAAGGAGTTTTAAAGTTTAGTAAATGGGAATTACCCTATGCAGTTGTTCTTTCACAAAATATTCATATTTAAATATTCACAAAATCTTTTTTCGATAGAATATATAGCTCGGATTAAAATCGGATTTAACATTTTTTTTTCTGTGAAGACAGACCACGAAGGCTTGATAAGGCCCAATTGTAATGTATACCGATATATTATATTCTACCGTGGATGTCGTTTTTATTTTATTTGCCTTTTTGAATGGCACATTTGAATAGTTTTATTTATGTATACCATTTGCTAAAGCTTTCTTTATAGCTCTTTGTTAATCTGACCTTGCTAAGTATATCACATACCGAGGATGATATTTTAACCTGTCACCCAAGCCTTCCCGCCAGAATAAGTTAAAGAGAAAACTAATTTCCAAGATATTTGAACTATACACTGTACTGATTCAGTACCTAAAAACGTGATTATTCGAAAACCGACCTGTGGTAATGAAATAAAAATCTTAGTATTTTAACCCATATCTCTGTTTTATATTTTCGTTTACTTTAAAGTTAAACCAAAGAAAACGATCTTCCAAAAATAATTCATATAATGTACCTCTTGTTAATGCTTAAAAATACGAAATTAGAATTTTCATAGAAAGCAGATTTATTTCAGGAGATATACACTACATATTAAGTTATTAACCATCAATCAGTTGTTTAATATCATTAACTTAACATTATGAGTGGTAGTTTTGACTACTATTTTAAACATAGTATTACAATGTATTGAAAAGAGGACATTAGAACAGCATATATAGGAATTACAGTTATGCTGTTTTCCTGACGTTCGATAATGCTAATAATATTTAACCGGAGTGGATTTAAATTCTCGATTTGATTGTTGCACTTTTATCAATCTGCAGTGTGATAGGTCAATGTGGGTCACCGACACACAGTTCGTTAGTCTGGCAAAAGCCGGATGTTCAGGCAAATACAACATATGGCAGAAAAAATATTTCGAGTAAAAGTATTTTGGGTTTTCGTTAAGATTATCGAAGAGTTTTTGAATAACCATAAACAGTCACTTTTTTGAAACGGAAAAATAATACTGTCCGTCCGATAATCTTAACGAAAAATCAACATATTTTTATTCGGGACATTTTTTTCTTCGTCGGTAAATAAGGCTTTGGAAAAGTCGCCTCGTTTTGCAGGTACTCCGATATCCTCTTAATACGTCTAAATAATAACATCTTGGTATAAGGTATACCTTAACATGGTCAGCTCTTTTTTACAAAACTTCTAAAACACAATAGCAAGACTTTATATGAATATTAATTGCATGCATGTTTAATATTCAATTTTAATCTTTATTATCTTGAAAAATGTGTTTCCATTTTATTCATTCCATTTTATTTTATAGGAAATGGAGACAATTAAAGAGGATGGTGAGGACGAGGACGCAGAACAAGAAGAAATCAACAACCTGATATCTAACAACTTAGTTGTAAAAACTTTCGAAGAACTGAGAGCCGGCGCTTTGGCCAGAAAATCTACATTTCCTAGGAACTTTTCATCCATAAGCTTCGCAGGAAATCGATCAGGTAAAAGGAGAACTTCCAAGGAGTCCATTATGAGCAGTTACTCTAGGCTGGATTTTACTGGGTCTAGTATACAACTGGCTATTGATGTGAGTGCTTGAATATTTAAAATTTTACAACGACGTTTGGAACACAACTTACTTAGCCATGATTGGCTAGGTTGTATCGATTTCATATCAAAATGTTAAATCTCAAAAATTGTTTTTAGACCCCGGACACTGATGATACGTTTCTAAGTGACCAGCCATGTCGACTTCGTCGTAATATGAGCTACCCAGGTGTGCAGTTCTCTCCCCAGCATAAAGTCATCAAAGAACTTCAAAAAGAACATCTCAGGGTCAAGGAACAACAGAAAACATCTTGGCAGAAAGTTGTCGAGTTTATGGACTTCGACCTTCTAAAGGACCCTATCTATCTCAACTTGGTTTTCGGTTTGTCAATTTTTTATGTTGCAGAACAGAACTTCAAGATGGTGATGCCGTTCTTTTTCCAATCCATCGGATATACTAAGCAAGACGTCGCATTGTTTCTGTCTGTCCAAGCTTTTACTGATATTCTGGCTAGGTTAATATTACCACCTATTTGCGATAGGTTGGATGTTGCAAAAAGGACGCTTTTTATGTGCGGTATCTTTTTTCTTGGACTGTGTCGATCAAGTGAGTATATTTTTTTATTAAAGGGTTAATTTTTTAAGAAAGTCCGAATATAACCGAGTTATTATATTTATAGTTTCTTCTAACTCAGACGTTTGCAATAATAATGCAGTTATTTGTGTATTAATAACATAATGACAAACCCAGGAGTATAGTCTATTCAGGTTATAGTTGGTTACTGTAGAAGTCACACTAGTTGATTAACTATTTTTATTTTCTTTGAGATGTTAATCTAGCATGCACACTAACTCGTGTAGACTTATATTTTCGTGACAGAAATTTCCTAATTGTACGTTCAAAAATGCCAAAGCAAAAATATTGCCTTGTCTATTTTACTCCCCATTAAGTGACATTGTTGCTTCTGCCTGAAAACAGGCAATTATTAACCATTTTTCTTTTATAGGAAGAGTCGAGTACACCCTATATATTTATTTTCGGTGGAAAGTTTATGAAAGGTATTCTGCTTGATTTATGTTCAACTGAAAGTAATAAAACAATACCTACATTCCATTATACAGGTATCATTTTCCAGTTTCTCGTTTAATGATTTTTTAAATGTGGATGATTTCTTGATAATACAAAAAGAATAACCATTCATCATCTCTAATGACTGGAAGAAAGGAAATTTCTTTTGTACTTTTAATTCAGCTAACAGTAATCAATGAGAAAACAGTAATAATTATTAAATTGGTATATATCGTCCCTGCTTGTTTCTGTTTTGGTTGTCTGACATTTTCTCCATGGTTGTTTCCTAAATGACATTGGATTGGAGTATATAAATATATGAAGGTGGACACATACATCCATTTTATACATGACTTTATTTTGTTTTTTATTTTATTGCCTTTCTTTCTTTTTATCATTTTGAAAAATATGTTCTAATATTTGTATGATTTTTGTCGGCAGCTGTTGCGGACCCACCATCACATAGGTAACAGTGACACTTCGTCGAAATGTAAGATTTAAAACTATTAAGGCCTAATTTATGGTTTATTTTAATTTTTTTTTATTCTTGTTTATGAGACGTATATCGAGGAGACTCTCTCTTATTTTATTATGCTTATCAGTTTTAGGACAGTAAGTTTTTTACGTTCTTATTACGTTTAACATTTTGAAAATTCGTTCAGAAATAAACGTGTCGTTAGTTGAAATGCAAAACCAGATTGTAACATTTTAGAACAAGAGTGTACCTACCAGAAATATATGTTTTTGACAGTTGCAGAATTGCATTAAAATTTTTGACTGTTTGGAGAATAGTTACAATATAAACATTATTTTTTCGAACGTTAAAGTTCGGTTTCACATGTTAGTCATTGAGCCGAAACAAGTGGGTTACAAAAAAAAGACCTATAATATTATATGAAATGTCAATTAATCAGGATTTAGAAAAATAGAAGTCTGTAAAAAATATTTTTTTTAAGTTCGTACGATGTCAAAAAATGCCTTTTCTTTATTCCCGGTTCTGTTGAATTAACGTTCCAATTATGATCTTCTATGCAGTAAATGTTATGCTTAATTAAATTTTTTGTATACCTAACTACTTAAATCACTAGTTATAATTTTGATTATTCGGTGAATAAGTTTAAAACGGCCTCTTAGTTGGGCCTGACAAAGTGTTGCATTACTATAAATTTTATATTTGAAAGCTAATTCTTTCAATCATAATATAATCTGCAAATAATTCCGCTGTAAGCCAACCTCAATTACAGAATTTAAAATAAATAAAGCTTTTATCTCCCACACTTCATTCCGCTTCACTGTTCTTGAACCTCCTTTGGTATGATATTTCCAAGTAATTTTGAGGAGATTGCTTTGAAATATCGATACGGACAATGTATATTAAAATGTCTTTTTTTCTAATTTGTTACAGTCTATATCATTAAGAATTGAAAAATGAACTAATTTGCTATGGCTTTCGGAAATCTAGCAATATCGTTTAGCTTTTTAATTCTTTGAATTTAGACATTCATGAAACAGTAAATACTAATAATAATATATTAATTACAAGCTGTACAGTAGATGTTTTGAATATAACTCTCGGAATTTTATCATATACAAAAAGAAATAAAGTTTCAATCAAAATCTAGATGGAATAAACAAAGTCACTATGACTTTCGTTTCAACTGACCATACGTTTATTGTAAGGGTAAGCAAATATTATCAGTGAAGCACGTTAACGTTTGTTCTAATCTTTTACAGTGCTGGCTCAACAAACTGAATACATGTGGATTCTGATCTGGTTGGTTATCGCAGGTTTCGTAAGGGGAGCTGCCCTGATCAACTTTGCCATCACAATTTCTGAGTACGCCACATTAGAAAAGTTACCCGCTGCATTTGGTTTACATAACGTTGGGAAAGGCCTGTTCGTTGTAACCTTGGGACCAGTATTAGGTAACTAAAAATATTATTTTTTCTTAGATTAGATTTACTTAATGTAATATTAAGTTTAAAAAATACAAAAGCCTTCCATTGGGAATTACCTTCAGCTTTTGCGCAAATTGTTTAGTGAGAAGCACAATTGGGACGTAGACAGTAGAACAATAGGCAAAGAATAAAAAATTAAAATGGAACATCATTTACTTGTTTTAAGTAAGAAAGGCAAACCGTAATTGGATGAAAATTAAGTGGGCTACTATGTTTTTAAATTTCTAGGTTTAAAAAGAGGCAAACAATAAAAAAAATCAAATAAAGTTAAAAAAAAAACAATAGAAACGTAGGAGGCACATTAAAATTATAAACTCGTTAATGTTTTAACAAAAAAAAAGTTTTAAAAATAAAGTAATTTTCTTTTTTTATTAAATCTAAAGAAAATAAAATTGTTACGAAGAAGTTAAATGTTTCTTTAAAATATATACCTACTCTTTTGGGATTTCTAATGGGGAAAAGAAGAGAGGGGAGATGTAGGGGAAAGGGAGAGCGAGAGAGGGACCATTTTTGTTTTACATTACGCAATACATAAATATTTCTTTGATAGTGACATTAATCAATGTCCATATGGACATCTGCATTACTAATATTCCTTTGCATGAGAGAGCATGGTTCTGTGCAGAGAGGATCCCTGAAGATGTCTCGTGCAATCGCAAGTTAAACGTCTTAAATTAATTTGAGTAGGCATTTCGTGTCCCTAATGAATAAGTGTAACTTGAATTCGTGGGTTATGGGACTGCAATAAGATCTAAAGTGAAACCACTATTTTCAATTGCAACGTTTCGTGTTACATTAACACTTTTTCAAGCTCTGGGGACAAATTAGATAAATTAGATTAAAAGCCGAAAAACAATCTAATAGGCTTACCTTGAGTTAGTGGGAAAACCTTAATTATGGACATTTACACAATAAATAAATAAACATATACACATTTTACTGACGTAGGAACTACAAATACTTTTAGGGCGGACACAGCACGTTTACTTATCAACAACTGAAAGTGTTTGTTTTGGTTTGGGGTTAAGAACAATTACAGTCGCATTCAGCCGTACAGTGGGTCAGAATTGTACTAGATTGTGGTCAAACATAAATTAACTAATTATATAAGGTATTCTGCCATAAAATAATGTCCATTTTGTTAAGTTTACCTCAATACGTAATGAAGCCTATTAAAAATAAAAAATATATACAAATATAAGTAAAAACTTTTAAGGGTAAATACAAACAACGATTTAAAATACAGTTAAAAATAAAATTAGTATACAAAATATATATAAATATAAAATTAAGTCATATCACCCACGATATTATTTGTTGTTCACAATAATTAGAGGAACGCTCAAGTCATATTGTCATGTTTGATTTTTTTTTTTTTATTTATTATTATATAGTTTTAAAATGTTACTGTAAATATTGCTAAGACCTTGTGTATCGGTTCTAAGATTTACACAGTCGTTCGAATTTATATGGATCATTTCACTTATAATTCTTTTTGAGTAGTTTCTCTCAGAATCTAAGATTTCTATTTTATCAAATTGAAATATATGACCTGTTTGAAAGTGATGTTGTGAGAGAGCAGTTTTGTCTTTGTCTATCATACGGCTATTTTTACAGTCATATTTGTGTTGGCTTGAGCGCACTTCCATTCAAACCACCCAGTATCCAACAAAAAAGGAATAATTAATAGCTTATTGCATAGATCAATTAATCTTAGTAGCTCTGAATTTCACAAATCCAACATCACGAAAATAAAAACTATCCTTCGACAAAACAACTACCCGTTGAATTTTATAAATAGATCTATTAATAAATATAAGACACGAAAACATAACATAAATAATGAGAAGAAATATTTTAGATTTCCATATATTAATGGTCTTTCACAAAAAATTGACAATTGTCTCAGAGACACCAATGCAAAATTAGCGTTTTACAATAAGAAAACCACAAATGTGTTATATACAACGTTAAAGGACCCTACACCCAAGGAAAAAAAATCAAA
The DNA here is from genome assembly GCA_030620095.1 of Kuschelorhynchus macadamiae. Lineage (NCBI taxonomy): Eukaryota > Metazoa > Arthropoda > Insecta > Coleoptera > Curculionidae > Kuschelorhynchus > Kuschelorhynchus macadamiae. The sequence goes on along the minus strand of JAUTXW010003709.1, from coordinate 389,579 downwards.
TGTCGTTTATTGCATACCTTGCGAATGTAATAAATTATATGTCGGACATACGAAACAGTACTTGGGGAAGCGCTCAAGCCAACACAAATATGACTGTAAAAATAGCCGTATGATAGACAAAGACAAAACTGCTCTCTCACAACATCACTTTCAAACAGGTCATATATTTCAATTTGATAAAATAGAAATCTTAGATTCTGAGAGAAACTACTCAAAAAGAATTATAAGTGAAATGATCCATATAAATTTGAACGACTGTGTAAATCTTAGAACCGATACACAAGGTCTTAGCAATATTTACAGTAACATTTTAAAACTATATAATAATAAATAAAAAAAAAATCAAACATGACAATATGACTTGAGCGTTCCTCTAATTATTGTGAACAACAAATAATATCGTGGGTGATATGACTTAATTTTATATTTATATATATTTTGTATACTAATTTTATTTTTAACTGTATTTTAAATCGTTGTTTGTATTTACCCTTAAAAGTTTTTACTTATATTTGTATATATTTTTTATTTTTAATAGGCTTCATTACGTATTGAGGTAAACTTAACAAAATGGACATTATTTTATGGCAGAATACCTTATATAATTAGTTAATTTATGTTTGACCACAATCTAGTACAATTCTGACCCACTGTACGGCTGAATGCGACTGTAATTGTTCTTAACCCCAAACCAAAACAAACACTTTCAGTTGTTGATAAGTAAACGTGCTGTGTCCGCCCTAAAAGTATTTGTAGTTCCTACGTCAGTAAAATGTGTATATGTTTATTTATTTATTGTGTAAATGTCCATAATTAAGGTTTTCCCACTAACTCAAGGTAAGCCTATTAGATTGTTTTTCGGCTTTTAATCTAATTTATCTAATTTGTCCCCAGAGCTTGAAAAAGTGTTAATGTAACACGAAACGTTGCAATTGAAAATAGTGGTTTCACTTTAGATCTTATTGCAGTCCCATAACCCACGAATTCAAGTTAGTCTTAAATTAATTTTAATTTGACACGGTTTAAATCCAAGATCCTCGATGTCTTAATCTGTATCACTATAACTACGCAACTTATCGTAATGGATCTCAATTTTCAATTAATTACCTAAATGTTCAATTTTTAAAAACATTATCAAATAATGATGCAAATATGCCTGTCAGATTTTTAATATGTCGTAGTGTTTTTTAGTAATTTTTTTAGTTAAAAAAAGTTTTAACTGAATTTTTTTCTCATGATGGTATACCAAAATATCTTCTGGACTCACCCCCCATTCCCCTTTACCGTCCCTGATTATTTGATTACGTTTTATTTTTTTTTGCGTCTAACAACGAGTTGTAGCCTGATGCCGCTCAACTCTATTATTACCTCTAAAATATACATTGAGAAAAATTTTTGAATCTACAGGGTTGATGCTAGTAGTAACTACTGTTACCAATTGGTCAATATTAACAAACCTATTTATTTTGGGTAATTTAGCCTTTTTCCCATTTTTATCAAACTGTGTTTAATATTCGCAATTATTTCCAGGTAAAATAAGAGACACGACCCAAAGCTATCCCATTTGCCTCCACTCTCAGACTCTCTTAATTATGATGTGCGTAGTGGCATGGAGTATCGAGTACTGCATCCGATATTGTCGAACGAGAACTGCCGAATCGGAAAAATCCGACACTGACACCACCAACACATGACAAACAGATATCGACTAAAATACGTCAGTCGATACGATGTCGATCCGGTCGATATGACGCCGGCCGATGTTGCTGTCGACTGAGAATGATAGTCGATTTTGGTAAAATTGGCAACAAATTAGGATAAGGTTGGAATGCGGGTTGCACATGGAGTTTTTCATAGAATAGTGATGGGTTTTTAAATATTGCTTAAAGGTAGGAAGCGATCATTTAATATTAAATAATGTATATATCATATATACGATATATTTTATATATCAAATATACCATATACTAAAATCTGATTTCCGTTGTGTTCGTATAAATCTTTTTATCAGGTAAATTGATTTAACTTATATGAATTTTTTTTATTGACCCAACTAATATTGTATTCACATTTACTGATTGTAGTTAACAGGATATCGTAACTCTAAAATGCGTCGACTTTTCAACTTCTTATTGATTGACGATCAGCAAAGTGTCCCTAGTAAAAGTTCTTTTTTCGTGAAGATTATCGCGCAGTATTTTTTAATTTTTTTTTGTTTCAATGTATGTATCTTTTTGGTTATTGAAAAACTGTATACTTTTCGATATTCTGAGACAAAATGTAGGTACATTCTACCTTTTTTGAAAAAACACAGCGGTGGAACACAACGCAAATTGCTTTAACGTTTAACCTAAAAACTAACCAACAAAAACGAAACTTGAACAGGAAGTACATATTTGAAAATACAATTGAAAAATTACTTTTGAGTAAACGTTTGACGTAATTTGCATTGTGGTCAAACCGACTCGGTTTTAACCGCCTAAATTATATCAGTCAATGATCATCCGGCTTGTTCGTGGACTAAGGGGCTTATATAGGTGACCCACATCGACCTCTCACACTGCTATCGAGACCTTTAAATAAAGCTGCTAATGTTGATATTTGAGTGTTTCCTATGTCTTATATACATCTATGCCCCATCATTTTTTATATAAACTGAAATTATGTAATATTCAATTACTTTGCGCTTCCCTCATTATAAATACTCCCTTTATCAAGAAAAGTGAAATATAATACATTTTAGATTATCTCACAATGTGTATACGTTTATATACCTATGTGCGCAACAAATTTATTTCGTGCTTTCCTTGATAAACTAGTACTTTGTAAGGTGGGGTAAAATCAGTGTAGCGATTTTTTAAAATAGGGCGAATTTTTATTAGGACTGTAGAAAGACTTAAAATCTCAATTTAAAAAATATTTTATATGAAAGTTCCAATAAATAAAATATAAGAATGCAATTTTTTGTTCTGGGATGAGAGTATTGGGGTGTTACATCGAAAACGATATTAAACTGAATTGAATAAGCACCGACATCATCAAAATCTATTAATAAAAAAAATATATTTTCATTACTTACTACACGAAATGAAATGAAACTGCTATACAAATCAGCCAGTTAAAATGGCGATATTATCCAACCTTGTTCCAAAATATGTTGGGTGTCCTAAGATGATGCAGTAAATTGATATTTTCTTAATAAGTTGAGCTGATATTTCGATGGTTGAGGGTTATACTTCATTTGCTTTTAAAATTACGTATGACTAGGTTTATTTAATCGGCACCAAAAAAAGTACGATCATGAAAACTTTTCAGAAAAGCGTTTTTTGAAATTTTTCTCTTTTTATCATAATCATATTTTTGATAATTTGGCTACAACAGTCGATCTATATCTATACAGTGTACCGATTGTACACTTTTACAATTTTAATTTGTTAAGATCTTCAAATTCTTAGCATATATTCACGTACATACATTGGTCTTTTTGGGGCAGGGTAAAAGAGGCAAATGCCCTCTCCAGAGATAATAACTCAGAGCAAAATGCTTCAAATCAAAAATATTTTTTTAACAAATTACCACGTTTTTATTGGCTCACAAAAGTGAGGAACTTTTTTTAGTCGTCGATTTTCTTGAAGTTATCATACTTATGATAAGATTTCACTGTCTTTTCGCTTCAGTTTTTATCGCATGTCATTTATAAAGATTTAAACAATCTATGACAAGGATTAGTATTTATTTATTTTAATTATGATATGACTTTAATGATGATACTTTCGCGCTGTTAACCTGGTGCTAACTAAGAACCGATCTGCGTAATGACTTCACGCTGCCGCCCCCCGGCTGGTACTGACCCAGCTACGTAACAAATTATTCATAATAAACTATATCAAGAAAAGAGGCATCACATTACTAAGAATTAATAAAAATACCATCCATTAGTACCTACTGTAAAACTCAACCATGTGGGAAATTTTGAAGTTAGTTGTCGAGTAGTTTTTAACTATGCTGCGAAATGAAATGAAAAAGATCCTGATTTCAAAAGGCTCATTATACAATTATCATGTAACATGCTCTGGTAGAAAGCAATATACAAATAATGTCAAATATGAGATAATAACATATTAATACAATGTTTTACGGAATAAAATAGCTATTTTTGAGGGGCAGGTATCGAAAATAATATTAGTTTACCTGTACATGTGTGGTCCGATTTCGACATATGACATAAACTTAATTTATTAGAGAGCTTTAAATCTTGATATTAAAATGCTTTTGAGTATATTAATAAATTTATTGAAATAATATTTATTCATAAAATTATTTTTGCTGTCCATATTTTCTTATATTCGTTGAGTAATACACATGTGCAGCTTGCAAACTGTTTCTACCGTACTTAAGGTAATTTTTAATATATTTTTTTTAGTAAATTATAAGTTTAAAATATTTTGAAACTTATAATATAATACGGAGTAATCTTTTGAAGGGCAATAAAGATACCTACTTTGTATTACATGTATCAGTAATGCTTATTGTCGAAATACAAGATAAATTAGATTCCACTTTGTACTTAATGTATGATAATACATGGCAAAATTACCTTTTTGGTTGTTTTTTATTATTAGTTCTATTTTAAAATGCAATTAATTTCTAAATTATTCTCTTTCTTAGTTCCATGAGTTTCGTTTAGATTATTGAATGTGTTTATTTGCTTTCTAGTTTCTCCTATTATATGTTTCTGAGGAGAATAATAAATTATATATATACGTATTTTTTAAAATTGAATTTGTAGACTGAAATGTTAAAAAAAAACCGTGATATACATATTTAACAATATTTCTTAATATACAAATGTTGAACCCACTCATAATTGTTATATGTTTTTGAATTAATAAATTACCTGTTTCTACTTAGTACGGTATTAATTTTTGTTATATACTTATTTATTGTATTTGTTTTTACCAGTAAAGAACAATAGATTTTACTATTGGCTCTTGGTTCGAGTTAACACTACCTTAGAGGTAATTGAAAAATATCCAAGAAGTCTGTGATTGCTATCGGTAAGTTACTTATGTTTTTTAAGCAACAATGGGTCGGGTTAAAAAGATGAGCTACATGAGAGGAAAAAAGTATGCTACAATATTTGTAACTGATTGTCTGTTTACCTAAAAAATACTTATTTTACAAAAATTCCCAGAAATTATATAAAATATTTAGGTTGGCTATAACTAAAACCTTATTTTTATTCGATTTTGCATAAGTGGCTTATTACATTAGACAAATGAAAATTGGGTTTCATATTAGGAATTTAATTTGAAAATTTAAAAAGAAAGTTATTGATAACGCTAAATAGAAAAATATATAGGGTAACTCAAAATTAAACATAAATCTTGAAATGTTATGTTTTTTTCCTAAAGAGATGTTCCTAAAACATAGATCCGAAAATCTTTTTGTTTTATGACACAGCCCTGTTAAAGGACTACAAAAAAGATTTTTCTGGTGTTAAAAAATAACCCCTTAATATTATATAACTTCATTTGGGTAGTACTATATCATATTTTAGGGTGATTATTTCAGTCATTCTGATCTTAGTAAAAAGGTCAATTAATTGGTTAACATAATATCAGAACTTACTCTTTTAAAAATATTTCTAAATCTTATACTGGTTTTACGTAGAGAAGATACGGCTGTGTATGTGTAGTTGTGTTTATCATGCCAAAAGCAACTGCTTTTAAGATACTTGGAAATTTAAATATGAAGCATAGACGTTTCTTTTTTTTCGGGCAATTAGACCATTGTTGTACTTGGGAAAAGGTGGGAAGGGTTTTTAGAGAAACGCTTCGTTTTTGTTTATTGAAATATTCATTATGAATTTATGTTATTGATGAAATGTCAAATATCTGATAAAAGTTTTTTTGACAATAAGATTCTTGTCTATTTTTGATATATATATATATATATATATATATATATATATATATGTATATATATATATATATAAATGTATATATATATATATATATATATATATATATATATATATATATATATATATATATATATATATATATATCTCGTTAGAGCTAGCAATTATTTTTTTCACCAAAGCTGTACCTATATCTTATTCTCTAGTCTTGTTTCTACATATTTTTTTAAACAATTATAGCAATTATTAAAAAGCTATTTAGTTCAAATTTACAGTGTTATTAAAATTTGAATTTTTTATATATTATACTCTATAGGTTGAGTGTTCATAGTTTGCTAGTAGATTTATTAGGTTTTTCGTCATTCTTGGAAAGGATTGGCTAATTGAATTACCTCACTTACACAATTCCTCATATATATATATATATATATATATATATATATATATATATATATATATATATATATATATATATATATATATATATATATATATATATATATATATATTTTTTTTTTTTTTTTTTATTTCTTTTCTAGAACTCTGTCGCAGGATCCCGCAAGGGTGATTGTGTCTTACAGTGAGGGTAATTCAATTGGCCGATCTTTGCTAAAGATAGCGGAAAATCCAAAAAACTTCTACTCGCATATTATTTTTTTATATAACAGACATCTAGCTAGTGCAATGCTTTAAAAAAATGTAGTTGTTTTGTTAGCGAATAACTATATAAAATGTTTTTTAAATTTGTGAAGGTCTTCAAAGTTTTAGTATTTTACTTTTATATTGTAAACACATTTTTTATGTAAACTAAAGTTATTTTTTATTGATATTATTAACTTTTTTGGAAACTAACTAATTTTTCTTTTATTTGTGGCATTCGTATACCATCAAATTAAATAATATAATATTTTTGTGTAATGTTTTTAAAATTTTTGGTTTATTTCATGGACTTCTAATGAAAATATCTGATGCCATTAAGATTCTGATTTTATTAAAATAAGAAAACACTCTTGAATTTAACGATAAAATAATCCTATATAAATAATAACATTATCAATTTTCTGCGTTGAAAATTTCGAAAACATGTTTTTAATTGAAATTTCGTTGATTTGTTACCTTTAAAAAGAAAAACTTTGGGGTAATTTGCAGAGAGGCTATTTAGCAAACTTCGACCTTAACTAAATTTTCATTTCGCCATTTTTACCTTAGAACACTGAAATTAAAAAAGATTTTTGGTTTTATCCAAAATCTTACCAATTTGGTTGACGACAAATTGTTCGAAATTACTGTTCAGTTAAATTTAAGAATCGATAGTTCTCTGAAGTATAAATTTGATACAGGATTTATTTTTCTGTATGGTATACCCTATGCCTTTACTTAATCCAGACCCTTTTAGGACGTTTTTTTAAGCTAAACAACAAACATTTTAATGTTTTAATAGGCACTATAAAGTAACCAACATGAAATATATATATAAATAGGAAAATAGATAACATAACAACACAAATATCTTACACCAAAGACCGATTATACTTAGAATAGACAGTTTATCAGGTACTTACATAAACTTGCCACATCAATCGCTCGTGTCGCCCTTTATTAGTAATATCAGCACACAGTCAATTAGCCGAAAAGACAATACATTGACGAAAACAGCCATGACCTAGACAGATGTCTTGAAACCCATAGTCAAAAAGAGGCACGCATAAAAAGTTCCTATAATATGAGACCAACACTCAAATCAACAATCGGTACCACGAAATATAAACATATAAACAACCTGATATTATGAAGGCGCAACAAACTGCACCTCAGACGAAACTTAAGATATATTCACCTATAGAAAATATTCATAGTTAAAGTTAAAATTTAAAGTTTAATTTTTCAATTTCAGTTATATTATAAAAATTTGTTTTTCGGCCAGTAGATCGTAGATCCTCTTTTTAGGGGGTATGTTACATTGAATACTATACGGAGTATAGACTGTCTTTGTTAACAGTCTGAATAAAGTCTTAAACTGGAGAAATCGAAACAAAACATACATTTCTGGTCTAAATTAGTAAGTCGGCCAGAAGGTATAAAATATTGTTTTACATTTGCATCTGCAAATGAAATATGAAATGTATTATTGTTTGAAAAAATACAAGTAGCAGTTCGATGGAGTCCATCTGAATATGGAGCCCTAGGCCAGATAGGCCCGGGGCCTATCGGCTCTGTTTGAGAAGTGGGCCTTTCTCGCCTATTAAAATGAAGTTAGACATTCTGTTCCAAAATATACACATTATCGGGAATCTTAAAACTCTGTTAAGATTTAAGAGTTCGCAATAATTACGTTCTCAGCTTCTGTACAAAATGGCGCTAATATTCTAGAAAAAATCTTCAGTTACAATTTGCCTGTTTATTTTTTAGAATGATTTATCTTGATAAGATGTGTAATCCATTTTAACTCTTTGTATTGTCAATCCAAATATTTTTTGTCTTTGAATTTCTAGTCCTCTCTTCTATTCTTGAAACATATAGTGCGATCTACCAAAGAACGTGTCGTAAGAATACGTACGCGGCTATTGTTTCTGTTTGGGCTTTTCTCTGTCTGGACTGGAAATTTTTGAACCTTGGACGCGTCCCAACTACATACCGATCGGTGCGTCGCGGAAAAAAGGTTTTTATGGGTCGATCATAGAGAATAAATGGGCGCAAAAAATAATTGTAGTGGGTCCTATAATAAGCTACCAGTGGCGTCCGGCTGTTTGTCTCCACGAATTTTGCAAGATGGGATATTTTTTTTCCGATTTCATGAAAACCGAGCACTTTGTCAAGGTGAAAGTGGGGTATGTTGGCGAATTTAAAGGATATCCCAAATCAAAATACGATGCATTACCGCAAATGCCGCGAGGAAGCAGTCATTATTTAGAAAAACTCTAAACACTGTTTTTGCCCTTACATTTTTCACACATTTCACTATTTTTTCATAGAAACAGTAATAAGGAGCGGGAATAATCTATGGAGGCCCAAAGTTTTCTGAGAGGTTAAAAACACTTCGTCAGAACTACGCTCCGGTTTATACAGGACAAGCCATTTAGAAATAACATTATAATTTTTTTTCCATATTTTCCACCAGTATTTTTGGTTTTCCCTACAGCATCAGCAGGGTTGATCCTAGACGAATCATGTAAATACATGAAGAAACGACTATATTTCCTCTAGAGACTGGTGTAAATTCAGCCCGACCGGTATTAAGGCTTAATTGAAACACATTTTTGATATGTAGCTTGCACATCTTTTTGCCAGACTATAAACCTTAGTACCGGCGCGGCGTCTCGGTACCTCCTGGGACAAAAACTTCTAGATAGATCAAAATCTCCATCTTTTTGCTAAAAGACATGACATTACATTTTTTGTTCGAGGTTCAGAAATTGGATAAAATAAAGTTTCAAAAAACCACTTTTCGTTCTTGAAGAAAATTGTCTTTTCCTAGACATGCCTAGTCGATGCTAAGCAATTTGCAAATATCTTCTGAAATGTTTTGAGGGGCGAAAAAAATGGATATAGATCGAAAAGAAGAATATATTTAGCAGATCCGGTTCTAATTTTGTTAAGGGCTAGCAAGTATTTGATGCTCAATTTTGTATTACATAGTAACGTAATTATAATAATAAATAATAAATGAGTAATGTCGAACATGACATCAGAACAGAAATATTTTCGGTATACGGGGGATTCAAATAGTTTTATTTTTAATTGTTTCTTTATACGGTATCCCCGGTACCTAGTAGTTGTTTGTGTTTCTCATCATAGTACACTTATATTTTTTCCCTAATTTAAATACGGTTTTTTTCAGTAAATTGGGAATTCAGGAGTAATTTTAATTTAATTTTTCGGCAATTATTACTGGGTATATAAAGTAATGTTTTATTACTATTATTTTATTATTAAATTATTACTGGGTATATAAAGTAAAGTGTCCCGATTTAATAAACTTTTGTGGGCTTTTATGAATATACATCAATTATTTATATAGTAAATTTCACGAAAATGGTTCTGACTGAATAACTGCATAAAACTACGTGAGTCGATTCCATTATGTAGGCAAGAGCTTGGCAATAAACAAACAAAAATAGTTAAGAGGGCCGGAATGTAATAATTTCTAGGTATAAAAAGATAAAATTTCTTGTGTTATAGGTATAAAATGATAATCTTAAATATTTTCAATATTTTAAGGAATTTTAAATACATTTTTGAGAAATTTAATGCTTTTTTTCTTCCTTTATCTGTCACGAAAAAAGTTCAGCTGTATTGCGATCTTATTTTACCTGAATATCACACATATAAAATAGCATTATGTGGCGTCCGTGGATAAACATTGTTGGTGCTCCTTCAGTTGTTCAGTCCAAGAAAAATAATTTTTCTGTGAATGCTAGGGAAATTTTAAAAACTGTTTATAGTTCTTCACTTAACACAGGACTTAACGTTAACGCCGTTGCGAGTGAAATATGTTATTTGACTAAGATACCTGTAACCACAGAGAAAATTGATAGTGTCAAATTCCATCAAATCAAGAGAGAAGCGTAAAGATGCCGGTTGTATTAAATGTTTCGACGAAGGCGACAAGGACTCCATAAGGCGGAAAATATATACCATCTATGAAGAGCAACTTGTACCTACATTAGAGACTCTGAAGCAACGGTATACCAATAACGAAATCCAAATAAGTTTTAGCATCACTAGCCTACGGAGAGTTTTGTCTAAAATGGTTTCCAGATTGACAAAGCACAATTGACAAAAAGTAAGTTCTTATGGAATCCCAGAGATTACAAAAATGGCTTGCGTCGTGTGTATACAACTTCGATAAGAAATTACCATTTTAAAAATCGTCTGATAATTTACTTATTATGAACCAACATCCAAAGGATGGTCCTATTCTTTCGGTATGTGTGGAACAAAACCTCCGCCAAATAAAATAAAAATGATAATTATTTTACGTGCAGGGTTAGAAAACGGTTCGTCCCAAATGCCTTGTGGCTCTCTATAGAGAATATTAAAGACTCCTGCGTGGATTAACATGAAGATGCAACGGCAGAACTTTTTGAATAATTGCCTTTGACCAAATATTTCTTAAAGAATTGTGATAGTAATAGAGAACGCGAGCTGTCGGTCTCGCCAATTACATAAGGCTTCAGGCTCAAATACTGAAAAATTGGAGATTGAAAACTACATGGCGGCGAATGATACATATTTTGAAGAATGTTATAAAAAATAAACTTTTAGAAGTTTAAAGGCATTTCGTGTAAATAAGTTTATGTTTGTGACGCATTGGCAGAGGAAATGGGATATACAGCGATACACCCTTACCCTACTGTTGTGCTTTTAATCCAATAGAGCAAATGTGGCCCCAGTTAAAATCTTAGGTCTGAATATATTTCTCCGATTTTAAGTTGTAGTGTTGTATAATTAAAAAAAAATTGTTATTGATATTCTCCCAGGTAGTTGAAAAAATTCAGTCCTTCACATAATCATTGTAGACAATTCCTATGTTACTCTGGATCATATAATTAAAAAGATTATAAGTAATTTAGATGAAGATAGGAACAACGAAAGAATATCATTAAAAAATAAACATCTATAAGAGTCTCTAAAAAATTTGTATTAGGATTTTTCATTTGATTAAATTAATATAAACATATCATACGTGTATTACTTGTTTTCCTTAGAAGACCAAATCTGCATTACATAAACATTTGAAGTCCGATCCTTTACTACATTGCCTACACAATAGGTCGACCCAGGTAGTTTAATTGTAGTCACTCAGTCAGAAACATTTTTCTTGAAATTTCCTATATCTAAACTGATAATCAAGATCAGGGACAATTAAGATTTTCATATGTGTACATATGGGGTGTGGTAGTATTTAATACCAATTTTATTTATTCAGGGCGGGTAAGAAATAAAGTATTTGGATCAGAGGCCAGAATAGATGTACAGGGATGGATAGTACAGATAAAATTTTATAGAAATTTTAGTTTTTTAAAATTTAGAATTGACGGCTGTCAAACTAAAATTTAAACTTTGGATTCATTGAATTATTTAGTTATTATTCAGATTCTAGGTACCACTGTCTCCTTTGGGTATATATGTATATATATATATATATATATATATATATATATATATATAATCTTACTTAGATCTAACAGCTATATTTATACGAAAAATTTGTCTCCTAGGTAGGAAGAAATTTACTTTCTTTCTGAAGCAACCATTATTTTGCTTCCTTAAAAATGTTTTTAATTCGTACAACAACCAGTTACATTCATATATTATAACCAATGATTTAGGTTTTGATAATATAATAATAATAATAATTTAGATAATACCTCGATTAACTACTTAACTGAAATTAGTAAAACTCTATTTTTTTGGAGATTTTTACGAAATTTATTGTAATAGAGAACTCGATACTCATTTTTCAGTTACAGCTGTTTTTTTCTGGACCAGTACACATATTAATGTTTGTCTGTTGGTTTAAATTCGTATCTTTCTCATTAGTTAACTACTAATGGTTTTTTTAATAATTATTAATTGTATATATATATATATATATATATATATATATATATATATTTATATATATAAATATATATTAATGCACAGTACATATGCCTATACTTTTTGTTTTGCTATTACAATAGAATACTCAAGAATTAAATAGGATGGATTTACTTATCATGTAATACATATTATGATTTAATAAATAGGTTGTAGACTATTAAGAGTATTAGTTATTTAGTTAAGTTTATTTTATGTCATACGGTTTAAAAATTTTAAGCATATAATTGCATATTTTCTAAACTAAATTAAAGAACAACTTATTTTTTGGAAATACTTGTATAGAGAGGCATCCAAAAAATATCTTTTAAGTTAAATTAATAATAAAAAAAAACAAAGTATCATTGGTGCTAAAATATTTCAGTTGCGCAGTGTGTCCTCATTAACTAGACTTAATTTTTACATTTCATTTATTTATTCGTAAATTTGTTTCATGGTTTTTGGATAGTTGTAGATCTCTAGAAACATATGTTCAAAGGCATGGGTCATTTAACAATACGATTGAGTAACTCAACATACGTATAATAATATAACACAAAAAAAAACAGATGCGTTATTTGTTTTGTCATATTTTAGACATCAGTTCACTACCTATATATATATATATATATATATATATATATATATATATATATTATATATATATCTAACGGCGCCCCTGTTTTACGGAGACCGTTTAGCAGTGGCGTATTTACCATGCAAGCTAGTTTAGCTAGTGTATCAAAGCATCTTTTAAGAGTCGTAAGCGTCGCTGTGGATTTGAAGCGTACAGTGCCAGTGTGCCAGTAGAGATTTTCCGTAAAAAAACTTTTAACTTGGTCGTGCAGGGTTGTAGTTAGACTCTTGCGATTGGAGAGAATACAATCTCGAACAATGGAGGGGGGTTTGAGCACCAAAGCCCACATTCTTATCTACGGCCCTGAGAGTATGTTTAGGTATTTTTTCGGTCTATTAGCTATAACTGATTTTTTTTTGACTATATCTTTAGTTATCGATGTAAATAATAGTGAATATTTATGTAAACAATACCTTTAATATTAAGAAGCGGGAGCCGTTTTAAAAATAAAAGCATTGGAAGCTGCGAGCACAGATTGCGGGTTAAAATAATAAGGTGGTGGTAAAGGTTCCCGGTCCAGAACCTGTGTCATTAGAAAATGAAGGAGATTGTTGTTTTAAATTAATGAGATTATTTGTTTCGTTCAGAATTTTAAAAGAACTTTTTGGTAATCTCTCAGAAAAATATCCAAGTTTTTGTTAACCGAGGCAAATTAAGAAAAATATCTTATAAGCGAAAAAATATTTAAATGTTTCATTTGCCTTAACTTTGCATATACCCATAACAGATATACGAATGTTATGCGTCCATAAAATGTTAAGATGGTACAATTTATTTTTTTTATTTATTTTTAATTAAATTTTTAGCCAGTCGTAATTTAGCTCTTCGACGCTCATCGGATACATACGATTTTTTTTTTAAATTTTATGAAGGTATCTCAAACTATCCTAGTTTCAGGTAGATTATTACAGGTAGGTGTTGAGATACATATTTTTTAACTAATATGTTTTATCTGATGCTGTAAAATTGTCAAAAAGTTTATTTGAAAGAGTGAAATTGTATTGTTTATAAGCTGCTGATAAAAAGCATCTCATTTTACGGGTATGCCTTTGAGCAGCCTCCCCTTTTGAAATTGTCTGGGCAAGCTACAGTAATATTTAATTTGAATAAGTCATCGTTTTAAAGCACAATATATCTAGAGGGAAAAGATGAAAAGGTGCAAATAATTAGTTGCTCTGGGGCTTAGGACCATAAATAATAGTTTTTGAATTATCTGTTTAAAAAGCCTAATAATTATGAAACAAATTTACTCAGACATGTCAGATATTATTTAGGTTCGTCTAGTCAAGAAGAAGTTTTTGTATATTATAAAGTTCTTTTCTGATACATTTTCATATTATTGTGAATATTTTCATACTTATACAAATCAATTTTTGTTTTGATAATTAACTTTCTGTACTTATCGAAAATCCTATATATATGTATATATGTATATATATATATATATATATATATATATATATATATATATATATATATATATATATATATATATATTATATATATATACATATATATATATATATATATATATATATATATATATATATATATATATATATATATATATATATATTAAGTTATTGTCAGAGATAGGGCCAAGGGATTTCATTTTTTCTTGTAAAATTATTTGGTATTTGTTTTTTATAACGCTACGGTTGAGAAAATACGTATAATTATTTTACCTAACTTTATACTTTTCATAGTCTACAAGATAAAGTGAAATATATAGCTCTGCGGCCTTATGAATATATTTTAAGTTTTAGAATTGTAATATATGGGAAAGGAGTAAAAAATATGTCTAAAATATCAGTTATTGTTAAAAAAAGATTTTTCTGATTTTTAGACATATTTTACATTCGTGCGTATTATAGCGGTTCAAACAAGAAAGACTGAGTTCGAGAAACAGTATTTCTCTAAATTAAAATTTATCTTAAACTAAAACATCATATTCATTTAGTTTTATTTTAAACCATTTTTTTTCCTTAAATATGTATTATTTTTATTAATGGTTTACTCTTGCGTTTTCTGGATAGTATGAAAAATACTTGGCTCATTTTTAAAATCTTTTTAAATATTTCAAGTTATTATAATTCTTATAAAATAAACTTTTATGCAAATATGATAAAATTGAAAGAAATCTGTGCACATCAATTATTGGAGCTCTATTTTCGAACACGGTTTTGTATAAGATATATTATAATAATAAAGACCCTTGAAACTTGAGCTCTTAAGTCTGCATATAGTAGAATGAGTATTTGTTAAATGAATGTATTGATCAATATAATAATAAAACAGTTTTTAATTAAGTACGTTGTTTCATTGAATTACCAGACCGCCTCAGGATTATTCGGAACATCTGAATTTGTACAAAAAAAAACAACTTCGCAAACCTAACGTAATTTAATAAAGTTGTAAATCTTGTAACCCTTCCTAACGTCACTGATTCGATGTCCTATATAAATAAAAATATATATTATTATTTAGAATGGAAATGTTTGCGGCTGTGGTCAATTAAAAAATCATGATTCTTGGGATTAGACCGTGTCAAAATGGAGTAACTTTCCGACGTTTAGTCTTAATTATTAAATCCAAAATCGTGGCTCAGATATGTTCACGACACTTTTGTAAAATGGCCTCATCGTTCAGAAAATCTCCCCGTATTTCTGGACCATCTGAATCATCATCAATCTAATATAAAATTTATAATGGAAATTAAATCAGAAAGCAGGATTCCCTTTTTAGATATTTTTGTACAATGAAAAGGAGATAGATGGTTCTATAGGACAATCTTTATACAAAATGCAAATTCACGGACAGGGCCGGCGCGAGGCATGTGCTGATTGTGCACTGAAAATGGCCCCGCGCTAAACGATGAATAATTTTTCCAATAAAGTATGTTCATATTTCTGTCTTTTCTCATTAGATACTTCACCACGAAACAAACTGCATATCCTTTTATTATATTTAAAAAAATGGAATGCAGGACCCGAGGGCCAAAAGTATTTCCTAAGTGAACTAAAATCTTTGGAATTTATTCTCTACGTGGCAATTTGGCACGAACTGTTGGTTGCTGAAAATCGAGTAAGTAAATTTTTACAAAATGAGGATATGCAGCTAGATGTTCCTATCAATATTAGAGGGACTTCACCAAACTTTAAACGACTTTAGAGTAACTGGTTATGATAAGTGTCTGAAGTTTGCTTAAGAAACATGCTTTGAAAACGACCTAGAGACAGTTTCTCCCAAACAAAGTATAGCGAGAGTTAAAAAGCAATTTGAAGATGAATGCGAGGAGTCATTTAAAGAAAGGTTATGAAATATGAAAATCATAAAGATCAGTTCGGATTTCTCTCCAATTACATTGAGAAACTTAACTGACGAAGTTAATGAAATGTTGTAAATATTTACACATTAGTTTGAAGGATTGAGATAGACAAAATCTTTGTGGACTTTGTGAAGCTATGTGAAGAGTTACGGTCTATAAGGAACATAATACCAGCAGATTCTAAATCTATATATGAGTTACTTCAGTTTCTTCACTTTATGAAAAAAATTAACTAATATTTGTCCAAAATTATATATAGCCTTGAGAATAATTCTAACTCTTCCAGTGGCAATTACAGCAGCGAAAAAAAGTTTTCAAAACTAAAACTGATTAAAAATTATTTGAAAACTACCCCATATCTCAAGAAGGGCTGGTAAGGTTGGCATTATTGGCAATAGAGTATAAAATAGCCAATACAATAGATTTCAATACACTAATTGACAATTGACGATTTTGCCATTGTTAAGGCAAGGAAAGTGTGTTTCAATTTTCAATATTAAATATATATTCTGTTTGTTTATTTCTATGTTGTGTTTTTTATTGTGTTATCTCAGGTATTTTTTATGACACTAAAATTTTAACTCTCAAGATTTTTATGTTGACTTTTATGCAACTGAGATACTAGATACTTTTTGATAAAGTAGCTATAGAGTCTTAAAAATATACGGTCCCGCAAACTTTATTGCACACGGCCTCGCAAAATGTCGCGCCGGCTCTGTTCACGACATCATCCAGCACAGAAGCGGTCAGTTATTTATTCTCTGGTTTACAGAAGCCTTGCAATTTGTGATCAGAATTCTTTACTACTGGAAACAGAGAAACTGACAGTTAGAAAAAATAATAATCCTACTCCACGCCAGGAAACTAATAAGGAGTTAGTTAGTTAGGAAGTGTAGTTCTTCCATTTATAAAAGGAATCGCAGACAACATTGCAAGATTGCTTCGTCAGTCCAACATACGCATAATCTTCATCTTGCAAACAGACACACACCCAAGTAATTTGGACAGTGTAGGAGTATATGCAATTCCTATTTCCTGTGGTGGTGTCTACATTGGAGAAGGTAGACGATCTATATCCACTAGGCTTAAGGAACATGAACGTGTATTAGAGATAAATAAATTGTACAATTTGCTGTGTACCAACATTCCACTCAGGCTCGTTCCTAGGCGGTGTGCACATTGTGCCATGCACAAGAGAGGCAGCTCGAAGGGGCGGCAAAATTTCCGTAAACAAAAAATATTAATATATATTATATAGACTTTAAGATTTTTATCATAAATTAATTTTCAATGAAATTCAAATGTTATTGGCATTTTAGAATAAAACATTGTGTCTGATTCGGAAACAGAATCAGAGTATTGCAGATCAAATAATAATGTTTAAAAAACTGCTGGCCAAGAAACTACTTAAGAAAGGAGCACCAATGACCTTTTATTTGTGTCATTAGATTCTGCGTTGTGGCCAGAGGCGTTGTCCAAAATACTTGTAGAAATTTTAGTAATAAAGGGGCAAATTCAATGTAAGTTAGACGATTATTCCGCTGATGAATCAGGTCGGAAATTTTTAACTAGTCATTTTATCAAAATACTCTCAAATGGAGAAAGAGTTGTTAAGGATATTGGCTTATTTATTCTCAAAAAGCAAATACGTGTTTTTGCTTTTCTTGCAAAATTTTTAGTATTGATCGTTCTGGTAAATTTGTTACTGGATTTTGTGATTGGCGTCATTTTTCTTGGTGTGTTTCTGTACACGAAAAAAGTTTTAAACATATGAAAAGTCTGAAAAATATTTTGAATTGTAGACAAACAATACGATAGATAGATAAAGAACAACAATTTTCGAGCGAGAGAAAAAACGTTGGGGTGCAATAATTGAACGAATGATTGCAATTATTCAATTTTGAGCACATCATAATCTTGCTCTACGTGGTGATAGTCACGAATTGTATTCTCACAATAACGGAAATTTTTTGAAGGCAGTTGAAATGGTTGAGAAGTTTGACCCGATTATGGCAGAACATCTAAACAATATTTAAAATTCCAAACATCAAAAAAACAAAAATGCTACATTATAATAGCGTGCCATTTCAAAGTGAAATAATATCATTACTCTCAAATTCAATTAAAATGAAAATAAGTGAGCTTATTAAAACGGCTAAATATTATTCTATTATTTTGCATTGTACACCAGATGCAAAT
Source organism: Kuschelorhynchus macadamiae (assembly GCA_030620095.1). NCBI lineage: Eukaryota > Metazoa > Arthropoda > Insecta > Coleoptera > Curculionidae > Kuschelorhynchus > Kuschelorhynchus macadamiae. The sequence continues at coordinate 370,910 of JAUTXW010003709.1, read as the reverse complement.
CATGTCGAAAAAATGACTTTTATAGTCAGAATGGTTGAGACCTCAACAGCTGAAGTACAAATACGGGAATACTGGGAAGGTTTTATTCCAATATGAGTCTCGTCGGGCGCAGGCATGTTTAACATCAATATTAAAGACATGAGGGGCCAGGAGTACGATAATGGGGCAAATATGCGTGGCAAAATACAGCATTACAAAGACAAGTTCTCTATGTCAATTCAAGAGCCTTATGCAGCTCATACTTTGAATGTAGTCGTAAAGGACTCCGCTAAAGCTGCAAATATTACGTTATATATTTTTGATATTGTACAAAAATTGTACACCTATTTTTCAGTTTCTACATTCAGATGGGAGACTCTGAAAAAGCAGAACGTAGGCTTATCTTTAAAGCAGGTCAGTACTACTAGATGGGAAAGCAGGATAAATGCAGTACGGTTACTGAGTAGGAACTATATTAGATGCGTTTCTTTGAGGTTTGAGGTATTAAATAAATGCTACGATCTGTATACATTTTTAACAGAATTCTATACACTATCATCAGAAGAGCCAATGAAATCGTGCATGGACTTGGATTTATCTTTAGAAGTTCAAAATGATGGTGCTCTTGATGAAGGTATCAACGGTAAAGATTTATTTTATGAAGAAATGTGTATTTACAAAGATTTATTTCCCACTCCTGAACTGCCTTTAAAAAACTTAAAGAAGATTGTGAAAACTGGTTTAGTATTTTCGTTTCCTAATGCCCTAAAGATATTTCTTACGTTACCAGTTTCCGTGGCAATAGGCGAGAGAACGTTTTCAAAATTAAAAATTGTAGAAAATTGTCTCAGAATATCTATGTTCCAAGAACGAGTTTCCGGTTTAGCATTAATATCAATAGAAAATGAGCTTTGTGAAGAATTAAATCTTGAAAATATTATTGATGAATTTGCTATTATGAAAGCGCTGAACGTTGTCTTGTAAAACTTATTAAATAGAAAATAAATGTTTGTTGTGTTTTTAATAATACTTATTATTACAGAAAAATTAAAATGTTCCTTTATTTAAATAAAGATATTAAATTTTTTAACGTACATGTTTTTTATTGGTTTCTAATGTTTGTTTTAGGGGCGGCAGTTTTTTTTCTTGCCGGCCTAAATCTTTTCAATCTCTTTCAGTGCTCCAATTCCATGAAATAATAATCCCTTAAGATGCTTCGTGAAATCGAAGACGAAACGTCGGAAAGTGATTTTATTTTGACACGGTCTAATCTCAATAACCATGATTTCTTAATATATTATTACTTTTCCTTTTTTTGTAAAAACTGAATTTGTTATTGTCATTTAATCGATATATTCTGTACGTTCAAAAAAATTATCTATTGTAACTAATTAAAAAACTACTCAAAAAGGCTCTATATTTTACCACATTTGATCTGATTTATGGGGGAATTTAACCGCAACTTCACTTGATGTATCCACAAGAAAAGTGGAAAATGACTCAATTTGTATATGTGCAGAGTTTCTGTTTATTTTTTGAACGAGATTTACTAGCCTTATTTAACAAGATGGAAAATTTTTTAAATAAAAATGTGTATGTTTTATCTAAACCGCCACGATGTACCAAAACTTCTAACTACAAAAATTTGATTGGCTTTTTGATGATCCCACGATTTCTAAAACGTTGCAAACTGGATTGGATTTCCACTGAACTCAACGATATTTCAAGAGGAACTAGTCTTTGAAAAGGCCGTATAATTTCTTTATTGCCTGATATTTTTAATTTCGCAACTCTGTCTGTTCCATGACCATGGGAATATATATCCATTTACCACACTGCATCAGGAGTGCCAGGTGCTCCAGTTTTAAATCGGATTCGTCAATTATCTCTTATTTCTTGTAAATCTCTTCTTCTCTAACCCACCTGTTCTGTCTGTTTCATCTCGGTTTGGAATTTTACTAATATCAAGTGCTTACAAAAATGTAACGGATGTCAACGGAATTAGTTCTTTGGGGTTGTAAGTCTAGAATTAGTTCTAGAGGTGTAAGTCTAGCATTGTCAAAAGGTGTTCGTAGTAAACAGAAGTTTTTCCGAAAATTAGTCGTAAAAGTTCTTTTAGCATTTTTACTATTCTCTCCCATTATCGTTCCCACCACCGAGGTGCCGAAGTATTAAACGTCCATCTAAACCTGTGTACTGTTGAGTATGCAAAAATAGTCTTCCAATTTTAATGCGTTACGAGCGTCTACAAAGTTAGTGCCATTATCGGAGTATACAGCTGATACCCGTCCTCTATGCTATGAATCGTGTTAGTGCTTAAATAAAAGCTTCTGTTGAAAGGGATTTAATTAATTTAAAATGCACAGCCTCACAAGTAAAAATGACAATCCATGCCTTTTCTTTGTCCCTTAAAAACAGAAATTCCGCTAAATCAACACTACCACTACTTCAAAAATTTTGCTATTTCCAACTCTTTCTTTAGGTAGTGGAGCAAACTAAGTTTCTACCGACTTTTTTTATCTATGAAGTAAATAAACCCTCCTGACGGCTTTTCGGTAACCAATGTTTTTCTCGTAAAATTCCTGTAAGTAAAAGTACTGTTTAAACCCAAGCATGACAAAATAACCCGCGTTGGTCAAATATAATTTTGCTAACGAATTCGTTATTTGAAGGAAACACATTGGGGTTTTTAAATCTAAAAATCTTCATCGGATAAAAAAATTTTTGTCTTTATATGTACCATTTTGGCCTTTTAAAACACTTATGTTTTGATTATGTTTTTCTTATCTCCCAATTTTTTTTTTGAATCATTTGTAATCTTGTTTCTGCACCTTCTATTTCTTCATATTTTATCTCTCCTTGGTATCTATTCTGCTTTCTTGTACTGTAATGAAAACGAATTCACTCCAGACTCAAACTTGTCATTCAGCCAGTATTTTCCAAAATAACTAAGCTCTTAGCTTATTTTGACTTTACATGCGAAAGCAATAAAACATTTTCATATTTTAGACTCTATCTCCAAATCACAACATATAAGTTTGCTATTTGGCCAAAATTGTTTCTTCTTAAGTTAATCTGCCATCTTTTTACTTCCAAGAGAACTTGAACTGAAAAACCTATGGAGGATAAATCTGTAATATTCAAAATATTACGGATTTACTTACTTCAGCAATAAGATGCCAATTTTCTGGATCGCTTGCCATACAAATTTATTTCACTCTGTTACAAACGTACTCAAAGCTGCCCTTGTCTTGTTCCATCCAGGTGGGCACAATCATGGAACCACTCTAAAAATATACTTTCATGCCAAGCGAGGCGGCCGCGGCGCGCGGCGCACGAGCTTATGGCAGCCGTTGGACATTTACTTTTAAGTTTATAATTTTGGTTATATTTGTGCGATTAAAATAATTTTTGACCAGGTGTAATAACAAAAGAAAAGATAAACAATGTTATTTTTGATCTTAAATTTTTATAAAATAAAAATTATGTACACTAAATATCATATTAAAATTTAGATTTAAAATTTAACACATTAGACATTATAGGACCAAATAAACAGTTTTCAGTTATATCTGGCAATATTAATAATACTTATTATAACTTATAAATTATTAATAAATATAACACAATATCAACAACCTAAAAATTATGTTTTATATATACAGTGTGATCCAAGAAGTGTACAACAGATATTTTTAATTTTTTGGCCACAAGCAATAGTTTTTAATATAACACTAAATCTAACAATTAATTCCTCATCCAGGCCTAGGATTTCGGCAGTAAGGACAGGATTGCTGAAACATTTTCGTGCCGTATTTCCGGTGTTAGTGTTTCCTCTCCCTTGCTGAACATTAACAGACCAGTGCGTTTTCGAAATTCATTTTGGATTTCCGTCTTTCGATTATTTCTCAACGTTTTTTATTCATCACTTTTGGCAGACCAGGACTTAAATGGCAGATTGTACGAAATGTGGAGTAAATACTCGAAACACCGAATCTACGGATGAAGGAACGACGTACCAAAATAAATAATTACTGCTATTAACAGTTTTTTGTTGACTAAATCTAAATTGTTCATGCCTTTTGGTGAAGCACCGCACAAAAAGTATCGCATCGAAGATTTTGTATCCGTCATAATATTTATAATTTTTCCGTCAACCATTGTAAATAATAATTTATGCTCCACTGTAATATTTGAAAGTTGGCTTGGTATCAAGTTTTCAATTTAATTTTCTATTTCACCTGTGATTGATTTTACTACAGCTTCTGTTTCTTTAAGGAAATGGAACTGGATTGGTAGGCAGTATCTGGTAGACGAAGAAAAATCGTTTTTTCCGTAAAACAGAGTTATCCGTTAAATCATATAACTTCATTGGCACTAGACTGCATATAAAAATACATTTATCACTAGAATCATTCGAAAAACGTATCCGACTGATCTGCCTCTCCATCACAGCCCCATTTTGATACTAAAACATATTTTCTGTCTAATTTAACTGTTAAAGATTGTACAAACCTTTCAGTAGTTTTATCCAGAAGTGATTGTAGTACCACTTTTGCATTGGATTCACTAAACGATAAATACTTGCTAAAGAGGGTAACAGTCGTTTTTTGCGTATTTGCGAATAACGGTGTATTGATTTTTGGACAAATCAGCAGCCACATTCAGACTTAAAGCTTACTTTTTTGACATCACGTCTACTTCTAATGGTGAAATAAGTTCTTCACAAAACTTCCTTACTTTTTGGGCGTGTTCTGGATGTGCTTTAATAAAATCAAAAATAAATCGAGCATCTACAGATTTAATTTTCTTCTTGGCAACAAATCTTAAATGCTCTTCAGGATATTGATCTAAGTATTCTGTTTTCCGTTTTTTTTGCCTATCGCATAGATTTTCAAACATGGGATGTAAAAGGGACGCAGTTTGAAGTCGGGACCACACTATTTTCTTTGCCGATTACGGTAAAATTAAAAGAGAATTTGTTCTTTTACACATCTGCCACTTTTCATTCAATTTAACACAAAATTTTCTCATGTTTTCATTTTACCAGCTATCTTTGTCATTTTTTATATTTAAAACCTGTCCTAATTGTTCTACAGACAAAGAATGATTTTCAAATTTGATATTTTTATCACGTAAGAATTTATAAATCCAGTCATTAGTTAAATTATTGAAATTCATTATTCTGCTATGTTCCTTTACTAAAAAAACAGTAACAAGACAAAAAGTTTCATTTTTAAAATGTCAACTAAAAAAACATGTCCGCCTTTCTTGACATCTGATTTAAAACAAAGCCATCTAAGCGATTAATCTGTGACTACATCTTTGGAATAAGCAGTATGGAAATAGTACCTTAAATTATTATTTTAACAAATCATTTTGGAGATATTAACAATATTTTGTAGACTTTGTTTTATATTAGTAAAACTATTTAATTTTAGCGTTTGAAGGTGGTAATGGATATTAAGTAATTTAATGAATAATATTGGAAAATTCAGTAAGTAATTTATCGGCGTGGTACTGATCTTGATTTGATAACAATGTTAAAATTGAACGATTTTCAAATCATTTTCAAGTAATTTTCTTTATAAGGTGAATTAACATAACGGCCAAATGGAAAAAAGTATTTGTTGAGTTGCCTATTATAAACTCATACGCCTGATACGCTGTCATCATAAATTTATTTTAATTTTTCTTATACAGTGGCACTTTGAGGCAGCTTTTTCCTTGAAATTCCAAAAAAGGATATATTTAAGGCGTTTTACGTATTTTACAAATTCATATTACATTTAAATGTAACAAAAGGGTACCTAACTTATTATCTAGAAAAAGAACACTCTCATTCGAAAAACCTTCTAAATCGATAAAAACAATAAAAAAATGTTTAAAGTATCGAAATACATTCAATAGTACTGCTAAAATTTCAGTAATCCTATTTTGACGAGCTCTCAGAAAAATATAATTTTTTTTTTGATTGACTGGACATGGTCAACTTCGGAGACTAATATTAAGACCAAGAGTAGAATACTTGTCATTCATTATATAGATATTTATAATACATATAGTCAATTATAAAATTACATTATAGAATTCTCATTATGGTAATTTTTATTTTGGGCCTAATGTTCACACTTTACTACAGGCTCGTTCCACAGTGTAGCGTTATCACCTTCATCGGTTATATTCTTGACTTTGGAATGATGATAATTCCGAACGAAATGATGATAGTAATCTGCGAACACAGCAAAACTTCAGAAGATAAATTTGAGTTAATGTGGATTGAAATTTTTTCTTTAAGAAATCTGTCAAGTCTGCATTCTAAGAGATTTTTACTTTTCACATTCCTTGCAACAAAAGTTTGAGATTTAATGTGACGAGGCAAGTGAAACCAATAGGGTCAAATAGTTTTTGGGAAACAGGCAACAAACCTCTCTCAATTAATGGAACGTTTGATATAATAAACAGAGATTCTATCTAGTGTTAACAAAAAAAATTGTAAATTCAAAATTGGCTAAGCCTATTGTATACTTGGCTTCACATATAGTCTTTTTAAGTTTCTTTTTTATTCTGTAACACCATATTTACAATTTTTTATATAAAAAAAGTTTTTAACATTTTTTGGTAAATTTTCCAAATGATAGCAGTAGGCAATAAAGATGGACTCTAAGAAACAAAAAATACTACTCTGTCTAAAAAGTTTAATATTCCTAAAATGGGTATCATCCCACATAAAGAAAAAGGAGACTTAGCTCTTAGTTTACGTTTGATAATAGTTGAACATAAATAGCTGTTTGAAACGTTGTGAATAATTTAAATTATAGACAATGCAAGTCTAACAAGGGAATTTTATTCAGAAGAACTTTTACAGTTTTCGGTTTGTTACCATTTGTCAGTCTTTCTTCACTGAAGCTATTTAATAAAACACATTCAATCGTTAATTCAAAATATTTGTTTCATTGTTTATCCTTTTCAGGTCAGGAGACATGTGTTTTTGTCTACAAACATTTTAAAAACATCTTGTATATTTTTGCATTATAATTGGCTTCAAACATGCAAGTGAAATTTTTATTTATCTTTCTCACCTCTTTTTTTCTGAATTACACTTTGTCCAAATTTACCTTGAGTGTGCTGGCGGCCATTCAATCCACCTGTATCAGTCGATAATATTTAACCATTAATTAAATATTAGAAAAATCCATAGAGTCGGCATTTTTAGAAGAATTTTGAAAATGTACTTGTTTTTGGTCGGAGCTATGAAAATATCGCTGCATATTTCTCACTTGTAACCCCTAAGTCTCTAATGTTGCTTCTGATAATAATTCTCTAACATATACTCGACTAGGATTTCATCCCTGGCAAAGCTGGTGCGTAATTATTCAATACCCTTTTCGTAGTTAGTCCCACAAAGTGCAAAACTCTCAAATAGTTTCTTTGGTGGTGCATATGTCATGAACTAAATATTGAAACCTGTCCTTTGGCCAAATCTCTATCTTCATGAATTTTCTTAAACTGGCCACAAAAATGTATCCAGTTTGGGTAAGCAAAACCGTCGTTGATTACTGGCAGTTCCATAACTATTCTTGCTATCCTCCGCATCTCTGTGACTCAAAGGGGAAAACCTGGAATACAAAAACATTTCTTGTTTGGTACATCAAGCATTCTTTTCTAGAATCTTCTATTTTATTCATTTCTTCCTTCAGCTCGCTGTCACTTATAAACCTTTACCTTCTTAATTGGATTTCTATTAAAACTCTGTCTGTTTCTTTAGACTTTAGCATACCAACAAACTCCTTGTCTTTATTCGTAAACATGAGTCCGTTTTTTCTTGAAATGTTGTTGTTATATTGTCCATAACTGTCCTGTCACTGTTATCACAATATTTATTAATGGACAATAAATCTATCTGGACTCAATAAAATATACTTTTATTTGACAACTTTATACAAAGTTGAAACTATGTCAATTTCTTCTACTACCAGTATTTTTAAATAGGTATTTTAATATCTAACAAAAATAATATACAGGGTGAGCGATAAAAATAGGACACACTACAAGACTACCTTTACTTATTTTTAAGCATTTGAAGTTCCCCAAAAACATTATTAATTCCACACTATTAAAACCTTTTGTGGTGGAAATTGTGTATACGATGCCAAAATTTACCATTGTGATCTACTGACACATAATGAAATATATTCATGAGATTATGCACTCGACTGTCGAGAAAGCTGATTCATACGCATTAGAAACAAACAAAATACCTTGGTTTTACTCCTACATTAACACGAAACAGGCCACAAAATAAATTTCGGAGGGCGTAAGGAGATTACCAATATACCGCATAATAGGACCAGAATAATTCGAGGAGCCTTGGAAGTTGAAAAACAAGGTGATTTAATTAAAATAAATGAATAATTGAAACTACCAACAGTATGGAAGACAAATGTCGATAAACCTAAAACCACAAAAAATCAAGAGTAATTAATTCAACAACAGCAATATCCAGAACATATAAATAATGAAGAACGATCGCATAGATATAATCTTCGGTCACGGGTGGGGGTATAAAAGGTAGCTTCGCAGTCACTAAGACTTCAACCCGAGGACTTGAAGAATACCTCCCCAAATGCAATGATAAGACTCAGTGAGGATTTAGAGTTGCTTTGGGAAGTATAAACATAGGTGTGAGCCACAATAGACCACAGAGTCGCAGTGGAGGGTCGCACATAGGGGTATTCGTTTAATAAAAGCGGGCAAAAACAAAAAAAAGAAATGCTTTAATAACATCTATAAATGCAATTTTATCTAGCAAGCCATGACAGAAAATAAAAAAGTTATGAGACCGCGAACAGAAATGCTTTTATCAAAACTGCTGTCAACATGTCACATTTATAATACTTCGTCAGACACTGGTACACTGTAAAGAGTTGTTATATATATTTTTTTGAACATTTAATAAAGGAAGATACTACAGTAGGTAAGACGATTTTATATAGGTAGTATGGAATATGTTTAATGTATTTCTTTTTATGCTGGAGGGCATTTATCTATTAGAACTTACAATTTAAACTTTTTTTATTTATTTCAAATATTATTTAGGTATTCAGTTATGTTCCGAACATTTCCGGAACTTTGTTTATACGCTATAAAGCGGCTTAGAGTTTCTTTATTATGGTTATGAAGAAAAAATTGCTAATATTATAATGGGTTAATTGAATTTGACAGATAAGCATATTTTAAAGAGTTGTGTTTAATTAATTTTAAAATAGAAGGCAGTTTTAGTTTTCATGATACGGAGTGTAAATTAGAGAAAAAATATAACCAAAAATATAAAATAGTTTCCAAAAAATCATACAATATGAAATTTTAACAGTTACTGGGACCAAAAATTTAATATTTATTATTAAAATTATTATGTATGTGTTATTTTTTTCTGAAAAACTATTTTTTATGATATTGTACTTCAACATCACATGACAGGAAAGTATTATCTCAGAAGACACAGTTCAATGTCGAGAAACATTATAAGAGAAAAAACAACATCATGTCTAACGATAACTGTATAACTTTCAAAAAGTTTATTGAGAATTCATATTTGGTATAGGTTTTCTAGGTCGTACTAAAACGGTTCGGGTTTTTTTTTTCGGGATTGGGGGAAAGCGGGTGAACGTGGTGGGGGGGGGTAAATATATTATCCTATTTTTTCCAGCTTTTTCAAACTGAAATGATTTTGAATGAAAAGTTTCCGAGGTTTTTAGGGTTAAGCAGGCGAATTTTAGCATTCATTTATATATTTTGACAACCGTACAAAAAGTGGCAGTTATTGCATAAGAGTTACGGGTTAGTTTATTATTATTAAGCAAAATTTCATTAAAACATAATGTGGGAGTACTGATTCAGTTTGCAGTGGTTTTTCCTATTTTTATTTCGACTTTTCTTTAATAAATATTCTCCACTTTCTATAACTTTTGTAATTGTAATACCTATACTAAATCTTTTTAAAACATTAATATAACACAATATCAAAAAAAATAATTTCTCACAATAATTTTAATTCAAATTGTTTTATAGCAGCTCCTTATAATTTGCCCATCTTTAAATTAATATATTTAATAATGAACCGTTTCGTGTAAGTACTTTTTTTTCAGGAATTCATTATAATGAAAAATCAATTTAGCTGCGGCGAACTCTATCAGATTTGGAAAAGTAGTAGCAAAAGAAGTTTTGGCGACTGTGTTAAGAAAACGATTTAAAAATATTAAAGCATCGTTTATCGCATTTTCTCGCTGATTTTTGAAAGTGATTGGCAAAGATGTAAAAGAAGGGAAGATTTACTTTTTAAAAATAAACAATGGCTTTCCGTTAATGTTTTTTTCCCATTGCTGCTACCAGAGAATATTTTCCTGGTCCTGGTCGTTCCAAAAAAATGTTTTAATGAGTTGTGTGAAAGATCAAAGAGACAAAAAAACCGAAAAAATAAGAAACGTTGTTCCACTTGAAGAACTTTCATTTTCTACAAGTATGAGTTTAAGAGCTGCTGGGAATTTAGAACCTGCGACAATTGTCAAAGAAGTGAGCAATGAACCCACACGTGTCCAAAAGTATATAGAATTTAATAAAGAAAATAAAAAATATCTTTAAAAATGGATCCAACCCAAGCTCTTTCCATTATAGTTGAGGCTGGATTGTCTAGACATCGATATGAGATAATTCGTATTAATAACAAAGAACTATATCCTTGTTACACTTTGGTTCAAAAAGAAAAAAATACTTGTTAGCCAAAAAAAAAACTGACTATACTACTACAGACATAAGTGCTGAAGTGTCTCTTCAGTCTTTACTTGATCTTACTTCTGAACGTTTATGTGCCTTGATTATCGAAGCTCTTGCGAGTTTGTCACCTGAATAATGCAAACAACTATGTTTGGTCTCTAAATGGGGATATGATGGTTCGGTTTAAAATCAGTATAATAAAAAATTTGAAGTTCACACCGATAACAATGCACACTTATTTTTAAGCTCATTTGTACCACTTCAACTTTTTGTTAAGTCTAAACCTAAAAAAATATTTGGCAGATTCCAAGATCGGGTTCACCCAGATTTTGCAGACCAATAAGATTTAGATTTGTAAGCGAGACAGTTGAAGAAACTAAAGCTGAATTTAATCATATTGACAATCAAATCAAATCTCTTTTGCCGACAAGTATGATCAAAAATAATCATTCTTTGTCATTCACTATAGTAAATGGCAAAGTTTGTAACTCTCGTAGATTTTTTGAAAACTGTGAATTATCTAGCAGAATAAAAGGCGTCAACATTGAATTTATTAAAAAATATAAAATTGTTTTAGAAACTATAAGTAGTATTCACCAAAGAAATACAGAATTATTCAAACAATTTACTTTAGAAACAGCTAAACTATATGTGGAACTATATGGATGGTATCCTATGCCTCCAACAGTTTGCAAAGTTTTGATACACGGAGGCGAAAAAATAGAAAATGCACTACTGCATATAGGGCAACTCTCAGAAGAGGCTGCAGAAAGCCGTAACAAGCATTTCAAGAAATTCAGAGAAAATTTTTCTAGGAAAATTTTCCGTAAAGCTTCCAATGCTGACATTTATAACAGGTTGCTTCTTAGTTCAGACCCTATATTAATATCTATGTGTCCTCTTCCTTCCATAAACCGCAAACATTTTTCTAAAGAAACCGTAGAAATGTGGCTACCTGGTGAAGATAGTAATATACATGAAGATTTGGAATTTAGTGAAGAAGATCCTCATTACACTTTTGATGATTAATTCACGATTTTAATTTTCTTTTGCATTTTCTTTCTGTGTATAAGACCTTAATCTGTAATAATTATCATTGAACACATACTTACATTTTTTAGTGCATTTTCCTTTATTCCGTTTACGTACATAATTTTATACTGTACATCTTTATTAATATTACATTTTCTACGAAATAGCTTTTTAAATATGAAAAATAAATGTCAATAATTAATTCAATGTTTTTGTGCCACCTTGTCTCCATTAATGTATTGAAGTAACGAAAGTGAATCTGTTAGCCAATAAGATGCAAATCGCCTTATGAATTTTAATAAGAGCTTGTATCTACTTAAAATCCATATGTAAGATGAGAGGAAGTTTTACCAAAAGGTACCACTTAATAGCCCAGAATTTAAGCTGATCCTGTATATTTTCTAAATATATACATAAAATTATTATATAAACACAAAAATATATTATTTGAAGTGAAACTTACTTAAAATTATCAGTTTTTTTGTATTTCAATTTTGTCCGCTTTTATGAAACAAATACCCCTATGTCGATCGGTTTGATCCACATTAACCTAACCTAACCTATAAAATACATATATATATATATATATATATATATATATATATATATATATATATATATATATATATATATATATATACTTCGAAAATATTTCTTGGGTCTAGGTTTATGCATTGAAACAATAGTGGTTATATTTCGCTCGACGTTTCGCTTTTGATTAAAAGCATTTTCAAGAGCATTTATTTTAACTAAAACGAGAAAAAAAAAAAACAATATCAGTTCGATACAAACTGGTTTGTTAAAATTGCCGTTTTGTCAATTATAAAAACACTGATAAAGTAGAATTTCTTCAATTAATCCTAAAACATTTAGCAGTCGAACACTTTTCTAAAATGACTTTCACAATTTTACACATTAAAAAATATTAAAAAACTTGTTTACATTATTGACGAAAAAAAAACACAAAAACATTTGTATAATTTGGTTTAAAGCCGTTAATTAAAAATAGGTAACCTACCTTGGAAAACAGAGCTTCATTTTTAAATCTATTATATTTAAGGCACCTATAGTATCAGTATCATAATGTCTAGGTTGGTTTTGGGTGACATTACTTGATCTTAATAATTGTAAAATGATACTGATATACAAGAAACGGTACAAAGTGATGGCGATAAGACAAGAAATTTTTATTATTTTGTTAGTTTTTTTTTAAGGATTGGAAGCTAATGTTATTATTTATTAATAATAATATAATAAATAATAACATTAGTTTCCAATCCTTAAAAAAAAACTAACAAAATAATAAAAATTTCTTGTCTTAACGCCATCACTTTGTACCGTTTCTTATATATCAGTATCATTTTACAATTATTAAGATCAAGTAATGTCACCCAAAACCAACCTAGACATTATGATACTGATACTATAGGTGCCTTAAATATAATAGATTTAAAAATGAAGCTCTGTTTTCCAAGGTAGGTTACCTATTTTTAATTAACGGCTTTAAACCAAATTATACAAATGTTTTTGTGTTTTTTTTCGTCAATAATGTAAACAAGTTTTTTAATATTTTTTAATGTGTAAAATTGTGAAAGTCATTTTAGAAAAGTGTTCGACTGCTAAATGTTTTAGGATTAATTGAAGAAATTCTACTTTATCAGTGTTTTTATAATTAACAAAACGGCAATTTTAACAAACCAGTTTGTATCGAACTGATATTGTTTTTTTTTTCTTTCTCGTTTTAGTTAAAATAAATGCTCTTGAAAATGCTTTTAATCAAAAGCGAAACGTCGAGCGAAATATAACCACTATTGTTTCAATGCATAAACCTAGACCCAAGAAATATTTTCGAAGTAATTATAAATAAAAGGTTTAAGAAACAAATTATATATATATATATATATATATATATATATATATATATATATATATATATATATATATATATATATATATATATATATATATATATATATATATATATACTGACAAAAAAATGGTTTGGTTAGGAGGTGTTCGCACGCGTGTTGAAAAAATGTTTCCACATGTTGAAAACTCCTTTGAACACGACAGTATTTGAAAAATGACGAGTTAAAAAAACTTGAAAAAGCACAGCCTACTTTTGACTTATTTTATTTATAATTATAGAAAGTAATTACCCAGTTTTCAACATTAGTGCTGAAGAAAATTTTATACGGGCGAGCGAAAACAGACATTTTTCACTTCCATTTGAATGTGAAAAATGCCACTTTAAGGCGTTAATGCAAAAAAATGTTTTACTTTTCGTATTAGTATAAAAGTACACTAGCGTAAGAAACACTGATATCGGTGTGAAAAATGTTTCTTTTCTCATCTACTCTCATCGTAACCGTACTTAAACATGCATTTTTCACACTAGTACATTAATAGCTATTTCAACTGAAATAAATAAAAACATAGTTCTCTCTGAAGTTTCTTTATAGTCGTAGGAAAAATATTGTACATTACTCGTGTGAAAGTGATCGTTTTCAAACTCCAAGGATTTCTAAATAACTCTTCGAATTTCCATGAATAAAAATTGGTATATTCCATTTACGACTACGAATATTACGTCTAATTGTATTCTTAATACTAGAGTCAAAAAGTAATATTTAATAAATCACTTGAAATCTTGTTTAAAAAATAATTACCTTTTAATCGAATTTGTATAAGATTTTTTATAGACACTGTATATAGAGCTTTTATAAATTCAGCTGCTGACTAGAGAAATTGATTCCAAATAAACCCCCGATATAAATGTATGTTAACATTAGTAACTATACCTACCTTAAAACTCTTAGAAGAAATAATTAGTTCGGCTATAAAATTACTATGTTAAGTACAATTTTAAGAATATTTATTTCCAACTTTATGAGTTGCTTACATTACCAAATCAGTAATACTTGCAACTATTCGTTAATTTCAGAGATTGTAGTAGGTTGCCATGAAAAGTTTGTTGTTGACTTATTTAGAGTGCTGAAAAATGATGGAAATAAGCAAATTAGCATTTTTAAAGTTCATCGAGTTGGTAAGTAGATAGTATTTTTGGCAGAACACTTAATCGTTATTTTAAATGATATTGAATTGGTAATTTGCGTTATAACGCATGTCATGCTACTGAGATCTGTTTCTATAATAAGATGCTTGTGAAACCTGAAGTTTTGAATTTTAAATTCATCTTATTACGAACAATTTTGAAATATATTAAAGATGATATGTATATGAAGTTCGTCTAAAATTATCCGTAAAATGCAAAAATGAACAAATGACCTAATCGAAAAATCCGAATCTATAGCTATTAATTTTTTTATATAGTAGGATCCTGAAACTATTATAAAAATCCCCACGGCTGTTAAAAATATCACTAATTCCTAATGCCATGCCTCGTTAGATAACCTACCCCAGAGAGTAACAGATAAACTGTGAATATTCCCACAATTTTTACAAATTAATATATAGAGTTATAGCATAAGTATTAAAAACTGTGTTATTTTTAAAAAAAATTTACCAATATTGTTTAAATTATGTTATCAAATCACGTTTTATATTTTTTGTGTAGCTTATTCATATACGATAACATACTCGTTTTAATATTGAAATGTTTAATTTTTTTAAAAGTATTCGCAGAAATATCATATTTTGCGCCATGCGGAACTATCCATGCCCCTATAATTTTAAAATATTAATCATAACCATTATAAATATAAAACAAACGATTTTGGAAATAGTCTGGCAACATGTCGGTTTGCGAGAAAATTAACAGAAATCATTTTTTGTTTAGTGTGAGAGGTAACACTTTTAATATGGGAAGAAAACAAAAAGAAACCACAGTTGAAGAGAGCAAAATTATTGTCAGATTATGCAATGAAAAAATTCATATAGAAATATTAGGAAAACATGAAAATCATATTGAATTTGTACCAATATTTTTCCAGTTTTGACCTATACCACACTTGATTTTAATCAATAACTTAAAATTAATTAAATGGTTAGTGTTTACACTGATTTTTGTTCCTTATGTTAAATTCATACTAGTTTGTCCTTATATTACATTTAATGTTTGTGCATTGAAGCCAATTGAATAAGAAGATTTATTTACGTTTATTTTTTTTTGGCCGTTATTTTGTTCCGCTATTATTTTATTACTAGTTTATCTCTATATCATACTTAATGCTTGCACAAAATTTGAAATGAATCTAATAAGTAGTTTCTCAGGCTGATCTTTTAAATAATTTATTAAGCCGCCATCTTGGATTCGTACCAAAATGTTATCAGTTCATTTATACAGGGTTGTGGAACCAAGATGTGCTGGACGATTGTGAGTAAACGTGTTTTATCGATAGTCAAACACGGTATGTTTTTAAATTATAGCTATAAGACAGGGTGGTCCGAAACACTAACGGGACACCCGATATATAATAATTTTTTAATTGATTCTCCTGTTCGTTACGATCATTTTGATATAGGGTTTATTGGGTCTAAAACTTATACTAAAGGAACAAGTATGGAAAAACCAAATATTCCACAAAACGTTACATATTCTTGAATTCAATAATCGTTTGCAAGTTATTTGAAATTATTTGCTGTTATAAAGGGTTGTCAAGTTTTGCAAATACGCCCTGGACTCATTTTTTAAAGGAACACTCTGTATATTTTACTTTAAGGTTAAAGATAACATTACTAGCTTTCAAAAAATACCATACATGATGCCTTTCTTTAATAGAGTTTTAGTAAATTAGCCATGAAAACAACGTTTCTTCATTCTAATACGATTATAATGAATTTACGTTGTTTATTATTGAATATCTAATATTAGGAGGCCATGACACCACCATCCATATGATCCTTAATTTTGGACCAAAATTTGAAGTCAATCGGATAAGTAGTTTTTTAGTTATGCGAAGAGACCCTAAAATGCAAAGATCTGTAAAAACCTAGGCGGGTGATTTTTTCACTTCTACAATAAGTCTCTTTTACGAAAGAAGTGAAAATGAAAACTCTTAAGTTAATGTTCTAAGAAGTGGTCGCCCAGAGAAGTGAACGGAATGAGAAGAAAGAAAAATAGTGCAACAAGTAAGTCATAATCGAAAAATTAGTGCTGTTCAGCTAACTGCAGAAATAAATATTACTTTCAGTAAAAAAGTGAGCTCTGACATAGAAGAACAATAAAGAAGCGGGTTATGAAACACGTGTGGCAAGAAAAAAACCTATTTATTAATTAAATTAATAGACAAAAATGACTTGATTTAGCTATATAAAGAACGTTTAAATGACCCACCTGAGTTTTGGAACAATGTTATTTTTACATATGAGAGCAAATATAATAATTGTAGGTCGGATGGACGTCAGGCAGGAGAAGCGTTAACAAAAGAAAATCTTCCAGATATTATTAAATATAGAGCTTGATCGGTAATGGTATGGGGCTGTATGCCAGCAAATGGGACAGGAAACTTAGCTATAATCCCAGGCATTATAGATAAGATGATTTATATTGTTCTAAAACAAAATTTAAAACAAATTGCTGAGAAATTAGGGACTCGTAATAATTTTATATGTTATCAAAACAACGATTATTTAACGTTATCAAAAGAATGATTTTCAAATTTGATATTTTTATCACGTAAGAATTTATAAATCCAGTCATTAGTTAAATTATTGAAATTCATTATTCTGCTATGTTCCTTTACTAAAAAAACAGTAACAAGACAAAAAGTTTCATTTTTAAAATGTCAACTAAAAAAACATGTCCGCCTTTCTTGACATCTGATTTAAAACAAAGCCATCTAAGCGATTAATCTGTGACTACATCTTTGGAATAAGCAGTATGGAAATAGTACCTTAAATTATTATTTTAACAAATCATTTTGGAGATATTAACAATATTTTGTAGACTTTGTTTTATATTAGTAAAACTATTTAATTTTAGCGTTTGAAGGTGGTAATGGATATTAAGTAATTTAATGAATAATATTGGAAAATTCAGTAAGTAATTTATCGGCGTGGTACTGATCTTGATTTGATAACAATGTTAAAATTGAACGATTTTCAAATCATTTTCAAGTAATTTTCTTTATAAGGTGAATTAACATAACGGCTAAATGGAAAAAAGTATTTGTTGAGTTGCCTATTATAAACCCCTACGCCTGATACGCTGTCATCATAAATTTATTTTAATTTTTCTTATACAGTGGCAGTTTGGGGCAGCTTTTTCCTTGAAATTCCAAAAAAGGATATATTTAAGGCGTTTTACGTATTTTACAAATTCATATTACATTTAAATGTAACAAAAGGGTTACCTAACTTATTATCTAGAAAAAGAACACTCTCATTCGAAAAACCTTCTAAATCGATAAAAACAATAAAAAAATGTTTAAAGTATCGAAATACATTCAATAGTACTGCTAAAATTTCAGTAATCCTATTTTGACGAGCTCTCAGAAAAATATAATTTTTTTTTTGATTGACTGGACATGGTCAACTTCGGAGACTAATATTAAGACCAAGAGTAGAATACTTGTCATTCATTATATAGATATTTATAATACATATAGTCAATTATAAAATTACATTATAGAATTCTCATTATGGTAATTTTTATTTTGGGCCTAATGTTCACACTTTACTACAGGCTCGTTCCACAGTGTAGCGTTATCACCTTCATCGGTTCTATTCTTGACTTTGGAATGATGATAATTCCGAACGAAATGATGATAGTAATCTGCGAACACAGCAAAACTTCACAAGATAAATTTGAGTTAATGTGGATTGAAATTTTTTCTTTAAGAAATCTGTCAAGTCTGCATTATAAGAGATTTTTACTTTTCACATTCCTTGCAACAAAAGTTTGAGATTTAATGTGACGAGGCAAGTGAAACCAATAGGGTCAAATAGTTTTTGGGAAACAGGCAACAAACCTCTTTCAATTAATGGAACGTTTGATATAATAAACAGAGATTCTATCTAGTGTTAACAAAAAAAATTGTAAATTCAAAATTGGCTAAGCCTATTGTATACTTGGCTTCACATATAGTCTTTTTAAGTTTCTTTTTTATTCTGTAACACCATATTTACAATTTTTTATATAAAAAAAGTTTTTAACATTTTTTGGTAAATTTTCCAAATGATAGCAGTAGGCAATAAAGATGGACTCTAAGAAACAAAAAATACTACTCTGTCTAAAAAGTTTAATATTCCTAAAATGGGTATCATCCCACATAAAGAAAAAGGAGACTTAGCTCTTAGTTTACGTTTGATAACAGTTGAACATAAATAGCTGTTTGAAACGTTGTGAATAATTTAAATTATAGACAATGCAAGTCTAACAAGTGAATTTTATTCAGAAGAACTTTTACAGTTTTCGGTTTGTTACCATTTGTCAGTCTTTCTTCACTGAAGCTATTTAATAAAACACATTCAATCGTTAATTCAAAATATTTGTTTCATTGTTTATCCTTTTCAGGTCAGGAGACATGTGTTTTTGTCTACAAACATTTTAAAAACATCTTGTATATTTTTGCATTATAATTGGCTTCAAACATGCAAGTGAAATTTTTATTTATCTTTCTCACCTCTTTTTTTCTGAATTACACTTTGTCCAAATTTACCTTGAGTGTGCTGGCGGCCATTCAATCCACCTGTATCAGTCGATAATATTTAACCATTAATTAAATATTAGAAAAATCCATAGAGTCGGCATTTTTAGAAGAATTTTGAAAATGTACTTGTTTTTGGTCGGAGCTATGAAAATATCGCTGCATATTTCTCACTTGTAACCCCTAAGTCTCTAATGTTGCTTCTGATAATAATTCTCTAACATATACTCGACTAGGATTTCATCCCTGGCAAAGCTGGTGCGTAATTATTCAATACCCTTTTCGTAGTTAGTCCCACAAAGTGCAAAACTCTCAAATAGTTTCTTTGGTGGTGCATATGTCATGAACTAAATATTGAAACCTGTCCTTTGGCCAAATCTCTATCTTCATGAATTTTCTTAAACTGGCCACAAAAATGTATCCAGTTTGGGTAAGCAAAACCGTCGTTGATTACTGGCAGTTCCATAACTATTCTTGCTATCCTCCGCATCTCTGTGACTCAAAGGGGAAAACCTGGAATACAAAAACATTTCTTGTTTGGTACATCAAGCATTCTTTTCTAGAATCTTCTATTTTATTCGTTTCTTCCTTCAGCTCGCTGTCACTTATAAACCTTTACCTTCTTAATTGGATTTCTATTAAAACTCTGTCTGTTTCTTTAGACTTTAGCATACCAACAAACTCCTTGTCTTTATTCGTAAACATGAGTCCGTTTTTTCTTGAAATGTTGTTGTTATATTGTCCATAACTGTCCTGTCACTGTTATCACAATATTTATTAATGGACAATAAATCTATCTGGACTCAATAAAATATACTTTTATTTGACAACTTTATACAAAGTTGAAACTATGTCAATTTCTTCTACTACCAGTATTTTTAAATAGGTATTTTAATATCTAACAAAAATAATATACAGGGTGAGCGATAAAAATAGGACACACTACAAGACTACCTTTACTTATTTTTAAGCATTTGAAGTTCCCCAAAAACATTATTAATTCCACACTATTAAAACCTTTTGTGGTGGAAATTGTGTATACGATGCCAAAATTTACCATTGTGATCTACTGACACATAATGAAATATATTCATGAGATTATGCACTCGACTGTCGAGAAAGCTGATTCATACGTAAAGAAATCGCATTAGAAACAAACAAAATACCTTGGTTTTACTCCTACATTAACACGAAACAGGCCACAAAATAAATTTCGGAGGGCGTAAGGAGATTACCAATATACCGCATAATAGGACCAGAATAATTCGAGGAGCCTTGGAAGTTGAAAAACAAGGTGATTTAATTAAAATAAATGAATAATTGAAACTACCAACAGTATGGAAGACAAATGTCGATAAACCTAAAACCACAAAAAATCAAGAGTAATTAATTCAACAACAGCAATATCCAGAACATATAAATAATGAAGAACGATCGCATAGATATAATCTTCGGTCACGGGTGGGGGTATAAAAGGTAGCTTCGCAGTCACTAAGACTTCAACCCGAGGACTTGAAGAATACCTCCCCAAATGCAATGATAAGACTCAGTGAGGATTTAGAGTTGCTTTGGGAAGTATAAACATAGGTGTGAGCCACAATAGACCACAGAGTCGCAGTGGAGGGTCGCACATAGGGGTATTCGTTTAATAAAAGCGGGCAAAAACAAAAAAAAGAAATGCTTTAATAACATCTATAAATGCAATTTAATCTAGCAAGCCATGACAGAAAATAAAAAAGTTATGAGACCGCGAACAGAAATGCTTTTATCAAAACTGCTGTCAACATGTCACATTTATAATACTTCGTCAGACACTGGTACACTGTAAAGAGTTGTTATATATATTTTTTTGAACATTTAATAAAGGAAGATACTACAGTAGGTAAGACGATTTTATATAGGTAGTATGGAATATGTTTAATGTATTTCTTTTTATGCTGGAGGGCATTTATCTATTAGAACTTACAATTTAAATTTTTTTTATTTATTTCAAATATTATTTAGGTATTCAGTTATGTTCCGAACATTTCCGGAACTTTGTTTATACGCTATAAAGCGGCTTAGAGTTTCTTTATTATGGTTATGAAGAAAAAATTGCTAATATTATAATGGGTTAATTGAATTTGACAGATAAGCATATTTTAAAGAGTTGTGTTTAATTAATTTTAAAATAGAAGGCAGTTTTAGTTTTCATGATACGGAGTGTAAATTAGAGAAAAAATATAACCAAAAATATAAAATAGTTTCCAAAAAATCATACAATATGAAATTTTAACAGTTACTGGGACCAAAAATTTAATATTTATTATTAAAATTATTATGTATGTGTTATTTTTTTCTGAAAAACTATTTTTTATGATATTGTACTTCAACATCACATGACAGGAAAGTATTATCTCAGAAGACACAGTTCAATGTCGAGAAACATTATAAGAGAAAAAACAACATCATGTCTAACGATAACTGTATAACTTTCAAAAAGTTTATTGAGAATTCATATTTGGTATAGGTTTTCTAGGTCGTACTAAAACGGTTCGGGTTTTTTTTTCGGGATTGGGGGAAAGCGGGTGAACGTGGTGGGGGGGGGCGGTAAATATATTATCCTATTTTTTCCAGCTTTTTCAAACTGAAATGATTTTGAATGAAAAGTTTCCGAGGTTTTTAGGGTTAAGCAGGCGAATTTTAGCATTCATTTATATATTTTGACAACCGTACAAAAAGTGGCAGTTATTGCATAAGAGTTACGGGTTAGTTTATTATTATTAAGCAAAATTTCATTAAAACATAATGTGGGAGTACTGATTCAGTTTGCAGTGGTTTTTCCTATTTTTATTTCGACTTTTCTTTAATAAATATTCTCCACTTTCTATAACTTTTGTAATTGTAATACCTATACTAAATCTTTTTAAAACATTAATATAACACAATATCAAAAAAAATAATTTCTCACAATAATTTTAATTCAAATTGTTTTATAGCAGCTCCTTATAATTTCCCCATCTTTAAATTAATATATTTAATAATGAACCGTTTCGTGTAAGTACTTTTTTTTCAGGAATTCATTATAATGAAAAATCAATTTAGCTGCGGCGAACTCTATCAGATTTGGAAAAGTAGTAGCAAAAGAAGTTTTGGCGACTGTGTTAAGAAAACGATTTAAAAATATTAAAGCATCGTTTATCGCATTTTCTCGCTGATTTTTGAAAGTGATTGGCAAAGATGTAAAAGAAGGGAAGATTTACTTTTTAAAAATAAACAATGGCTTTCCGTTAATGTTTTTTTCCCATTGCTGCTACCAGAGAATATTTTCCTGGTCCTGGTCGTTCCAAAAAAATGTTTTAATGAGTTGTGTGAAAGATCAAAGAGACAAAAAAACCGAAAAAATAAGAAACGTTGTTCCACTTGAAGAACTTTCATTTTCTACAAGTATGAGTTTAAGAGCTGCTGGGAATTTAGAACCTGCGACAATTGTCAAAGAAGTGAGCAATGAACCCACACGTGTCCAAAAGTATATAGAATTTAATAAAGAAAATAAAAAATATCTTTCAAAATGGACCCAACCCAAGCTCTTTCCATTATAGTTGAGGCTGGATTGTCTAGACATCGATATGAGATAATTCGTATTAATAACAAAGAACTATATCCTTGTTACACTTTGGTTCAAAAAGAAAAAAATACTTGTTAGCCAAAAAAAAAACTGACTATACTACTACAGACATAAGTGCTGAAGTGTCTCGTCAGTCTTTACTTGATCTTACTTCTGAACGTTTATGTGCCTTGATTATCGAAGCTCTTGCGAGTTTGTCACCTGAATAATGCAAACAACTATGTTTGGTCTCTAAATGGGGATATGATGGTTCGGTTTAAAATCAGTATAATAAAAAATTTGAAGTTCACACCGATAACAATGCACACTTATTTTTAAGCTCATTTGTACCACTTCAACTTTTTGTTAAGTCTAAACCTAAAAAAATATTTGGCAGATTCCAAGATCGGGTTCACCCAGATTTTGCAGACCAATAAGATTTAGATTTGTAAGCGAGACAGTTGAAGAAACTAAAGCTGAATTTAATCATATTGACAATCAAATCAAATCTCTTTTGCCGACAAGTATGATCAAAAATAATCATTCTTTGTCATTCACTATAGTAAATGGCAAAGTTTGTAACTCTCGTAGATTTTTTGAAAACTGTGAATTATCTAGCAGAATAAAAGGCGTCAACATTGAACTTATTAAAAAATATAAAATTGTTTTAGAAACTATAAGTAGTATTCACCAAAGAAATACAGAATTATTCAAACAATTTACTTTAGAAACAGCTAAACTATATGTGGAACTATATGGATGGTATCCTATGCCTCCAACAGTTTGCAAAGTTTTGATACACGGAGGCGAAAAAATAGAAAATGCACTACTGCATATAGGGCAACTCTCAGAAGAGGCTGCAGAAAGCCGTAACAAGCATTTCAAGAAATTCAGAGAAAATTTTTCTAGGAAAATTTTCCGTAAAGCTTCCAATGCTGACATTTATAACAGGTTGCTTCTTAGTTCAGACCCTATATTAATATCTATGTGTCCTCTTCCTTCCATAAACCGCAAACATTTTTCTAAAGAAACCGTAGAAATGTGGCTACCTGGTGAAGATAGTAATATACATGAAGATTTGGAATTTAGTGAAGAAGATCCTCATTACACTTTTGATGATTAATTCACGATTTTAATTTTCTTTTGCATTTTCTTTCTGTGTATAAGACCTTAATCTGTAATAATTATCATTGAACACATACTTACATTTTTTAGTGCATTTTCCTTTATTCCGTTTACGTACATAATTTTATACTGTACATCTTTATTAATATTACATTTTCTACGAAATAGCTTTTTAAATATGAAAAATAAATGTCAATAATTAATTCAATGTTTTTGTGCCACCTTGTCTCCATTAATGTATTGAAGTAACGAAAGTGAATCTGTTAGCCAATAAGATGCAAATCGCCTTATGAATTTTAATAAGAGCTTGTATCTACTTAAAATCCATATGTAAGATGAGAGGAAGTTTTACCAAAAGGTACCACTTAATAGCCCAGAATTTAAACTGATCCTGTATATTTTCTAAATATATACATAAAATTATTATATAAACACAAAAATATATTATTTGAAGTGAAACTTACTTAAAATTATCAGTTTTTTTGTATTTCAATTTTGTCCGCTTTTATGAAACAAATACCCCTATGTCGATCGGTTTGATCCACATTAACCTAACCTAACCTATAAAATACATATATATATATATATATATATATATATATATATATATATATATATACTTCGAAAATATTTCTTGGGTCTAGGTTTATGCATTGAAACAATAGTGGTTATATTTCGCTCGACGTTTCGCTTTTGATTAAAAGCATTTTCAAGAGCATTTATTTTAACTAAAACGAGAAAGAAAAAAAAAAAACAATATCAGTTCGATACAAACTGGTTTGTTAAAATTGCCGTTTTGTTAATTATAAAAACACTGATAAAGTAGAATTTCTTCAATTAATCCTAAAACATTTAGCAGTCGAACACTTTTCTAAAATGACTTTCACAATTTTACACATTAAAAAATATTAAAAAACTTGTTTACATTATTGACGAAAAAAAAACACAAAAACATTTGTATAATTTGGTTTAAAGCCGTTAATTAAAAATAGGTAACCTACCTTGGAAAACAGAGCTTCATTTTTAAATCTATTATATTTAAGGCACCTATAGTATCAGTATCATAATGTCTAGGTTGGTTTTGGGTGACATTACTTGATCTTAATAATTGTAAAATGATACTGATATACAAGAAACGGTACAAAGTGATGGCGATAAGACAAGAAATTTTTATTATTTTGTTAGTTTTTTTTTAAGGATTGGAAGCTAATGTTATTATTTATTAATAATAATATAATAAATAATAACATTAGTTTCCAATCCTTAAAAAAAAAACTAACAAAATAATAAAAATTTCTTGTCTTAACGCCATCACTTTGTACCGTTTCTTATATATCAGTATCATTTTACAATTATTAAGATCAAGTAATGTCACCCAAAACCAACCTAGACATTATGATACTGATACTATAGGTGCCTTAAATATAATAGATTTAAAAATGAAGCTCTGTTTTCCAAGGTAGGTTACCTATTTTTAATTAACGGCTTTAAACCAAATTATACAAATGTTTTTGTGTTTTTTTTTCGTCAATAATGTAAACAAGTTTTTTAATATTTTTTAATGTGTAAAATTGTGAAAGTCATTTTAGAAAAGTGTTCGACTGCTAAATGTTTTAGGATTAATTGAAGAAATTCTACTTTATCAGTGTTTTTATAATTGACAAAACGGCAATTTTAACAAACCAGTTTGTATCGAACTGATATTGTTTTTTTTTCTTTCTCGTTTTAGTTAAAATAAATGCTCTTGAAAATGCTTTTAATCAAAAGCGAAACGTCGAGCGAAATATAACCACTATTGTTTCAATGCATAAACCTAGACCCAAGAAATATTTTCGAAGTAATTATAAATAAAAGGTTTAAGAAACAAATTATATATATATATATATATATATATATATATATATATATATATATATATATATATATATATATATATATATATATATATATATATATATATACTGACAAAAAAATGGTTTGGTTAGGAGGTGTTCGCACGCGTGTTGAAAAAATGTTTCCACATGTTGAAAACTCCTTTGAACACGACAGTATTTGAAAAATGACGAGTTAAAAAAACTTGAAAAAGCACAGCCTACTTTTGACTTATTTTATTTATAATTATAGAAAGTAATTACCCAGTTTTCAACATTAGTGCTGAAGAAAATTTTATACGGGCGAGCGAAAACAGACATTTTTCACTTCCATTTGAATGTGAAAAATGCCACTTTAAGGCGTTAATGCAAAAAAATGTTTTACTTTTCGTATTAGTATAAAAGTACACTAGCGTAAGAAACACTGATATCGGTGTGAAAAATGTTTCTTTTCTCATCTACTCTCATCGTAACCGTACTTAAACATGCATTTTTCACACTAGTACATTAATAGCTATTTCAACTGAAATAAATAAAAACATAGTTCTCTCTGAAGTTTCTTTATAGTCGTAGGAAAAATATTGTACATTACTCGTGTGAAAGTGATCGTTTTCAAACTCCAAGGATTTCTGAATAACTCTTCGAATTTCCATGAATAAAAATTGGTATATTCCATTTACGACTACGAATATTACGTCTAATTGTATTCTTAATACTAGAGTCAAAAAGTAATATTTAATAAATCACTTGAAATCTTGTTTAAAAAATAATTACCTTTTAATCGAATTTGTATAAGATTTTTTATAGACACTGTATATAGAGCTTTTATAAATTCAGCTGCTGACTAGAGAAATTGACTCCAAATAAACCCCCGATATAAATGTATGTTAACATTAGTAACTATACCTACCTTAAAACTCTTAGAAGAAATAATTAGTTCGGCTATAAAATTACTATGTTAAGTACAATTTTAAGAATATTTATTTCCAACTTTATGAGTTGCTTACATTACCAAATCAGTAATACTTGCAACTATTCGTTAATTTCAGAGATTGTAGTAGGTTGCCCTGAAAAGTTTGTTGTTGACTTATTTAGAGTGCTGAAAAATGATGGAAATAAGCAAATTAGCATTTTTAAAGTTCATCGAGTTGGTAAGTAGATAGTATTTTTGGCAGAACACTTAATCGTTATTTTAAATGATATTGAATTGGTAATTTGCGTTATAACGCATGTCATGCTACTGAGATCTGTTTCTATAATAAGATGCTTGTGAAACCTGAAGTTTTGAATTTTAAATTCATCTTATTACGAACAATTTTGAAATATATTAAAGATGATATGTATATGAAGTTCGTCTAAAATTATCCGTAAAATGCAAAAATGAACAAATGACCTAATCGAAAAATCCGAATCTATAGCTATTAATTTTTTTATATAGTAGGATCCTGAAACTATTATAAAAATCCCCACGGTTGTTAAAAATATCACTAATTCCTAATGCCATGCCTCGTTAGATAACCTACCCCAGAGAGTAACAGATAAACTGTGAATATTCCCACAATTTTTACAAATTAATATATAGAGTTATAGCATAAGTATTAAAAACTGTGTTATTTTTAAAAAAAATTTACCAATATTGTTTAAATTATGTTATCAAATCACGTTTTATATTTTTTGTGTAGCTTATTCATATACGATAACATACTCGTTTTAATATTGAAATGTTTAATTTTTTTAAAAGTATTCGCAGAAATATCATATTTTGCGCCATGCGGAACTATCCATGCCCCTATAATTTTAAAATATTAATCATAACCATTATAAATATAAAACAAACGATTTTGGAAATAGTCTGGCAACATGTCGGTTTGCGAGAAAATTAACAGAAATCATTTTTTGTTTAGTGTGAGAGGTAACACTTTTAATATGGGAAGAAAACAAAAAGAAACCACAGTTGAAGAGAGCAAAATTATTGTCAGATTATGCAATGAAAAAATTCATATAGAAATATTAGGAAAACATGAAAATCATATTGAATTTGTACCAATATTTTTCCAGTTTTGACCTATACCACACTTGATTTTAATCAATAACTTAAAATTAATTAAATGGTTAGTGTTTACACTGATTTTTGTTCCTTATGTTAAATTCATACTAGTTTGTCCTTATATTACATTTAATGTTTGTGCATTGAAGCCAATTGAATAAGAAGATTTATTTACGTTTATTTTTTTTTTGGCCGTTATTTTGTTCCGCTATTATTTTATTACTAGTTTATCTCTATATCATACTTAATGCTTGCACAAAATTTGAAATGAATCTAATAAGTAGTTTCTCAGGCTGATCTTTTAAATAATTTATTAAGCCGCCATCTTGGATTCGTACCAAAATGTTATCAGTTCATTTATACAGGGTTGTGGAACCAAGATGTGCTGGACGATTGTGAGTAAACGTGTTTTATCGATAGTCAAACACGGTATGTTTTTAAATTATAGCTATAAGACAGGGTGGTCCGAAACACTAACGGGACACCCGATATATAATAATTTTTTAATTGATTCTCCTGTTCGTTACGATCATTTTGATATAGGGTTTATTGGGTCTAAAACTTATACTAAAGGAACAAGTATGGAAAAACCAAATATTCCACAAAACGTTACATATTCTTGAATTCAATAATCGTTTGCAAGTTATTTGAAATTATTTGCTGTTATAAAGGGTTGTCAAGTTTTGCAAATACGCCCTGGACTCATTTTTTAAAGGAACACTCTGCATATTTTACTTTAAGGTTAAAGATAACATTACTAGCTTTCAAAAAATACCATACATGATGCCTTTCTTTAATAGAGTTTTAGTAAATTAGCCATGAAAACAACGTTTCTTCATTCTAATACGATTATAATGAATTTACGTTGTTTATTATTGAATATCTAATATTAGGAGGCCATGACACCACCATCCATATGATCCTTAATTTTGGACCAAAATTTGAAGTCAATCGGATAAGTAGTTTTTTAGTTATGCGAAGAGACCCTAAAATGCAAAGATCTGTAAAAACCTAGGCGGGTGATTTTTTCACTTCTACAATAAGTCTCTTTTACGAAAGAAGTGAAAATGAAAACTCTTAAGTTAATGTTCTAAGAAGTGGTCGCCCAGAGAAGTGAACGGAATGAGAAGAAAGAAAAATAGTGCAACAAGTAAGTCATAATCGAAAAATTAGTGCTGTTCAGCTAACTGCAGAAATAAATATTACTTTCAGTAAAAAAGTGAGCTCTGACATAGAAGAACAATAAAGAAGCGGGTTATGAAACACGTGTGGCAAGAAAAAAACCTATTTATTAATAAAATTAATAGACAAAAATGACTTGATTTAGCTATATAAAGAACGTTTAAATGACCCACCTGAGTTTTGGAACAATGTTATTTTTACATATGAGAGCAAATATAATAATTGTAGGTCGGATGGACGTCAGGCAGGAGAAGCGTTAACAAAAGAAAATCTTCCAGATATTATTAAATATAGAGCTTGATCGGTAATGGTATGGGGCTGTATGCCAGCAAATGGGACAGGAAACTTAGCTATAATCCCAGGCATTATAGATAAGATGATTTATATTGTTCTAAAACAAAATTTAAAACAAATTGCTGAGAAATTAGGGACTCGTAATAATTTTATATTTTATCAAAACAACGATCCTAAATATATAGCCACTATTGTTCGGGAATGGCTGCTTTATAACATACCAAAATTTCTTAAACCCTTTCCCAACCACCTGACTTAAACTTATACCTATTCATTAAATATCTATGAATTTCATTTGTGTCCTGCTAGATTTGCGTTTCAAACCACCGGTAAATACGCGACGCCTGCTGCTAGGTAGGTAATGATTGGCCAAAACGTGACGTGAGTCAGTTGGAGATTTTGATTGGCGGGTCACTTTCAAAATGACAGCTGGTATTCCAGAACTCGACATGGAAGTCAAATTTACCCCTTTTAATTTTAAGTGATGATGATATTTTTTGGTCTATAATATTAAAAAGTTTCTGAAGGATTATCTTAGTCTTTGACGTGTATAAATCATAAATTGCATTATGAATATCCATTTTTGCATTATAACTTAAGTCTTTTGCCTTTGGATTTTTTCGTGTACATTTCTTAATCTTCTTCGGAAGTAAATTATGTTTTTTTTTCATGCACAAGTTTCTGTACATTCCTTATACCGATTTTCAGAGCTTTTGCCACTGGCTCCTGGATATTAGCCAGTTAATTTTAATTTAAAAATTTTTTTATTAGATTTGACATCATTTTTTTGCTTACTTTTTTAGTTCATTTGTAATTTTGTAGGCAATAAATAAATAATTATAGAATACTTGCTCAAATTTTAAAGCGTGTTTAAAATAAGTAAATTTTTTTATTAATTATATATTAATAAAAAAATTTACAATTTACAAAATTTTATATATAAAAATCGGTAAAATCGCTTTACCCGAAACTTTTAACGAAAAAAACATATATATATATATATATATATATATATATATATATATATATATATATATATATATATATATACAGCCTGTATTTTTCGCATGCATGGCCCTTAATTTTACACTGAAATTTGAAGAAATCGGATAAGCAGTTTTTTAGCTATGCCGCGAACAGACAGAGTGACGGACAGACATACCTACAAACAGACGGAATTGAGAAAACATGTTTTCCGGCATCTGGGGACCCTTAAACGTAAAAATCTGAAAAAATCTCGCCCGGGAAGTAATAACTAATTATCTTAATTAGCTCATAATTTTTGGTGATTGATAAAAAATATCACTTTCATTAAGTGTCTGTATAAACAGAATATATTTCGATTGTTCCACTGATTCGAACCGCCTTCCGTTTTTGCCAACCAAATACATATTTAGCGAATTTTCTTATTTAGTCCCTCGGCATTTAATATATAAAATAATATTAAGTGGCTATCTTAATAATATTGCGTAATATAATAAAAAAAGCTATTTTCTTTCTCCCTGTATATTTGTAAATAGCCCTTCGAGATTTAATAGCTCGATAAAAGAATCACACAAAATATTGGTATTCACTGTGTTTTCTGATTTGATTCATAATGTTGGTGACCTTTGGACCCGCACGATAAGACCGCATTCGACTATAATTATGATTTTAAATCATAGGGAGGACTAGATACATAATAAAAAGAAACAGAAAGGGTTTCTCTCCTTAAATAACTACTCTAACTACATTAGTCAATCCTTTGATCCCTTGGAAATCTAAAAATTGAGCATGCTTACTGTTCGCTGTAGTGTTTTCAACTGAGACCAAAGCACATAACCATTACAGAAAACAGAAAAAAAAACACTTAGTCTTTAAGTTTTTAATAAAACGGCTCTGAATAAGGGCTCCAAAAATGTAGAACAAAACTCTAAATTGCCTATATTATTTTTAGTCGATTTCTATTTTTGCTATGTCAACCTTTATCTTCAGAAGGTTTTTTCTCAAATTTCTAAAGGAGATTTAAATTGAACAAATACGTTTGGAAAAAGACCTATAGTGGCAACCTAAAAATGATGACACGACTAATCTAGGCTATTTCTTTAACTTTATTACTCATTTTGAGAAATTTAACTTTAATAATTTAAAATGGTTAGTCAAAAGATCCGACGTCAACATAGCTTATATAATCACATCAAGATGTTAAGGGTGGATTAGTCAGTGTGACTCATACTATTAAAATACGTAATTCGTATGTACGTTCACATTATTATGATATTATGCTCAAAAGAGAAGCTATATAATATAGTACTTACCTCAACATTCCAACATATATTTTTTCAGGGTATTGCAGCAATATGTTTTGGTTTCCACTATAGAAGCCAAACATACAATTTTGATTGCGACATGATATCCATAACGGCTTTTGGTGGATTTATTATTATAGCTGCAGGCAGCTTAATAGGTAAGTGACATCTATTATAGTAAGAAGAAGGATATTATCATTTATTTTTACTCTATTCGAAAAACAGTCGTTGTTTCGGTTGATAGCGAGTAACAAAACACAAGGAATGAATATACTTGTGAAAATGGTGGTTTATAAGACACTGATAGTTATCTGTAATTTTGTAATTCAGAGAGTTCTGCTCAGGTTCTGAAAATAACAATAATAAATTGGTAAAGTTCCGTTACCCGGAACTTACCTCGTAATGAATCTTTCCCTTTATTAGGAATAGTGAAGTGTAACTCAATTTAGTTCAGTACATAGTCATTTAGTAACACATGTATACTGTTTTTTTAAATATTTTATTGTTCATTCCTATATAACACTTGATTTTTGGGCAAAATTTAAGGTAATTAGATACATAGTGTTTTAACGTTTCACTAGACCGCCATCTTGTTCAGGCGTATTGGAGTTTTACCAAAATATTACCAGGTCATCTCCATATGACCTTTAATTTTTGACTAAAACTTGAAGTTAATTTGATAGGTTTAAACTATGTCGTGAACTGACAGGCAGACAGACAAACCGACAGACAGACGAACTAACGGAATCGATAAAACATATTTTTTGGCATCTAGGGGCGCTAAAACGTAAAACTTGATTAGGTGATTTTTTTCACGATTTTGTTTGGCCGCCATTTTGTTCTCCATCTTAAATTAGTACCACAGTTTTACTAGTTCATTTCTATAATCATTTTCTGTTTAAAATAGTTTTTATCAGTTCATTTCTATACCACAATTACTTATGCCACACAATTTGATATCAGTTATTTAAGTAGTTTTTCATGCTAAATTTTAAAAAAATTTATTAAGGCGCCATTTTATTCCGCCATCTTGGATTCATACAAAAATTTTATCAATTGATACCTACTTAATACTTGATTTTGTGCAATGATGATAATTGGACACTTACTTTTTTTCTAATAATTTTTTAACATTTCAATAGGTTGCCATTTTGTTTTGCCATATTAGATTTTTACCAAAATGTTACCAGGTCATGCCCATATTACTCTTAATCTTTGACCAAAATTTACGATGGAAGTAAAAAATAAAAGCATTCTGTTAATATACCCTTTTCAAATAACAAGCATTTGAGACCTCAATAAGCTGACTATAAGTGTGTTTACAGGCTTGTCTCATTTCATTGGTAATTATGTATATTCCCGTTCTTCGTTCTTTCTATCGACAGTAAGATACTTTAAAATAGTTTTTATTTGTTCATGTAATTTATTTTATTTTATTTTACGAAACAAACGGATAAACCATTTTACAATATTAGCAATATATACTTAACAGTAAATGGACAGTTGAAAATACCTAATAACTAAATAAATAAATAACAATAGTAAACCTATCTGAAACAGACAATGAGCCGACTTTCAATCAAGTAAGCAACATCTTTTTGCAAGCAGTCTTAAAACTAGGCAGGGTGCAATTACACACATCAATTTCATTTTGATGGGGGCATGCATTCCATAATTGGTAGAGTGATGCTTAACACAGAACAAGTTATAGTTTCGCAACGCTCGAGAAGGAACATTAAGTTGTATTGATGATAAAGTTCAGGACAGCCTGTCTGGCCATTAATAATTTTAAAGACGAAATTCAGGTCAAACAGCAAGCGCCTATCACTAAGTATGTTCAAATTCATAATTTGTAACATGTGGGTTATATATTCTTCCATGTTAATGTTAAGTTTATAAGCAGCAAATTGTAAAAATTTGTTCTGAACTCTCTCGATAACATCAGCATGGGACTGGTAATAGGGTGACCACACAACAGATGCATATTCAAGATTGGATCTAACTAAAGCACAGTAGAAGATTTTGCCAGTATTAGCAGAAAATTCAGAGCAATTTCTCAATACAAAACCCAACCACATCATACCCTTGAGACCAACCTTAGAGATATGTTCACGGAAACTTAATTTCTCGTCAAATAAAATTCCAAGATCCCTGACCATATTAACATGCTCCAATTCAACATTATTTATGCTATAGTGAGTCTCAATTCTATTATTGCCCTTGAAAAAACTAATGTGGCAGCATTTTTTTAAATTTAGAAATAAATTATTCACCATTGTCCATTGCCACAGGGCATTCAAATCATTCTGAAGGATTACTCCATCCTCAAGTCGCTCAATCGGCCATTATAGCTTTAAGTCATCTGCAAACATGCTGACCTTATAGTGGCAAACTTGATCAATAATATCATTAACAAATAAATTGAAAAGAAGAGGGGCACAGTGAGAGCCCTGGGGCACCCCAAAGCGTACGTGGATCAGGGAGGAAATGTGGTTGTTAATTTTGACACACTATGTCCTGCCAGTAAGAAAGCTTTCCAGCCACTCAACCAAAGATGAAGAAAAACCCAACGCTCTAACCTTGGCAATTAATAGTTTAAAGACAACCCTGTCGAAAGCCTTGGAGAAGTCAGTGTAAATTGCATCTACCTGAATTTTGTTCTCCAAGGCTTCCAACAGATCCATCTCGTATCTAACAAGGTTAACAGTGGTTGATTTACCTTTAGAGAACCCATACTGTTCGTTATACACTAAACCCCTGCAAGCCCAGCTAAGTTGATCATATACTAAACTATCAAATAACTTAGATAATGCTGACTAGACACAAACTCCCCTGTAATTCCTAATATCCTCTGCTTCCCCTGACTTAAAAATCGGAGTTATATAGCTGTGTTTCCATAAATCTGGAAAAATGGAGGTTTGAAGAGACATGTTAAATATTTTATGCAAAGGTTCAACCAAGGTACATATACAGTTTTTAATGAATATGTTAGGTATGTTATCAGGGCCACAGCTGACCCTATCCGGAATAGCAGAAATCTTATTTAATTAATTTTAATTCTGCTGTTTTGATACATATATTTATAGGTTTCTCATAACCTTATGTATTATTTTCTTGTTTAGAGCCATTTTCCATCTTACATGTTTTTGAGATGAAATGACATTTTTTGTTTTCTTAACCATTATTCTTTTATTTAGGTACGTTTTTAAATTATTCTCAAAATATCAAACGTGTTTTGCCCTCATAGCATGTCTCTTTCCAGCAATTAAAACTTACAATTTTTGTTGTTTAAAAATTATATTAACAGTAAATAGCAGTTGATACCTCAGCTGATTTGTTTTCGATTTTATTTTTTCTCTTTCATGCCTTTTTGGTAGCTTTATTGTTTTACTTGTGTAGCTTGTGAAGGTTGTTCTCCTTGTAATATTTTTCGCGCCGTCCTCAGTATTTAGCTGCCAAGGGCTGAAGTATTATCAATAGTTTCAACGAACGGAAAAGAAACGAATAATTTCCTTTGTTTTTTTGTTTATTTATAGAACTTAGGTCTGAGTACAGTTTCGTAAAATAACTATATTATCAAACGCAATGGATAAAAATCGGTAAATTCCGTTTACCCGGAACTTCGCTCATTATGAATATTTCATTTTATTAGGAATAGTGAAGGGTAAACCAATTTAGTTCAGTACATAGTTATTTAGGAAAACATGTGTATACTGTCTTTTCAACCATTTTTATTAGACGCCATTTTGTTCCAATATATTGGATCCACACTTGATTTTGGGCATAATTTAAAATTGAATAAGTAGTTTTTATATTGACATACACCGCAATTTTGTTACGTCATGTTGAATTCGCACCAGTTTATCCTTATATTTAATTTTTCTCCAAAATTTACAGTTAATTGATTAAGAAGATTTTTTTACGTTAATTTTTTTAAGATGTTATTTGGCCGCCATTTTGTTCTTTTATCTTGAAATTGTAACACAACTTTACCAACTTATCTCTATATCACACATAATGCTTGCACAAAATTTGAAATTAACCTATAAGTAGTTTTCTTCAGATTTTTTAAATATTTTATTAGGCCGCCATTTTGTTTTGCTGTCTTATATTCATACCAAAATGTTACTAGGTCATTCCTATATAACACTTGATTTTTCTGCACAATTTGAAGTAAATTGGATAATTAGTTTTTTCAGGACTATTTTTTTAACGTTTCATTTGTCGGTTATTTTATTCCGGCATATTAGGTTTTTACCAAAATATTACCAAGTCATCCCCATATAACCCTTAATTTTTGACCAAAATTTGAAGTCACTCTGATAAGTAGTTTTATGCTATGCTGTGAACTGACGGAATTGATAAAACATATTTTTTAGCATCTACGGACTCTAAAACGTGAATATGTGTAAAACCTGAGAAGATGATTTTTTCACAATTAAAAATATTATATTTAGCCGCCATTTTGTTCCGTTATCTTGAATTAATCTTCTTCTTTGAGTGCCGTCTTCTACCGAAGATTGGCGATCATTCTGGCTATTTGCATCTTGAAGACAGCTGCACGAAAAAGAGATATAGTACTTTTGCCGTACCATTCCCACAGGCGCTCGTCGCCCTTCTATCTTTCCCTGTATAATAAGCTGCAGTAAACTGTATTTTTCCCCTCGCATTACGTGGCTAAGGCATTCCAGTCTCCGTCTTGTTATAGTGAACAGGACTTCAGTTGTTGTGTTGAGACGGCGTAAGACGTCAACATTGCTTACTCTCTCGGACCACGATATCCTCTGCAGCCCTCGGTTAGCCCCACATTTCTTACAATGTATACTTATAATGTCCACCCCTCCATACCATAAAGCAATATTGGAAAAATATAGCACTTTACCAAACGTAACCTTACACTTAGACTGAGTTGACGGCATGTTAACAATTCTTTAATTCTAACAAAGGCGGCTCGTTCTTTTTCGATTCGAATGTTAATTTCCTGTCCAATATCCCATTTCGAGTTCAAGCAGTGTCCAAGATGAGTATATCGGGTAACTCTTTCAATGTTCTTATTTCCCAGGGTAATCTGGATATTATTATCGATTTTTATATCATCCCTTAAAATGGGGCTGCCACTTCCGCCCGCTCCGCCGTATCAAAGATCTTCTTCTCCGCCATTGCGGCCGTTGTAGACTTCGTTCGTAACTCTGAACAAGGGACACTTGCTACGGGTCAAAAAGCTCCTGGAATCTACGGAGGGCAGGGATTGATTCATTTCCCCTGATAGGTTTGTCCCAGAAGGAGTACCTACCGCTACCTACTTGAATTAATACCACAGTTTTACAACTTCATCTGTATACCACAATTATTTTTGGCACACAATTTGAAATCAGTCCATTAATTAGTTTTTTAGGCTAAATTTTTAAATATTTTACCAAGCCGCCATTTTGTTCCGCCATCTTGGATTCGTACCAAAATTTTATCAGATGATTCCTACATAATACTTGATTTTTGGGCAAAATTTGAGATAAATTGGATAAGTAGTTCTTAGTAATATTTTTTTAATATTTCACTAGTAGTAGTTTTTTAGATATGCCGCGAACAGAAAAATCTACAGAGAGACGAACCGACGAAATTGAGCAAACATGTTTTTTCGGCATCTAGGGACCCTGAAACGTAAAAATTTGAAAGAATATCGGATGGTGATTTTTTTACGATTGCAGTCTTCTCTTTTACGAAGGAAGTAAAAAGTCATTCACAGTTTCGCATAATCCTTTTATAAACAAATGCAAGCCCAAAAACTGTTACAGTTTATATATGCATATAATTATTTGATAATAACTTTATACAAATATATAAAGTGATATTTATTTAATTACCAAACAACTATATGGGCTCATAAAATGTGTTATGTGGGAGTACTGGTATTTTGTACTACGAAACTTGTTTGTAAAGGTGAAAACATTTCATTAGGCAGCCATTTTTTCCGACATAATGGCCTCACACACAAATTTAATCAGTTTATCCTTTTATCACATTTGATTTTTGTGCAAAATGTAAGATCCATCCGACAAATAGTATTTTAATAATCACATTTTTAATATTTTGTGAGGCCGCCTTTTTTACCAAAATATTACCATTCCATCTCCATATGACTTTTGATTTTCGGCCAAAATTTGAAATCAATCGGATAAGTAGTTTTTGAGATATGCCGCGCAAAGGCAGAGCAACAGATCAATAGACCGACGGAATTGAGGAAATGTTTTTCGGCATCTAGGGACAGAAATTACAATACGTCCCTCTTACGAGGGAAGCAAAAAAATATAAAAATTGAATGAAAAATTAAGATGTAGATCATTTCATGGCAGCTCAGTAAAGACTAGTAAATTTATAAATAGCCTGTATGAATACTTGGTGGCGAAATCGCTAAGTATTATTTTTTCCTACTTTTTCTATTCGTATCAAAATGTATAAGCGTTATTAGGTATTAGCGTTATTAGGTATTCGCGTTATTTGAATAACGTGTGATTGTTTAAACATGAAAAATAATACAAAAAAATACCACTAAAAATAAATTAATAAAAGGTTGTGTCCCTTAATTATCCGAATATTGTCAATATATTTAAAAAGGAATATATTACCAGACACCTTTAAACAAGAAACCTCGTTAAAGTCGTCTACTTAAAACATACTTATATACTTTTAGAACATTTAGAATATTATATTCGTAATAAATCTATATAAACATACAATATTTCCTTGTTAATCAGTAGGTAATATAAATATCTTTTAACTAGTTTCTTAATTAAATAATTATAACTTAATATAAAAAGACACTTTTTAAACCGCCGAAATTGCGTTAATGGTAATTGTAAACTCGTTGATTAAAAAAAAACTTTTTTTCATATTTCACCAAAAGTTCAATTTTGCGTCAAACGGTTACTCTTGCATTTTAGGACGTGTTGAACATGTCATTTTAACAGTAAACTAAGCATGACATTTATTTTTTACATTCCAAATAATAATAATACCGAGAAAAAAACCTAAAGCTTCCATATTTTTAAGTGATACCACACAGTGATATTTTTAATTCCAAATCATGAGTGAAATAAAATTACATCTATGGAATACGACAGACGAAGAAAGTACCGGGTGGTCGAAATTGGTCTGTTTTAACAGAGAAAACCTATTTCCTGACTAGATAGAGCAAAACTGACTTAGGTGTCATGGGCTAGATTTCTGAGAAATGTTTAATGGCAAAAACCGCCTGCCGATATTTTCACTGCCAACTGAGATATAGGGCGTTTTTCAATTTTCGGCCATTTTGAAAATTGTCCATAACTTTTTTATTTTGCGGAATATTAACATTCTGCAAAGACATTCTAAAGGCACTTTTTTATGTGCAATCCAGTGGCGTACTCAGATTTTTTCTATAGTTGTCCGTTTTATCATAAATAGGCAAAACTTTTTTTTTTCAAATGGAAATCATAGTTGGCTATAAATTATAAAAAATGCTCGCGTTTAGCCCTTTTCAGTGATATAAAGTTGTAGGTACTTATTTTCAAAAATAACGAAAATATTAGGTGTTTTTGGTTTACATCGAAGTAGGCCTTGGAATAATGACGCGCGTTCAATATTTTGAATATATTGCTGTCAGATTACTGTAGTCTGGTGTAATTATTGCGTTTTGGTGTTATCTTTATAAAGTTGTGTTAAGTTGCTGACAAAATATGTTTGAGAATTATGAAAAGTATGATATGTTAAAATGTTACATATTATCTAACGAAGTTCCTGAAGCAGCTAGTGAATTATATTTTAATACATTTCCCGAGCGACGTCAACCGGATAACCGAATTTATCAAACATTAAAAAGTAATTTAGTAAATTACGGAAGTTTTAAAAAGTTAAGAACAAGACATTATGAACTAAAGGAAGAAAAGGAAATCCAGCAGCTAAATATAATTGGTGAGGTATTAGATCATCCTGGCACCTCCTCTCGAACATTGGCTAATATAACGAATGTTCCATTTTAAAAATACTCAAAAAACATAAATTCAAACCGTACAGAACGAGAAGAGTTCATCAACTCCGTGAAGGGGACGCCGCTAGAAGATTGAGATTTTGTCAGTGGTATGAGCAAAAATTCATGGAGAATGAGAATTTTCCATTAAATATTATTTGGAGTGATGAATCCAGAGTAGATACTTCTGGTATATTTAATAGATATAATTCATATCACTGGTCCACTGAAAATCCACACGTAGTTGTGCAACAAGACCGGCAAGGTCGGTGTGGATTCAATATATGGGTGGGGATATTCCGAGGAAGATTTGTGGGACCTTATTTTTACGATGGAAATTTAACTGCAGATGATTATGTAAATATTTTGCGCACATATATTGTCCCTTTGTTGGAAGACATACCTTTAGCTGATGCCAGAAATATCTACTATCAACAAGATGGTTGTCCCCCGCACAATGCAAGGATCACAACTGATCTTTTAAACTTCGAATTTCGAGAAAATTGGATTGGTACGTGGGGCCCCATACCTTGGCCTGCTAGGTCCTGTGACTTAACTCCCTTAGATTTTTTTTTGTGGGGAAGATTGAAGGACTTGATATTTAAAGGAAGAACCTTTCACACAAAAGAAGAATTGCAAGAGGCCACTAGGCAAGCTTTTGCATCTATTAGCCCAGTTGAACTAATAAATAGTTGCAACTCGGTACGCAAAAGATGCTTAGTTTGTATTCAACAGGGAGGGGCTCAATTTGAACAACTTCTCTAAATATATTTATCAGAAACCTATCTAACTAAATACCTAGATTTTCATAATTATTTTTTATTTTCACTTGTAGCTGTAAATAGTAGTTTAGTTTGTTAATTTTGTTCAACTTTGCTATGTAAACAAAAAAAAATAAAAAAAATTAATAATAAATAATTAAAATAACGTTAGCTAGTGTTATTTAAAGTTGTGTTTAAGTTGCTAACAAACTATAAATCTTAACAATACATAATTGAGATATTGTCATCACAAATCAAAGCCTACTTCGATGTAAACCAAAAACACCTAATATTTTCGTTATTTTTGAAAATAAGTACCTACAACTTTATATCACTGAAAAGGGCTAAACGCGAGCATTTTTTATAATTTATAGCCAACTATGATTTCCATTTGAAAAAAAAAAGTTTTGCCTATTTATGATAAAACGGACAACTATAGAAAAAATCTGAGTATGCCACTGGATTGCACATAAAAAAGTGCCTTTAGAATGTCTTTGCAGAATGTTAATATTCCGCAAAATAAAAAAGTTATGGACAATTTTCAAAATGGCCGAAAATTGAAAAACGCCCTATATCTCAGTTGGCAGTGAAAATATCGGCAGGCGGTTTTTGCCATTAAACATTTCTCAGAAATCGAGCCCATGACACCTAAGTCAGTTTTGCTCTATCTAGTCAGGAAATAGGTTTTCTCTGTTAAAACAGACCAATTTCGACCACCCTGTACATCCTTTCTATTGTCATGTAGGTTTCACGAAGGTATTTAATAATTCGCGTATTCCATTTAAATGTTCCTGTTATCTGTTAAATACTTTAAATACCTCTAATTAGGTTTTATAGTATTGACAAAAGTGTTGCTGAGAATTCGTTATTAAAATGTTTAGTTCTATAAAAACTATATAATTTTGGTAACCGAGATCGTTACATGACTCTCCGTTTAAGCTCTTTAAGGGTTATATTGATGTTGTAGATATTTAATAATAAAACCTTTATTTATATAATAAAATAACAGAAACATCACGGTTACTTCTACAAATCATAAAATGTTACTTGGGAGTTCTCATTTTACATTAATTTAGGCAGGGGCATCTCTAGGCCATTTATACTGGGGAAGCGGGACTTGGAGGAAATAAACGAACTTAAAGTTATCAAACATTAAATTTTAATAACTTAGTCATTGTTTGTAAATATGTCTTATAATTGAATTGGTTAACTAACTTAACTAACTACTCAAAATATTAGGAGGGATGGGGCGTTGTACTTCCCCCTGCGGAATTTACGTTACAAAAAACATGACATATTTATTTTTTAGGTTACCTAATGGAATCTCCAATAAACAGGAAAGTGGATACGTTCTTCTGCTTACTGGGTTGTGCATTGTTTTCTGTAGCTGGTGCCCTAAACATAATTTTTTTCGAACGGTTCACCAGATCAGAGTGGAAGCATTATGGACTAGCCAAAGGCACTTTGTCAATAGTTAACGCAGTTTTATTTCTACTCGATTGCATACTGACCTGGAGGGAAAGCATATGATCCCATTTTGAATTATTATTCTTATTAACTTAAATTAAAATATAGTATTTAATAGAAGGAAACTGATACGTCACTGTAACTAATATTTCTTTATTTTTTATTAGCCAATGTGCTTTAAGATAGTATATTTCATTTAAAAACTATAGTTGTGAATGGTTTCTGAAAGTAATAAATAATATGGTAAACCCATATACATTTTGGTGCAGATTATTTTTATTAAGAATCGATTGTACCATTACGATATTAAACATACAATATGGGCAAAAAGTTTAAACGAAATTAATTACTGCTATACAAAATTACGATAACAATTACCAGTATTACCAAAATAATGACAATAAATATTATTTATTTTATTATTGTCAAATCTGATTTAAAAAACTTATGGAAAATACGACGATGATAAAGAAACTATTTTTTTTTGCTATTTCACCTTACTTTCATAGAGAGCGCGTTTCTTGAGAGAAAGCTTTAAAGGAAATACAAAGGTACTTACAGATAACCCTCTCCGATTCAAGAGCAGGATAGCTAGATGGGCCATGGAATCTCCTCCTTTACATGTGGCCGTAAATACTTTTATGAAGGCCTTTAAGGTAAATACTTTATCTGTTAAAAACAAGATTATAGTTCATTCATATTTTTTTGCCAATTTTGTCATTTGGCTCCATGGAAGGGATCATCTCATATTTCTCAACAATTTACCACCAGAAACAAACAAATTCACTGAAGCTCTATGCTAACACCCAGGTTAGTAGGTTAATCTGGGACTAAGAGGGAATGGAAGCAGGAAATTGCACTAAAGATATTAGGTATAAGACGAATTATCTTAGCTCAAAGCCGCGGCCGTCGCGAAGAGT
The DNA here is from genome assembly GCA_030620095.1 of Kuschelorhynchus macadamiae. NCBI lineage: Eukaryota > Metazoa > Arthropoda > Insecta > Coleoptera > Curculionidae > Kuschelorhynchus > Kuschelorhynchus macadamiae. The sequence continues at coordinate 327,973 of JAUTXW010003709.1, read as the reverse complement.
GGTGCAGGGAAAGAGTCCTAAAATGCCTTTACATAGCACAAATTAGTTGTGTTAGGACAATTAAGTCCTAAATTTGGAATTTGATTTTACTCTTTGCAATTTAAAATACTAATTAACTAACTAAAAAAACTAGTTTAAAGCATATTACTATGCTTCCATTTTATTACCGCAGTATCGACAAAAAATGGGCTGCTGTCTTTTTAGTACCTCGTAAACCCATTATCGAATTGTTGCGGATTCCCCTTTGTAGTACACAAACACTGCTTTATAATGACTATTTTACTCATTAAAAATAAACCAATGAAATGATATTTATAGAATTTCAACCAATCAAATCGTGATTACAGCGAGAAAATACCTACAAGCTGTTTTGTTGATTTCGTTTTACCGCTATAATTTATATATCTCTAAATCAAAAGACGCTCGTTGCGCGGTTGAAACTTCATTATGTTTTCCATGACATTTCATATTTGCAATTAAATTCTATTTTGTTCATTCATTTTTAATAGGTTTTTCTATATATCTTTAATTTGTATAGTGTGCCTAATTATTTCATTATTTTTATTTGTGAAATATACTAGTCAAATATAACTCGAGATTGTTATTTTCGGCAATTTTTACTCAGCTTTATTTGGCATAAATTATGGTAAAAATGAATTTTCATTCCTTCAAGGCCAAGTAAAAAAAATAATATGTATGCTAATATTTTTTTTTAGAAAAAACGGTACTTTACTGACTGACAATATACAGCCTAAACCGGTGGACCTAGAGATTTGAAACTTGGACGAAATATTCCTTGAGTACCCTAGGGGAGCACTCAAAAGAGATTTTACAAAATTACATCTGTAAAGGGGTGAAAAGAGGTGGTAAAATTTTTATGAAGAAAAACATTTTTTTTAAGTTACGATGATGACACTGTAAATATAGTCTTGAAAATAACAAAATAACACGTCTTTCATTATTTTTCATCTTGTAATTGGGTGGCAAAACAGTACCGAGATTGTTTGACACACAACCTACAGTCTAAACCGCTACGGGTGCACTAAGGAGGCATCTTACAAAAGTCCATCCGTAAAGTATGAAAGTATGTATGAAAAAAAAATTAAGATAGATAGCACTTTGTGCAAATTAGTGACCCTTCAATAAAAATCCCCAATTAGGTTACGTGACGTTTTGGTCAATCATAATGTACTATTTGAAAAACCTGGTGTTTTAAATAACAATATTTATATTAGCTCACCATCTACGGGCATAAGCTAGTATTCGATAAAATCCCATTATTTTGTTATACAAGGCGTTTTATAATCGATGGCTAAAATGCAGTTTTTTGTCTTATTTTAGAACTAAAAGTTTATATAACATATGTCGGTAATGTCTTCGTTTGTGAGAAACTGGGTGTTAAAATAATTTTTCTTCTAGTTTTTTTCATGGACCTCTCTAAAGACAGATCATTCAAATTTGACAGGCATTATACTGTGAGCATAGTTTAGGAAATAACTTTAAAACATTTTATACAAATCTATAGATTGCTATATTTTTCAAGGTTGTTGTTCCTCTTACAACCGCAAAAATTTTTGCAGCGACTCCACTGGCCTTTTTTACAATAGATGTAAATTCTCTATTCTGTTCTGTAACTTTTTGTTTTCTTGAACATTTTTGATATTTTGTATTGTTTAGAAATTATTTAACAATGTTATAATGCATTAACATTACACATTTTATTTTATCATTTTTTCCCGTGTTTCATATGCCATGAGCATATATGATAGAACACTACTTGCTAAATAAGTTCTAAATGCTGCGAAATATCAAAAGACTTTAAGAAACCACAACAGAAAACAACTGTTACAAAACAGAATAGAGAATTTGATTTTGTTGTAATAAAATATTTAAAAAAAATAGAATCGACTTCAAAAAAAGTAAAAAAAAAATATATTTTATTTATTCCTTAAATATAGACATTTTGAAGTCGACGCCCAAAGCAACCTCATACAGCCCTTACAAAATATATGTAGTTGATGTATTTTATACTACATTACATATATAACAAATAGATAACTAGCCTCATATCTTTTAAAAACTGATGCCCGAATCACTTGCCCTCAGGCCCCTTCGTGGAACTGCGCAAGCGCAAACTGCTATTTCCATCCAACCGCTGAGTTCAAAGTACAATGGCAATATTGACTTCCTATAGAACATTTATTATAAATGTCCAAACAGACCAATAACGAATTCGCATTTCGAGACATGCAGACATATTTTGGGGGCCTTCCAACTGTTGTTTAGGTTATTGCGTGAAGATTTTATTGACGGCCGTGTTATAGAAGATACATCTAAGTAAACTAAATGTAAACTATAAAACAACTCCAAACCCAGCAGCGACCAAATATATTCGGTAGTTCAACTTCAAAATAATGACGTGACCCTCTCTGAATAACATATTAAAATCTGCATTAGGTTGGCAAGTTTAAGGTTACCAGTGAATACGGGTAATACCTGTATGTATATTTTTTGATAAATATATATATATATATATATATATATATATATATATATATATAAAAAATATACATATTTTTTGATATATATATATATATATATATATATATATATATATATATATATATATATATATATTATTACAAATTAGTCATTATATGGGCGCCGACTTCAAAATGTCCATATTTATAAAATAATATAAAATAAAATTAGTAGTATATGTAGGTATATCCAATTGTATATAAAATAATACATGAGATCTTGCTTCTAAACTACTTTATAAACAAAATAATTTAAATATTAAGAGAGCTATTTACTTAGTTAATTTTTGTATGGTGTCATTTAATATAAATTACTGTCACATGTTTCTTTTACTACGCCCTAGATACATACATAAAAGTTATAATGAGGGTAGTCAGTTAATAACGTTTTATTAATACCGAATGTTCATTTTTCGAAAATGTCAAGTAAAATACTAGTATTTGAGGTTGCAAATTTTCATGGTTACCCTGTATACATAAAATTACATAACGGGATGGCAAAAAGATACCCTTAGGAAATGGGGTTGTATCTTTATTACATGCAGACCGCAATGCTTTAATTTGAAATGGGTAGCTGCCTTTATCGCCCTTATACATGTATTTGTTTTACTATTATTATTACAAAAAAAAAAACGGGTGAATGGATTTCAAATTAAAATATATGGGACCACTAGAGAAACGTCCTCTACAATTTGGAGCCGTTTAGACAATATGCGCGAACAAACATACAAAAATACATACAGGTCGAATTGAGAATCTGATCCTTTTTTGAAGTCGGTTAAAAATGGCCAGTGATCGATACAAATTTCAAGAATAGCGATCTGGAAAAAGTAACACCCTATAAATTTTTCTAAAATGTATTATAGCCATTTCGTGGACATAGCTCCCAGCATATTGCATGCCAATATCAAATTATATATCTCTAGAAATGTATGCGGTTGATGAAAAAACTGAAATAATAAATAAAACCTTAACACCTTGTATCTCAAAAAAGGAGGTCTTGCAGAAACATGGTCATACAAACTTTTGGTACTAAAATGAGCCAAAAAATTACAGCTTAAATTCTTGACTAGCAATTAAAAAACATTCTGTTTTATCTACGATAATACCACAAACCACCTAAAATTGGTTAGAGAAGAAATATAACTCTTCTTTGATACGTTATCTCATACACCTTATTCAAAATATCTACCGATACAATATTTAATTTTCTTTTCAACAAGAATAATTTAACTGAACAAAACATTACAGAGGGTCATTATTTTGGCAGATTTGTAATTTTATTGGGTTACTATATAAAGGGTAAGAAGAAGGGTATAAAGCGCTTTTCCGGAACATCTCCATTACTTCTAATTACGTAATTTTAAATGGCGTGTCTCTTGAACGTCCACTCTATAAACTTTGTTTTATCACCTGCTTTATTGTTTATTTAGTTTTGCCCGATGTACTTAACGCTAGAACTAGATGTAAAATGTATTGTTCAAACTCAATTTCTTGACATCTCTTTGTAGAAAAAGTAATGCAAAAACAACATTAAAACAGTCATAGATTTTTTACGGTTTATTTTAGAAATTTGTTTCTTATAAATAAGGATTCTTAATTGTCTATGTATTAGATTACAACTAAAATTTAACTATAATTCGGTAGTTGACTCAATTTATTTCACTACAAGGGAGGGTTCACTAAATATCTCAATAACTAGTTGTAATCCCAGAACTACGTGTTATATTATTTTCTGGATAGTTAAGTGCATTTTATCCTAACATTTTACATGTGACCTGAAACATGTACGTGGTTTCAAGTTATATTTTTAATGGCAGTGCAGTTATTTTACTTGATGTTTTACATGTATCTCATTGTGCAATTTACCCATAAAAATCTACATTTGAATATCTTATTGACATAATACTCTCAGCAATAGAAAAGCATTTTCCTATTATTTTACGATAAGATTTTATATACAATTTTGAAAACTACTTGAAATGTTCTTAAAAAAATAAACCGAATAAAAACTACCTCACTTTGTTCTTTGAACTTTGTCTAAATATTTTTTTCTTACAGTGAATACTGCATAAACAGTTGGGTAATGACATGATAAATGAGGGCATATAAACTAGTAAATAATGTTGAAAATATTCTGATTGATAAAATAGCTATTTATATAATCAGTTACGAAAATTGATATTTTAGTTTATATAATCAGTTACGAGCATAGCGAGTTTCCGAAAACTAACACTAAAATATCGTTTCGTATCTTGTTTCATACAAGATTTTTTCTAATTTTGACCATTTAGAAACATTTTATAATTAATAATAAGATTCAACAGAAACCAACCATAATGATATATATTTTTACTTTTCATCTCCAGTTACGAAAAGTAAGTCATTTCAAAAAGTGTGTAGTGAAACAGGATGGATGAGGATATATAAACTAATAAATGATATTAAAAAGATTCCAAACAAATATTTTGAATGATGAAATAGGTGTTTTAATTGTGAAAAGCGATATTTTGTATAATGAGCGAATTTCTTCAGGACGAGCGAAGTGGGTTTTCGAAAAATAACAATAGTTCTACAAAATATCGTTTCGTACCGTGTTTTATATAAGATTTTTTTTATTTTGATCATTTAAATACATTCCAAAAACAATGGAATAAAAAAACCGACAAGAAGTATATATTTTTAAACTTTTCATCGTCAGTTACGAAAAATTTTAGTTACGAAAAGTAAGACGTTTCAAAACATCAAGTAGGTCTGTAAAATGACATATTATACGTCAAAATAAGAAATTTATACATGCTTCGATTAAATTGTATGTACAGCTGTTATCAAACGTAAACCCGAAAGGTAATAAGGATCAAAAACTCCTCCTTATAACTTCAGACCCATATCTGTATTTTCAATGATTATAAGTGAGGCAATGAAAAAATATGTCAATATTTATGTTTTATATATATATATATATATATATATATATATATATATATATATATATATATATATATATATATATATATATATATATATATATATATATATATATATATATATATATATATATATATATATCGGCTATACTGCTCACGGCTTCGGCAACCAAAGATCTACACCAGCTTACATGGAATAATTTCGTCGAATTCCATGACGAAGGGCTGATCTGCGTCTAAAATTCTATGCTTGGATCGGCAGGTTCCCTTCCAAACGAAGTATTTTCATATTGATTGGTGGTCACTTTATTTGACTTGCATAAAATTGAAATACATTAATAACATGCTTTCTTGTTATTACTAATAAGGCCAATGCAATGCCGGTCTTTGCTTTAGACGTTTTACTGGCTCTGCCAGACCTATCCGTGTAGATCAAAAGGGAGGGAATGGCGTTTCTATAAAGTTCCGAAAAAAATTCTTATTCTGTCAGCTAAAACGGTTCTTCCTGATGGTGATAGAGGTCTGCAGAAATAGAGTTTCCAACAGCGGAATATTGGACTGCAGGACAGCGATATCCCAACAAAGGTCTTCAAATTGGTTCATAGGACTTACAAACGGCCGACTATGAAATGAGCTTTCCACTATACTCAAAGGTTTTCTAAGTACTTACTAGGGTAGATGTTAAGTAAGGTTAATATATTTCCTCCGACGGCCTTCAAAGCAATCGTTAAACACAGTATAGGCTCAACTCTTACCTAGGAATATAGAGAAGGTCTAGAAGAAACGAAAGTAATCGAATTAAATTGTGTCTCAAATAAAGTAGGATGGCAAACAACGAGCAGGCTAATAAGTACGCCAGACGTGAGTTTATGATTGTCCTTTCGAGAGCCGGAACACTATCGGCCTTAGTACACAACAGTAAACTAAGTGAACGATTGTTCACTTACTGTTACACGATAAGGGACCTGACCGGATTTCAGACAGATTTTTATAAACTTGTCAGACGTCTGCATCTTTTAGGTATCAAGGAGAACCCACTCTAGTCAGATGAAGGCAGCCGAAGAAAGGACTTACCACTTTTTTGGGGCGTGCAACTTGTGCAATAGGTGAGTGCGCTTTAGAAGGCAAATATTAGTTCTAGCTGCTCTTTCCCGGCAAGAACCTAGGCTTTTGATTGGGACAAAGTACTCACCTTTATTAAAAGGCTTAAGGAAGATAGAAAGTGGAAATGTGAAGCAGCTGTGGAGTGATTAGGATTGTCGAAAAGAGCCTTATAGGTCTAGTGGCCGAGCATCATTCTTTTTACTATTTCTTTTACCAGTAATCCTATCTACGCCTTTGCTTATGATAGTGCACTTCACTTCAACATAGAATTTCCAAAATTTGTATCCAAGACCTAAATGGTTGATAGCCATAAAGTAATAACTTTATCTCTCCAAATAATTTTAGATATGCAAGACTTTTTAGGTTTAACGCCGCTAAGACCACAAATCTTAACTATTTCACAAATTATAGAGCAATACCGACATCATTCAAATAAATAAGATATTTGAAACCAAAGATATTTTAGCTTAGGTGGTATTGTTTTTCAACAGCATCTTCGCTCTCATAGTCACTTCCAGCTTACTTTTCGACCTTGAGAGTAAATTTTTATATGAAACAAAGATCCCTATAATGGTATAATGCCATGCCTTTGATAACCATTAAAAGAATCCCATCGCAATGTATATTCATAGATATGGGTTTCCTATTGCCACACAGAGTATTTTGAGCTTATATGTACGAGTGTTTTTCAAAATGCGTGTTATATAGTATATGCTTATATGTACGAGTGTTTTTCAAAATGCGTGTGTACGAGTGTTTTTCAAAATGCGTGTTATTATGTTATTACTAAAGTGGATGTTAAGTTAGGTGAAGAGTGAGTTATTTATATATTTCCTCCGACAGCCTTTAAAGTAATCGTTATATCCAGTATAGGCTCAAGTTTAATACAGACATATAGAGAAGGTCTAGAAGAAACGAAAATAATTGAATTAAAATGTGTCTTAAACAGAGTGGGATCGCGAACATCGAGCAGATTAATAAACAGGCCAGGCGTGAGTTCATGATTTTTCTTTCAAGAGCCGGAACGTTATCTACCTTAGTAGACAACAATAAACTAAGTGACCGATTGTTCCCGATATAAGCAACCCAACGGCAATGGCAACAATATCTAGCTGTTCTTTACCGGCAAGAAGTTGGGTTTTAATTAGGACAAAGCACTCGCCTTTATTAAAAGGCTTAAGGAAGATAGAAAGTGAAAATGTGATGAAGCTGTGAAGGGACTAAGATTGTCGAAAAGAGCCTTATAGGTCTAGTGGCCGAGCATCATCCTTTTTTACCAGTAATCCTATCTACACTTATGCTTTTGATAACACATTTCACTTCAACAGAATTTCCAAAATTTGTTTCCAAGATCTGAATAAACAATAGCCATAAAGTAATATCTCTCTCCAAATAATTGTAGACAAGCAAGACATAGACTTTTTCAGGTCAATGCCACTAAGACCCAATAATGTTCACTATTTCACAAAGTTTAGAACGATACCCACATCATTTAAATGAATAATAACATTTTTGAAACCAAAGATCTTTCAACATAGGTGGTATCTATAAAAATTTGTTTAACTTCATTTCTTTTTAAAAGACAATAAAATAATCTGAACTCCAGCTAACTCTTAGATGTTGAGAATACATTTTTACATGAGATGAAGTTCTCCATAATGGTATAATGTCCATGTCTTTGATACCACATAGAGTATTTTGAGCTTATATAAGATTTGTGTTTCAAAATATTTGTTATTGTTTGAGACTTTCTTCAATTCTATGAAGGTAGCTCTGGCAGATCCAATGGATGATTTATAAGGTTGCGATGTCTACAGATCAGCAGTTGGCAAACTGGTATGATTTTTCGGTTTAATGAGGATATCGGAGAAAGTAAAAAGAGTAATTTTTTGAACGGAATTACGGAATTAGGAACGCAACAAAGTGTTTTTTTTAAGGATTTCACATATACTCTCTTATAAAAAGTACGGGCACTGCTTTGGCAGGATTGACCATCACCAATCGATGGCAGAATATTTTAGCAAAACTATCATGCAAACTGCAAGTTTTAATTAGATTTGAAAGCCTAGGTTGCAGAATCTCTAATAGACGTTTATTTTTGTAAAACATCTACCGTTGTGATTTAAATCTTGGGTGAGTTGAGATGGCGTAAAGTAAAAACTGCATAGGTACTACATATATCCATTTTGGTAAGATCAAATGTCAATTAATTTATTAATAAAAAATCCATACATATTTATTTACAGTAATATAGATATTCGTAAATTTTATTTATGAACTAAAATTATTGACAGTTTCTAATTTGGGAATTTTGAAATTCTTATTTTCAAATACGAATTTTTATATACATGAAACTATTATACATGCAAATCCAAGTGTTAAAAACTATTTCAAATTCCTACACTTCTGGTCCATAAACACTAGCCGAAAATGTACAGTTTGTTTTGGTGTAAATACACTGAGTCAACTACCAAATCGCCCATAAATGTAAATTAATTTCTTCCAGGACATACGTATCAACAGTTTATTACAATAAGGCGCCGACAATAGGTGGGTAAAAAATAAACTTCAAGTCAAACACATTTGTTCCTTATTTAAAAATAAAATGTTTTTTTTACATATTTTACATTTTCACAATTAAAGTGATCAACCTAAAAGCTCAACTGAAACAAACTTAAATGATACTTTACATTTTTCAAATTCTTGGAGTATATTTACTTAATGTATGTAATGCACCATGGTTAGAATTACATAATTGATAAACTAAAGTAAATCTTTATCGTTTTATTTTTTCAAGTATAAAATATTTATCAGCTTGCTTTACAGATTATTTAATTTGCTATGTATTTATATTTTTAAAATCCCGCTTATAGAAATATTTTATTAAAATTTAATCTGAAGAAATTACTATTTATTACATATTATTGGACATGTTTATTTGAAAAATGATACAACATACATTTAACGCATACTGCATGACCGATTTTGATCTAATAATTTATTGGTTTCACCAATGTGAAAGACACATCAACTCCTATATATTTTATAATAGAGGCTATATTTTCAGATTCACACCAATATACTCTATTGTGTCATATCCATCCTCCCTGCGAATATCGTTTAGGGCTCTCCTTAGGCTGGCGATAGTGAACCAGAAGTCTCATAAAACGGATTTCCTGATTGATGAAACAGTAAGATAGACACTTAGTGTGCGTAAAATTGTCTTATACTTTTTTTCACATAACCTGCAAAGAGGGGTATCGCTTATCTAAATACTGTTAAGATGTCATGTTAGAACTCCTCTTCACTCTCAAAAATTGGCAGCCGCTAATTGTATCTCATGAAGTTTTCATCGCTTCTTTACAGAGAGAGAATGTTATCTATTAAATGTAAACTTTAGTACCTGATGATAACTTTCATACTATCCGCTGGAAGGCCTCACTGGTCTGTTCTCTTTGTTTATATTTTGTTCATCTACTTAGTGATTTCTTCAACTTTATATTAGCTGTATTTTTATGTGTTTCTTTTCAGTGTTATTTATAGATAAATTAGATTCATTTCTGTAGCCAGCCTTTTTGTACAGTTGGTTTTGTTTCGGCTCGTGCTTCGTTTCGTTCACATTGTTTTTCAATTTTGGTAGGTAACCTTCAGAATCGATTCGATGCGTAATGGAAGAACAATTTGTATGCAATTTCACTGCCAATATTCATGTGTTAATTATTCGATACTAGTCTTCTTAGTGCCAGTTGATTTCTCGTGTTGGTTTCTTCTTTTAAATTATTTCTTGATAAGTCTACTCTGAAATTATTAAAGAGCATAACTTGTTTTACCACTTTTTTGTCTTCTAATTTGCATCTTTTTGGTTTTTTAACGTAGATATTTCTAGGTGTTTGCTTGCCGATATATTAAGTTTTGTAGTAATCTATGTACAGGATCTTTGATTTTATTTACGGCCCTACTTAGAGCTTTTATTATTTGGGATGGAAAAACATATTTTATACAAAAGTTTTAGGGTTTGTCCCGAACCGTCAAAATTTAGTCTCGAATCAAACAAATGCGTATCGCAAATCTGTCAAAAAACATTAACTTGTTTTTTTAAATGGGACACACTATATATTATTAGGTATTTAGAAAAACCTTGTTTTGCAGATTATTAATATATTGAGATTTGTATCTCTATCTTGAAGAATGGCGAAATAAATCGGCAAAACCGTACCATAAGAACCAATGTGTTGGAAAGAGAAATAATTTTACATAAATTGGTTCTTATGCCACGGTTTATGTCCATTTACTTGGCTATTTTTTAGGAACTGGGGAAGGTGATTTTGTTATTCCAGTTTAACTGTCTGATGACTTGCTTTCCATGTTCTATGGTAGCACACACACACCGCCTATTCGCTGACTCTAAGATTTTTAAATGAGAAATAGTCTAAATACTACAATTTCCAGCCTCTAAAACGTGTCATTGGCAACTCTTATATGTTCCATCTTTTTTGTGCTGACAATGAGGCACGAAATTCAAATCCAAATGGATTGAAAGAGAAAACATCCAGGTGGTTTTGAAAGCTAATATCAATCCCTAGGAGCCTTTGGCCACTCATTGCTATATTATGCGTAGGTAGTTATGATTTGTGTGTTATTTGTTTAAAACTGTCTTGCAAACAACTTCCATTCTTATCTTTTATATTTAGCAACTGTAACTTTAAAGTTAACTGCTTAATGTTTAGGTTAGAAACATACTATTTTATATGAGAAATACATAATTATAAGATTATATTTTTATCAAGAAAATAAAATATATCCAGCAATTTCTTTTATAAATTTTTGATTGAAAAACTTTTAGAAATCATCTTCCGAAAGTAAACAGGAGGATGGGTTATGCGATAGTAAAAAATTATGTGATTTTTATTTGCATTTCTTAAATTGTATTGATGTCTGTGTTTAAGAACATACATAAACGTTCCCTTAAATGTCTATTATAAAATTCGCGTGAAATTGTTAGAATCTAATAATTATAATATGCAATAATATTTTGTGTAAATGGATTTACAATTTTTGCGTCTACAATATGTATAGGGAAATCTTTACGCTGCTGTCATTAATTAGCAAATACCGCATTTCATTTTTTGGCGTATATTTAAACTACAAAAACATTGTTTTTTTAATCCGACAAAAACTGGCTAATCTATAGTGTTCTCTTTTTTAATACTTCAGGAACAATATTATTAAGACATAAAATCTATTCTTACCCACAATAAATGTCGATTTAATAAGGCTTTGGGATTGAACAATATATTAAAAGTTAATCACGATTGGAGCAGTCTGTATAACATTTACGGCATAAAAATATACAACATCCGCACATGAATAACAAAACTGATATTGTGGCAGCACCAACATAAAACCAGTTGATTTTAGGAGTCGCAACTTGGGTGCAGATATCTGGTGATTCGTCGTTGTAGTAGAAACCTAAAAAATAAATCCTTTTGACTTTGTTCTTCATTGGTAACACTGGTTTTGATACTGAACTGAGCTCCGCGGAAATCTCCCGATGGATCCCAACTATACCGAAACCCGAAATAAATTGAGATCCATATAGGAGTTCTTTTATTTAACTTTGGATGAATCGTCTATTAGGAGTATAATCTGTCTTTGCTACTATCTAATTCCGACTACAAAAAGACAAACTCTAAAGAGTGTTTAAAATATTCTTTTTTAATTTCTAGTGCATTTAAAATAGACTATTTGGACCTTTTTAGTCCTATTTATACGAAATTTTATTGTAGAGGTCAGCTTTAACGTTCTCGAGGTGTAAAGCCCGACATAAATTAATAAATAAAACTAAATACCTTCGTTTTTTTTGTTGCAGTTTTTAAACAAGTTTAAATTTTGGATATTCCTAACATAATAGTCTAGGGTACATTTTACGCTAGAGTCATGTTAACTAGCATTATATACAATTACAATTACAATTAAGGGGAATCGAGTGATATCTATACATATATAAAAACAGCGATAAGAAATTCTAAACATTATAATTTAGTATTATCCCAATTCATTAAAATTCATGATTATAAAAGAAACCTGACGAAACTTATATCGGAAATTGTCTAGTACAAAAATTTAAAATGCCGCCATTCTGCTTTTTCATTTTTTTATGTGCTGGTTATGGGACCACACGGAAAAATTGCTGAAAAAGGTTTCAAAATTCAGCTTGATATATCCGCGTGACAGCATGCGGAGACTGAACATAATAATAATAATAATAAATTTTAAAAATAGAAATATATACCCTTATGATCTGTCGCATTTGGACAATTTATTATTCCATTACACACAAGCCTTGCAGGTATACAAAGCCCTTGTTCGCCAGGACACGTAAACTCACATTCTTCCAACTCATTAGAATTTCCTCCTTCAATAAGTCTTGATGTCATAAGAGTTCCATCTATGTTCCTTGGTAAATGGAAGAGCTCTGTCCAAGCTATTTTAAAAGCAGCTCTTGTAGGTGATAATCGACCTTAAATTAAAAAAAACCTTTTAATTTCTTTAAAGTAATAAAATTAATAACTGAGTATATAATACAACTGGAAAGCTTATCATTAAAAAAAAATGACATAGTTCGGCCGAGCTTGGTTCTTTTAATACAGGTTTTTATTTTTATGTTTCTAAAATTTTTAAATTCGCGTAAATATATATGCTGGATATGCCATATTTGGGGAAATATGTTCGTCTTAGAGATATAACAAATACATTTGGTTTGTTAATTGGGTAAATGTTCACTTTCGCCTACCATCGCCGATTTTAACGAAATATGGAAATATGATACAAGTAGAATTTCGGGCGCTAATCATGAATCTGAAACCAGGTTTGTTCGGCCTCGTTTCTTTTCCGAGTTATCCATTATCAAAATTTACAATCTTGTACTCAAAGTTTACCTTCTTTTGAATTTCATCTGAAAGTGTTTTCTTGTTTTTTTTTTCAACTTTTTTCTGTCTTTCTGTCTTTCCAGTTCGAAATTCGTAATCGATTTTTGAAGCACTTACTGGCATTCAATTTGTACTAAAAGTTTGCATCTCTTTGTAAATTCAGTGACAATGCAATAATATGGTACCATGGAGCTGGTCTGATGATGGAACTGGAAAGTAGCCATAGGAATTCCTCAACTACACATAACCCCGTCGTGTATAGGCTCGTTGGATTTATCTTAACAATTACTATATATTTAGGTGGTGTCCAGGGTCTGATGATGGAGCCCGCAGGTGGCCATAGAAACTTCTCAACTAAACAAGATGGCTTCGTCGTGTTTTGAATCGTTGGATTTGTCTTGACAAGTACTGTAGCCCTATTACCATTGTGTTTGGACTCGTTGGATTTGCCTTGATAAGTTTTATAGACCTAGGTAGTGTGCAGGGTCTGACAATTGAGCCGGAAGGTGGCCGTAGGAACTCCTCAACTAAGCAAGACAGCCCCGGCTCTCGTTGGATTTTAAATGAAACTTAATACGAAACAGATGAATACGTACAAGTGAAAATGTGAAGACAGAAAATTAAACAAATTTTAATGCTAAAAAGTACAATATAAAATAAACGTAAAACATATTTTTAAAAACAAGCTTTTGTTTACAAACTATTGCAATCGAAATTCCATCCTCACTCATCAAAGGTGCAAGGAGTACACACTTTATAAAAGTTACACACACAGACGATTTTTTATATTTTTTTAAAATTTTTAGGCGTGAGATGGTATCACGCTTGATTTAAAGTTTTTAAGAAAATATTCATAATATTAAAAGTACCGTGTTTATGTAAGTTTTATTAACTGACCTTTGATCAGTGAGGATGGTCTTCTGTAGCTTTACCATTTCACTTCACACGCAAAATTTTGTATTTGGTGATGGTAACTATTGTCAATCCAAAAGAAAAAGCGGTAAAAATTAAAAGTTAAAAATTCGAGATATTTTATCTACGTCAAAGTTGTAGTATATGCAGTTTATTATAGATATTTTGTTACATAAGTAGATCAGGTGGATGTAATCTCGGCGCTAAAGAATAATAAATCATTTATGACACGTAAATTCAGCGTCAAGACCGAAAGGTACTTTCTCATCCTATATGAATGTTCGGCGCTAATAATGAATCACTGAAAGTGCATCAGTTGTCAGAATAATAATAATTGGTGTGTTAAGCGTTACAAATTTCTTTACTAAAGAAAAATATTGCTCTTATGGCTTTAATGATAACTTTATTGGCGCACCTGGCTGACTAGCTGCGGATCCGCCAGCGGTACCGAGTGTTAGTTTAAGTGGCAATCTTAATTTATACAACGACCAAACCGTCGTATTTCTATTATGGCTCTAACGATAACTATATTGACATCCTGGTGCTAACCCGGGGTGTATCCACCTAGCTGTCCGCATATTAAATTGAGTGTTATTCTTTTATTAGGATATACCTGAACGATCTAGAACGGAAAATACTTATAGCAGTATCTGCCTGTCTTAGTTGCACAGGTCAAGGAGGGTAGTTACCGCCGAAAATATGCCCGCCAGGTTCAGGGTTAACACATGATCGGGAGCTGGAGTGCGACAGCGCGGAAACACTTGGTGGATCAGTAGCGGGTTTGCACAGGCTAGGCGCCATAGCGCGATCGTACGACCGTTAAAGCTATAACATTAAAATACTTGTGTTATCGTGTTTAACCATGAAGCCTCGGCTAACATGGTAACAATCCCCTTTGTAACAAAATATCCGTAGTAAACTGTATAAAATATTGATACTTTTATAAAATTCCTCAAATTAAAAAATTAAATAACTAGCGCCTACTTTTTTTAAAGTGACAATTGCTACCAGCATCAAAAACAGAAAAATTCCTCATAAAAAATGGCGATTTTAGCAATTGACAGATACGATTTATTGTAGTGATTTATAATGGAAATAACATTTTAAGTTGTACATTTAATCAATCATCATTTAATTAATTATAGTGAAAAACTGTAAGTACAAGATTCTTCTTGTGTACCAAATTTCGTTAAAATCGTCGATGGTAGGCGAAAGTAAATATTTATCGTTAAGTTCTACTTTTACCAGAAATTATTTTATAATTTACTCCACTGTTATGAAAAAACAAGACAATACAAAAAAAAAATATACATATATGCCAGAAAATCAAATCTTGTTGTTTTGTTGTCATTTTAAGAAAATATTGTTCTTTATGGCTTACCGATAAACTGGATCGTTATTGATGGTTCGCTGCCATCGGGACTTAGTTCTCCAGAGGATAATATAGGGAGCTCTTTAGCTAGCGATACATTTTCTCCGCATAATGACAGGAACGGATCGAGTCTACTCTTAAGGAATATGTCTACTATTCCGTCATCGCATGAATTGGAATTAAATTTTATATGGTCAAAGTGCAGCCAGAGATCTCGATCTTTGTTGATTTTTATTTCCCAAATACATCTAAAATATATAAATTTATTTTTCGTACAACCGGTATTTTAACTCCTCGTAGCAAGGACTAAAGCAGGACTTTTAATCCCAAAGGAGAAAAAGTGAACTTTTAGTCCCAAATCTGACTTAGTAGTTATAAATATAATTATGACGATTCCTCTAATTTACATTAAGTGTACGTACAGCCATGGTAACCGTTCATAGTATTGAATTATGAGCCTCCCTTCGATATTAAAAGATCCACTTTAGTCCTTTGGTATAAAATATACTATTATGATACCTTTTTATTACTTAATGTACCTGGTCTGGTGTTTCCCTAAACGGAGTTCCTTTGATTATTTTGTTTTGATAAAAAATAAAATTTTATTTATTCATCTTAGCATTTTATTTTTTCATAGAATACCCTATATATTATATCTTAATCAAATGTGGCACTTTTTATTAAATTTATTATACTGTACCAAAAAGAAAACGGAGAAAACTGAAGAAACATTGCCACCATAAGAAACAATATATTCCCATTCACTCCCCCACACGTATTAGAACATTCCCTCCCTCTCTATGTGATAAAGACACGCTGGCAGTAGGTCTACTAAATGGCCATATTAGTATTTAGGGTAATCCATCAGAATTATTTGCTACCTTTTTTGTACTTTTATGATACACTACAGAAACTCCTAAACTAAACTACAGTTTACAAATACTTTGCCTATTTAAGTTTTCTCTACGTGGCTTCATTTGAAAATATTTAAACAGTTTTATTTATAGTGTAACCTTGTGCCCAATGCTAGAAATATATATTTCAAAATATTTTCCCGAGCAGATAGAATAAGTGCACAGAGATTTGGTATGAGGGGATCAAAATGTCATTATTGCCTTTTCAAAAACAGTTACTTAAATTAAATTCAATAATCCATTTTAATTTTATGAGAATTCCTAAGAAACTATTTAATTATTTTTAACTTTCAGAACATAGTCGCAAATGAAAATATTCCCATTTTGTGAAATACGTATTTCTAAAATACTAACATTATTTCAAACTCAGTGGATTTTTTTCAACTACATCTTGTAACATTTGTGGAGTCATTCAGCAGGCGCATTTTTTTGTCATATCTCCACTGAAACAAACCGCATATGATTGAGAGGGAGACTACTCGCTTGATGTATAATTAAATATTTATACAATTTTCCTCAGAATTATACAATTATAAAATATGTGAAGTTGATTCGCGTTTCGTTTTGAACCCCTGTATAACAATATTAAATCTGTAGAATATCGTTTATTATCAACCGTACAAGTTTTGTCCGTAACTTTTTCTTATCCTAAACAATTTAAAACACAAATATTTGTAGAATTATATCGTTGAACTCGTAGGACTCTATTTGAAAAACTGCACGTGAATCGCAAGATTTTTGAGCCACTGCGTAGTGCGTAACATACTATATTTGCAAAGTTTGTCATCAACTTAACCACTTTGTTCTGTTTTTTTTTAGATTTTAAATAACTTTTTTTTTACCTTATTGATTTTGGAGGCTCAACATATCCAATGGCTTCGTAATAGGGGTAGTGTATCTCTCCATCCGTTATTGGATAAATTACAGCTGGTCCACAAAGGGGTCCATGTACAAACTCGTAGGTAGCTTCAAACAGTGGATTCGAATGCTTAAAATAGCTTAAAGCACTGTGCGCGCTGTCTACAATTAACTGCAGGTTTAGATGTTCACTTTTAGAGATAACCTGTAACATTTAAGCAAAAAGAATGATGTTTTTATTATAATTTCTCAACAAATCAATGGTTTGAAATATTACTTAATTGAATTTCAATAATTTGGAAACCAAAAGTATGTATTCTGCTGACAGAGCAAAATTGCAGACGTGGCAGAGACTAAAGAATAGCATTAACAGACTTCTCTGGTAAAATCAAAGAAGAAACTTGCATGTCTGGTCTATAGAACGTTAAGGTCACTAAATTCATATAAGAGAACTGTTTTGAATAATCAGCAATAAAACAACAATATACAAGCAAAAATATTCGTACTGTTATTTATGTCTAGATAATATAGAAAGTTTCAAGAAACCCTAAAGACAAATACAGTAAGGGGTAAATGATCTAGTACAAGCTCAGAGTTTTGCGCCTACCCATCGACTTTTATTGTTGATATATTGTTGAACTGACTGGTGTGCTAAATTATGCCTTTAGTTTTTTAGTTTTACTATTTTGTTTATTATTAGTGCAATAAGTTATATTCTAATAAGTATAAGTATTAAAAAAATAGTGCTAGAAAGAAATTAGAAAGTGTTTTAATAAAATTAAATGCAATACAAATGCAAAAGATTGCAAGGGCACATGTGAGTAAACATAGCCTCTAAAGTTTTAAACATCTATATATCATCAATAGTGAACTTAAAACTTAAAATTAAAAGTCCATATAAGATTGTGATATATGTAATATTGTGAGTTTTGTTTCCAATAGAGTTTTTTTATATTCCTTAGTCCTAGTAAGACGTAGTATGTAATGTTGGAAAAATCAAGTGAAGATATTTTTCGAGTGAAAGTTTTCAAGTCTCTATATCCTAAAAAGTTGAAATGTTCATCTGTTAATAGGATTCAAGACAAAGTTATAAAAAAATATGTTTTCCTCAATAAAAAATAAATACATAATGTTTAATAAGTTAGTATAGTCTGTGAATATAAAATGTTCAACATTTTGCCTAGTATATGATATTTTACAGTGATTCCTCTACACGAATAAAGCCAAGTAGTAAGCTTTGAATAACTTAAAAAAATATTTCAATTAATTATAAGAAAATAATTTTCAGGTTGTCTTGAGGAAGGCAATAAACTGTTGCCGAAATTGGAAGTGTGATTCTTAAAAACACCAATCGGTTGGTTCATTAATTTTTCGTATTACTTTGTTTTCTAACATTTTATTAAGTTAACTTCTAACTTCGGTAGCGAGATTTTTCTAAGTACTTTTATGCTGTATGATATTGCATTTTTTGTAGTTGTATTTCGTATTCAAAATGTTGCTTTTTTACCGAATTATTAAAAACGTCTTTATAATGTTCTTTGATATACTGATAATTATTTCTACAAGCATTTCCAAAATTAACATTATTTATTTTCTTTAGTTTTTGTACTTGTTTGAATTTTTTTTATCAACCACAAACGTAGTCTTTCCAAATCTGGCCTACCCACTAAGTTTTATTTGATTCAATTACGTACATCTTCAATTTTTCATGTTTGTCTTTGACGAAACATTAAAAATACTTTTTCATTTATATACAACCGGTTTTTACAGTTCCACATAATTCTGTTGAAATTGACTTATTTTTTTTACAAGAAAGCTTTCTTGATAATACTGTGACATCCGCTTCTGCATCAATTTTAAACCTTCTATGTTTATTTTCAATTTTTATTTTTATTGACCAAGATATATCTTGATTTTTACATGACTAATAAACTTAACTTCAACAACAATCTCGCTAACGCTACTGCTAGTGCTTTCAATGTCTGAGTTCCTTTCCGAAATTTCAAAAGTGTTTCTTGTTCTCAATTTTATTTTACAATATTTATTAAAAATCTTTCTTCCCATATACACACTTAGAAAAAAACATTGAGGAAAATATCTCTATTACACTCAAATTCTGGTTTGAAACTGCATCCCTTTTAATTTTGTTTGGATTTTTTATACTGATTGTACTTTGCAACTTTATTAATTTCTTCTATTTTAATATCTAACTTTAATTACTTAGTTTACTTTTAGATTATTTAACGTTTTTAATTATTTGTTCTAAAGTTAATGTGTCTTCTAGTTGCAAATTTTCCAGACAAGTTTGGGCTTGAATTCCAACTAAAATTCGACCACGAATCAACTCATCCTCTAATTTCCCATATTCTCAACATTTGGCTTACGCTGCTAATGAACACATAATTTCGTCATAAGTTTCACCTTCTCGTTGCATGCCCCGCTTAAACTTTGCGTTTTCAAAAATTACAGTTTTCTTTCCCTTGGAATGAATTGTAATATCCGCTATTAAATCATAGTATTCTATATAATCAGACTTTCCCTTCTTTAATTTTAGGGAAAGCTTAAATATTTCTGGTTTCATTGTTTATTAATTTTATCATCTTTGCACATCTGATCCATTTTTAAGACCTTTGTATCTTTTAAAAATAAGTTATGCCAATCTTCTGCTTTAAATGTAACAGATTTTGGTTGAAAAATATTCTGAGTCATATTATTTCGAGATACCGGAGGGCTTTCCCACATGTGATCCCAGTACCTGAGTTTGGACAACCAGTTGTTGAATTTTAACTTTAAGTTTTTCTATTTCTTCTATATACTTTTTGTAATTAGAAAAAACCATCAATCTGTTTGTATATTTTGTAAATTTATATAATTGAAACTGGGGGTGCCAAAATAATTCTTGCACATGGATAGCAACTACTTCACAAACGTCCCTGAGTACATAATTTGTCAAAACACATCACATAGGAAAACTATGGTAGGGAATCTAAAAGTATCACCACCGGATCTTATAAACAAGAAATCTGGGAATTTATTTAAATTTATAAATATCCTATCAATTTTTTGAAATGGTTTGTTCTCAAAAATCATGATTACTAAACATAACATATTTCTTCGTGGAATATTTCGTTGATGTTAAACGAAGCCCGCGCACTATGTTAATCAGTAATCACTAAAGACGTAGACTAAGAAATTTTTAATATTGAAATGGACGACTTAATTTTGGCATGCAATTTAATTCTTTTGTATCAGCTCTGACCTAAAAGGCTGTATCAAGGATCATTGATGAGGGAAGCGATCAAACCTGTCTTGGATTAAATTTTGCCTTCAAATTAAAGGAGAAAAAATGATGAATTTCTTCATTGCCTTACTTATGACAAAAAGATAATCGAATCTGAATATTTTCATAAATTGGTGATTCGTAATTTGAAAGAAAAGTTTTACCAAATGAAACTCACCTGAGTTGAAAACGATTGTCTGTTGCAAATGCATGTAACATCGCCGGATTGCATCGCTTTATTTAAAGATGTAGGAGTGTGTGTAGAATTTGCACCAGGTGGCAGTGGTTCCCAAACTACAAGTTTGTCTACGCGGTCTTCAATACAGTTGATGCATGGACCTGAGTTGTAAGGATGATCCTAAAATATTTTACAATAATATTTATTTGACAAATTGTTAAAAATATTGTTGTATTAAAACTATACCTTTCAATGATCATATGAAAATCTCACCTTAAAATTTACACAGGTAATAGTTAAAATCACTCTGGCAAATAACCTTTTATCGCTTACAAATCTATAGAGACATGTGACGTCCTCGCTCGAATGTTGCTGCTTGTAAACTAACGTGTTTAGTGGTGATCTTAACCAACCTTTTGCTTGTTTCCATGATGCATAAACCTCATCGCATTTTTTTCCTGGAACTGGTTCTCCTAATCGAGTGTTATTAAAAAAGTCATAATGCGCCCAGTAGTACAGCGAAGATCTAAAAATAAAAATATTTATAAATATATTAAAATGTCTTACATATTACGTTAATGTGTGTGTGAAGGTTGGAACTATTTCACAATTTGAGTAAAATTTACTTGTTTTCTTGCATTGTATTTCCTATACATTATTCAGAACGTTTTAAGTATATTATATCAAAAGAAAATTTCTAAAAAAACGAGCTTGTATATAAGTTAGGGGTCGAAATGTTTATTAGAGAGAGAGAGAGAGAGAGAGGGGTCCATTTAGATACTGAATTATATGGATGTTATGTCAATAATATTCAATGAGCCTGATGTGTCTTCAATTTATGTATTCATACATACTACATAAAATACTGATGTAATACAACTTTTTAAATTCGTTCTTAGAGTTTTCTTTAAGTTTGAAGATGGATTATGAGGATTAGGAGGTTTGATTCGAAAAGTTTTTAAAACCAGGAAGCTAGTTTATCAGCTGCTTTATTATATCTGCACTATTGGTGTCATTTACATCAACTTAATTATAAAAGAGGAATTTCCCAAACTGCCTTGCTTTCTCCACATTTTATATTTATTTCTATAAGTATCTGAAGCGTGTCACAGCTTCTAAAATCACTTTATTTTTGCAAATATTGGTTTCATTTGTATAATATGTATTAACCAAATTATGTTAAAGCGTGCACTTCATTTCATGTTTGATGATCTTTAACATTGTAACATTTTCTTGACCATTTGATATTATGACTGCAGTAAGCACAAATCAAATCAACATGGTCATCTCACGCAAAAAAAATTAGCATCTGTGTAAAAGAATAAGTGTTCTTACTGATTTCTATCTTATTTTCCGAGTCATAAAGTGGTTTTATCGTAAACATCGTTGACTTGTATAATAAACTCCTTATGGGTAAGGGGGACCCTGTGTAATAATTTTATCAATTTTAAAGCCATTAACTGTATCCGTCACTTTAGAATTTAATTAGATGATTTAAAAAAACTGTTTTTCTTGTAAGTATGCAAATGGAACATCAATGAATCATAATCGTTTCTAAAAATACAGAGAAACTTACCCACTATAGCTTCCAGTTTTGCTTTCAAATTTTACAAATAACGAATTTCCAGTCGAAACAAAATCATATTTTTCCATTGCTTTAGAAAATGTATCACAGAAAGTTTTTATAATTTTAGAATCGTCAGCCCATGACGTGTCGTAAAGAGTCAGTGATTCACCACAGTCACTGTCGGTAGGTTGAATTGGAGACTCGATACGATTAATCCTAAAACTATATTTCAATTTAAAAAAGTTTAGAAATTGACTATAAATTTATTGAATTATTTGTGTCTATTGAACTACAAGGCTGCACTTCATTTAAAGCTATTGTAGGATTCCCTTTATATTCTAATCTAAAGATTCAAAGTGAGCGACAACAAAATGTTGTATTTCGCCATTTTGTAAAATTCTATTCAGTGTTTACAAAAAATCCGTATAGTATAGTAAGCTTTAATGAAACGTTATTTAACTATATCGAGTAACATCTGATAGTTATCGACATATCGATAATTATCAATATATCGTTAGCTATCGATATTCCAGCAGTTATCGGTATTTTTCATTTCCCTACTGCTATGATACATGCAGAAAAACAAATCTGTAAATTTATTTTACCCGGTATTTCCTTCGTTATGGATATGTACTTTTATTATGAATAGTGAAGTGTGGCCCAATTTAGTTCGGTATAAAGTCATTTAGTAACACATAAAAATTTATAGTGGCCAACGTTTTGTTCCACCAAATTGTATTCCTACCCCTATTTCATCAGTTTCTATCTATGCCACACATTTACTTTTTCCTCAAAAAAAAGTCAATTGAATCTCTTGAATTCGTACCACAACATTACGATTTTTTCTCTATATCAAACTTATTGCTTGCACAAAATTTGAAATTAATCTACTAAATAGTCTTTTCGGGCTAATTTTTGAAAAAATTTATTAGGTCGCCATTTTGTTTTGCTATCTTGTATTCATACCAAAATTTAACCAGTTAAGTCTTATATAACATTTAATTTGTGTGCAAAATTTAAGGTAAATTCTTGCAAGGTCATCTCCATATGACCCTTAATGTTTGACCGAAATTTGAAGTCAATCGGGTAAGTAGTTTTTAAACTATGCCGCCAACAGACTGACAAACAGACCGATGGAATGGATAAAACATATATTTTCTGGTATCTAGGGACTCTAAAACGTGCAGATATGTAATACCTGGAGATTTTCCCAAATACATTATATTTGGCCGGCATTTTGTTCCGCCGCGCGCCGTCTTAAATCCGTACCAAAATTTTACCAGTTCATCTATATACTATAGTTAGTTATTGCGCAAAATTTGAAATCAATCCATTATGTATTTTTTTCAGGCTGAAGTTTTAAATATTTTACTAAGCCGCCATTTTGGATTCCAACCAAAATTTTGCCAGTTAGTTTTCTCATAATGTTCGATTTTTGTGCAAAATTTGAGGTAAATTGGATAAGTAGTTTTTTCGCAATAATATTTTTAACATTTCACTAGGCTGCCATTTTGATTCGCCATATATGTTATTTTCGCAGCATTCGATGCATATTTTATTCCCCGTATAACAGTCAACATAACATATTAATGTAATATAACGTTTTCTATTTTCTAGAACACGCGCGTGTGTACGATCTGTGAATGTAGTTTTTCGATTTTTTCAGGGGGTTAATAGTCGAGTGATATTATAAATTTCTTTAAAACATTATATTGTGTTCAATCAGTATTAGTGATTCCTACAATATTATGTCTTAAAACGTTTAGACACATTATTTGTTTTCAATATATTGATAATAATAACTTGCTTTTTAATTACTTTGCAGGGTTCATTGATATTGATATTTTAAGTGGCATACAGTTAAAAATACTTCACTTTTACGAGGGAAGTAAAATCTTACCTTGG
Source organism: Kuschelorhynchus macadamiae (assembly GCA_030620095.1). Classification (NCBI taxonomy): domain Eukaryota; kingdom Metazoa; phylum Arthropoda; class Insecta; order Coleoptera; family Curculionidae; genus Kuschelorhynchus; species Kuschelorhynchus macadamiae. The sequence goes on along the minus strand of JAUTXW010003709.1, from coordinate 303,487 downwards.
GTACATGTTTACGGCCTGAGTAAAAAGACTGCATATTTAAATATCTAGAGAAATTAAGAATAAAATAGGTAGATACGTATCTATCTGGCTAGAAATATTTGGTTATTAAATCAACAGACGCTTTGTTTAACCATATATTTATTTGTTGATAGATTATTTTCATGGGTTAAACATGAAAACACAATTTTACCTACTAAAGTAAACAAGTACCTTTCTGAGGTCTAGTGCACTCACAATTTTGATAGAACACGGTGATATAATTAGTATATAAAAAGAGCTATTGATAGAGATTCAACAAATCAAAATGATTACTACAATTGAACTTTGTGTCCCTAAAAATCCGAAAACCATATAATATTTTTTTCTTTCGATTTTATCGGCTGGCCCACCGCACACATAAAATGTTTTGTGTCCAGAAGAAAATCATTTAATATTATTAACATTCATTACCACCTATCGAAATAACCTGGCAAGATATAAAATTTGCCTTTCCTCCTCTTACTAAGTCGGTGATGTAGTCATTTACATTTTTTTGTTATCCTCTCCTAGGGCCCGAGGGATTTACCTTAATATACCCCCTAATTACTTTTTTGGTTAATTATATTTTATACACCAAACTTTAAGGCAATATGTTAAAGGGAAAACTTTCTCACTGAAAAATATTCAAACTGGTGCCATTTCGCCAATTTTTTTTCAATATGCTTGTTATGGGTCCACCCTGGCACCACCCTAAATACTTTCTAAAAAATAAATACAAATTGGTTAAACCATCACGGAATAATTGGTGTGCATATATAAATACTTAAGTCGGTGAAAAATTATCTGAATTTATTGTGTTTCATTACTCAATTTTTTAAAGGCGACTAAACATTGAACTGGTAGTCCATAATATATATATATATATATATATATATATATATATATATATATATATATATATATATATATATATATATATATATATATATATATATATATATATATATATATATATATATATATATATATATATATATATATATATATATATATATATATATATATATATATATATATATATATATATATATATATATATATATATATATATATATATATATATATATATATATATATATATATATATAATGCGGCGAGCGAAGCCGGAAAATCATAAAGGGTCTCCCCGAAAACTTTAAAAAGGAACCTCATTAGGAAACTTACAGCATTTAAGATTGCCAATAAATCTGTCAATCCAAAATTATATTGTGATAACTATAGAAATATGGATTAGATCACTAGATCACATAGATACCGATTCTATGAATATATTGATAAGTATCGATACATATCAGTAACTATCGATATCTTTGAATATATTTATAATTATCAATTTAACGATGGTTATAGATATATCGAAGAAAAATCCCTTTCCTAGTAGTCACATAATCCGAGCATATTTCTGTTTAATAGTAGTAGTAGATAAGGAATAAGCCATATTTCTGTACTCAGGAAAGAAATCACAGTTCTCAGAAAATAACTCAGATACTTTTTTAAGTGTTATCTACAAAAATTCAAGATATCTGAGAAAAGCTTGTTTTTTTTTGTTAAACTTTCGGGGAGGAGAGGGTTAAACGCCAAACCCCCCCTTAAATAGGCCATTGGTACTTTTTTACTTTAGTTAGATTACGTAAGTTAAGTTACCACAAGTGTAAACCTATTAGGGATTATGTATGTTACTAGTTTTTGAATTTTTTTTGTAAGCACATATTTTACATAATTTTATATAAAATACTACTCGGGTGCTTTATTTGAAATATTGCGCCGACACAATTGCCACGGATTCGTCGATAACAATATCAAAAATGTGACAAATATAAGTTAAATTAGTTATTAAGTTCACAATCATATAAATTGCAAGGGTGGAATATTTCGCCTGAGATTCAAATAAAGCTCCTCTGAATCAACCTAGTTTGATTTACATTTACATATGCAAAGTTACTCATAACAAAAACATTCTTTGGAGGGTCTCAAAAATCCCACATTTTAAAATATGTATTTTTTTGTTCCAAAAATGCTGAAACTTAATGGGTATTTTTTCCAGTTTGGTTTTATAAAAAGTCCCAAGTTTGGTTTTATAAAAATATAATTACTGTAAGAGGTTGCTTTAGGGTCAAATTCGAATTCTTATTGTAAATTAGGTCAATGTTATTACCAGTCATAGTTGAAAATTGTCCCAAGTGTGGCGTACGTGAATTATAATATAATTAATAATAGTTCAATAACAGGGATATATTCAGTTTACCTGATCATTTAATTATGACTCAACATAATATTGTTAAGTTATTACTTATTAGACATGGAATATCTGAGCATTGTCATTAATTTGATGGAAGCCGCAGGATCTCGATTTCTCATTACACCTGTTTCGGAAACAAAAGCTCCGGGAAATTCAGAAATTTGGTTTTAGTGTTTGCAGAAGGTATTTTTACATATTAACAGAAAATACGGTTGGAGGATAGAAAGACGAATTACGCTTTGTATCTCTGGGTCCACTTTGGATACTGACTTGAATTGCATATTCATAATAAATATCTGATATACTATCTCTATCTGATATAACTACGAATACAATAGTATACAATGGAGATCAACATTTAATATTTTTTAAATGGAACACCCTATAAGAAAATAGTTTTCAGATTTTTTGCTGAATTCTCAACATGTTTTATATAACATCTAAAGAATTAGCGCTTTAAGTTTCAAAGGAAACTATTTGAAAAATGATTCTATAGGACTTTATATTCGAATATGATAGCTTTGAACAGTTGTCAAGGATAAATTAATGCGAAAGTGACAAATCTGATTAGGCATTTCAAAAGTTTTCATTGCAAATAGTAAGAAACCTATATAAGAATTTAGAAATAATACAGCAGGATTAGAAAACCGAAAAAAAATTAAATTCAGTTAAACCAGTTTTTATTTACAGTTTTTTGAAATTTGTTTTATTTACAAGTGCAACTTACACTCGTGATGCTCGCCATAAAAATTTACTTAACATTCAGTAACATCGAACGTCACTCTTTGAACATTTCTTTTCGTACGTGACTCCTAAATATTCAAAAGCGAAATTCAAACTTTGTAAATATGCCTATTTCATGTCTTAAACGAACGTACTTCCTTGATAAATAAGCACGTTTTCATGTATATTTTGACACCTAACAACAGCTTTAACTACAGGAGATACAAAAATACTTTAACCACACCTTCTCCAAGTGCAGCTGAGAATACGTCAAATGTATTTCAGGATAGTGAAATGTATTTCAAAATACATGTATCAGAAGTATGTTAAACATATGATGGTACTCGTATTTGTAAAACAGAATTATTGTCTTATGGTGTTATTATGGTACTCATATTTGTAAAACAGAATTATTACACAGTTTGTCCTGACACATACGATTTTTTTATTTTTAACGTTACGACAAAAAATTATTCTTTATAAGTTCTGGTTGCAAAAAATACAATTCGGATGAAAACATATTGCTTCACTTTTGCCTCGTAGTTTACATAGTAGTTTATTAAAACAATTGTTTTTATGCTTTTATTGCAAATATATATAAACACTGAGAAATTATAAAATCTAACTTAATATTTTAAATCAGCCTAGCTTCATATTTAAAACGAGAGCTCTGGCGTGGTGAACTGTGGTGTGCTGTGCGGCACGGAAAGCAGTTTTTACATAGCTTTTAATTTTTGATCATATTGTTTCAAAAGGATTTAACATTAGTGAATATGGTTCCGAACGCAATAGTGTGGTCGGTGTCATTAAATACGGCTTCTAGTATAGAATGATATAAGGTGCATTGTTACACACCAAATCTGTAAGTTGGTTAACCATATTCTGCCAACGTCTAAATAAGTTTATAATCCATTCATTTGCGAGTTCGCTGGTATAGGACCCTCTTCTACTTTCAATTAGTACAGCCCCGGCTGCTGAAATTGCTAATTAGGTGAACGTTTTGGCTCTTGCTGGTGGAAGTTTCTGAATAGCTCTGGTACCATTCAAAGGTAGACTACGCGTTCGGTGACAAATTAAGTTAAAGTTGGTTTGATCAATATAAACAATTTATTTGCCCTCCTGTTGAATATAGGTATTCAATGCTCTTTCGTATTCAGCTGTTTTCTGTTAATTTTCTAGGAAATTGATGTCAGGTCAAAGTCAAAGTCAAAATATGCTTTATTATCAAAAGAACTTCTTCTCATTGACAAAGCTGTAAAGAATTTTACTAATACAAGTAATTCTAATAATACAAAAAGTAGCAAACATATTGTCAAATACACTTAAAAATAAAAATAACATTTAACCTAATATACATTACAAAATAAAACAAAAAAACTCAACAAGCTAACACATATCTGAATAGGTATTTAAAAATATATGGAAACATATACATTTAAAAAAGAAATACGACTCACACACGTACACAATCATAAAATATAAACAAACAATACCAAAAATTCTGGAGGTTATAAAACCAACAACAACATATAATATACAGACAACATACATACATAGGTCAATTTAATTGTCAGACAGTATAAAAGGAAAAGAAATACCCAAGACCAGAAGTATGTCAAAAGCAATCAGAAAAGTATTCGGTCAAATTATAACAGGCCTTGCCCAAAAGCAGGTGCTTAACTTGATTTCGAAATTGTATGTAAGTGCTTGTTCTTCTAATGTGTATCGGCAAATGATTGAACCCCTAAAAAATAAATTTTTATAAGGATGGTTGAATACTGGTAAAGCTATACTATCGCAATTTCTTGTTTGATAGGTTAATGCTAATCTTGTATATTTATTCCTTCTTTAAAAAATCAAACAAACCGATTCCAAAACATTCAAACATGACAATGTCAACACCCTTTGTTTCTGAAAAAGTGGCTTGCAGGTATCTCTAGGACCGGCATTGCACATATATCGGACTGCTCTTTTTTTTTAATTCAAAATATCAAATTAAATAAAATCTGGGAACAACCTCTCCAAAAAGGTAGGCCGTATCGTAAATGGGATTCAATCAGTGGAAAAACTGCTCTAGAAAAAGATAACCCCAGTTCTTTAAAAGTTAGTCGTACCGCATAGGAACCCCTCAAAAATTTTTCGGTTAACTGTGTAATGTGTGACTCTCAAATTTTAAATTCTGAACTACAAATATACCCAAAAATTTAGCGCACAATTTATTCTCCATAAGCTGATTTTGATACATTTAAAGAAAGAAAATTGGAATCACACCATTCCTTGATAATCTTAACATCTTCTAAAACAGTTTGTTGCAATTTAATGTTATTATCGTGCCAAAAAAATAGATGTATCGTCGACAAATAGAGCCAACAAACCTTTAATATTAAGCTTAAAAACGTCATTAAAATACTTAAGAAACAGCAATAAACCTAATACTGATCCTTGAGGGATTCTACTATCAATATTCATTTGGGACGAGGTTCCTCCTGCTATCCTAACCACCTGCTTGCGGTTACTTAAATATGACTTAAACCAACTTAAAACATTGTTCCTGCAATCAAAGCGTTCTAATTTTTGCAAAAGTATTCTTTTGGACACTGCTGCTGCAGACTTTTCATTAATTTCCAAATATAGTTTTTCGAGAAAGGAATGTGAACTCTGAAACCCAAATTGATGTTTATTTAATATTTTATTTTTATCTAGTAAGTAAATCTTTTAAGTACAACCTTTTCTATTACTTTTGAAAGTGTTGACAACGTGGAAATAGGCCTAAAATTTGACTCCAGGTTAGCAACTCCGCCCTTGTGTAAAGGAACTACAAAGCTGTTTTTAAACAGAATAAAAAAACTCCAGTTTTCAAAGAATTGTTAACTGCTGTCAACAGTGCATTAATTGCACAATCGGACAGATTTATTAATAAATTCGCAGACAAATGATCGCGTGATGATTTAATATCAGTCGCCAAATTGGCAGCAACCGAGCAATAATAACTATTTAAGCTGTTAGGAGAAATACTAGGCCCCACCTGCTGTTTTTGGCTTTAACCTCTCAGATCATTAACAATAAGTTTTCTGTACAGTCGCTGGTCGCTGGCTTGTAATGAACTTGTTTTAACTTAAACAATTTCTAATACAACGGGGGGAGATACGTATTTTTAAAAATGTTGTCGAATTTCTTGTTGTAATTTGTTAAGGGTGAAATCACATTAAGCCTCCACCCATAATATTGCGATGCCGATTTCCATTCCTTTTTGTTCCCCTTTTGCGCAGCATGTTGTCTTTCCCTGATCTTACCCAATGAAATGCGGATTTGTATTGGATATCCAGAGTTTTGGCTAAAATTTTCCAATCTGCCCCTTGTTCGCACATGCCGCAATACGTTTTCCCTGCTGTGGATATATATATATATATATATATATATATATATATATATATATATATATATATATATATATATATATAATTTTATTTGGTACTCTCAGAAATGTTACATTACCTAAATTTTCAAAATTAAAATTCGTTTGGTTTGACTTTTGCTATTTACTTTACAAAGCTTTAAAAATACAGGCCTTATTATAAAAGCTGAGTTAATTTGGGATTTAAACCACCTTTCCTAATAATATCTAGTATATGATAGCTAAATTTTATTTTATTTTCTCTTTGCGTTTAGATACATATTTGGATGACCTAATCTTACATAAAGTTTTTAAGGGTTTTCCGTATTTATTATATCTCAGACATTGGGCACATTTTTTTAAATATTCTTGGCTGATATATTCGAACTTCTTCTATGGAAAATAATATATTTAGTGTTGAAGATTTATCTACTGGCAAAATTCTAGCCAAATTTGATATTTATTTTGTTGCATTTGAAAAAATCTCGATGATGCGTTGATACGTCATTATAATTATTTTGGACGTCTGAATTTAAAATTATCTCTTTTTCCATTTGTGACTCTTGTGTTTTGATTGCAATTGCGAAGATGTTTTACAACACTTAATCAGATTAATGTCATGTAAAAAATAAAAACTGGAATTTCCAAATGCATGATCTACTGGTTTGTGCCCTTACATCTTTAAGTAATTTACGTAAAGATTTAGTAAAATTGGTTAATATGTACCTAGAGGTTTATAAATGACCTCGAATTTCGTGGAAAAAGTCGAATTTTGGAATTTCGATATATTTTAAATGAATAATTATATATTGTTCATTACTCTTATTAATTTAATATCCGACTACTTTAATATTGACGAATAATGACGTTATGTCATAGTCACTTAAAAAAGAAATAACGCCTTAGGGTATTATAAATAATAATTAAATAAAAAATATCCTCCTAGGGCATTAAACATAATAATTTGCTTTATTATTATTAAAACTAGATTTTTCTCAAAAAGAAAAAAATATTTTACTTACTCGGACATTAAACTTTGAAGGCACCACGGACGGGTATAATAATGCTTTTGGTCGACGTACATCCCTCGGGACAGAGGCCTCAAGCGTATTAGCTTTATAATAATACCCTTGATACCTTAATAACTATAAGAACATCTACACGAAAAACTTTTCTAATAAAATATGTTTTGACAAAAATGTCAAAATTGAGAAAAATTGGGTTCTTTAGAAGAAATTTATAAAGTTCATTTATCCTTTAAATGTTTTTGGTCAATCTTTACAAGTTTAATTATAGGCACCTGATTTATTATTTAAATTTGTTTTTGATTTATTATTTTTTATGAGGTTGCCTAAGGAGTTATTGATTTTATTTTTTTAGAAAATTGCTTATTTTGTTACTAGATTTTCCATGGTACGTAATGCATTTATAGTTAGTGGAAGGGTCTTTTAAATTAGGGTAAACTGAGCAGATAGGTTTTTTACTTTTTCTCCTTAAAATATTATTTTTTTGTATTATAACTATTATTTATTGCAATTTGGTTTAATTAAATTCGTTTTGGAAATCCTGATTTAGGGGTAATGTGATTAATCTATTGTACTGGATAACATGAAGTGTAATATATAGTTGCATCAGTGTGTATTGGTTTATGAAAAACAGGAAAAAATATGTTTATTATTTTCTCTTTTTATGATTAAATCAAGAAATTTAACAGAACAATTAGTATCACTTTCTATAGTCAATTTAACATTGGTATGTAAATTATTTATGAATTCTAGAAATTTATTTAGTTGTCTTTCTGTTCTAGTGAAACAAGCTCATTGTCATCTACATATATGTGCCAATAAAGAAATTTGCTAAAAAGAAGTGTTGGCTAATTTTGTTTTCTAGAAAATCCATAAATATATCAGCTAATAACGGATTTAGAGGATTTTCCGTTATCAGGCCATCATTACTTGTATATATTATTGAATTAAAAAGAGTTCTTGTTTCTTGATAATTAGTACTTGATTTAAAGATAAAAGTTTGTCGACAAAAGTCAATGTGTCTTGAACCGGTATACTTGGAAATAAATTAGTTACATTTAAAGAGATAAGTTTAGCATTTTTTTTGCTAAAGTTTTGCATTTTTTGCTAAATTGATCCTCGATTTTTCTTGTACCAAGTCGTATGAATTTTTAACTGAATATTTGGCTAAAAAATTAGTGCTGTCTATAATAATATCTATGTTTTTTTGAAAGCTTATAAAAAGGTGCTGAGACAATCGTGTCAATTGTTCGATATGTTTCAATGCAATGTTAAATTTCTAACATTCGTCACGTCATTCGGATTTGGGTATAATCGTTTGTATTGACTTCGATTTTAGGCTTTTATGTAGAGAGCAGCGAGACCCGCGTAAGGTTATTTGTTTACTCGTTTCTCGATTAGTTATTATAGAGGAAATTATTAGAAGTGTTTTGGTGTTTTACATTAGGTTACAACAATATTAAGAACTGATTCTACGACTATTTTAAAAATTAAAAATTGAAATTTATCCTATTAGTTTTAAAACTATAGTGGTCGTACGATTTTGAAAGGGGACTCAGTCGTAATTTATTAAAAATGTATTATTTGTATGGCAAAAATATTTTTTGCATTTCTAATAACTTTAGCCGTATTAATATCGTGTAAAGTATATGCAGGATGCGGGATTTTAAACCCCAATTTGTCTAAAAAACCCCAATTTGTCTAAAAAACGTTCTTCCTTTCGCCATTGCAAAAACCCTTACAGACATCACCAGTCGAAAAGATATACATTTAATCTCACCCAGAATATACATTTAATCAGAGCCAACCCTTCTATCCAAAAAGAGAAGCAAAAATTTAGTGAATCTCCCTTTAATCAACAAAATATATTGCTTATTTAATAATTCTTCTACTTTAACCTCTTTCCCAGTGTGGTCTAAATTAATAAATTCTATCTGATACTATTTCGTTTGGAGACCTTGTCTGTTTTTGGTAAAATTTATATTATACAATTTCGATTGCATGTTAAAGAGCCTACATAAACCCTTGCGAGACTTTCAAGGTCATGTTTTACTAAGGTATCTTCATGTTACTCGATTAGTCTGCAATGCACAAAACTTCTGAAGTCTGTTATGGCTTTCTGTATAAAGTGTGTCAATGGTACCTCAAGAGCATCCACATAAATGACTTAGTTAGAGTTTAAAGAGGTTATACCTGTGATCTAATAAAGGTGACTCCTCAGACTCCCTTTATTCCTTTACAATCAGTGAACGTGATCCAAGAATTTGTATTTTAGAAGACTATTTAAAAATGTGATAAATTAGCTCAGCAACGTCGTAACTTTTAAAGAATTCAAATCTTACCTAGGAAAATACAATCTGACGATCTCCCCTTCTTCTCCCTGCATAAGATAGGTACAGCTCGTATGCGGAGGGTACCAGTGAGCTACAGACAAAAAGATTCCTTCAGAATCTCCTGAAGCTCTGAGGCTTTCCGAAGAAAGTAGCCAATCACAAGTGCCGTTCCTACTGCCTGCGGTATCAACATGGCCAGGCCAGTTACCGACATTGAAGTGAAATCCAGTATTTAATAAAGGACCTGAAATTACGGAACCAAATATCAAATAGGAAACATAAAATTTTCTAATTATTTAATGGTCCTTGAATTACACTTTTTTCCGAAACTAGCTCATTAGTATTTCATAAATAATAAATATCTTTTCATTTTACAATGAAATTTGGCATTTTCAATTGAAATCAAATAATTAAAAATAAAATAAGCGATGCACCAACATTAACTGACAATAAGTTAGTTTCTGTTAAAAAATATGCAGAATATAGCCTAAGTGCGAAAGCGGAATTGGTAAGTCGTAGTTTCGCATCATAACTAAAGTCAAAGTTTAGCTTATGGTTTCTGCAATAACTGTGAAACGTGGCTTTCAAATCGTAGATCTACTTGGGTATAAATAGTAACAAAAAAACGAGCTAAAAAGCGCTGGATATATAATAATTGTCAAAGGCAGTGTTAATTTCATTTAATTCAGCAGTTTTTATTTGCCAATTTTATATAAATTAATTAATTAAGTATTCGCAGGTGAGTAGTTAAAATAATATACTTATGTACCTCCTTTGTTACTAGTATCATTATTTGCGAACTCCTAACCGTTTTCGCTCTAAACAATTTGTTAAAAAAGTTTAAGGCGACTTTTTCGATATTTTCAGAGTCTCTTGATCGGAGTATGTGTTGTTAGTTCCGAAGATATTACCTCGATACAAACGAAGCACAAAGAGCTTAAACGTAAATTTTACAAAATTGTAGATAAGCCTTGGTCGTAAACGACTTACTAGAGCAAGGGGAATCCTTTGACTAATAATAGTCATTTAAGGCATATTTCCCAAAAATAAATTACTTTTTATGCTCTTTGTGTTTATATATATGTATATATATATATATATATATATATATATATATATATATACATATATATATTATATATTTATATAGTATATAATATAATTTATATAGAAATATATAAATTAAGTTAAAAATACTATGTATCTATATACACGTTTCCAGATAAATATAAGTAAAATATTTATTACATGTAAAACAACTTCTTTTAGTGTTGAGAAAATGTTTTTTGGTCTTAACTAATCTCAATGGCATTTGTCAGGTGCGTAGAGATTTTCTAAAAGTTGTAGCAAACCTATCCTAAAACACACTTATTTAAATGCACTAAATGGGCATTGTAGTAGAATCAACTTACCGGAAATTCTTACTTCTAATATTACAAGTTTAAATAATTTCCGATAATTTTTTATGGGTCCCGAATATTTTGAAAATTAGTTGGAAAGGAGTATTCGGCAAAAAAAAATCACACCAAAAGTATGACTAAAACTACTTACTTTAGTTACACTAAGTGATGAAAAGTAATGAACATTCGGTTGGTAATAGATCAATATATCGATTATATAGAATTTTATTTGATTCTAGGAGGCTCAGTGGAATTAAACATACATATGGTGATTAAAAGACTGTTGGTAGCTCTATATATCGAACGCATATATTTCTATTTCACTGAAGTTGGTAGATTGTATCTTTTTGCAAGTAGTTCGAAGTAGGATGAAATATGTATTTTTATCCTACTGTATGTTTAACAAAATACAAACTGACAACTTTAAGTAAACTAACTAGTTCAAAATCAGTTGTTAACAGCTGTATCTATCGCTGGCATACAATTTTGTTTCACGAAAGGTGGTAGCATAACAATGAAACTAAAATATACAAATTACTAACTTTAGTTACGCTTAGTAATTAAGAGTCAATCAATTTTATTTTACTAAAGGTGGTAGATTGAGCTGAAGTTTGAGCGTACGAGCCGAAATAGCAGTTTTTAAATGACCGTGATGTTTTGACTTGAAATGTCAAAACATTTCTAATGTAACTCTCTCCAGGGTACCCCAGCAGAAAGAAAATTTCCGGAAATATGTCTATATACCATGGTAACGGTTTAAAATGAATGTATCTACAAAATGGCGATATAAAATTCTCGTCAAAATTAATTGTTCTTCCTTTTGCTTTTTTTTATATTAAGGTGTTAGTGGGATCATAAAGAAAGAAAATCCTAGGTTTTTGGATTGCAAAACGACTGGAAGCCATACATTTTTTTACTTTTGGCATAAAGTATAGCGGCTTCTATTGATTCGATTAGAACGAAAAAAAAAAACGATTTCTTCTTTTTCAAATTTCCGAAGAAACTGTGCTGGTTTCCGACGTCTGCGTTGGAATTTTCTTTATAACTCTACTTGTTTTTAATAGATTTTAATAAAAATATGTGAAAGGATATTTTTGGTGGTCAAATAAAATTTTAGGTTTTGAATCTAATAAAACGGTTAAAAACTGCAGTTCAATTTGAAAATTGAATCGTCCGTAATTTTTGTGCAAATTCACAAAACTGAATGTTTAAATTTTTCAAATGAAGATTTTTTTTTATTTCCTTAAGAATGACACACAAAAATAGTTTTTATATAAGAAATTTTATTTTAATTATAAAAAATGACAAAATTTGGTTTATGTGCTTTAAATATTTATTTTCATAATTAAACGTAGGGAAAAAAATCGATTATACTCAAAATGAAAGCCAAGTAGTTGCAAAAGCTTATTTTTAAATAAGAAATTAATAAATTCGCCTTTTCTCACATCTGCTTATAATTATATGGTTAATAACTTTATAGAAATCCGATAAACTGTAATTTATTTTCGTGTTTTTAGGTTTTAATTATTATTATTTAATTTTCATAACGTTTTACATAGTCTATAAAAATAATTTTCATTTATTATTGTCCTTATTAAAAAGAAGGTTTTTCTACAACCGTTCTTAAAATCCTATTTTACACACTGATTGCAGTAGCTAAAGCTTGTTTTCAAGCACCGATGCGTGAAATACAATGCTTTCCCTAAAGGATTTACTTCACGCACCGGCTCAATAAGAAATGCATGGGCCGCCATTAATTTTAGGCACCGGGCCCGCACTGGTAATAATTTTATTAGGCGGCCGTGCCTCGCAATTTGTATCGTTGTCATGGTAACGAGTTGTCAAATTGCCAATGCAAACAGTTTAAAATAGACACTTTAAGTTCGAATAGTAATTTGAACAGTTTATTATTTTAAGTTATAATAAGCAATAATTATGGACTCTGATATAGAAATGTGTACTCCACCAGATATTACGGAAGCAGCGAAAACAGCTAGTAATTCTCTGTTACCTCAGAAGTCAAAGGAAATTTATGAAAACACGTACAATAAATTTATGACCTGGCGCAGTAAGAACAATATTAAAACCTTTTCTGAAAATGTTTTACTCGCATATTTATCAGAATTGTCAAAAAATGTGAAATCATCAACACTATGGAGTCATTATTCAATGCTAAAAAGTACTATTAGCATTAAAAATAACATTGACATTGGTAAATATCCAAAAGTTCATGCATTTTTAAAACGGAAGAATGAAGGATATATTCCACAAAAATCTCGAATATTGGAGAAAGAACAAATTTTCAAGTTCATAAATAAGGCTCCTGACGAAATTTTTTTATTAACCAAAGTGATATTAATATTTGGGATTGCTGGTGCTCTAAGAATGTGCGATATTCAAGATTTAGGAAGTGTTCTTGTTGTATCCGTCCCTGATACAAAAACCAAAATAACAAGAAAATTTACCATTACCGAGCATTTAGAATTATACAGAAAATATGCCGCCCTTCGTCCCCAAAATTATCAAGAAAACAAATTCTTCATCAAGTATCAAGGAGGAAAATGTACTCGCCAAGTCGTCGGGATAAACAAATTTGGAAAATTGCCTAGTGAAATAGCAAAATTTTTAAAACTACCACATCCAGAAAAATATACAGGCCATTGTTTCAGACCATCATCTGCTTCCTTGCTAGTTGAAACCGGTGCAGATTTACTAATGTTAAAACAACACGGCGGTTGGAAATCTTCAACGGTAGCTGAGGGTTACGTAGAAAATTCCCTTAACAAGAAAAATGATATTTCAAATAGACTTTTGTCAGTTCAAAATCCAAATATGACCTCGATCACAAGCAGCAATATTATTAACAAATCATCATCAAAGGAGGCTACAGAAGTTAAATTTAGTAATCTAACAAATTGCAACATTACTATTAATAATTACAATAATTATAAAGAAGAAAATTACATAATTTAACTATAATTTCTATTAAAAAGTTACAATTATTATAAAGTAGAAAATTAAATAATTTAACTATAAGTTCTATTAAAAAGTTACAATTATTATAAAACAGAAAATTAAATAAATAGTTCATTAGTTTAATTTGTATTATATAACGGAGAAAATTAAATAGTTTAATTTTATTTCGTACTTGTATTATTTACGGTTGTAGAAAAAGTATAGTGTGCAATACGTGCGTGAAGACTTTTATACCCTTGTGTGATATTGTTTTTATACACTCGTGTATAAAAGTTAACTTCACGCACTTGTTACACAATATACTATTTTATTCCAGGAACTGGAATATTTAAACATTTCACTAGGTCGGCATTTTATTTTGCCATAGAATTCGCAATACATTTTTATAATTTTTTCTTTATTTGGTAAGTACTTTTTTGGTACTGAATTTTCAAACATTTCATTAGGTGGCAATTCTGTTTCGCCATAATGACTTTACGCAAAAATTTTACCAGTTTATCTTTACATCACACTTTATATTTGTGCAAATTTGGAAGTCTATCCGATAAGTAGTTTGTTTAACATTTTGTGAGGCCGCCATTTTGTTCCGCATTATCGGATTTTTACCAAAATATTATTTTATCTTGATGCTACCCTCGATTTTTGACCAACGTTTGAAGTCAATCGGATAATTGAGCTTTGCCGTATACAGACAGAACGACAGGCCAACAGACGGAAATCGGAAAATATGTTTTTTGGGGTTCAAGGACCCTAAAACGCAAGGATCTACAAAAATCCTGGAGGGAGATTTTTCACAATTAAAATATTTCCCTCTTACGTGGAAAGTACAAAAGGAATTATAATTAATATAAATTCATATCAAAATGAAATAAAGTGACCTTCTTATTTAAACTACTTCATATTTAAACGACTAATAATAATAACTGCAAAAAATGTTACTTAAAAAATTCAATAAAATTACTTTCATTAAAAAACAATTGTTTATTATAATTTTTTGTTTAAAAATAAGCGTTTGTAATCATATGACATTCCTTTTGAGATTTTTTTTTCCAAAACTAATATAAAAATAAATATTTAAAACATAAAAATCAAATTTTGACAAACTTTTTTTTTGAATTAGAAACTAAATACAATTTACAATTACAATATATTTTAGTGTAATTTTAAGTAAATTACTAAAACATATATGTAAAAAATACCGAACAGTCATTTTGACCAGTTTGCACAAAAACTACAGAAGATTTAATTTTCAAATTGAATTGCAGTTTTTACCGTTTTATTAAATGCAAGGAACGTTTTATGAAAATTCGTTAAACACAAGTAAAGTTGTGAAGAAAATTGTTTATCATGTGGTTTTTGTTGTTTTGTACAATATACATTGGACGTAGAAGCTTGACACAGCAGCTTTGTCAGAAAACGAAGAAATTGTTTTTTTTATTCCAATAAGTTCAAAAGAAGCTGTGCTACTGTCCAAAATTCCATTTGTTTATGCAAAAGTAAAAAAAATATGGCTATATCTTTTCTGATTCCACGAACATTACATATAATGTAATAGCGAGTTTTTTACAGCCTTCCCGGTCTTCTCCCGCATTCGAAGTACCACATTCTTATTTTCCCATTCATTTTCTTGGGACTGCCTTCTCTTCAAATCCTTCTTGAGTTGTGAGTACCATTCCGCTCTCGGTCTTCCTCTTTTCCTTCGTTCTTGAGGCTTCCATACGTCTCATATGCCTATACCATTTTAGTCCTCGTATTTCTCTTTCATCGATAATTCCCTTTTTCACATCTATCTCTTCAATCGTTCTTTCATTTCTTATGTGTTGTAGTTTTAAAACCATATAGCTTCTTTTCATGAAATCCATTTCGCCCGTCAACATCCTTTCTGTGTCTCTTTTGTTTATACAGGAAAATCCGAGAGGGAAGAGCAAATTTTTTTCCACGAAAATTTGTGGGAGATTAGCTCCATTATATCACGTTGAAGAATAAAACAAAATTCTACTTAAGAGAAGATCGGCGTAAATTTAAAATCATCGATTTTTAAACGTCTCGTAAACCTATGAAGAAAAAATGTTCCAAGTAAAAGTAAGTTGTTTTTTTTTATTAATTTAAATATAATTTATAATATTTGAATATTCTGTTCAACTTTTTTTAAGAACACAACAGTTTTTTACTAAACCACAACGCGTTTTTCAAGATTAACGGACATATTTTGTATTTAGTTGAACATCCGGCACATTCGCTAAGTAAATGAAATTTCTCTCGGGGACCACACATCGTCCTGCCACAGTGTAAATATCGTTGATTTATGTGCAGCAGCAGAATTGAGGATTTAACTCTGATATCCTTCTAATATCATTTAATATTATTAAAAAATAACGAAGAGAAAGTCTAATGTAAAGATTTTTTTTAATTTCCAGGCAGCTTTTACACACTGTCTGCTATCGAGAGGTTTCATACACTGATTTCGCTTTTAGAGGGAAGGATATAAAAACATACCTGCCGGTGAAGTTACAAACTCGACAAAGAGATCTTGTGATGTTCCAATTATTGAATAGGGGAACTTGCCCATTCCACAGAAAGTTCCGATAACGGGACTGAGCTCATTTTTTCCATCATATATTTTTATATAGTCATACGGACAGTTTGCTTCTCCTGAAATACAAATACATGCTATTAGGGGTGTGACTACAAATATTTTAATATATGATAGTATGACCCATTTTGATAAAAAAAATCTCATATAACATTGGGTCTAATCTTTTCAGTTTTGAGAAAAATGTCCTTAAAGTTGTATTTTCTTTTATTAATTTTTAAGCGAAGCTTTAATAATTTTAATAATTTTATTTTGTAAAATTTTTAACAAAATTCTTACAGTTTTTTCTTAGTAAAGAAAATCTAAATTTGGAGAATAAAACTCGGATTTTTTATTTTATTTGATCTACCTTAAAAATTCCCACTTAAAAACGGCCCCCTCGCTGATAAACAGCCGGGCTGAAAAAACATAACAATTTATAAACGGTACCGAAGATAGGATATCTTTCCTAGCGTTCGAATGATACACATTGCGGGATATGGGAAGTGTCATAATAAACCGTGGATCTCAGAGACAAAGAGCACCTGAAAACGAGGAACATAATTTAGCTCTAGTGAAGGAAAACCCTGTTGATGTTGGATTCAGCATTTACTTCAAGTTTTGTTCTATTGTGTGAATTAGCTATAATTAATATTTTTTATTAATTTTTTGAAAGTGTAAATTTAATTAGGGTTGCGCCCTTAAACTTGTACAAATAAATAATAATCTTAAAAAGTATTATGGTTTAGTAACAATGACAGGTTGTTTCTACTTTTTTATACTCGCCGATATTATGCTAACAAACCACTATCTATGACGATTCGAATTATCAGTTAATCCGGAATCACATACAAAAAAAATGCATCTTAGTAAAATAAAGACGTTTATTGAAAGTTTTTTACATAAACTGAAAACGGCGAATAACTACATACATGTTTGTACAATGTACGTCAATATTATATAAAAAATATTACTCAAATCTTACTTTTATCGGATTTTTCTGCATTATCGTCTTCAATTTCTTCCTCTTATAGATTGAAAAAAGTTAATTTTAGTCTAATGCTAATGCGTTGCTATTTATCAAAAACAATTTTCTTTAATTTTTATAACGTCATGACATTAATTAAATGAATATCATTTTCAGAAGCCCACCGTTATACCAGGTTAAAACTTTTGATAGCAACTTCATTTCTAATTCTTGCCGAGTGACAACTTCCGTTACATCTTCATCTGAGTCAGAATTTTTATCCTCATCGATTAAATTTTCTCTTTCGATCAATTGTGCATCACCCTCCTGAACTATTGCAGACCCTATCTATTTCTTCAGTAGCTGAGCGCATCTTGTTCTGTATAACACTCAAAGAAATCAAATCTTCAGGGTCATTTTCTTCGGCAGTGTCATTCTTGGGTTTCAAAACCCCAACATTTTTCTAATGAGCTGGCTGGTACCTTTTTCCAAGAACCTTGCGCAAACATACAGCAAATTTTAAATCCAAGTTTTTAAGATATTTTACAAGATTCATCAGCATTGTTTTAGATGGCATCAAGTCTAGGGTAGGGTGTTTATTGTTTCATCAACTTATTGATGTACGGCTCAACAACTGTCACTGGATAATTTTCCCACACAAACTTTAAGACAACTGATATCCTTTCTTTTTCGAAAATTTGCAATTCATCCTCTACTTACATTAAAGTAGCATATAATTGTTTAGTTTCTGTTGCAAGAATGCAGATGAAACAGGAAAGTGCCGATTTCGGAGACTCAAAAACTAGTAGTACTACTTTCGATTCGACCGCAATCATTTTGCAAGAATTCAGTCTACAGAATTAAGAAAAATCCAGACTGCAGAGTACTTAATTAGAGCTTCATTGCAGTCCGGATTATTGGAGCATCCGGGGTTTCGTATTATCGCAACATCACTGTAAATAATCAAAGTAAATTATTTGAGTTTCTCTCAAAACTACAGATTTTTTTTTTGTGATTTTTTATTGACGAACTCAGCTGAAGAGATTAGAGTTTTCTCATACAACCGAATATCAATGTTGCCATGTTGTCAAGGTCTTAATTTAAACCTTCTCCAAAATTAAACATTTTAAACTGTGATATCTGAAAAACCATTTAGAATTTCTTGTTCAAAATCATTCATACTAACATATGGTAAAATATTTGCAGACAAACCACTAACACACTGTATATTAAATACATTAATTAAACAACATATACAATAGTTATTTACCTGATGATATTGGTCTCATTGGACAAGTCATAATATTTTCACACCTCTGTCCGTCGATATTAAATTCTTCGTTTTCTATATAGAGTTTGATAAAAGGTAACCTTGTATTAAGGTAGTATCTACAGTGTAAGTTTCTAGGATACACTCCAGGATATGCTGGTGACTGCACGTAACAAGTTTGGAGACGGCAGTCTTTAAATATTCGTTCGCAGTAAGACCTAAAAATACAAGTAAAAATAAGTAACTGCATTAAAAGTTAGGAAAATCCAGCAGAAAAATAGGTTATTAAATGAGAAATATATATAGATGCGTGTTATGTAAATATTTCAACATAAAAAATCATTTTCGATTATGCCAACAATCTACTCAAAAATATCCGAAACTCGGTTTATTACTACGTCTGGAAATGTATATCTTCTCTTAATAAAAAATTATATTCAGATGAATCCGATAAATGACATCCAATCCAAGAATGTAAGTAAGTAGGAATATATAGAGTTTTACTGTAAATAAATACAAATTAAAAGTATGGAAAATCCGCTTCGGTGAAATTCGTTAAACTTTATACTTCTTGACATTCTAAACAAAACATACCATGGGCAAGTCAAAAACGTACGAGTCGTTTTGAAATCTAACCCTATCTCACTCTGTCCTAGCTTTTTGATGGGTAAAATATAATTCAGTAATAATAAGACAAATGAAACAAAAATTGAATTTTCGAGAAAAGTTATTGCTCATAAAAATGTTTCTTGTTAAAAATATAATTTTCCTACATTTTTTTTATAAAATTCTTGAAAATCGTATTAGGTCTTACCGATAGAAGAACATTTTATGTAGGAAAGATACTTGGTCATTAAAAATACGTTAGAGACATTGTTATTTATGCAGGAAGTTCCAAAAAACGCGGTATAATATGCAACTTAATTATATTAAAAAGAGAAGGCTGTATATTATAACATATTTCGATTTTACGGATACTTCTATTTTTTTCTATAAAACAAGTTTTATTTCAAAGTACCTATTATGAATATGGGAATTATCGTACAAAAATTAGAGTTTTAAGATTTGGGATCTACAAAACCAAACGAGCTGCACATTTTTATTTGAGTTTTTGTGGTTTTTTTCTTGTGGTATTAAGTTTCAGTTTAACAAAAACATATATATTGTTAAATCCCCTCAGACTATAGTAAATTCAAATCATAGTTTGCTCAGATTATTAATTGAAACCAATTGTTTAAAACCTAATGTAAACTATCTAACCAAAATATAAACTCATTACACTTGAAATTGAAAAAAAATTGCCGACTGTAAGTTTTCTAATATAAACCCGAATATAAATAACGACGCGATCTCAACCACTGGCAGACTTGGCTTGAGTCTCACTTCGTTCATATCATACCTTTCTCTCGGAGCTTCGGCAAATTACCTCGTTTGGACTACGCACTCTGGGGGAACCTTCCTTAAACCGGTCTATATTCCTTACCTAAAGTAAACATATTTGCTCAAGCCGTATTGGCTCTTATCAGCATAAACTTCTGTTATTTTTATAATTTCTGTAAATATTTCAAGGCAGTATAGAAGCCCCGTTTACGAAAACCCCCTAACAGCATGAAGA
This sequence comes from Kuschelorhynchus macadamiae, assembly GCA_030620095.1. Classification (NCBI taxonomy): domain Eukaryota; kingdom Metazoa; phylum Arthropoda; class Insecta; order Coleoptera; family Curculionidae; genus Kuschelorhynchus; species Kuschelorhynchus macadamiae. Next base: position 282,934 of record JAUTXW010003709.1, on the reverse strand, counting down.
GAATGCGCACCCTATTGACCTGGTAAATGTATACCAGTTAACTGGGACAATATAGTATATAACTTATTTTCTAAAGACCCAATGTTTCAGTTCTATCGTCTAGTCTACACTCGCTACCCATGCTAGAACATCTCACTGCTATATATATATATATATATATATATATATATATATATATATATATATATATATATATATATATATATATATATATATATATATGTATATATCAAAAGTAGAAAATATATAACGCGGCAACGACTAGTATTGTAGCAAATGGATTCTTTGGGGTAACCGCTAAAGCAATGGAATTTGGCTTACCGTAGACATGTGTTTCTGTATATATATATATATATATATATATATATATATATATATATATATATGACAAAAGTAGAAAATATATAACGCGGCAACGACTAGTATTGTAAAATTTGTGATTACCAAGCAGAATTTGGCTTACCGTAGACATGTGTTTCTGACTTAAGGTCTGCATCAATCTTCGCCGGACTTGATACTCTATTTACCACAGGTGCCTATATGCTGCTCCGTGGTAAATAGAATATCAAGTTCGGCGAAGATTTCGGATATTCTCTTGGTAATCACAAATGTTGGTGACTCTGGTATTATTTTGTGTATTCATTTTGGCGCTAGTTGCACTCGTCTTTCAACAGGTTGACTGTACTGATGAAGAACTTAAGTCAGAAAAAGTCACAGATATATATGTATATATATATATATATATATATATATATATATATATATATATATATATCATATTCTTAGACAAGATGGAAAGTTAGTACCACGAGACATACCTTACAAAATCTAAAAGAAATTGTACCATTTGTTTTTCTTCTAAATCAAGCTGCTCAGATTTTACAATCTCTTATAGCTTATACAAGGTTTAGTTTTTAAATGTCACAAAACAGATGCATTTTGGTAAATGATATATTTTACAAAACAAAATTAATCGGTAATCTAATACATTTTACATGTGGGTTGTTCTACCAAAAAATCTCACAACGTGTTTTTCGGGATAAATAAAAATCGTTACAATGTTTACTTTTATTACAAGATGTTCAAAAATACAAAAAAAGTGGGTTTCAAGAAACTAAGAATTTCTAAAATTAATTTTTTTCGGTATTTGCCCTTAAATATTTCCTTAACCATAACTAATATGGAAGCATAAACATTTTACCTATCTTTTATGTATGATTATTTGTGTCCTTTAAAACAGCGGCAACAGAAATTTAATTTTATTATTCACTTACAAAAAGTAAGAAATTTATTATTTTGTAGTAGCCAAATGTTTGCTTCTCCCAGTAAGATATTCTAAATACGCCACTCTAAATAGCATGCCTTATGGTTTCGTTGGTGTTTTTTAGCTCCATGCTGTGGTCGTCAATGAAATTAATTCTCGTTTCTGAACTAAGCATTTAGGAAAATAAATGTCAGGTATTACAGATTCGCAGCTTTCGACCGACTAGAAAAATATAAACAAAAACCCGTTTTAGGCGGTGAGTGAAAGTTATGATTTACTACAATTATAAAATTAATATATATAGATAATCGTGTATCAATTTCTGCAGGGGAACCTGCACTTCCCTAGCTTTCTTGGTAAATACGATATTGGGAAAACCACAAAATATTTATACACGCCTATTTTAGTGGTAAAATCGAACACAGTGAGCTTTCCTAATCTTGTAAACAAAACCTGATATACTTTCCCTTAGACTTTTAGAATGGAAATTCAATTTACAATTTACAATGGGTGGCATAGCATTACACGGGTATTTCGGATGTAATATATTGGCTTTGTTAGGTATGCAAATCTCAATAATTTGGTACCATGGCAACTATTGGCACGTATTTGAAAAGAAGCATTGATATGAAATCGGCAAGCAATCGACGGGTTTAGATAGCAAGTTTTAAGCAGTGTATTAATAACGTTACATAAAAAAATTTTAGAGCACAGCGTTTTTGTTAATGAATAATAATATTTTGTATATAAAAATGTGTTTGTTATTCTAGATTGCTACATGATTTTCTAATTATAGCATAATAGTTGAAATGATTAAAATTTAAATTACTAATACATGAGTGCAAACATATCTGTAAAAGGTCTCAAAGTCAAATCGTCCATTTTAAGCAAAGAAAAAAGGCTAAATATCTTTTTATTTTAATTCCACAGAATAAAAAACATATTTGTGTAATAGTTCCCTATTCTGTAGCAGAGGAAGAATTTTTAATTGAAGATACAGCCTCAAAGCCCTAGGTCTCATTGGCTTCCGGTACACCCTCCTTGAAAAGACCAGTACCCTCGTAGAAAAGATTGTGCGATTGAAGAGATAGCAAGACACTAACAGATTAAATGTGTAGTACTGCCTCTGTGTGAAGGTCTTTTCTAAACCGACTGAATATTAAGACTTTCTGTTGCTAATCGGAGGTTTCTTCTAAATATATCTTGAGTGTCTTAGAGTCTGTCAAGCAATTGACTGTAAATACTAAAAATCTATAGCAATGTCTATATGCGCAAGTGATTCAATTAAGGAAATCTATTTTTTGACAGTTATTTCGACAATAAACCAACACAAACACTGTTTCCTTTTTTTATTTAATTTTCTCATATCTTTCAAATTTTTTCTATGTAAATCAAACATTATTTGTTCTATATTTATAAATCCAGATTGATTTCCTTGAATACATTTTAAATGTTATCTGTTGATTATTGGATTGTTTTGAACTTTAATAAATCTTGAATTAAATAACGTATAATTAGTGTCTGCGATTTTATGTATACTAAAACATTTCGACATTAATATGTTTCTATTTAATTGCAAAATGATAGGCATATTTACGTTATATGATTGGGAAAATTTTAATGTTTATATCTTACCCAAAGTATTGATACCTACAACTGCTATTTGACTAAATAAATGAAAACACTTATATAAAATTTCCACTTACTTTATTTTACAAAAAACACAGATGGATTTGTGCAATGCACAGCATAATGGTTTATTCGAACCTGCACCGCATATTGCATGTTAAGTTACATCGCACTTAGCCTGGTTTTTACTTTTCACAGTAATATCTGCTGATGTAGATCTTAAATATCTCTTAGATAACTCTTAAACCGAATTCACAATAAGTTAGGTAAGTACCTTGAGTTTGTAAATTTAAATCAAACTGAGAACGAAACTTGTGTAGCCATTGGTGTAGCAAGAGGGGCAAGGGGACAGCTGTCCCTAATTAAAAGTTACCTATGACTTTTTTTTGCTCATTTTGACTAGCCATATAATTTACATTGTTTCGGTAGTGTTATACTCTAGAAACGGTCCCAAATATCTATGCTACTAAGAAAGTAGAAAATAGTTTAGATCTCTAGTTATGAGACCGCCAATATACATTCATTCCCACGAGAAACATAAACGTTAATATTTCCGAAGAAGACTGCATCCGTCCTCACAGAAGTTCCCATGAGAAACATAGGCATCAGTATTGTTGGAATAAGTTATAAATATGGGTTGAATATCATTTTGAAATCAGTATTATTTCTATTGTTGTAATAATCACTAAATAAAATAGGTTTTGAATTTTTTGTTTTTTAAAAAAGTAACCAAACTTTCCCCGAAAGTTAAATGGCGCAGTCGGTAGGATTGTTTTAAACATTTCACGAAAAATCGATAAAAATCGCGATTCGAAACGGTGTCTTTCAAGACTTTGTTAAAACGCGAATCCACAGTGTGTAACGAAAAACGAAGCTTCAAGAACATATCTTCTGGGCAGAGAACAAAAATTGCCGAAACCTAGAAAACCCGGGCAGAGGACAAAATTCGCCAAAACCTGGTCGAGGACAACAACGACACAATCGCCGAAGTTGGACTCAAATTTAGAATAAGGACCCTAGGATAGGATGAAGATTTTTCTAATGTAATTTTTGTAAACTTTTTTTCCATCTTCCTTGCTTGTAATATAAGTGTATATGATCGTGGTCATCTAATTTTTTTTGCGTAAAATGTGAATTTTTATTTTCTAGTATTTTTTCTAAACTTTGTTTTAATTTTAATGTCTGTCTACCTTTAACCCCGATAATACCTATTCTCAAGTTACAAATCAATCAAATTCACCATCACTAATTCAACCAGCTAGATTAACAATGGCTGTTAATTATCAACTTCTTAAATTATACGTAGATATTATTCCTCTATATAGTGGTGACCATCATTCTTTAAGGTATTTTTATTGCGAGTGCAGAGAATCTTTTTGCGACATTTGCACATCATAATAGTAACGAATTAAATAATTGTATGTTAAGAGCACTGATAGGTAAAAACTGGTAGGGTTTTACAACTTATTGGTTCGAGAATCGAATTAACCACATGGGATGATATTACGACTCAATTGCAATTATGTTTTGGTGATCAAAGAGATATCGATTGTTTGGTTCAAGATTTACTTTCTTTAAAACCTCGAAAATCTGAAACTGCCTATAATTTTGGGATCCGAGTCCAAGACGCGCGTAGCCTTATTATATCCAAGCTTAATCAATCTAAAGTGTTAGACCAAGAAAACCAAATTCATTTAAAAAGATATAACAATTTAGCTTTAAACACTTTTATTAAGGGCCTTAATGGTCAATTGCATACTAATATTCGTTTAAGAAATCCAGATTTTCTCGAAAAGGCTATGTTATTAGTTATTGAAGAGAAAAATTTTGCACCCTGAGCTGTTGTGAATATAAAAATGTTTGTGCTTTTACAACTATTACAAACGCCGACGAAAGAGAAGTCAAAATTAAATTAAATAAACCTTCCGATATCGAATCCCTTGATATTGCTGAAATACATTTAATAGAAAAAATGGAAACCGAGGAACCTTTTAATCAAAATTATTATAACATTTTAAAATCTTATAAACTAAAAAAATATCCGTTTAATCACTGTAATAGCGAATAAGGGGATGCTATCAGAAAATTATGTTTTGAATATCGAGATAAGTTTATCTAAAAAAATTCACTTGACTTTCACTAACGAAATTAAACATTAAATTAATCTTTCTGATGAATCACCAATCATTGGACGCCTCAAATATTGCGTTAAGCGCGGTATTATCACAAGGCACTATTGGTTCCGATAAACAAATAGCCTTTGCCTTTAGAACGCTTAACGAATCACAGCAATTTTAGGTTGTACTTACTCGGTAGAAAATGCACGATCTATACAGATCATCGACCTCTTGTTTGGCTATTTGGCAATTTAAGAAAGCCTAATTCAAAATTAGTTAGATGGCGGCTTGAATTAAAAGAATTTGATTATGACATTGTTTATAAACCCGGAAGAATAAATACAAACGCAAACGGGTTATGACGTGTACAGATGAATGCTTTAGAAAATGAATCGCTCATAGCAAATCCTGGCGATGTCGATTCTGTTACTGTAGAAATATTTCGACATATGGCTGAAAACATTTTAACAAACACCCTCGACTAGTCAAAACACACAAGGAAACAAAAAAATTATTTTTGATGTGCAAATTCGACCACCCAATCAATCGACATATGATACTTAACACACAACAACTTTTAACGAAACGACCAAGCCAGGAATTAAAATATGAGATGAAATGATAAACAACAAAGTCAACCAAATTTTAGCTTTCCATGGCCTCATCATAAATTGCATGTGGTACCGGAAAATTATCAATACCATAAAATTATCATGGTAAAAATCCCACACGAAAATAACGAGACTTTTATCTTTAAATTCTTACGCGATTACACTGTCACACGTGACACATATTGTATGTATTTTTACACAGAACAGCTATATCGCGACGTCAATAAAACATATTTAGAAAAATTCTCCGAAAAAGGACCCAAACTTTTGAAATGCACGAAATTAAATAATAAATTTAAAGAACAAATTATGTTAATAAAAAATCATCATGAGGGAAAATGTAATTATACAGGCATGGTGGAAACTATTTAAGGAAAAACTACTATTAGATAGGAACAAAAGAATGTGTTATAAAAATATATAAAGTCTGTGTGACTAGAACTAACTGAAACTGCAACTAAACCTTTTTCAATTATTCATGTAGATATATTTGGATTCGACAAAAAAATTAATTAACATTAGTTGACGCATTTACTAAACTCGCACAAGCATATGAAATACAAGGAAAACAGCTATACATGTAAGCAGAGCTCTCATTAAATATTTTACCTCTGCTATGGTATTCCTGATTGTATAATTTTGGATAATGGCGGTGAATTCAATAACGAAACGGTAAAAGAACTATTAAGTCTGCATAAAATTAAAGTGCATTTTATGACACCATATCACTATGATTCAAACGGCATAGTTGAACGTTTTCATTCAAGTATAATTGAACACCTACAAATCTTATTAGAAACGCACCCTAATGAAAAGGACAATATAATGCATTATGCCATTATAGCATATAATAACACAGTATATACCGCAACCAAAATACACCATTTGAACTTACTTTTGGTCACACAAGTTTAAGAGATCCACATGAAATATTTCTTCCCGAATTATTGTATTCAGATTTTGCCGAAAACCATAAACAAAAACTTCAACTCGTTTATGAAAAAGTGAATTAAAATTTAGAGAAAAAATAATTTCTCGAAATAACACCTTAGGCGAAAATCATGAATTTAATTTAGGGCAAATCGTTTTTAAACAAAATCCCAAAATAGAAACAAAAAATTAAATAAATTTTTGGGCCCATATGAAATATCATAAGTTTTTGATAAAAATAGTCGAAATTCTTTAAAAAAAACAAAAATTAGAAAAATAAATTATCCATATAAAAGAACTAAAGAAACGCAGCAGCAAAGTACTATGACTCTAACCATAACCCAGGGTTATTGCCATTAAAACTAACATCTCAGCTATTATTGAAGAATTCGCAGTAAAAAGTAGTTTTATATGTTTTAAAAAATATAATACAAAATAGTAGTTACAGAAATGAATATATAAATACTTATAACTTAGCTCATTCATTAGAAACAAAAATAGATAAACAAATAAACCAGTTAAACCCTTCAATAAATAAAAAGATTTTTAAAAGAAAACTTATTGACGGTCTAGGATCTATAATAAAATCTATTACAGGTAATTAGATAGTAGTGATGCTCTCAAATATGAACACGCCGTAGAACATCTTTCTAGCAATCAAATAAAAATTAAAATTCTTGTCCAAAATCAAATTACCCTACTTAAACAATCAATTGATAATTTTAATAATTCAATTCAAAGGCTGATTAATAATTAGATCATCCTAAAAATAAAACTTTATGATTTAGAAGCTCTCATTAATAACGCTGTCGTTGAAAATAAAGCTACATATCGATATCTGTTTATCCATGTTGCTCTGGTAAAAATTGTTACAGCATATTAGGAAACTTATGATATTTTTGAAAAAATCGAAATTGCTATAACTTTTTCTAAACTTAATACTTTCCATAATTTGATGATAGAACCATTAGAATTACTTTCAGAAATAACATTGATAAATAAACACTTAATAAATAAATAATTACCCTTTGAACCTAATATATAAAACATTTTGTTTTTCGAGAAAACTATAGTAATTAAAACCTATTCTAAAGAAAACAAATTGATTTTCATTCTAGAAATTCCAATCGTAGAAAATGAAGAATACGATTATTATCATTTATATGCTCTTCCTGTAAATCAAGATAATTCAATCTCCTACATTCCGCTCCCATCAAAATACCTTACTCTTAATGAATAATACTTTATGTCAACCGATGAAGAATGCCAACGAGTTGGTTTCCAAGAATACATTTGCCATGAGAGTAGCCCATTACAAGTAAAAGAAGAAGAAGCCCCCTGTGAGGTCCAACTTCTCAGATTTTCCAAAAACTTAAAGAGCTGTCAATTTCTACCTGTACATATCACCGAGGTGAAAGCTCAAAAGGTTGAAGATATTAAGTGGATTGTTGTTTCCTCAAACAATATTACTGTTAAACAAAAATGCGACAGTGATCGCAAAATTAAACAAATTAGTGGAACATTCTTACTAGAAGAAAATTGATACTGTGAAGTGCAAGTCGGTAATGTTTAAATAAAAAGTTATCAAAATACCCAAAATGAATATGAAAACATTGAATAGCCCAAATTAAAATTTGACAATTTTTCGTATTTTAAAAGTTCCGAAATAGACTTTAAACCTATAAAAATAGACAGTGTTAATCTGGACGAGCTAAAAAATATAAAAAGTGCTTAAGACCTTCGAAATGAAGAATTAAATAAACTTTCCAATGAAGTCATATGACCCATATCAATATTCTAATTTTTGGATAATACTTATATATTTTCTGATTACAGCTACCATAGTTGTATTAGCATGGGATCTATTTCCGTAGAAGCCTAAAAAAATCCATTTACAGAGTTTATCCGGAGAAGAAGTAGAAGAAACTGAGAGGACAGTTAGTCAAAATCCAGTTACATCCCTTCTAGACTTTCCTCTGAGGGTGAAGTAATTATGAGACCGCCAATGTTCATACATTCCCACGAGAAAAATAAACGTTAACATTTTCCAAGAACACTGCATCCGTCCGCACAGAAGTTCCCATTTTTGGAATAAGTTATAAATACGAATTAAATATCATTTTAAAATCAGTATTATTTCTATTGTTGTAATAATCAATCAATAAAATAGTTCTTGAGATTTTGTTTTTCAAAAATTTACCAAACTTTTCCTGAAAGTTAAATCTCTACGCCACTGGGTAAGTGTATTGAAACCACTGAGGCCATAAATAAAGATTTAATGTTTTTTAAGAATATAAATTCTAAAAAAGAAACAATTTTATAAGGGTCAATATCAAAAGCTGTGAAAGCCATTATCGTACATACACGGTAAAGTATTATGTTTGCGGAAATACATTTTTTAAGTTCATTATATCCTCAGAATAATAATAATAATTGATTTGCTTTTTTTTTTTAATTTAATACACTTTTCACATATATTTTTAATAATAACAATCAATGTGATTATTATTACAATGTTTAGACCTTACCCTTGAACGACCTCTCCTCTCCTGTTTGGATAAAGCTCTGGATGCTGGCCGTATCTTAAATAAACTACAAGCTGCTGTTCCGCTCTTGTATCGAAACTAAAATATGTCTGATCGGTAAAATTTTCTACGTGAAATAACATCTTCACAAACGAAGTCTCTGACATAAAAGTTTGTGGCTGCTCACTTTCACCGCAATACATTCCTGGTTCCTTTCTATTGGACACGTCTGTTTTAGCATTTCCGTCTACTATCTAAAACAAATGTTAATGTAAGTGACGGACGATACAAAGGACCTCATACAATATAAAAAATGACATTAGGTCGATTTTTTTAGTCATAATATATCATAGTTCTCGATGTCTCATCAAAATATTTTATGGGCACGACTCAATCTTGCTATTGAACTTTGATATACAGGGTGTGAAAGTTAAAATTTGCCCTTCGAGGCACAAATCAATATAAAGTTTATTTTCAAAATATTTTTAATTGTGTGGTGTGGCCGCTTCTAAAGCTACCCTAAACCCGTGGCAACATCCATTTTCTAAATGAAATACCCTGATATATAACTAAAACTGAGGTAGGAAGGGGAAATCCATTTTATTCCGAGTTAAGTCGTTGCAAGCTTCAAAGGGCTATAAAGGGTCAAAAAGTCAATTATCCAGCGTCAATTTATCAACAATTAAATTTGAGTACAAGAAATATAATGCAAAAATGTATTTAGCATGTCCAGGAAAATATAAAAATGCAAACATATATTAGACATTGTAACTATTGTAAAATATAAACTTTATATTCATCTATGCCTCAGCCAAATCTAAAAGTACTCCATTCATTGGTTTCCCAGATTCTACTAAGTGGCCACTGAGTTTCGTGCACCCTTTATAAACTTATTTTATAAAAATAAAGCAAACATATGTTCCCTAAATGTGTCTACAAACCTTATAGAACCATATGCAAACTAATTCAAGTGCAGTCGCATAATCTGTTCGGCATTTCATCAGCTACTCTATGTTATATTACATCTTTATCTTTATTGTTTGTGTAAAATGTAATTGTCTTTGCTTTCATTAATTCAAAATGTAATATTTTACAGTAAACCGCTGCATAGCTGCCATTGCTACATAGCTGCCTGTTTTACCAAAAAAAAATCTGTATAATTGTAAAACTTACCATGTAACTTATGGTAACTATAACTTAAGTTTTTTTACCGATTTTGATTACAATAATTGTTTACTGGACTGCCCATTTAAACTTATTAAATTAAATTTGCTACAAATTAAGCAGAATGTAGCTATTTACATCAGCGTTATAGAGTTTTTAGTTAAAATTATTCTACATCTTATGTTTCAGGTGTTGTCGTATACGACACAAAAATGTTTGCCTTCTAGAAGACTGCCATGCGCTGAATACGTTTAATTTCACTAATTAATATAATAGCCACTAAGCAAATAAATTAAAAGTAACTGGTATGAACGCGTGTCGGGTATCTAAAAAAGACAAAATATTACATAGAACCTCGAAAACCCAAGATTCCAACTTTCAATTCCCCCTTAATGATTTTGATAAGGTTAAAAACTATGACATTAAATTATCAGCAAGCAATGTGCAGTCTCTTTTAATTTGGGTCGACTGCACAAATTACAAAGACTAGAATCAACTGAACTTGTTAAAAAAATCCTCATTCTTCATTAAATGAGAAAACGTACGAAATTTGTGAGAAAAATTAACAGATTTCGTTTAAAAATATTATAGGGAAAACCCTTCGGAAATATAACCAAGCAATATTATTGTTCTAGGATTACCATCTTTTATAACTAAATGTATTCTTCAAATAAATATGTATTTTTTTTTACTTTTCGATTTTCCTTTTACTTCCATCGTAAAAGGGAAGTATTATAATAGTGAAAAAGTCCTCCTTCCCAGTTTTTTCAGACGTTTTAGATTGTCTAGATGCCAAAAAACATGTTTTCTCAATTCCGTCGGTACGCGGCATAGCTCAAAAACTACTTACCCGATTGACTTCAAATTGACCATCAAGGATAATAAGGGGACAAAAATGTTATATTTTGTAAAAATCCAATATGGCGGAACAAAATGGCGGCCTAGCGAATTGTTAAATAAATTATTACTAAAAAACTACATATCCAATTTACGTGAAATTGGGCACAAAATCAAGTATTACATAGGAATCATCTGGGAACATTTTGGTACGAATCCAAGATTGCAAAACAAAATGGATGCCTAGTGAAATGTTAAAAATTTTTTATTAAAATACGGCTTAATAAAGTATTAAAAAATTCACCTGCAAAAACTACTTAATGGATTGATTTAAAATTTTGTGCAAGAATTAATAGTGATATAAAGATGAATTGGTAAAAATGTGATATCCAAGATGAAGAAGAAATTGGCGACCAAATAAGATGTTTTTAATCATGAATAAATCCTTTAAGATTTTACATAGGTTTAAGTTTTAGGGTTTCTAGATGCCCAATAACATGTTTTCTTCCGTCCGCCTACCTGACTGTCAGTTTGGGGCAAAGCTGATAAACTACTTACTCGATTTTGTGGTCAAAAATTATAGGTCTTATAGAGATAAACTAGCAACATGTCTCAAATGTGGCACAAAAATTAAGTATTACATAGAAATAAACTGATAAAATTTTGTTATGAATCCAGGATGGCGGCCTAATTTAATTGTTACAAAAACAGCCTAAAAAAATTACTTATTAGATTGACTTCAAATTTTGTGCAAGCATTAAGTGTGATCGAGAGATAAACTAGTAAATTTGTGGCACGAATTCAAAATGGCGGAACAAAATAGCGTACTAATTAAAGTGTTTAAAAAATTAAGGTAAAAAAATTGTAATTAAGTGGATTTCAAATTTTTCACAAACATAACATGATATAGAAATAAACTGGTACGAATTCAACATAACAAATTGGCAATCTTAAAAAATCAGTATAAAACTACTTCAGTTTAATTTCAAAATCAAGTGTGGCGTAGGTATAAACTGATAAAATATTGCTATGGATCCAATACGGTGGAACAAAATGAAGCCCAATAAAAATGTTTGAAAGGGCAGTATATTTGAGTATACGTATATGTGTTACTAAATGAGTGTGTGCGGTACTAAATTGGGTCACACTTCACTATTCCTAATAAAAGGAAAGATTCATAGCGAGGGAAGTTACGGGTAAAGGAAATTGCCGATTTTTTTTGATAAAAAAAATTGAAAATATTATGTGATAGATACATCGAAAAAATAAATAAAAAAAGAAATAGACTCCTGACTTTATTTAGTTGTATTATATTGTGTAACCAAATACACAATTTTGTATTCCCAACTACTAAAACAAGTTTTGTTTTCATAGAACATCCTATATATTGTAAAACAATTCTACAGGATTATTTAGCCATATTTAATATTGCTATCAGAAATATTATATTTTTACTGCAAACGCAATATGCTCGTATTTTCTCCACAATAACAAAAAATAACTGAAATTTTACAATAAACATTTATTATGATCTCAGTAAATATTTTAGCAAACGTTCAAGATCTGTTAACTAGAGTTAACATACTGTAGTTATGGAAAACGGCTACGATTAAGATATCAATTTTTGTTCAATAGCTGCTATCCATCTGGTGTCTTATCATGTATGTAAATCATATACGTAATGTATTGTTTGCCTAGAGTTGTTAAGTAAGTTTATTTTACTTGTGGTAGTTTATATATTTTTCAAAAGATATTAATAACTGTAAATAAATTTATTCAGCAACTCTTCCTCATATGTAAGATGTAAGATGATAATTTTCCATATTTGTTTATAAAATCCCATTGAAAGTACCTTTTTTTGTAATATGGAATTTTAATTTATCTTTTATTAATTTATGGGCGAAGTTATGACATGAGATCTGAGGTGGGGGGGCTAAGTCGCGACCCGATATGAAAAGACTCAAAGGTGCAAGCAAAATATAATTTTCAACTAAAACTGGAGAAACGCGAATTACAATAGTGCTGCAGACCTCAAAGGTGGTTACAGAAACTGGTACTAAAGAGTGTCGGTCAGTGTGTCTGTGCCGAAAGAGGGATCTTAGCCACAATGTGTGGTCTTCTTTCTGCAGCTGGAAATTTTATACACGCTCTATTTATATTTCCTCTTACCAAGATGAAAGGGCACTATATATAAAATATGATTGAATATCGTCGGACCTTTTTTAAAAATTACTGCATCATATAAAAACACACACCAACTACACTGTGGAAGTCCCAGTTTTGTTATTGTTAGATAATCACTAAACACACATTTCTCTTAAGGCAGCCATGTCAAACATATAACCCGCGGGGGTGGCATGCGGCCCAGTGAGCATTTTTCTGCGGCCTAAATCAATTTTGAAAACAGCCAGATAATGCGGTCCGCCAACAAGTTGAAAACCGTTTTTGAAAGCGCGCGCCGCTGCAACAACGATTGGTATAATAAAATGTATAATAGTACAAAGTGCAATCTATGTTTAAGAGGATAAACTACACATACGCAACCTAAAAAGCCAAACCTTATCTAGCTTGTTCCATGAAATTCTATCGCGCAAAAACACAGATGACGCTATCTGAACATTCTGGAAAGAACTCGAGAAATCACAATCCGTATATAAGCCGTGTTCGATTGAGTTCAGTCATTCAGTGTTTAGTCAGTTGCGATAGAATTTCGAGTTGAGTTGCGCACTTATTGTTACAACACTTAACAGTACTTATTATAATTTATTTCGAATACAGTTTTTAACATGTCTCTTTCAAAATCAAGTGGAAGTAAGAGGAAACTGGTAGATGAGCATCGTATCTTTCAAGAAAAGTGGGAATTAGATTTTTTTTGCTGTGAAGTGAAAGAAAAAATTATTTGTTTGATTTGTGATAGTATCCCAAATTATATAGTATAAAACGTTACTATGATATTCATAAAACTATGTTTGACAAGTATACAGGCATGGTCAAAAACGAAAAGTTAAATAAGTTAAAATCACGGTTGAAAGATCAGCAGCTTATGTTTACACGTCCAAAGCAAGAAAATGAATCTGTCCTCTAAGCGAGCTACGTACTGTCGGAGTTGATCGCGAAACACTCAAAACCATTTGTTGAAGGTGAATTTATAACAGAGTGCCTTGTAAAGGCCGCGGCAATTGTAAGGCTCGGGAACGTGATAGCATTTCAAAATATATCCTTGTCCCGGAATACTGCCGCTGAAAGAGTTACTGAGTTGGCTGCCAATACAAGTGATCAGTTAAAAACAAAATCAGACTCTTTCATTGCATTTTCTATTGCCTGTGACGAAAGTACGGATGTATGTGGTGTGGCGCAACTTGCTGTTTTTCTTCATGCGGTTGATACAGATATCAATGTGTATGAAGAATTACTGGAATTAGTATAATTGCATGATACAACAACTGGGAAGGATATTTTCAATGCTGTTTATGGACTTCTGCAAAAACACAGATTTGTTAAAACTGTGTTCCGTTGCAACAGACGGAGCTCCTTTAGTGACTGGAATAAAAAATGGCTTCGTTAAAATATTACTGACAAAGATCAGAGAAACGGTCAGTGACAAACCAGATTTTCATCATATTTATTGTATAATCCACCAAGAAGTGTTTTAAAGTCAGTGCAAAAAATTATAAACTTCATAAGGTCACTTTAATCAGCGACAGTTTTCTGAATTTTTACGTGTTTTTGAAAGTGGGTACACTGGTTTACCATGTTATGCAGAGGTGCGATGGCTTTCGTGTTCTATGGTACTCGACCGGTTTTGGAAACTCAAAGAAGAAATACGCGTTTTTATGGAAACAAAACGAGAAGATGTCAGCTTATTATGCAATGTACCTTTTTTACAAGATCTTTTATTTATGTTATATATCACAAAACACTTGTCGGACTTAAATACGAAATTGCAAGGACCACGTCAAGTTATTACAGATATGCATGATCATGTGAAAGCTTTCAAGTGTGAGATGATGTTGTGGGAAAAACAGTTAGCAGAGGATAATCTGTCACATTTTCTGACTTGTAAGGCATATCAGGAAAGCACAAGTGTCCCAATATCATACAAAATATATTCAGAGAAAATGAGAAGCCTTCTGGCAGAATTTGAGAAGCGTTTTCAGGATTTTAAGACCCAAGAAAACAATTTTTCTCTATTTACTGGTCTTTTCACTATCGATATTGATAAAATTCCCCATCGCTTGCAAATAGAAGTAATTGAGATTCAGTGTCCTATTTAAAACAAAAATTTGATACTGCTGGTACATTCGAATTTTATAAGTACTTGCCTGTTCAATACCAAGAAATGAGAAAATTTGCCTGTAAAATCCTGTCAATGTTTGGAAGTACCTATAAGTGTGAACAATTATTTTCTTTGATGAAAGGAAACAAATCTCCCGCAAGATCGCGATTGACGGACGCACACTTGGACGCAGTTTTAAAAGTTATTGCCGCCGATATATTCGCGGTACAAATAGACAACTTAATTAAAGACAAAAGATGTCAAATATCTGGCAAAAGAATTTAATGTTTGTAGTTTTTTGAAATGTCCTTTTTATTGGAAATTTAATAAACAGACTTGTTCTTTTTCTCAAGATTTTCAGCAGTTTGTCTTCTAAGATAAGATTTTACGGCCCACCTAGTCGATAGTCTTTATGCTTTTGGCCCACCAGTGACTTTGAGTTTGACATGGCTGTTTCAAGGTGTCACTTTTCTACCCCATTGCACCCACAAAAACGCCACCGTTGGAGAAATGTGTTTAAGTTTAAAATGCGATCAAGTAGTGTCCAAGTGATCACATTGTATCTTACCTATTGCGTCCGATCCCGCCCTATTCTATGCTACTGTAGTTTCATTAGCTTCATTAAAACTATTACATTTTATAAGTTTATCTCACTTAAATTTTCAATTTTCCTTGAATCTTAGAAAAATACTATGTGAAAAACTTCTGTAGCTCCAATTAAGATTTGCAGAATATTTGCCGTTTTTTGTCATATTTTTTCTCTTTTTCTAAATAGGTTTTTATTTAATCCACGTTGTTAACCTAAATATAAAATTAGGTTCTTGGTGTAGACACTAAGTATTTAAGAACTTTAAATGTATATTAAAGGGCAAATAAACATATTATTTGAGAACCTAGGAACCTTGAAAATCCTAAATACAAAACACAAGAGCTTAATTACGCTTTAAGCAATATACTTTATGTATATATGTTCTTAAAATTATTAAATCACATATTTAAATGACACTAAATCATTTCTTTTGATTTTGTTTTCAACGTTTAAAGATTCACGAATTTAAAACAACATCTAGACGGATTGAAAAACGTTGGTAAACGTTCGTTTATGCACTTGTGAACGAAAGCTAAACGTGTATTACTTTCGACGTGGATATTTGAGCACATTTGCCCGCCTGGAAAACGAATGATGTCTTTTAACGGGCAAGCTTAAGCGAATGTTCGCTGTGTTGTGGTTTACTAAGTCGTATGGATTAAAAATCGTTGGCAAACAAGATTGCCAGATTAGGGGATTTTCGCCAAAAATTAGGGGATTTTTTTTTTGGGGGCTCTTTTGGGGAATTTTTTTTCTGGGAAAAAATATTTAACATAGAGAAAAGAATTTTTTGTCTGACACATCTTGCAAATTTATTCAAATACATAAAATTCTAAAGTCGCCTTAAAAATGTAAAAAATATATTTTAATACTTTGTGTCGCCGTCTATTATCTAATAAAAATATTCAATTCGGTAAGAAATAAATAAAGAAATTAGCCATGTCCGATTTTCTCCGACTAGCAATACATTGTAGGGATACCATAGTGAGAATACGGTACCTCATTAGTAAGAGTTGTGTTAATTTTGTACCTAGCGAAAGAATAATACATTTGTTTAATGCTAGCTTATATATTACCGGCAAAAACGCCATGTATAGTATCAAAAAAGATAATTTTCTGAATCTGTTTTGGACATATTTGCATATAAATGTTGTTCATATTTTAGACGCTTGTTAATCTGTATTAAAATTCAGAAGGAAATTAATAATATACCTACCAAAATAATTTTTTGGGGATTTTTTTTGAAAATGTCTAAAATGGGGGTGATTTTTGAATTTCGACTGGGGAAATTGAGCAGGAGCCATGCATTAGTTATCTCTATCGTGTAAATGGAAAACGAATGGGAAGTGTTCTCCAACGTCCTAATTCAAATATCATTTGTCACAAGTGCATATAAGAACGTTTGCTTATGCCTGTTATCTTGTCTTGATACAACCTTAGATTTTAACCCGTAAATTCAATTCAATTTATTTTGAAGCGGATGTTAATTTAAATTTAATGTGGGTCACCGTCAGAAATCTAATTAGTCTAACCAACGAGCCGTTTTTTGAGCCAAATACAGACTATAGTAGTTGACCTTGAAAAACGCTTTTTCGTTTAATAAACAACTGTTCACAAAAGTAAAAAAAAAATATTTAAATATCGGAACGTCTACATTCCAAAAAACAAAAAGATACATATTTTTGGAACAGAAAATAATAAAATATGAACAAGTACTGGCATACTGAGTTTGCAACACCATTAATGAAGAAACAACATCTGTTCACTCGGGTCATTTTTTTTGTAGGTTAATATTAAGACGGTGAAAAGTCGTCACGTTTTAGATTAACTTCGATATCCTCTTAAAAGTTTATATTTTCTAAAAAATACAATAAATTATACTTTTTTAACAAAAAAATATGATATAAAACCTAAAACAAATAAAATGTCTAAAGTCCTAAATATATGCGTGACGTATCTCTTTGGTTAGCCAAAACATACTACATAATATAGGGTTGTTCCGACCGTAATAGGTCCTATGGTAATCTAAAGCAAATATATTAACCAGCCTCAATTGCCGTGTGGGTATATTAAATCTAATTAGTTCTAGAAGCTCAAGGATAGTTAATGATGTTGTTTTGCAATCTTGTAAATTAAGGCCTTTGCTTTTACAAAGCTTGTCTTTTCTTTTTATATGGTTTCTGGGTTTAGACGGCTAAGATTTTCATTATCAGTTTAAACATGGATTTTTGCAAGCAATATATTTTGTGAAGTTTTTTTGGTTTTGACATGTTTACGGAGATGAAATCGTTTGATAAAAGTGCTATTCTCTAGATAACTTCGTATTTGAACGGATAAAAAAGATATTAAATGCTAATTTGAGGTAATTTGCAGTATATTATTTGGCGATATTTACGACTAATTCTAAAAATCTCGAACTACTTTTTTACTTCCCTCGTAAAAGCGATTGTAATCGTCAAAAAATCACCCTCCGAGATTTTTTCAGATTTTCACGTTTTAGTGTCCCTAGAAGCCGAAAAACATGTTTTCTCAATTCTGTTGGTCTGTCTGTCTGTTCGCGGCATAGGTAAAAAACTACTTACTCGATTGACTTGGTCAAAAAATAAGGGTCGTATGGGGACGACTTGGTAACATTTTGGTAAAAATCCAATATGGCAAAATAAAATGGCGGCCTAGTGAAATATTAAAAAAAATAATTACAAAACTACAACTGGGAATATTTTAGTACGAATTCAAAATGCTGGAATAAAAAAACTGTCTAATGGTTTGATTTCAATTTGTGTGCAACATCTAATTGTGGCATACTAATTCAAGATGGCCGAAAAAAATAGCGGTCAACTAAAATGTTGATAATCTTTTCATGATTACCAACTTTTAACGTCCCTAGATGGCAAATTTATCAATTCTGTCGGTCCGCCTGTCGATCTGTCTGTCTGGCTGTCAGTTAGCTTACGCAATTTACTTCAAATTTTGATTTTTGAGGGTAATTTGGGAATGATCCGTTAATATTTTGATTAAAATCTAATATGGCGAAAGAAAATGGCGGTCCAGTGAAATGTTAAAAAAATTATTATTAAAAAACTACTTATACAATTTACCTGAAAATTTGTACAAAGATCAACGTATTATGTTGGAATCAACTGCTAATATTTTTTACGAATCCAAGATGGCGGAACAAAATGGCGGCTTAATAAAATATTAAAAAATTTAGCCTTAAAAACTATTTAGTTAATTGGTTTCAAATTGTGTTCCATAACCAATTGTCGTATGAGGGTCAATTAGTAAAATAGTGGTATTAATTCAAGATGGCCGAACAAAATGGCGGCCAAATAAAATATTTGTAATCGTGAAATTTTGCTGCATGATACTAAGTTAATTGAATACAATTGAATTCATACCACAATTTTAGATATTTAATTAAGCCGTCATTTTGTTTCACCATCTTGGATTCGTACCAAAATTTTGCTAGTTAATTACTGCCTAATACTCTTTTGTGCAAAATTGGAGGTAAATTGAATAAGTAGTTTTTCAGTAATACTTTTTTTAACATTTAACTAGGCCGCCATTTTGTTTCGCGACATGGATTTTTACGAAAATGTTAACAGATCATCCCCATATGACTTAATTTTTGACCAAAATTTGAAGTCAATTCTGTAAGTAGTTTTTCAGCTATGCTACGAACAGACAAACAGACCAAGAGACATACAAGAAAGTTTTGAAAAAATCTCGGAGGGTGATTTTTTCTCGATTACAGTACTTCCCTTTTAAGAAAGAAGTAAAAAAGGGCCTACGGAAAGAGTCGGCGTACTTATTACCAAGGAAAATAAAAAAAGAATGGCCTGCCTTAAATTATATCCTATGTCGAAAACGGTCTCGTTTTGTTGCCACGTTCTTTCAATGTTTGACGTTTTTGTTTTTCAAAATTACTTCATATATTTTTTGTAGTTACTTTTGGTGTAGCTAATAAATATTTTAAGTTTCTAATATAAAAGTTATTGAAATAAAAAGTCAACGGCCCTTGTCCTCTTTTATGGACACCAAGATTTATTTGAAAAAATAGTCCATTCTCGATAGTATTATTAATGGCCTCTCCGAGGGATTTTCTAAAAGAAAAGGTTATATTGTTTGTACATTAAATAACAGGGTTCGTAAATGTCCTTTACTGAATGCAAAGAATTGTTATAACGAAGTGAAAGAAAAAAAAAATAATCTGACAGAGGACGTAGACTTCGTACATTCAAAATTAATAAATGAACGTCAATTATATTAGAAAAGTCTTACGAAGAAAATGACATGGGGAACGATAGTCCCCTTGTTATTCAGCAAGAGTTTAAAGTAAGGTTTTTTATGTAAACCTCAATAGAGATTGTGCGGTGAAACTTTTTGACATTAACAAGTTGAGAAAATAATATGCGATCATATTCAGTCTCCTTTTTATAACGAATTTGTATTTTATTGAAATTAAATTTATAGCTTACTTAATCCATACCTATGCTTATTGAATTCGAGTAAGAGTTTACGAACCTATCTCATATAATAATCCTTGATTGGTTGATACTCAAGACGGGATCTAAGTGATTCTTGTTCACATTTGACGAAACGAAAGTAAAGCCGTAAGAAAGTAATCCAACGATGTGTCAATACTGATGTACCTATTACTGTATACATTTCACTAACCAACAATTTAACACATTTAGTAAAAAAAGTTGATAAACTTCCACGCCCTTCTGAATCAGTTATCGTTAGAAAAAAGGCTTTGAGCCATAAACAGGAAACATTATCATTAGAAATGCAACACCACTGTCGCTCGCAATTACTGATAGAAAATTTATTTATTTAAACATTTCAGTCAGTGAGTACAAATACATTACAATAGAATTATATTGTACATAATTATGCAACTAAATACAATTTAATTAATATTTTAAATTCGATAGATTATCCTGTAAATCACCTTTCCGACTGATTTTGAATGCGCAAAATACATAACCCTAATATTATATACGACAATTTTCAAGATATTTTTTGATTTTTGAGTAAAATTGAGTAAAGTAATTTTCTTTCAGAAGTAGATAGATTTTTATCAATAGCGGTGATGGTTGTAGCTTTAAAAAAAACCTGACCTAGTTTATTAAATTTCACCATATTCTATTCTTAAATAACAAATATGTCTTCAATTTTTTCCAAAAGTTGATGCACTTTTAGTTATTGGTTTCCAAACGCATATTGAAGCTAGTATCAACTAGTATAAACAATTCACTTTGTCTTTATATCATTATCAAAATATTATATTGCCTCCCACAAATTAGCACTACAAGAACCTCACAAAAAATATCTGTCAATTATAAAGTGATATTTTCTAAAATACACAAAATTTCAATAATTCAGAGGTTCCTAAAAAACAATTCCATACAATTATAGTATCGAATGCTTTTACGCTCTTAATAAATTTAATGGAGAACCTTAAGAAAATCAAAAAATATAATTTCTAAAAATAGAAAACGTTCTGCACCTGAAACCAGAATATAAAAAACCCGATATTTTTGTTTCAATCTAAAAGAGGTAAATCGCGCACCAGCTCCTCAAAGATTTGAGCTGAAAGAACCTGAATTTATACAAGATTATAAAAAAAAGAATACAAGTGCGAATACTGTATCTCGTATTCAACTCAATGCCACCGATTATGATGATTAATCTAAACAAAACATTTAAACGGAACTTATTTTTAAAAAAACATCTAAAATAAACATAACCACTGATATCTAAAAAAGCCCTCTATGTGATTAACTCAACATTAAAAACACTCGTTTAAAAATATTTGACTTCCTGGTACTAACTCTGAACTAAACTCTTAATGACCTTTCTTAATAAAACTATCGATAGTAAAGTCAATCAAATGGTGAATCAAAATTTACAATATTTTCGATGGACACAAATATGAAGAGTATATTAACTTTTTGTGAGAATACCTTGACAATGTAACTAATTTTTAAATAGGAATGAAAAATTCGTGTTGGATATAAGCTTTTTTTATGAATTCGTTAAACACTTTTGGTCAATCTAAACCATCATCAGGTCTGACACTACAAGTAATAAATAATATAAATGTTGTTGAATTATTTCAAAATCAAAAATTTACTTGTGAAAATAGAGGAACCCAAATAGTTAAGAATATTACAAGTTTTGTCACTAAAACTATAAAATTTGACAAATATACGGAAGACTGAAGACAATAACTTACCTTCCACAAACATACAAAATCATATTCAAATATCAAATATTTGAACAAAACTGTAGAAAGCAAATACTTTGTATGAAAACCTGTATTTCGAACTTTTATGATTAACTAATCGGTCTGTGTCGGCTTTCTGTAGACTTGAACGTCTAGCTTATTTGAGTATTTAGTGATTTTGATGCCAAGAACATCTATATTAATATGTCGGACTCTATTTCAATGTAAATTATTTTAATTTCATTATTATTTTATAGAAAATCTATTTGAAAGGTTATCAAAAAAATCTCAGTAAGAAAGGTGACAATAGAACTGAATGTTCTGAACAGAAAACCGGCACAGATCGATCATGTTATTCATGAAAGTTCAAGTCACTCGTTTTTGTACAAAATATCTGCCTTTTATAGTTTTGTCCATAAAACTTTGACACCCTGCTTATTAGCACCGAGAAGCTATATAAAAATTGTTAAAGTTGTCTTTAAAACAAATAACACATTGTCTCGTTGTAAGTTAACAAAGATCGTGTTGAAACCTTCAAAATAAGCAGAATCCATAAACTTAGAGGCGACTATTCTGATGGCTCAAATGTCGGTACTTGTAGACCCTTAGAGATCAGAATAAGACAAGCTGTTTAAAGGAAACATATATTTAAGTGGCTTCGTGCAGTCTAAAAATAGTTTAAACCATATATATTGTGCAAAATAATGCCCATGTCGATGGCTTATTGGGATAGTTAAATATTTGCGAGTATTATTATTGATATAGTATTATCATAAACGTATCATTACATTTTGGTGGACATCAACTAGCCCGAATACAAGTAAACTTAATCTTCTAACAATATTAGGACGTATTTTGTATATTTGCATAAACGCGGTATGAATGTTTCGATTGTTTTCTGGATTTGTTTTAGTATTAGGAAATCGATAACCACATTCTCTCTTTACATCTCTGGTATCTTCACTTGCACCCTTTCTGTTTGTTTGCCACTACGTTGTTGGTGCTGACGTGTTTGTAAATTCTGTTGGTAATGTAAGTTGTAACAATTTTATATAGAGTCGACAGACAAGTAATTGTTCGATTCTGCGATGGACCATCCGTTATTGTACTCTTTGACAGCATATAGGTCCAGCCATATATTAAGAATGCCGGAGCATTCTATGAGTGTAAGAGAACGTGCGTAAATTGTTCAGCGAAAGCTTCATTCATGCTTCATTTAATTTCTTATATCAGTAGTTTTGGATTTTATCAGATTCTGATGCTTTCCAGTTATTAGTAGATTTGATGACCTGTCTGACCTCGTTCACGCTGATGTTCGCTCGCTTTTTCTCTTTCTATCCTGATTTAGTTGGCATTCATCTTATGCTCCTTTGGCTCGGCCCAAATTACGGTTCCGTATTCTTTAAGGAGTTCTTTTTCACAACTTCGTTTTGACTAAGCCTTTAGTTGTTGTCTCAGGGTGTCTATGTATTCATCCAGGTTTGGTTTGGGTAAGCGGTATATGTCTCTAACTTATGAACGATTTTTCTTATTCGTGTTTTTACTTTTAGATGGTTGGTCACTGCTACGATATTCTGTTAATCTTCACAATTCCTGTTGAATATAATTAATTACCTTTTCTAAACCTAGCTGCCCGACAGGTTTTATTTGAGCGGCTCGTTTAGTGTTTTGGTTGGGAATTTGAATCTGCTGGCTGTGACTTCGAAGTGCTGATACAGCTCGTTTCTTAGCCTACAATCCGTTGCTGTAGGTCAGGAAACTTTTCGATAAAGACCTTGTGAATGGTATACCGATAGGTGGTCATATTAGTTTTAAATTCCGTTAGTTTAAAACAGGAGCGCATAATAAAAGTCCGTTTCATTTTACAAGCTTCCTTGGTTTTCCAGCCTTTGTAGTCTAAGGCATACTAACTTGCGTCGTCACAGAAGAACGTAGAGATGAGGTAAGGTTGTCGATGTGGGTTCCTCAGGAACAGTTTTTGCTGTAGCCATACGTAAAACATCAGAGAACCCCTTTTTGAGGCAAGAACCCCTTTTTGAGGCAAGGACCCACCAATCTTTTACATGCAGATTCTTCCCCGGAACCCATTCGGAGTTTATTATTATCATTATTATTTTCGAAATTGACAATTAATTTCTCAACAAATGTTGGGTTCCATGCCGATTCCGGATGCATGCATCAAAAAGAGTGGGCTGGTTTCTATTAGTTCTATATGTTGTCCTGTAAGAATTTTCTCACTATGTGGCAAGTACTGAGCCGGACTGCCTCCCGGATGTCGATGAAAGTGTTAGTATGAAGTCCTATGATTTTCAGGTTCTATTCTAGTGTTTTTGAAACTAGTCCAGTTGATGATACGATAATCGGTATCACATGAACTTTATTCAGCCGCCACATCTGCTGTATCTCGATAGCCAGCTCCACATATTCGACCTTTTTCTCTTGATATTTATCCAACACGTTGTTATTGTTGGGTACAGCGACATCTACCAAATAAGCTGTCTTTGTTTCCTTATTTAACAGTACCATATCAGCCCGATTATTCGTCAACCGTCTATCTGGTGATAATTACCCGGTCGTAGTACAGTTTGAAGGCATTATTTTCAAGCACTGAACTGGGTTGATATTTATAATAGGACACAATGGTGTTCAGGAACCCGTATTTATTGACAAGCCTGGTTATGAATTTCGTGTGTTGATAACTTGGTCCTGTATTGCCATCACAAAGCGTTCTGTATCTGAGAATAGTTGTCCCACCTATTGTATGCTTCCTTATCTATGTGTGGCTGATTCAAGTCATCGTGATGTCGGCCTTGCAGTGACATTTGAGCCCATTGTTGTTTGCCTAGGTCTGAAAGTGACTTTAGGATGATGTTGCCACTTGCGAGATTGAGTGGAGAATACGAATTCTTACTTCAGGTCACTATGCGGTGGAGGCTTGATGTTGGTGCCTTGTTGGTGAAGAAATCTCTCAACTTTTGCAGCTGTCAGGAGTGCGAATTGGTCAAATCAACAAGGGATCTTCCACCTTCTCTTCGTGGTAAGGTCGGGAGTGCATGCTTATGCATATAGAGATACAAAAGCATTTCTCTATACCCCTAAGTTTTTATTTTATTATTATTATTATTATTATTGACGACTCTTCACATAAGTTGATCTTATGGTATAAAGTCAATTAAGGTCACCGGGTACACACCGTGCACCTAAGATGACCTTTCTTTGTTTGTTGGAATGGTTGATAATCCCTTCATAACACCTTCCTCACGATGTGAGCTGTTTTCACAAGGACTGTTTTCTGTACACTGAAAAGGTGGTGTTGTCTGGGATTTCTTTTACTGCTGCACACGTGCTATGCGATATAAGTCCTGTTGCTTCTATAACAACTGGGATGACCTTGGTTTTCACGTTCCACATCCTATATATTTTTATCTGAAGATCCTTGTATTTCTGTCTCTTCTCCGCCTGTTTCTGTGTTATATTATAATCGGAGGGGATTGATATGTCTATGAGGAGGCAAATTGTTTTTGTTTTGTCTTTTAAGACTAAGTCTGGTTTGTTGACGACAATTAATCGGTCCGTTTGGATCTGAGTATCCCATAGTAAGGTGAGTTGTTCCGTATTCACCACAGCATCCGAATTATGTTCGTACTATTTATCAGAAACTTTGATTCCATATTTTTGCATATGCTCCAGTGCAAGTGAGCTTCAACTGCATTGTGACGTTTCAAGTATTCCTTCTTGGCAAGAATGGAGCAACCTGACACCAAATGGGGAATGGTCTCGCTTTCCGTCCGGCCAGTCTACAATTGGGGTCTGTACCAGTTTTGAGAATTCTAGCTTTCAGATAGTTATTTGCCAACGATTGTTCTTGGCATGCAGTAATATGCGATTCTGTCTCCACTTTCAAGTTTGCGAACTTAAGTCATTCCCACGACATCGCTTCGTCGATACTCACTTTCTCCATCCCTTTCAAAATTTGGCCGTGCGTTTTCTTCATTTTCCACCTGGCTTTTGTTTCAATTTTCTTTTTTTTCTTTCAATTCTTCTTTGATTTTTTTTACTTGCTCCGTCTTAGTACCGCTTAGAGTGCGGAAGTTCGTGTTTTTATTTGTCAATCGTTCTGGTTTTCTGGTGTTTCGCCTATATACCATTCCCCGGTATTTGTCGCTTTGCTTTAGTTCCAGATATCGTAGCATTCCCTGGGTTGCAATCTCGTGGCTGGTCTCAGGATTTGTCAGGCCTCTGCCTCCATCACGTCTAAGGACATACAGTCGATCTACATCGGATTTTGGATGCAGCGCACCATGCATGGTTAACAGATTCCTAGTTTTTCTGTCCATAGCTCTGATCTCTGCTAGAGTCCACTTCATTATTTTATTATTATTATTATTATTATTAGTTTCTTAGGTTTTAACCTAGTGAATTTAGTGTATATTGGCCCTGTCAGGGTAAGATTTACGTTTCTCTCTTTGCCTAATCTCGCTCTAGGAACGACCTTACTATGTTTGTGGCATCAAGTATAACTGATTTTTGCATAGTGCTATATTACATGGCATTCCTGTTTTGCTTATACTTTCTTTAAGTTTTTTAGGTATAAAGCCCATAATTGAGATGATCGCTGGACTCACTCTTATATCTGCAATCTCCATATCTATTGAACCTCACGGCTCAGGTTAGTATATTTTGTTAGTTTTTCGTTATGTTTGAGGTCGGTGTTGTTGTTTAGTATTGTAACACCAATTAAGATGGCTTTTTTCTTTTTTATCAATAGTAATATCAGGTCTATTGTTTTGTGATGTACGGTCTGTTAAGCTCTTTATCCCAAATCTTTATTTTCAACAACCTGTGGTGTTGTGGTTTAATCCGGTAGTAGGGCTCCTGGTGTCCCTGGATTCCTTCTCCAGTTCATAGTGGTAGCGATAATGAAGCTCTTTAGAAGACAATTGTTTAATCTTGCTCTGGGTGGAAAGCATTTTTGGAAAAAGTACAAAATTTTATCACTTAAGTTCGGAACGGCGTAATCTATATTATTATTATTATTATTACTATTATTATTACTATTATTATTATTACTATTATTATTATTACTATTATTATTATTACTATTATTATTGTTACTATTATTCCTTTGTATTCGTTAGTCAACATGAAGAAACTTTCTGATTATGCTTGTTGTTTTAATTATGAGTGCTGCATTCTGAATGTTCTTATATATAAGAGGATTGAGGGTCAGAGTCTCCAAATGTTTCCTAACATTTTTTGATTTAATTCGGTGACCATTATTAGAATTGATATTTTTTTACTGTTTGTTGTTTCCAGAGCTCTTTTATTTCTCTGTGTACTTTCATACTTTTTCATGTTCTATTATGAAAGTTCTATTTTCTTTTTTGGTTATTAATATGATATCTGGTTTATTGCTTACAATGGTACTTTTTGTATAAATCGTTCGATCCCAATAGAGTTTGAATTCAAGTAAATCTGCGTATAATACTCATATGGTATATAGTTCTATGTTTACAAGGAATTAAACATAGTCCTTTTTACTGTATTAAGAATAGTGAACTGTTTAATATAGTTTGGCAAACTATTAAAAAGTTAATACACTGGTGACAGGCACTTTTTTGAGATATTGTTAATATATGTCTAAGGTAGGGGTAATTCAATGTTCGTGTAGAGTAAAATTCTGCGGATTACTATTTTCAAAGAAATGTCTATTTTTTGAAGAAAACCAATATGCATTCCTGTATGTAAATTGCAGCAACTGTCAATAACCCTTGTTCCATGGACTTCCTCGTTTCTCGAAAATCTAGATTAATAATTATTTCCAACGCTCGTTTTTGACAAACATTATTATTCTATACCCCACCCTTAATTCTAAGTAATATAACAAATTCTGTCAATAACCCTTGTTCCATGGACTTCCTCGTTTCTCGAAAATCTAGATTAATAATTATTTCCAACGCTCGTTTTTGACAAACATTATTATTCTATACCCCACCCTTAATTCTAAGTAATATAACAAATTTCTCGTTTCAAAATTGACACACCTACTTAATACTCTTTACGTAAAACATACAGAGTTTAATTTTTTTACGATATATTCAATGTGAGCTTCCCAAGACATAAAACAATCCAAAAATATACCTAAGAATTTAATATTATCCTGAAGGACAAAATTACAATTATTTCTTGTTATGGTTTCTGGATGCACCAATCTAGAATGGTTCGTTTTTAAACGGGATAAGATTGGTTTATTAATATTAATTTATCTTTTGTAAGCCATTTATTTACTTCCATTATAACTGACAAACTCTTTCATCAAGAGAGTTACAATCCTTATATAAAAGCAAAATGTTAGTATCATCCGCATAGTTATTTTACAAATTTCTCCTATTCTGCTTCCTTCGTTGAGATTATTTACATATAAAACAAACAATATTGGCCCTATTATTCTTCCTTGTAGTATTCCAAGTGTGACTTGTTTAGTAGTTGAAAATACCCTATCTATTTCCCTCTCCTATCACCATTTTTTGTTCTCTTTTGGAGGGATACGAGGTAATCAACTTTAGAGCCGTTCCTCGAATGTCATATAGAGAAAGTTTTGTCATAAAAAGGATTGGATAATTTATTGTGTCATATGCTTTGGATAAATCGGGGAACAGTCCCAGAGCTACATCACCATTATCAACTGTTTTCACGACATTTGTCGTTAATTATTGCTGTTTGTGTGGATTTCTTTTTTATTGGCTATTATTTAAAAGGTTGTTCTCTGTCAGAAACTTCATAATCCTGCAACACAAGACACGCTCAAATATCTTGGAAAATGACCAAAGCAAACTTATGGGACAATAGTTTTCAAGCTCAATTTAATCACCTTTCTTAAAAATTGGTACAGACAGTGCTTGCTTCCATTGATCTTGAAAAGTTCCAAGCTTAATAGAATTATTAATTATATAAACTGGGGGCTCTAAAATCACAGAAATTACATATTTCAATATATTGTTAGAGGTGTCGTGATTCCCACTTTTAACTTTTATTCTGTTTTCCTTATTAAAATTAGTTTCAACGCAGTTTGATCAGAAAAAAAGGGCAATACGTGCGAAGTGGTGTTACCGTCAAAGTTGGTAAGTATATTATCAATACATGTTTTACCCGTATTAGTTATCATAGGATTTTCAAAGATAGTTGGAAAAATATTATATGAATTTAGCACTGAATTAAAATCTAAACTATTCTTTGTATTTAATAAAAAATCTACATTGAAATCTCCATCAAATATAATGATGTTTTTCGTGGATTACGGCAACAAAGAGTTAGAAGTTCTTCCATCTTATTTAAGGATTCCTCAAAATCTCCTGAAGGTGGGTGATAGATACATACCACTATCACAGTTTTTTGTTTCACTTTACCTCACATCCACAACATTCAAAGCAGAATTCCTCACTTATATACTTAATGTCTAATCTTTCACAACATTGGATTCTTTTATGAATATTGCACCGCCGCACCACCAGTTGTCTACAAAAACTAATTGTTAATCCAGATCCTTTGATTCCGTAATTTTTTAATTACTTTTGTTGCTCCGAATATTCCGTAACACATAGCACATTGCAGTCACCTACATAATAAGGTCCTCTGTCAGATCTTCTGAATTTCCATTATATTTTAAATGTTGTGAACGACAATCTTCTGGTGATTACCAAACGATTTAAAAATTTCTATTGTGATAGTTAATTTGTCGTTTTATTATTTCTACTTTTAAGTAAGTAAGTTGAGCAGTTCAGATATCGAGTTATCATAATCCATTAGACAGTTTGGCAACATAATGTTATCGCTTCTAAGTCAGTGGCAGGATGTTTTTCTTTGCATTTATAGCACCATTCTGTTTTTTTGACAATATTTTACAACATGCCCATATTCATAACACTTAAAACACATTGTTACTGGCACCTGCTCTTTCTTATAAACAACAAGCAGATCAAAGGTTATTTTTTGTTTTTTAAGGAACTATTTTGAAATATTAGGGAGTAAGAGTCACTTTGAATGGGTCTCTGAATGACTTTCTAGTAACTATTTTGATATTTGAAAATTCTTATGATGATGTATTTTTTACTTCGGGGTTTTGCCTTATCAACCCTTTTATAAACTCTTCTTCGGTGTATCCCTTTTCAATACCTGTTATCATGAACATTGAATTCCTATTGCCAAGTGTGCACAAAGAATTTTTTTTATCAAAGTTCAAAAATGGATATTCGACAAAATAATCTTTGACAAAATACAAAAAAAGAACTTCTAGCGATTTTTGATATTGTTTGTTTGCAATATACAGCGTTTCTCCGAAAATGTGGACATATTCATACAAGTGAGGCGTTAACTTAAAAACTTGTATACAAAACATATCTTTATAACATAACTTATGATCAGTTGTTATATCGTTATCATTAATATTAAAACGTTTGGATACAGGGTGAGACAAAAATTAGCTAGAATTTATCAAACACTAACTTAATGTATCCTGTAGATTTTACTAATTAGCATTTGGAGTTACGTCAGACGTAAGATAATTACGATATACCCCTGTGATAAAACATTTGTGATCTATGGACTTTTTTGAAGAGACGGTTATTTCATTTTTACTCTAGCCGTTTTATTAGTCTTGATATAGGGTATTCGTTTTAACTCCAAAAGAGTTATACAGGGTGTTATTTAAGTGACGGCTGAAAATGCAGGGCATAATTTTTTAGCTCATTTTAGGGGTTCATATAAACATGTTTAAAGCTTTCTTTTTTGAGCCACAGGGTGTTATGTACATTTCTCGAGATAAATCATTCAAATAGACTGTATGTTGTGAGCAATGGCTTCGGAATGACTAAAATATATTTTAGAAAAATCTACAGGGTGTTACTTTTTCCCAGGATGCGACCATTTTTACCCCCCTCCTCGAAATTTGTATTGCGACGTCACTGGCAATTTTCACAATAACCTTAAATGTCTTATTCTGTTCTGTAACTTTTTGATCTCTTAAATTTTTTAGATATTATGTACCATTTAGAACTTATTTAGCAAAATGTCCATTCAAGCTTGGTCATGACATAAGGAATACGAAAAAAATGGTAAAATTTTAATATCAATGCATTATGACCTTAAAATTAGGTAGCCATGGATGGACACTTTGCTAAATAATTTCTAAACGGTACAAAATATCGAAAAAACTAGGAGATCAAAAAGTTAAAGAACAGACTAAGGAACATAACTTTGTTGTAAACATGGCCAGACTAATAAAAAAGTAAAATGAAAAAACTGTTCAGGAAAAAAGTTCATAGCCTACAAACGTTTTATCTCAGCTGGTATATGGTAATTATCTTACGTCTAACATAATTCGAATTATAGTAAAATCTATAGAATACAAAATCATTATCCAAACTTCTTAATATTAATGAAAACGGTAACAACTGATCATAAATTAGGTAACAAAAATTTATTTTGTATACAGGTTGTTAAGTTAACGCTCCACTTGTATGAAGATGTCAAAATTTTCGTAAAACCCTGTATATTGCAAACAAAACTATCATAAATGGTTAAATATTTTTTCTTTTAATTTTGTTAAAGATTATTTTGGTCCGAAGCAAAAAAAAATAAAAAAAGTTTTAGGTCAAAGAACTTTTTTGCAAAAATGTAGGGCTTTTATTTCACACCCTGCATACTACAGTCATGCTAGTAGAAGCACAGAAGTACATACCTAACAGGCATGGGCGCCAGCAGAACCATTTTCCCGGGTGTCAACAGTGTTAAAAAAACTGATGACAAAAAAAGCCATCCGTAATACACTTGGTATATAAATGTAACCCCAAAAGCAGCTGGAAAATGAGTAGATTTTGTCCAGGGGAGAGGGGACAAAACGAGTTTTCCCATGTCAACAGATTCGCATCAAGAATTTTTCCAACAGTGGTTCATTTTCCTTTATTTGTTCTGGGGTTTGTTTATTTTCCAGATTTTCTTTTTTTTATTCGGTGATTTTAAGAATTTGTTACTTGGTTTGTATTTCTTCGACACAAGAATAACTCCTTGCTCTTTTTTGGGTATTACCTGAACCACATCTTGGTGGTGTCCTCCTTATTAGTGTTTTTTCGGCATTAAATCTTTTTGTTTTAATCTGGTGACAAATCACAGCCGGCTAGTTAAATGATTATTCTGAATTTACTAGGTGAAACAGACTACATTCTGCTTACTGTTACTGTTTACTAATGATTGTTTGTTATTCACCGGTTTTAGACAAATAAAATAATTTGGTCGCTTCTTAGCACTTGTTCAGATCATTAATAAATCCGTGGCGGCTCGCGGGTGAAAAAGTAAGTGTGACTTACCTAAATTTTGTATACTAAATCAATAAATCAATTCTCCTATCCTTCACAGCAGCAAATTTATTTATAACATCCTCATAAAATGGATGAGTTGCCCTAATCTTCTCCAGAAATTCCTTTTGAATTGAAATATTGCCAAGAGAAGTAAGTCTTTCTTGAGATATTGTATTTCTTAAATGAGTTTTTTCACATTTGAAGCAAGAAAAACTTCTTTCCACTGAAGCACTTGTCCACCGTATTATCAAAATAAAGGAAAACAATTTATATGCTTCGGTAAAAATATATTTATTAGCGATATATTCCAATTACTCTCATTGGCAAAAATAAAACCAAGCTCATTTTTAAGTCGTTGACTTTTTGAAAATATTTCCCCATATAACTGTAACAAATGTTCAAACGGGCTAATTTAGCAGAACCTGCCAAACATGAAAATGTAAGTTTTTCACAGTCTTCAAATCTTAGTGTCATTTCCATTAAAATATGGTCCAATATTTCATAAAAAAGGGTTCTATACTTAGCTCTAATTTCTTCAGGTGAAAGCTTAGCAAGCTCACGTTTGTAATGATTTATTTCTGTAATAGAATTTGCTTTATCGAACATGGTATTAAGAAAATGTTCAATTCTTTTTTTTTAAAGAGCGCCTCACAACAGCGTTTTACATTGGATATGCAAAAATGAATGTCAAACGATTTTTTTTGGAGAACGTCAAATAGTATGTCCGTGATTAAGAAAATGTCATTAAACACTAATGCTAGAAACGTGAATTGAAAATCGTTCATCTCACCTAAAAATCCTTTCGCAAGGCGGATTGATTTTTCATCAATTTGTCACAGTTTGTCATTTAATTTATTCCAGTCTTGAACAATCACATTTACTAACTTCGAATTTGAAGTTGTAACAATACCATAAATAAATATAACACAAAACAGTCAAGTTAACTGCAAAAGAACTCACCGGTTGTAGCGAAATCCGCGAAAATGAAAGCAAACAACCACCGCAAACTGAACGACACGTGAGTGTAGTGTACTGCGCCTGCAATTCTCCGAGAGCGTTATGGCGCTAGGCTCGACGTCATCGGGTACACGTTGTCATGGCAACATAGTAGGAAAATCGTAAACTAAACATAGCACCTCCAGCAAAGTCAAAGCGGTTTGCGCCACTGTTATAGTTGTTATAATAAAGTTCGATTGAAAATTTTAAAGACATGCCGCCAACGGTCAAGTAAAATATTTATTCGGGATGTACAGTTTATTTTTTATCAGTTAGGTGAATAGATGAATGTAAAAACTAGTATTTTAAGAGGTATATAATAAATATAGTTAGATATTTGCTTGTTTATTTTTCCTGATGAAGTAGCACTTCACCTACTTCACCTGAATAGCCGCCGCTGCAATGAATAGTTTATAAAATTGGTATAGTTTAGATTCAAGGTTGAAACAAATGTTTCTGCGCGAATTAATGCATTTCACGAAATATCAGAAATCCACAGTGCAAAGGCGATATCTATCTCTTGCTGTGTACAAAAAATAGAATTTTTCTACTTAAAAAAAATAAGAAAAATTCCGAAGCGCAACATACGCGCGTGCGACTCGTTTCATACACTTGCTAATCTATATATAGACGTGCTTACATTGAACTCTCAAACAGTATAATATCTGATGAAGAATCTTGTAAAATTATACAGTAATATCACTACCATATCTGAAAAGAATTCAAATGATTTTATTAATAAACTGAAAAATTTAGATATAACTATTCAAGAAAGAACTGAATTAAAAAGTTGTAACTCAATTTGTTCAAATTTTTTTTTTAAATTCATACATCTAATTTATCTCTTACACCAATTATTTTCTCAATAAATTCACAGTAAAATTACATTTTTTTGTGATATTTTGTGCGAAAGACTTTTTTTAATAGTCCTTCAAAATTATATACTTGTAAACTTAGATGTTATTTCACTATTTAGTAAAATACGGCTAAATTTAGTAAAAAATAGTATTATAAAAAGATAAAATGTAAGTCAAAATAACTGTACTATTGTACAAATTGTACATTTGGAAATAATTAAATTTATTTTTAATACTAATATTTGTTTATTTGCAAGTAAATACTACCAACAAATACTCGGTACATCAATGAAATCTTCTATTTTTCCAATTATTCCAATTACATCTTTACCATATTATCCTACACTAAGAGCTGTACGGACAATATTTTGAGAAACGGATGGACTTTTGTCACTGATTTTGACGATGGATTACTGTAAACAACTCAATGAAAAGCATAATTTTTTCAGGAAGCTACTTTTAGACACCATGGTCAAATCAATCGACATATACATTATTGGGCTGAAGAAAATCTACCCTGGATGCGAACCGTTGCTAACCAGTACCCATGTCCAGTAAATATTTGGCAATGTTGTTATTGGACCTTATTTTTTTGCTGGAACACTAAATAAACAGCGATACTGTGATTTCCTTAGGAATGACTTACCCATATTATTACCAGATATTCCAGAACAACTACGAGGGTCAATTTGGTTCCAGCAAGATGGAGCGCTACCACATTACGGTTGAGAATCGAGATGCACGTAATATTCTTGATTAAACCTACCTAACAGATTAATCGAACGTGAGAGGGCAGTAAACTGGTCTATTCTATCCCCAGACTTGACTCCCTTTAACTTTTCTTATGGGGTTTGGCAAAAAAAAAGTAATGGCGACAGCTCCAACTACAGTCGAAGACATGAAGCAAGGGATTAGACGCGCAGTTCAAGAAATCACCGCAAGTATGATGTTAGGGGTTCGAAATTTATTTAGAAAGAGGATTAATAAATGTTTAGAGCAAAATAGTAGTGATCTTAAACATATGTTAAAATAAAATATTATTTTTTTATTTTATAGTATTTTTTTATTTAAAAATATTGACATTGACACTGACATTAAATTATGTTTTGATTATACCTTTTATAGAGATTGCGAATCTCAAAAGAAAACAACCCTTTCCATTTAAAATTTAAAAGTTACCCCTCACTCTTCAAAAATAGGAAGTTGTTCCCCAGGGTCCTCAGGCAATATCCCAAATTTCATTTTGTTTGAATAAGTCGTTTCCTAAATATTGCGTTGTAACGTTTTTTAATTTTAAATATAAACGACGAATAATTGAACTTCTCAAATTACATTTAATATTTTGCTCTATATGCTGTACAACGTATTATCTAATTTTTGAAAACTTTTTGAACATGCCATTTTTCATATATATGTCATTATTTGACAGAAAAACAATTAGTTTTAAATGAAAAGAAATATTATGTCAAATAATGTTAAAATTCCAGTAGGCAAAATCAACCTAATTTTTTATATATTTCTAAAAATTTATTCAAAATTGTCTTTACATTTTAATTAGTCTAACTGCCTTTTAATAGTAAAAAACTTAAATTTTTTGAAAATTATGTTATTTATAGAGCCGTGAAGAAGAAATGAATTATTTCCAAAGCTTGGAAAATAAATGTACGAATACCCATAATTAAAGTAGTGCGACAACGATAGCACGACGTCACTTTGACCAACGTCATTTTTCCAACGTTTGCTTGGGGTCGACCACCAGTTTTAGTGACATTTAGTTATTTTTCAAACGTCTTTTTACGTCGGCAAACGATCAGATATCACGAACGTTGGGATATTGTCGGGACAACGTACGTAAATCTGAAAGCAAGTTTGTTACAAAAACTTTAACTAATGATAACTCGAAAGTCGTGACAGGTATTATTTTGGAGTATAAATTTAAACTAGAATGAACGAAGCTACAACTTAAACAACTGTGTTTTTTTTGTAATGCAGTAACTTAAGGAACACATTTCAATCAGTTTTTTTCCGAAATTACAGATGAAAAAAATGTCACAACAAAGTGAACAAAAAATATTTTTGTAGAATTTAAGATTTTTTTAGGGCGATGTGATATTTTGAAACATAGTGTGCACACGTTTCTCAGTGTTTTTTGTTTTTGTTTTTGTTTTGTATTGTTCGGTTGTAGTCCAGAATTACGTATAGTATATTAAGTAATCCTTATATCTAGCTAGGCCCTAGGGTTGTCAAATTGGTAAATCAGATCTAATGAAAAATAAGGTCACATTTAGGCGCACCAAACAGTACTAGTAACCGGATCCAACGTCGAAACAACCAAAATTTCATTTTCATTATAATTAGGTTCATTTGGTATTTGGAAATTCGGCATGAAATATCTGTTAGAACTTCACCCAATTTGGGCAGGAGCCGTGAAATATATTCTAATTTTTGATCTATATGCTTTATTACTGCCTCTAAAAGCAGATATTTACACATTTCTGGGTGCATTGGGTTAAAGCAGTCAATCTTGTCAAAATGTTTATTCTGACATCGCGCTGGCAAGGCCCACCCTGAAAAAGTGACATTTTTTTCAAATTTGGTTGTGCCCCATTAATTCCCCTAGGGCAAAAAACTGGTAAATCTATATTTTATAAATTTATAGCTTTGTAACTAGGGGAAGTCAGACCAAGAATAAAATTTTAAAAAGCTCTTTACAACATGTAAATTGCATTTGCCCTTACTAAAAGTATCAGAGGAGACGGTTGACCCCCCTTATTAAATAAATTGCTTATGTTGTTGCCTTTGTTCTTTATGTAGGCATAAAGCGCACGTGATTTGATGCGATTTTTTTTTTCATTATTAAAAAAATGGTTTTATTCACAAACCAATTTTAGTACATTTAAATTGAAATCAAAAATATTAGTGTAACTCACCTGCATATAACCACCTTCACAGTGCGTAGCATTGAGCAAGTTTCCCACTTTAAATTTGTTAAATTTGATTCTTAAAATCCAGTCTTTTGGAGCTCCTCGGAAAGACCTAAACCTGTACCAGCAGGTCATGGGCTTCCCGAAAGTTTCCTGTGTCACCTCTGGACTAGAAACATCTTCATATATGTCCACTGTTTTATTGCAGTGGTCTTTTTTTGAGTCAGCTAAAACAATAAACAAATTATCATTTATTCTTGTTATATATTTGAATATATTTATTGCACTATGGTATACGAAAATGTAGATTTGCTGTTATTTGAAAAAGGCTATAGTTAAGCCAGTTTTAGAACAAAAAACTTAGCAAAAAAAACTCCAGATTTATTCTGACAGGTATATAAGTAGATCAAAATTCAATATTCTTGCAAGCGCTCAGGCACGTAGCCAGGGGGGGTCCTGGGGGTCCTGGGGGTCTGGACCACCTGTAACTCTAATTGATCATTATGCATATTTCTTTTCAATTGATATTTAGTCCCCATATAACTCCCTGATTTAACATGCGTTTCATCGCTTTGCCGCATTAAAACTATCAAGGTAGCAGTACGTCTACAAACGGGTAATAGCGGAAAAGACTCCGCGACGTTATTTTGAGGAAGCCGTTTTTCTGACTATTTGTTTGTTTTTTTTAATCCACACTCGCCAAGGCGGGGGAAGTTAAGAAAAAACATTGTTGTTAAATTCATAAAAGTAACTACTCCGAGTCTTACTTAAGATAAAAGTTATTATTATTAAATATCCTTTTTTTATAAAGAGTTCCTGCTTAGTTATTTTAGCCTAGCTAAATGTGTCCTAATATTGAAATTTATGTTTTTGCTATGTGGTTCAGTGGCAAACGTACAACGATATGGTCAGGGGCAAGAATATAGCCATTTATGAATGATAATTTCTATGCAAATGTTATTTTTTAATGAGACTTAAAGTTAAATGTTTAATATTTAATCCCAAAGGCTTTTTTAACATTTTATTATTTTTTTGTCCCTTAATTTTTTTTGTTAAGTATTTTAATTCTTTTTTCTTGGTTCTCTGTAGTTTTTTCTTGATTTTTTTTTGAAAAAAAATGATAAATGTTTACATATATTCCTTGGTTTTGTCTGTCAGTCTATTCTTTTGTTATTTCATATTGTTTTTATTTATTACTGTGTTTACCAATTACCATATGTCACAGGACGACGCGTGGGATCGTAGCAGTGACGGCTCCTCAGGGGTGGCAGGGTCGGCTGGGCCGTACCAGAAAATATACAGTGAAAATTCTCTTTTTAAAAAAGTAGGTAAATATTTTACAAAAATAATTTTGCAAACATCTTAAAAATGCACAGAACCAAAATGTAGTTTGTTATTTCCTGGGCACATAGCAAAATAGGTAGGTATCCATATCGTTGCTTGACTACCATACAAATAATGCCATTAACAGCAGTCCGTGGACCACCGTCCACAGATATTCTAATATATTTATTATAAGACGGTGGCTCGGCAGTCGGCCAGCCGATTCCATCATCTCACATGCTAGACTTTAGCTACTCATGCTTGCGCTACGTAGCACGTTCACATATATCCACATGCTATAATGTTCGTCGTAGTTTATATTACCCAAGACCGGCCCGTCGCGATGTGGCCGTATCCCCGGAACGTCTCCCGATTGAATACTGACATTTTTCAGATATTAATTGTAATTATTATAAAATGATACTACCTATTTTTAAATGAATTTGTTAGTTCTTTACATTAGTCCTGACTAATGATGGATAATATATTATATTAGTAATTTTCACTCCATGTTACATGTTTGAATGTAGTCACGAAATGTGAAGTGAATATTTTAAAATATCATTTGCAATTTGTTTATAAGTTGGCCAGTCTTTTTTGGTTGTATATATATAGCTTTTACTTTGGCAACTTTTTTATTTTCCTCTTGAGGCAAAATACATTAAAATATCAAAAAATTAAATTGGCTGACTAGAGCGTTTTTCTAATATTTTTTCTTATTTATTAAATGTATACTCTAGCTTAGATCTGTTATATATAGGTTGGTCCCTACCAAATTATCATTGAAGAAATAAACGGAAAATAATAAGACTAGTATTTGATCATATTTGGACGCGGCACCAATTAACACCACATTGGCCTCAAGGGCGATTTTAGGAAAACCTTTCTGGGGGGGGTTTGGTTAATATATTTTATTGTAAATGGTATCAGAACAGCATTAATACCCATATTTTGTTATCATACTTGTTGTGGCATAAGTGAAAAAAAACAGCCTCTAATAAATAGTTATAGAATAACGTCCAATTTTTTTCCTGCTGCAAATTTATTAATTACGTTGTTATATTTACATCAATACTCTATTTAGGGATATGCAAGAGACCCAATCCTCGCTCTTGTGCTATAGTGTTCCCTAGCCAAGTTTTTAATCATAATTTTCGCGTAAAAATATGTAAATTACACATGATCTTTGACCGGTCTAAAGGGAGAACGGGGGGGGGGGCTTAATTACTTCATTACTCCCTAACTGGAAAACCGCCCTTGATTGGCTTTAAGCCTCGGCCGACCCTAAATTTTAGAGTACGAGCCGTCACTGGATCGTAGACAGTAACGTAACGTTATTAATTGTATATATTACAAAATAAATAATTTTTTTAAGTTTTCTATCGAATTTCCCGTGATTATTGTTGTTTTTCGTGTTCGCTGGTATTTAAAACATCTATAATATAAATATTATATTTTAGCATGCTTTATATTTTTTAAGTTTACATTTAACAATTACGAAATCTGTTTTTTAAGCAAGGCCACTACAGGCCAATAATGTTATATATTTGATATTTTGGATCTCCAGTTATTGTTAGACGTGTAGATCTTTACATCAAGTGAAAACAGCCTTCAAGACGAGCTCTGACATGTAAATGTAGAACGTGGTATTTATTTGTGATGATCTAGGAAAACATGTTGAATACAAAAGTTGTAGGGTTTTTTTGTCTATTGTTTTAAAAAACTGTTTTTAAATGGAATACCCTGTATATTTTTACATTTTTGGATTCTTGGAATAAATCTAAAAAGGTTTTATATATATTGCTCTATACCTATCTTCAACCGTTTACGAGTTATACGATTAAAAATCGACTATTATGGATTTTCATCCCTTATAAAATGTTGTGCCCCCTTCAACATATTTATTTCAGTTATTAAAGTTAAGAAAATAATATTAATTTTTTTTGTATACAGTAATTTTTTTTGTATACAGGGACAATCGGATAAACTGTAATAAAAAACATTATTTTTTATGGATACAGAATATACTAGATATTACATCTTCACTTGGTAGGCCATGCATCGCCATGTCGTCATTAGTCACTTCGTATTTGCTCAGTTATGACAACTCTGGCGTTTGTAATAATTTCTAATTTCGACACAAATATGTTTGAACAAATGTTTGACTGGAATGGTGTCTTTTGAACAAGAAAAATTTGAAATTCTCTTGTTATATATTAAAAATAATAAAAATACAGCTGCGGCACGAAGGGAATACATGGAAATTCATGGAGGAGACGGCAATAGGCATACACCGTCTAAAATGGCATTTAACCGTGTGTACTTATTACTTCAGAGAGATAAATCCTTGAAGAGGGAAAAGACAAAGCAACTTTAATCAAGATGAAGAACTAAACATCTATTTATATTACGTGGGTATCACGTAAATTAAATTTATACTATAATAACATCCTGAAACTTTGCTGGTAAAATAAGAAATATAAAAAAAATAATAATAACAATAATTAAAAAGAAACGGTGAGGTTTTTAAAGGTGTTTTTCAAAATGGAGGCCATTTCCTCGAATGTAATATTTTTAATGGCATTTAAAAGAATCATAAGTCTCCCTTGAATAATTTGAAATGTTAACTCCATTGCTTCACTAAGTTCCGCTACAGACCAATATCGGGTTTTGTGTTTATTGTTATGCATAAAACCCCATAAAAAGAAATAAAAAATCGAAAAATAGGGAGATC
The DNA here is from genome assembly GCA_030620095.1 of Kuschelorhynchus macadamiae. Lineage (NCBI taxonomy): Eukaryota > Metazoa > Arthropoda > Insecta > Coleoptera > Curculionidae > Kuschelorhynchus > Kuschelorhynchus macadamiae. The sequence goes on along the minus strand of JAUTXW010003709.1, from coordinate 241,574 downwards.
GTAAAGGCCATCTTACAGGTCCACTGGTACCTATTCATATATGGTATTCACATTTTTTTAACATTCTTTGGGCATCAGACCTTGCCACACCAATCCTTCTATTTTCTACAAGATAATGAAGGCGTTGATTCCATGTAATACATCTATTTCTTTTCTCTTCCTATCTTGTTTTGCGTATACTTTAGGACGCGGATGAATAAATAATCCGTGCTGAACACTGTGTCTGTAGACGAGCAAATATTTCTGAAAACGGTTGTCTTCTCTCTGAATATCTACTATGAAAAAAAAAGATCCGCTGATAATATGAAAATTATCCTAAACGTAACATTTTAAATAAATATCTATGAAAATATAATGCCGAATCTTCTTGGGGATTCTCGTTAGATTGTATAAAACCTACTAATATATCATACTCTATATTATTAAAAGAAAATACCTATATCAGTAAAATGAAAACGATAAAAATATTTTATAAAAAACTGACTAGTCCATTCCAAGTTTCAGACATTTGCTTTTTTATTTCTAATGGATTGTCATAACCTACTACCAAATAATTTAAAAGAAAAAAAAATGTTTAGGGCTTGTCTTTTAAAATAGCTATATAGAAATATATATTTTTGGAAAGCCTACATAATGTCTAATAAATATAAAAAATAATATACAGGTTGTTGTAGTAAAAAAACATATATTTGCTTCACAACTGAAAAACGGATGTTTCAAGAAAAAAATAAGTTACTCCACTGGATTCTACGGAAAAAGGTGTATAAGGATACGCTACGACATCTTTAATAAGTTAAAAGACAACTGAGATACAAACATTAGCTCAAAAGTGATATTTTTCAATTTCATCCTGTATGTCTTCTGTTTGCGGCATGTTTAGTTTTACGAAAAAGTAGCACACTGTCACGAAAACTGCAACTCTCTATTTTTAAAAATAGGCGAGATACCCCGCCGTATCTAAAGGACATAATAATTTTAGGACAGAAAGAGAAAATCTGATTGTTTGGAAACCGGTGTCAAATAATAATATAGTACAATTTGTTATATTAGTAAAGGTGATAGTTGAAATAGAAAAAAATTCGTTCAAATAGAAAAAAAACGTATTATTTATTTGTAAAGAGTGAGAGTTGCAAGATAATTTGTGAGATAATGAATAACCCTTTTTAGAATATCACCCTTCATTAATCACTTTTAAAAAAACTTTTTATTTCAGTTACAGTTGTTAAAGAATCAAAAATTAATCATTAATAGGAATAGGAAGGTAAACAAATTAAATGTCCATTCAGCAGTTGTTGGCTAAACTAGATATAGATGTTAGCTTTACCTTTCATATATTTTTTAATAAAGGAAAAGAAAAGATGAATAGTGATGTGTGTGTCTTTTTGTGTTTTAGTATATATCGTACATTTAAATAAACAAATAAACAACATCAGAATATCAGTTCCCAGTTGAAATTGATTCTAATGGAACGATTCCTTTTCTAGATGTATGTGTTCAAAGGAAGGAACATTGTACATTAGGATATTCTGTGTATAGACAACCGACGCATACAAATAGATACTTAAATGCAAATTTCCACCATCCTTTCCATTGGCAATAGCACCGAGTAGTATTCCTGTAGAAGACATAGTATCCTCCGTTGAAGCCGCAGTCAGAAGATTACCAGTGGAGCAAGTTGATGAAGTCAGATATGAGACACCAAGAATCATTGAAAATTCAAAAGCACCGAAGTCGAATCTCTCCGCAACCGAAAAGATAGCGATAAAGACCTTAAATGAAGACACAAACATTCTGGTCCTTCTAGTAGATAAACTCAACGCCACAATCGTCATAGACACACTGGAATACATGGAAAAGGTAACTCAACTTATGGACAACATCACCTATAAGGTTAGGCAGGCAGACCCTACAAGTAGAATGGAAATGCCAAAATCGCCTATCTGATTAACGCTTCTAGCCTATCACCAGCAGAAGAAATCATTAAAACCAAGCAACTCGCAGGTTCTTCCCTTCCCAAGTTACACAAGAACAATGTACCACTTCGACCGATCGTCAGTGCAATAGACTCGCCCATATACAACCTATGTAAATATCTTTCAAATTTTCTTAATCCTTTTACGAGAAAACAGATTCTTTTATAGAAAGTCTGCACATTTCGTGAAAAAACTTTAGGCAATCCAGTTCGATCCCGAAGATATTTTGGTCAGTTTCGATGTAGAGTTACTATACACAAATGTTCCTTTCAACGATTCAATTTCCATTATGTCAGACATATTGCATTATAATAACCTTGTTAAGAACTTAACTTAACTTAGACTTCACTGGTTCAGATATGTTGATGATACTTTTGTTGTTTGGCATCATGGACAGAATAATCTCCTCACATTTCTGGACCACCTTAATCAACAACATCATAATATTAAGTTCACAATGGAAATAGAATCTAATAGAACGATTCCCTTTCTGGATGTGTGTGTTCAAAAGAGAAAATGGTACATTAGGACATACTGTGTATAAAAAACCGACGCTTACAAACAGATACTTAAATGCAAATCCCCACCACCATTCAGCACAAAAGAAATCGGTTATTAGCTCACTAGTATTTAGAGCTATTTCGATTTCTAATCAATATTCTCTAACATCGGAAACATGAAAACTGACTGAACCTCTCAGAGGGAATGGCTATTGCACTGAAGATATTACGCGTCAATACACATAAAAAGATTTGACTATGTTTGCGATCCCCAAAAGATATTATACCTTTTCAAACAGAAGAAGTATATAAGATCCCTTGCTCCTGTGGAGAACTGTATGTGGGAGAAACAGGACGCTCAATATCAACTAGACTTAAAGAACATGAACGATGTTTTAAAAAGAAACAAATTGTTTAATCTGCTGTAGCTGAACATCAGCATACCACTGGCCATATTATAAATGTAAAGGAAACTAAGGTTCTAGCATCGGTTCCAGGATTTTCTAAACGAAAAATTAGAGAATCTATTGAAATTTTTAAACATACAAAAATTTTCAATAGAGATACGGGTTACGGTCTATATCACACGTGGAAACTGATCTAAACCCAGAGTCACTGTTCGGCGGTTACAAGCCGGGTATAGGAGCCCGCTCGGTACATGCTTCTTTTTTTTACGATTATAAAACGGCCGTGTACCGTTGTTTCTTCGGCAAAAACTTATTTGGGTGTTACAGTGCTTCAACGCGGTGCCTTAGCATATTTCAAGTTAAAGAAATATGAAAACAGAAAATAAACAACATCGTATTTTTCACTCCCATTTTCACTTGGGAAGTCCTCGCTGGGAGTTAGGGTGAACCCCCCGACCTCTAAAGTTGCCAACGGAGATCGTTCAGGGTCATCGGACCTGTGGCGGGATAACCTGCCGCTAGGAGCTATTTGATAGAAAAATGTATTATTTAATTTAAGGCAACTGTGGCACACAGAATAGCCACCGTTCCTTAGAGAAATATTCTCAGTTTGATTTTTCTTTAAGGGGTAGTGGTTAGTGGACAACTGCCGCTGTCCCGGGGTCCAAGACACGCCGGCGCCGGGACGCCACCTGGATTAGGGTCTAAGTGTACAAGTTAACTTTAAGAAGTTCTGGAATTTAGTTTTTTTATTTTCATACGTTCAAGTAAGCAACTCTTTTGTGTGACCTTGAAGTATTTTCGTGGTACTTTCAATACACAGCTACGCAGTAGATTCTGTTATGCGTTAACGACTTAAACGCCTTAGCTAAAAAGAGACTTCATTAAATTTTATTTTGTTTAACCAACCATATCGCCCGCTTGTGGACCGTTCCGCTGTCACTAGTGGATCGGGACAAGTGTCTCAGAACACCCCGAGAACCCGAGCTGCCAAACGACGGGCCAAGAGGGTCAGATAGGCAGCCCGGTTGCGTTTTTAGAGGAAATTGAGGTCGAGCTACTAGGAAGTACTTCGTCCCGAACACCGGACAGGAACTCGAGGACAATATCGCACCCCCATTCAGGCTATACTACTTATAAGAAGACAAACAGGAAGCATCGGGAACCGATCGGCCAGATTTTATCTGACGGAGATGAAACGTCCCCACCCAGGAGCAAGCAGAAGGCCGGTTATGTAACCGTCATCAAACCTTGCCCTATGTCTACTCTACATGCAAACGGGTTGAAAACACGTTGTCCTCAACTTTGGATTTGACATTAAGATATTAGGGAAAGCCGTGTCAGAAATTCTATCGACAAACACGACCCCAGTTTCACCCACACTGCCCGAAGAATTACTGAGGGCCGACGACAATTTTACCCCTCCGTGCGATCCGAGGCTTCGACCGAGGGAATATTTCTCCCCAAAATCAGCCATCACTTCTACTAGGCCTTTCACCCCCCTGGAGACGAGTAACGTCCTTGCCATTGCCCCCATGGCCTGACCTGGTCCATCGACTTACTCACCTTGATAGTAGTCTCCGCCCAGATTACCAGGCCCCCTTCTTTTAACTCTGCCGTCTTTCTTACAAGGACCCGCAGTCTTAAGAGACATCCGCAAGTCACCCTTTGAGAACGTCCTAACAGCATGCTGTCCTATCCCGTTGGCTGGACACCGATGGGAACCAACTCCCCGCATCCCGACTAGGTCAAGACGTCTATCGTCTAGACGACGTCGTTACACCCCTGGGATAGACCCAGAATTTACTCCCCTGAACATAAAATCGGTCACGAGCCGTATGTGCCGATGCCCCTGTTCCGGGACACGCTTAACAGGACCGACTATCCCGTCCGAGGCGGGACAAGCCCAGTTCATCTCATCGGGAGAGTATGACGCCCACTTATGGTAATCCAGGTCCTTGTAGGTATACAGCTTCCGACAATCTGGTTCAACGAAACCTTTTTGAGAACGTTTCGCCAAGTTTCATAAACATCCGCAGTCATACAGGGAACATGACGCCCAATCGTACAGAGACCACTCCTACCGGGAACAGACTGAATCTCTCCGAGCTCATTCAGTGTTCAGATCTCATGGAGTAAAGATCCCAGAAGACGCCTCGTGCAATCGAAGGCGAAACGTCGGATAGTAATTCCAATTTGACACGGTCCACGGTAAAAACCATGATTTCTTAACTGACTAAAGAAAATCCTCAAATATTTTTTACTAAGTTTTATAATCAAATTTATAAAAATTATCGACATTTTTATCAAATTTTAATTTCAGCTGGAGAAACTTGTACAATAACTTTTCTTTTATGTTTATCTGAATATTCTTCCTTTAAACTCAAAATTTTAAAAACAAGTAAGAACTGTTTTTAAATCAAATATCTAATTTTATCGCATTCTGATGCTCAAAAATATCGTGCTTTAGATTTATTTGTCAGCCGAAATTCTGATTTCTACTAGAATTTCAATTTTAATTAAAGATATCCAGACTTGTAACAAAAACTTCTAGAAATAGGCCAACGTTATTTTGTTCACTATAGAACCTTGACGTTTGTTTTATAGGGTCGTCTAAATTATACGCGACTAAATTTATTACTCGAAAAGTTTAAGTTGCAATTGATTTGTGTTAAACCTTTCTCAAATAAAATTTAAAAGTTTTGACTAGAAACAATTACTAATTTTGATATCGAATTAGTAGAGTAGAAATTATTTTATTATTGCTCTCTACAGTCTTGGAATAAAACGTCTTTTATTTTAATAAAAAGTATTCAGAAAGAAATATGGATTAGCGATGGGTTCGTCTTTATTACCGGGATGGGGATGACCTGGAAAAATGGCGACTTACTAAAATATTTAAAAATTTAGTCTGAAAAACTACTTAATGGACAGATTTTAAATTGTGTGCCATAAATAATTGTGGTATACAGATGAACTAGTAAAACGGTGGTACTAATTCAAGATGGCAGAACAAAATGGGTGGTAAATAAAATATTTGTAATCGCGAATAAATAATCGTCTTAGGTTTTACATATCTTCACGTTTTAGCTTCCCTAGATGCCAAAAAATATGTCTTCTTAATTTGCTCGGTCTGTCTATCGGTTTGTCTGTCTGTCTGTCACGGCATACCTTAAAAATTGCTTACCCGATTGACTTCAAATTTTGATCATAAATTAAGGGTTGTATGGGGATGACCTGGTAATATTTTAGTACAAATCCAATATAGCAAATCAAAATGGCGGCCTACTGAAATGTTAAAAGAAGTATTACTAAAAAAAAATTATGTAGGAATCAACTGGTAAAATTTAGATACGATTCCAATATAAAGTATTAATTCAATATAGCGAAAAAAAATTTCGGTTAGATATATTATTTGTAATGTAATGGTGAAAAAATCACCTTATCAGTTATCTTCACGTTTTAGACTCCCTAGATGCCAAAAAATATGTTTTATCAATTCTGTCGGTCGATCTGTCAATTTGCCTGTTTGTCTGTCAATTCACGGCATAGCTTAGAAACTACATCAGATTGATTTCAAATGCTGGTCAAAAATTAAGGGTCATATGGGAATGACCTGGTAATATCTTGGTAAAAATTCAATATGCCGGTATGAATATATGATAGCAAAACAAAATGGCGGCCTAACAAATTATTTAAAGAAAAGTATTAAGTCTGATATAGAGATAAACTGGTAAAGTTGTGGTTCAAATTCAAGATAGCGGAACAAAATGGCGGTATGTGTTAATGTAACAACTACTTATTGAATGTGTTTTAAATCATATGATTTAACAAAATGGCGCGAAATAAAAATGTTTGAAAAGGCAGTATATACGAATTTCTGGGTAAAGAAAATTTACCGATTTTTTGTTTGCTTTTAAAAAGGAATAATAATATAATAGAGTTTCTAATAGACACAATTATCAAGATCTAAAAATATGTCAGTAGATATATAATGACAGATAACATCCTAACCTAAAGTGAATAACAAAACTCTTCACGTTTGTTTTTAAATTATGAATTGTTCTAAAATTAACATCTAAATAATATTAGGAAAATAAAATAAAAACATTGATTTAATTGTTGTAAGACCATCACTCTTTGTAAGCAGGTTTGGCACAATATCAGAAAATATATACAAATATCAAATACAGTGAAACTTGGTTAGGAGGGACGTAGATAAGTGAGTGAGTGATAAGAGAAATTTGATTCAGTCTGAGGCCCCGATATTCTTGCATCGAATAATCTCTATTAGTGAAAATTAATAAACCTCTTCCTCTCAGATTTTATTCTATGATGTTTTTTTGGTAATTAGCTCCATAATTAGAATTGGAATGGCGAGCAATGATTACTTCTGTAACTGAGACTATATATATATATATATATATATATATATATATATATATATATATATATAATATATTTTTTTTTTTTTGTTAAAAATTCTTGGGTACTGGTTTAGTTTCTTAAAAGAATTATTTATTTCCTTAACGTTTCGCGCTTCATAGAGAGATTTTTCAAAAGGATTTTATTGGCCTACAATAAATACAAAACTATAAAACATCGATTGACACACTAAAAACTATTATAATAAAATGTTAAAATAGGAAATTAGTATACGCACCTTGGAAATAAAAACAACTCACTGCATTATAGTAGCAATGATGTTTCAGTTGTGACTTGTGAAAACTAAATAAATACTACCGATGGGTTTTATTTTTGTTTTTGGCTGAAAGCGATTATTTAGATTTACAATGTTTAAATTATTTATATTGGTGTAAAATGAAGTTGATATTATAGAATTATATTTATGATGGTGTAGTATAGCATATATAGGCATTTTATTATATGTAAAATACTAAATTAAAAAATTAAAATATCAGACCGTGGTAAATATGACTCAGTTTCTTGACATCTTGTTTATCATTTACGGAATGTTTCTCTTTTTTGATATGAAACATCTCCTTAATGATTCATTTTTGATAGTTAGTGTCTTTATTCAAAATTCGTGTGTCAGAAAAATTAAACTCGTGATTTTCTGATTTTTCATGTTTATGTAGGGCCATGGACGCATTTTTGTGTACTTGATACCAGATAAAAGTAGTAAAACCGTAGTAATGAATACAGCAGAATATGACTCAAAAATGAATACACTCCTTAGTGATACTAACACGTACAAAAAATTAAAATACGATCCCACAAAAACTTTTCAAAATAAAAATAACAACTTAATAAAAAAGCTTTTGGGAGATAAACTGATATCTGACAGGGAGGCCAAATGGTTATCTATTCACAATGCAAATGCACCAAAAATATATGAGTTACCTAAATTACACAAACCTGACATGCCCTTAAGGCCAATAGTTTCGTCCATTCAGTCACCGTTTTATAAATTGTCAAAATATTTATCAAACTGCCTTTCAAAAATAACTGGGAATAATAATTATTTTATTAAAGACTCTTTTACATTTAAACAATTTATCGACCAAACAGAAATACCTCAAAATCATAAATTAATTTCGTTAGACGTGATATCCTTATCCACTAACATGGAATCAGTTAAAAGAGCATACGACCTTACCATGCAAGGAATTTATAAACTGTGTAAACATCACTTTAAATAATAACTACTTTCAATATAAAGATCATTTTTATCAACAGTTAGACGGTTGTGCAATGGGCTCCCCAATATCCTCAACTATTGCCCAAATAGTTATGGAATACGCCGAAGAGAAAATCATAAAAAGTTTAGATTTTGAAGTAGGTTTTTTTAAAAGATACGTAGATGATTGTTTGACCTCCGTATCAAAAAATAGAATTAATGATTTATTACAAGCCTTCAATAACTTTCACCCAAAACTGCAATTCACCGAAATTGAAAAAAATGACTACATAAACTTTTTAGATTTAACTATAATTCGAAACAAAAATAATAAACTCGAAACTAAATGGTATACGAAACATACATGGTCGGGCCGCTATCTAAATTTTAACTCTCACCATCCTAATAGTCAAAAAAATAGTGTTGTGTTTGGATTAGCTGACCGTGCCATATTGTTAACGTCTCCAAAATATCGCGCGGAAACATTAAAAAAGGTAAGAGAGACTTTAATTGAAAATAATTTCCCACTTAAATTAATCAACAGAATTATCAAACAAAGGACATACCTATATTACAATAAATTAAACAAAGAGAATAATCCAACAAAAAATAAAAATGAAAACAAGTCTTATATATCATTACCATATATAAATGAACTATCTGAAAAAATTAAATACGCTCTAGCCAAACACAACATAATTGTTTGTCACAAATCCCATAATTTATTAGGCTCCCTATTCACACCTCTCAAAACTAAAATACCAGTAAAAAAGCAATCAAACTTAATCTATGCGGTACCATGTATGTAACACAATAAAGAACAGAATAAACGGCCACAAGTACACAAAAAAACCTGCCCTACATAAACATGAAAAATCAGAAAATCACGAGTTTAATTTTTCTGACACACGAATTTTGAATAAAGACACTAACTATCAGAAATTAATCACTAGGGAGATGTTGCATATCAAAAAAGAAAAACATCCGTAAATGATAAACAAGATGTCAAGAAACTGAGTCAGATTTAAGACGTTCTGAGATTTCAATTTTTTAATTTAGTATTTTACATATAATAAAATGCCTATATATTCTATACTACACCATCATAAATATAATTTCTATAATATCAACTTGATTTTACACCAATATAAATAATGTAAACATTGTAAATCTAAATAATCGCTTTCAGCCAAAAACAAAAAATAAAACCCATCGGTAGTATTTATTTAGTTTCCATAAGTCACAACTGAAACATCATTGCTACTATAATACAGTGAGTTGTTTTTATTTCCAAGGTGCGTATACTAATTTCCTATTTTAACATTTTATTATAATAGTTTTTAGTGTGTCAATCGATGTTTTATAGTTTTGTATTTATTGTAGGCCAATAATATCCTTTTGAAAAAGCTCTCTATGAAGTACTAAGAATTTTTAACAAAAAAATATTAGACATGGTTTAAGAAAACGCAAAAAAAAAAAAAAATATATATATATATATATATATATATATATATATATATATATATATATATATATATATATATATATCATTCTTACATGATTTTTCATTAAAAATGCAGAAAATAACACGTAGGTACAGTACTGTTTGTCCAGGTAGTGATGTATTTATTTACAGTGTAATTCGTCTTCCTGCTCCCAAATTCCACCAGCCTTTAATTAACGCAGCTTTAAATATTCGCACTCGGAAGCTTATTGGGAAAATGCGAAAAACGTCAAAAAAAAGTTCAAGAAAAAGTCATAAAACGTAAAACTGAATAAGAAACATTGCAAGGCTCTTTTGAAATTTCAAAGATGACAATTGGTAATCAAAGCACATCTGATATAATTTGTAATATTGAAAAACATCATGATAAATGCTATCAAAAGGCAAACTATAATGACCGAGTTTTTTAGACTGTTTAATTTTTGTACTGTTTATAATAAAAACGATTACAGAGAAGTATGTATTATTCAAGGTGTTTCTTAATGTCATGTAGGTACATACTGAAGGAGGTCAATCCTTGTCGCGGGCGGCGGCTTTATACAATCGTGTACACTTGGATTAATAAAAATTCCTATACTCTATGCCTCTACCCCTCCAGTTAAAGGAAATATAATGTATGTAGTAATAGATAACTAGATGCCAGAAAGCCTTTCCGAACGAACATTGTCTTGGTGGTATTTGTGCAAGATGAGATCGCCCCTCCCTGAGACAACACTAGTTATATATATCGTTGAATGTGTTGAAGATATGGTTTTCTAATTGTTCTTAAGTAGCGTAATGAAATAAAAATGATCGGTGATATCTTGATGGCGGTCACCCGAAAAAGGTGGTAATTCTTAGGGACACTGTTGACCTTTCAAGTTAAAAGATGAAATCAAAGCCAAATTAAAGGTAAATCCATTACATTTCTAATTTTATTGGTCATCCAAAGCACAGCTTGATGGATTTTTCTGGCCGGCCAAATTTATCGGTTTCGTAATTGTTCACATTTCAATATGATGTAGTATTAAGGTTGTACATGAGTCAGCACTCACTCGCAAGGTCAAGTCACAGCTTACTATAACAACAGTAAGTTGTGGTCGGGTAGTCGGATGCAGTGGCGTGCGTTCGATATCCGCACTTCGAGCGCCTGCTGACTAGGTCTGTTCCATTAAACTGAGGTGTGATTATTTGTTTCTCTAATTATATATATTAATTAAGTAGTAAACAAATTTTCAGCCATTACAAAACGCTTGTACTGACATCATTATCGAGACCACATATGCGACGTGCTGACTCGCCGCGTTGCACAACTATGTGGTTTGACCACGAGAGGGTGCTGACTCATGTACAGGCTTGTTCAAAAGAAACGTACAAAATTCATATCTTCCGTATGAGTCATTTTCCACAAAAACGCTCGAAAACGTGAAGTGGTTTAAATGGATGTTCTTCTTTTTGTAATATTTTTCTCCCTCTTCCTGCAACCTCTTAATTTGTAGGCACCCCAAATTTTTTTTTCAAATTGCAACCTAGGTCGCGTTGGGGCTCTATGAGAAGGTCTTATAAAAGTGAATCCGATAAAATGAGTCCACATAAGTTTTTCAATTAAAATTAATGTTCGAGGGGGATCCTTAGCACTGAGCTAATTCGGTAATGTTTACAAATGCTGAATGATCTTCACTTTCTACTCGACATGCACCAAATATGTGGTAAATACTATTAACCGCACTTCGAACACTTTCGGCTGGTGGATTAGTAATCTCCATCTTTATGCTATCTTGTATGTCCTCAACGCTGTTTGGTCTATTTTCAAACACTCTCTCCTTCAAATACCCTCATAGAAAGGAATTCAATGGCGTAAGGTCCGGAAACCCTCGTAATCATTTAATGGGACCCCCTCGACCTATCCACCGATTTGGAAAAATTTCAAAATTTTTCATACCAAAATGCGGTGGTGCGCCATCTTGTTGAAACCATATTCTTTCATGGAGAATATCTGGATCACCCTCGTTAGAAAACATTACTGCTAATGCAGGTATTAAATCGAATGAGAGGAAATTTAACAAACGTTCAGCAGTAAGATTTTCTTTAAATAAATGTGGTCCTAAAATTCGATTATTTATTATGCCAGCCTAGACATTGACTTTTTGAGGATGTTGTATATATCCTTCACGGATCAACTGTGAATTTTGATAAGACCAGAATCGATAATTATGTCTATTGATTATTCCATTTAAATAAAATGTAGCCTCATAGGGAAAGATAATATTTTGAAAAAATATATTATTTTCATCATATCTTTCCATCATTCCTTCACAGAATTGTAATCTGCTGTTGTAGTCATCTTCAATAAGATCCTGTACAACATGTACTTTATACAGGTGATACTTCTGGCTCTTTAAAAATGGCTGGACAGAAGATCTACTGACATCACTAGGAGCACTATGATTCAAAAGTGTCAAAGTTTTTTATTTATTATTTTATGTATGTAGATATTAGCCAAATAAACAACCAAATGTGGGAAAAAAACTGCCCTAGAATTTCAAGAATTTGGGAATTTTTTTAGCTCCATATTGCAATGTAAAAATTTGTGATATTAAGAAGTTGCTTCTTAACGTATGGGGCAATAATAAATACCACTATCTTTTAATTAATCCTCTCAAGATAATTCAATGAAATTTTCCCAAGTTTAGGTTGATGGGATTTAATAATTGATGGTAACCAAGGTCGTTCCGCATTACACCATAAGGATCTACTTTGATAGTTAATTTTAATTAAAAACGTATATGGACTCGTTTTACTGTAACGAAATGACCAGGCCCCTAATTTGTTGCTGGTAGCGGATTCAGTTTTAGAAGACCTTCTTATAGATCCCCAACATGACCTAGGTTGCCATTTGAAAAAAAAAAGTTGCGGTCCCTGCAAATTAAATGGGGGGGGGGGGGGTCTGAAAGTATTACAAAAAGACGAACAACAATTTAAACCACTTCACGTGTTTCAGCGTTTTTGTGAAAAATAGCTCATACAGAAGATATGAATTTTGTGCGTTTTTTTAACAATCCTGTATATCCTTAATACAACATCGTATTGAAATATGAGCTACTATAAAACTTTTGCAGTTTTTTGTCACGTGCTCTTGGGCTATTATTAAAAGCTAGATTATTTGATATATTCAGCTTATTTAGTACGAAAAGAAACAGTCCAAATTATTAAAAATATTAGATTTTACCATAATTTTTATTTTATTTAAAACATGTATTCTATAATTTCGGGCCTTTGGTCAATTAACTAACCAAGGCTTTAGAGTTACACCATATCAGAATCACTCCGCCTTCGAATTTACGTTGCATCATCAGGAATCTTAACATCAGTTCGATACGATCTCGTAGAATAAAGATCCCTAGTGCAATCGAAGGTAAAACGTGGATAAATGATTTCATGTTAACACGATCTAATGGTTTCTTAATAAAATACGTTTGTAGGCACATACTAAAGTTTAATTAAAAGTATAAATTAAAAGTATAGTGAAGTATTTAACAAATTTCGGAAAATTAATTCGAAACTAGAATGTATTTCTGGGAGGTTTAATATCGTTATAGAAGGTCATAAGATTATTGATTAGTAGATCAAATTGCAAAATCAAGATCATTGTTAACGTAAATCTAGTAAGAGCGTTGCGTTGCGTTCGCGTTGTAAGAGAGTCCTGTAGCGTTCGCGGCATGTAGACGTTCACTGAACGTTGAGGAGCTAGCCTCTTAATTATTTCAGTTTAGAATAATAGGTTAAATAAAAATGTTGAAATTCATCGAATAAGTAGAAAAAAAAACATTTGTTTGACGAATTTCAGTTTTTTCCCTATTATTAAAAAATTAAAAATTATATTTTTTGTAATGTTATAGGACAAGTGCATACAATTTAAAAATAATAGGTTAACCGGAAATGCTTCAAAATTGACAAATTGTATTGTATTGTATGAATTGCCATCAAAACTTTATATTTGTATTTAATTAAATTTCAAAGCATTAGATTTAGCAAAAGCAATTGAAACTGATTTCATAGATTGATCAAGGTTAAGGCCATAAAATTTCTATATTACCATCGACCTACATATTTGCACAAAATATTAAGGCAACAGATCAGGTACAAGTGCTTTTTTTGTATTGTAATAACACCTAGTACAGGGTGTAATAATCGATTTTTCAGAAAAACGAGAATGTTTTGCAGAAAACGCTCGGACGATGTGCCCCAAAAAACTAGACAGCTGTCAACTTAATTTTTTTAAATAGAACAGCCAATTTTTTGTTCAATATTCATATTCCTCCTAAAATTCTAGAGATGTTTAGTATAGTTTTTCCTTTTTATTATATGTAAGTCTAGAAACGTATATTAATAATATTATTAACTAAATTAAGTTGTTTAAAATTTAAGTCAAGTGGTTTAAGATTAGATTACAATATAAAGAGATAAACAGGTGAAATTATATAAAAGCTTGCACAAAGGGAGACTTAAAAATTAGAGACATTATGATTCATAATAACATACCTGCATATATCAATAAGTGACGCGTGATCTTACATTCACCGATAAATTTGGTCGATCAGAAATATCCACCAAACTGTGCCCAGAACAATCAATGGAATAAGAAAATTTACGGATATACCTTTAAGTTGACCTCATTCTTTAACTCGCTCATTAAAATTCGGGTGGCCCGCGCCACCCATCGAGGTATAATGCAGCCGACCATCTTTCATTCATTACGCTATTTAAGAACAAATAAAATACATAATTTTAATCTTTAAATATATGGGTAATTAGTGCAGTTTCAAAGGGGGCAAAATCACCCTTTTATGTAAATCCCACTAGGATAAGCTTCGGAAGACAAAACTTTCTGGCATCTACTAATAGTAAACTATTACTACATATAATTTTCTTTAACTCGATAGGTACACGATTGTATACAACCGCCACCCGATCTATAAAACTAGAGTAAGTTCTATTCCAGTCTTTATTAGTGGGATACTTGGGACCCTCTGTCAATGTCTGTAAAAGAGTCATTTATTTTTTGTACCTGGATATCTGCGAGACTGGGAAAAACAATACCTCTTTAAGTGAGAAAAAGTTACTGGTCCCTTGGGATTTCAGTTAACCAGGTTTCACCGTGTGTAAAAAGACAGTGAAGAACACAACGGGAAAATATACATAAGCAAATATTTTAAATATATCAGTAATACAAATATCTAATTTGTTCTAAAAAATGCAAATAATCAATTGTTGTATTTACTCTTGTCAAATCGATATTAAAATTAGTTATGTTCAATTATTTTTCTATTTTTTATCCGTTTCGCACATAGAAGTTTAATCATTGTTCCTTTATATGAAACGAAAGTCAATTAATATCAGAGAACCTAAATCTATTTGATTCTGTTTCTCTTTTTATAAATTTAATCTTAGTTTTCTTAGTTTCAGCAACCTATAGCTTTTCTTATTTGAAACAAATATATTTTGTGACGTTTTGACATAAAATATTTATAATCTGGATATTTTTTCTGTTCATTCCTAATGTTTTTATATTATCAAAATTTTTTTATCAAAAATATTTTTTTACTGTTTTAAATTTTCAAAAAAATAAAAATAATGATGAATATTTTTGCTATGAAATCAGTTCAGGTACGGCTGGGAATTTTTTTTATATTAAATAAGCAATGTCAAAACGGTGCAAATAATATTAAAATTATATACGACTCGCCTCCTGATCAAAAAAGCTCTCTAAAAGAACTAATACAAAACAGGCCCGTATTTTCAAAAAAATAAGTTGAAGTTAAAAACTATAACAATTTCTTAATAACCCTTGGAAAAAGCAAGTTTTTCGTAATTTATCCGTGCTCGCAACTCTTACGATTTCTTCCGTCATACTGAATTTTTACCAAAAACATACCTTATCATCCCATATAACCCTTAATTTTTGAGCAAAATTTGAAGTCAATCGGGTACGTAGTTTTTAGCTACGCTGCGAACTGACAGATAAACACATGAAATTGAAAAAAACATATTTTCTGGCATCTAGGGATGCTGAAACTGAAGATATGTAAAGCCTGCAATTTCTTGACGATTACAAACATTTCATTTAGCCGCCATTTTGTTCCGCCATCTTCATTGGTACCACAATACTTGATTTTTGTGCAAAATTTGGGGTAAATTAGATAAGTACTTTTTAGTGACGATTTTTAACAATTGATTAGTTTTATTTCGCCACATTGTATTTTTATCAAAATGTTACCAGGTCATATGACTTTTAATTTTTGACCAAAATTGGAAGTCAATTGGATAAGTAGTTTTTTAGGTATGCCGCGAACAGAAAGATCTACAAACAGACAGACCGACAGAATTGAGAAAACATGTTTTCCGGTATCTAGGGACCCCGAAATGTAAAGATTTGGAAAAATCTCGGAGGGCTAATTTTTTACGATTACAATACTTTCCATTTACGAGGGAAGTAATAAAATCAATAAGTAGTTTTTACATAAGCGCACACCACCTTTTTGTTAAGTCAATGTTTTTTTAGTAATACTTTTTTTATTTTTCACGAGGCCGCCATTTTCTTTTAGCATATCGGATTTTTACCAAAATATTACCAGATCATCTCCATAGCACCCTTAATTTTTGACGAAAATTTGAAGTCAATCTGATGCGTAATTTTTAAGCTATGCCGCGAACTGACAGACAGACTGCCAAACCGACAGAAGGGCCGACAGGATCGATAAAACATACTTTTTGGCTCCTAGGGACGTTAAAACGTGAAGATATGTAAAACTTGAGAGAGTATTTTTTCACGATTACATACATTCTCTTTGGCCGCCATTTTGAATTTTACTAGTTCATATCTATACCACAATTAGTACACAATTTAAAATCAGTCAATTAAGTAGTTTCGCCATCTTGATTCATACCAAAATTTTACCATTTGATTCCTACATAGTACTTGATTTTTGCGCAAAATTTGAGGTAAATTGGTTAGTTGTTTAGTAATAACTTTTTTAACATTTCACTAGGCCGCCATTTTCTTTTGCAATATTGGATTTTTACCATAATGTTACCAGTTGATCCCCACATGACCCTTATTTTTTTACCAACATTTGAAGTCAAACGGGTAAGAAGTTTTTTAGCTATGCTGCGAACAGACAGACCGACAGAATCGAGAAAACATGTTCTTCGACCTTTAGGGACTGAAAAACCTCGGAGAGTGATTTTTTTTCACAATTACAATACTTCTCTTTTACGGGGGAAGTGAAAATGCTAAATGAGGATGCAATGGAACTTTTGCAAAATATTATCTTGGATTATATCTTTTTCTTCGACAAACGTCGACATCGAATTTAAAAAGTAATATTTTTTTGAGATAAATGATATGAATCTTGATAATTTTGGGCCAATATTAATAAAATAAAAATAAAATAAATTTTTTGGGTTTTTCTCCTTATAAAATTGGACAAAATAAAAAAACAAAATATATTTACCTTATAAATTGAATAGATAGTCTTAAGTTCTGGGTCCACTATGAAGGTACCCGAGGAACGACACTGAAAAATGTTTGTATTCTGGACGTTTCGGGGGAAAGTCTACCCCCGTCTCAGCAAACCTACAAATAAAATACTAAAAGGGGTAGACTTTCCCCCGAAACGTCCAGAAAACAAACATTTTTCAGTGTCGTTCCTCGTGTACCTTCATAGTGGACCCAACACTTAAGACTATCTATTCAATTTATAAGGTAAATATATTTTATTTTTTTATTTTTCCATTTTTTTTTTAATTTTGCTTCGTTTTTAAATAAGGATATTGTAGTTTTTATATATTAACACAATATCATTGTCGTGTGGATGTTTATTCTGTTTTTCGAAATACGTGTCCCTTATTTAAATCATTCTGGCTAATTCAGGTCCAAATTAAGGTTTCGAATTTTCATTAATTTTGACATAACTTGTATAAGAAGCAGATCCAAAAATGCTAGGAATTTTGTTGTGAGGTTTACTTGGTTTACAAAATAAATATTTTTTATTATTTTGTCTATATTAAACTTTTTGATATTAATAAAACTAAATTTGTTACTTTTCTTTTCATCTTTCACTGGAATTTTTTTAAGTTGAATTTTGTTTAATATTTATAATAGTAAAAGTCCATTTTAATTCAAAAATTTGTTATAAGAATTTGTTTGTATTAAACTTATTGATGTATTAGTATTTCTTGTAGAAATATCTTTATTACATATTTTAAAATTATTTGAAGCATATAAGTCATTAAGACTATTAGAATCATTATTTTTTTAAAATAAATGTATAATTATATCATCAAGGAATAAACATTCAGTTTTTTGTTTATTCATGTTCTCCAATTTTTCATTCGAAAAATTTAATATTCTTTGAATTTTCGCTGATGGTGGTCTATATAAACTGCAAACGAATATTGTTGGTGATTTTAATTTAATAGCAATATACGAAAATTCACTTCCAACTTTATCAATTATTATTAAATATTTATATTGCACTTAAACATTCCTAAACCAAAATAGATAAAATACATCAAGGTATTAATAAATAGATTCTATAAACACTGTTTTAAATTTCTTTTTTTTTTAACCCTGGTAAAAACTGCCCTGGTTATCTTCTAGGAGATCTAATTACATTCCTTTGCAGTACAAATACAGAGAATAAGGATATTAAGGATTTCCCGCACATTGTCCGATCCTTTATTTCCAGTGACTCTTATTTACGGAACCTGCTTCTTTCATGCTCTAGTTTGTAAGTAATTCCCTTTAGACGATTTAGGGTAAACATAATATCAATTTAGGTACAACCAAGTCTCTTTTCCGATTTTTACCTTTAAATATAGCACATAGTCTCCAGCTTATCCTATTTATATGTAATATGCTACAACGTTAATTAAATATGCTAATTAAACTGTTAGCTGCATCATTCCTATTAATATAGTGACCCTCGGCATGAGGTTGCTTATTTTTGCCACTAAAATGTTTCACTAGATTTATTTGTCAAATGAAATTATGATAGAAAATTTTAGTTTTACTACAAGATTTACATATTAATGAAATAACTTTTACAACTAAGTCGCCTTTGTTTTATTTATATGGAATCCATGGTATTTCTTGATTTAACCATGTAATTCAAAGGCGCAATATTATACTAAACATTAGGATAATAGGAATTGGTTTTTGTTTCCTGCCATTATAAGTTTTAAAATACGTTGTAGGAGAAGTATTACGTAAAGAGAATAAATCATACTAGGTAATGTTCATCTAAAGTTTTTGTCAAAATATATCGAGTAAAATGTTGGCAAAAAACTTTAGAAGGGTTAAATTTGGATAACCACATATTGCTTTAAAATATGGGCGATGTTCTCTGTTCCCAAGGTCTATTTAATTTATTATCTTTTGGACATCCTTTATTAATCATTATACAAAGTTATTAATAAAGATATTTTAGTGTCGCCAATAAGGATCTTCTCTCAATGTTGTTTATTCATGCTCAGACCAACCACAAAGTACCGTGGTTGCCTTAATGGGAGGGGGAGAGAGAGAGAGAGAGAGAGAGAGAGAGAGAGAGAGAGAGAGAGAGAGAGAGAGAGAGAAAGCTTGTGGAGGCGAAATTTAAAGACTTATTGATTAGGGAAAGATACGAATCCCTTTTCTGAGGATAGAGTCAAGAATGTTGAGGAATGAAAGGAAGGCTATTCCACACATAAGAAATAAGAACGATACTCTAAGATAGGTGTGATTTTTAATGAGTAAAATGTAAACGTATCCTAATGGCTTATGTGGCAATTGATGTGATTTTGCCGTTGTATATCCTAATGACAGGCAATACCAACTAGTTAAAGGTGTTTCAAGAATTTGACTAGTCATTAGTAGTATACTGTTCGCATTGGGGGACAACTGGTAAAATAGTTTAGTTTTAGTAACTAGACAAAGTTATTTGGTTCCAATTTGGCGATTTTATAGAGATCCTGGTTTTAAAAGAAAATCATTACCATATGCCAATCATATATTTCAATCTTCGAAAACTTGTATGTCGGAGGGAAGTATACTATTGTCAGCATAATTTTGGATATTACAGTTCAAAAATAAATCTTATCATCGATGACCAGAACGAATAGGATAGAAGCCCGAATATCTGCGTTGATTTATTGGAAGAGAGGCAAATGATAATCAACCACTAAGGAAATACTTCAACTGAAGAGGATACTGGCTATCCAAGCACAATATTTTGGAGGAAGGCCATGGGCGAAATGTTTACTGAGAAGTGTTTTCATGCCGCTCTGTTAAAAATTATTTCCATGCCAGACCGACTTTAATAAATGGTTTGGTTGGCAGGCAATAATTTGGGGTTTTTTATGGAATTCCATGGATTTGTGAATATAAGACATGCTGTGAACTTTTGGTGAAGGAAACGGTCTTTCCTGTCACGAATCAGCTTATAACTTTCAAGTTATTTTACAAGATCAAATTTACTCATAATTGAAACTGGTCTGTAGTTAGAGGGAAGAGTCGTTGATTATTTTTTTAACAGGCTTTACATAAGTCGTTTTCCAACTGTTGAGAAAAATGCCCGCAGTAGGACATTTGGAATTCGATTTAACTTTAAAATATGAATTGTAACTCATTCAAATTACAGAAATAAAATAAACCTGCCCTTTTTTGTCCACTGGTATTTTCCTTTGTGTCATCCCCAACAACAAGGGTCCCTGGTAATAATGAAAAAAATTAATTAAAAATATATTTTTATAAGCCGGGAAGGCTCAACGCACAAAAAGTTGGGAATCCCTGTTCTAAATTATGTACGCATACAAATGTATGTTTTTTTGTGTGGGCAGAATACCAGGTCCTGAGTCCCATGTGTAATATACAGTTACGTTATATTGTGGTTACCTTTATGGCTCAACTCCCTGTATTAGAGGGCGAGGACTCGTAGAATCCGTCGCTATTTTTCAAATACCGAAACATGAATTCACACTGCCTTTATAAAAGCCAAGTGGTATTGCCACAAATCGTCTAATGACGGTGCACAGCTTCCTCATGGGGTCATTCCATCAATATACTAGCTGCGATTATCAGCATGACACCTATTCACACATATGCTGTAACTCTACTGCTTTCCCTGCAATCAGAAAATGCAGCCTAAAAGAAGTTCTCCTGGGCGACATTATCACCTATATGGTAAACCCAAGAGCAAGCTCTGACACCCGCCTGAGGCAAGACGACCTAGAGTAAGCTCGACATTCTGAGTTCACAAATCTTAAGACTCTACTACTAATTATACAGGATGTGGATAATGTATGGAATAATGAAAATTATTTTAAGTCCTACTTTTAGAAAAATCACTTGGACCGGTCAATTTTAGTTTTTAGTTGCCCAAGTTTTTACATGAAATTAAGTTATACAGGACAAGCCATGTGTTAGGTAAGACGATGTCTATATACACCCTGTATATTGTTACATTTCTGGATTCCACAAATGAAAACAAGTATATTTAATATAACATGCTGTATTCCCATTAATTTATCTTAAGGTACAAAAGCTAATTTTACACAAACAAATTCTTATTTTTTTTCCTCTATATTATTGATACTGAGGTAAACTTGTATATATAATAATACTGTATAGTTGCCTAAAACAAATTCCCTTACTGCTAATTTGTAGGAAATATAACGCAATAAAATCTACTTACGTTAAAGTTGGTTTTTATCGGCTACGATAAATTTGGTGGTAAGTTGAACATTTGAATTCTTCATTTTGCTTACTTTGGAAAGCTGTAAAATCGAAACGGATAGAATTGGGACAAAACGAATTGCGCATTATACGGTAACACATTTCTGTTCAACATACATTTTTTTTGAAAAGCAGAAATATTTTTACTTTCGCTTAGTTAGAAGGTTAATGTAATGGAAAGATTAGGTTATAAATGTGCACCTCAATTTGCTCTGTGTTATCAAGGTGTCCAAAATGACGAGTTTCAAATGTTAATATCTAAAAAATCATTGAACAAAGACATATGACATGTTACACCAAACATACTTTTTTCTTTTATACTATTTTTTCAAAAAGACGTTGGATTTCAAAATACTCTTATTATTCCAGATGTTATAGACATCTTGTAGATTAGCTATAAGTTTAGAATAATTTAGTACTGTGTATTAAGGTCTAGTACACAGAGGCGTCCTTAGACATTTATTATTGGGGAGGAGGCGAGAAGAAAAACCAACTGTGTGAAAAAAAGTCCTCGCTGTTGTATTGATAACAACAACCAACTATCACCAACGACCAAAAAATAAATAAAAAAGGTCATGTCTTTTGTAATACAGGAATTTCGGTATAGATACCGCTTCTGCCTGTTGGTAAATGTGTCTCGTAATTTGCCAACTAAACCACAATTTAGCCAGCTGCTCAAGATGTTGGGGGGAAGTGGGACGTCGCCCTTGCCATTATAAAAGCAAAACACTGTAAAACAAGTTCAAATATTTGTTGCATTTAGTTTAGAATAAAATTCGTTTCAGAATATAATTTGGTAAGAATTATTAGATTTTTAACCCCGCTGAGCGGTGTTCCCAAGGGAATGCGCTGTGGATAGGCCCCGATTTTATCGGCAGTTCTAAATCAATTTAGTTCTTGCACAAAAATTGAAATCAATCTAATAAGCAGATTTTTCAGGATAATTTTTAAATTATTTTATTGTGCCGCCATTTTGATTCCCTCCGATACTAAAATTTTACCAGTTCGTTAATACATAACACTTGATTTTTGTGCAAAATTTCAGGTAAATTGAGTAAGTAGTTTTTAACTAATAATTTTTTTAATAATTCTCTTTATTTACGTAATACCTGATTTTTTGGGCAAAATTTCAGGTAAACTGCTTAATTAGATTTTTTAGTAATAAGTTTTTTAGTATTTCACTAAGCCGTCATTGGTAATCTTTTAGCAATGAATTAAATTTTAGTTTTTGAAGTTCCTGCTGTTTCATTACAAAATTCGAATCAATTATACCGCGATTCTTTGTAAGAAAATTAGAGGAAAAGTTCATATAAATATAGGTGTGCAGATGTTTAGAATTTAAAAACAAATATGACTTTATTTAGATATACCGAAATCTATGGGCTATATTTATAAAGTATTCAGCAGTTTTTACTTTAATAATGGGTAACCAACTTGACTTAAAAAAATGGTACGCCAATTATTCCTTAAAAAACTACTGGTTTTATCGTGATACAAGGTGTTAAAATTTTACAAAAAAATATCATTTCTTTAGTATTTCCGAAATTATAAGAGTTATTTAATTAAGATTTTGTACAACGTCATAGGTATTTAAAGGGTATATTTTTACAGTATTTAGCAATTTTCACTTCAATAATGGGCATAGGTATGGGTAACCATCCCTGACTTTCTTAATAAAAAAAATAGAACGCCACTCATTTTTTTACAAAACTACTAGTTTTGTCGTTTAGGGCAAGTAAAAATGCACAAAAAATGTCTCTTAGTATTTTGTGATCGATAAGTCGTTCTCGAGAAAAAAAACAAATTCAATTTTGATCCATGCCTCTGGCACCTCCGATCCAGTTTTAGTTGAAGTCAGAACTGCTCAAAACTCTAAAAAGTGATTCTTTGGACCATTTATTAAATATATTTCCGCAAATGTCGTATTTTTGAGGTACAGGATGCTAAATTAAAAAAAAATTACTAAATTTTAACACTCTGTATCTCAAAAATAGGGCTTTTGCGCATAGATATTTATTAAAACTTTTTTTCTTGGAATTATCCAAGGATAGATTTTTGTAGATTTTTGAGCAGTTCTAACTCCAACTAAAACTGGAACAAAGGTGCCATAGGCGTGTATTAAAATAGAATTTTTTTCCTAGAAAATGACTTGTCATATCATAAAATACTAAGAGGCATTTTTTGTGTATTTGTACTTGCCCTAAACGATAAAGATGGTAGTTTTTAAAAAAATGAGTGGCGTTTTATTTTTTTTTATTAAGAAAGTCAGGGATGGTTACCCATACCTATGCCCATGATTCAAGTGAAAACTGCAAAATACTTAAATATAGTTTTTAAATACCTATAGCGTTGTATAAAATCTTAATTAAATAACTCTTACTATTTTGGAATTACTAAAGAAATGATAATTTTTGGTAAAACTTTAACACCCCGTATCTCGAAAAACAAACAACTGCATACCCATATTAATATGAACTTTTCATTTGTATATTACATTAAACTTTTTTAACTGTAAAAAAATAAAGCAAACAATGAAATTTAAAAAAATATATGTATAAACTAAGTTCTTATTCTTAAAAATATTATTTACTTACGATATTTAAAGGGCGTCAAAATATTTCGGGCACGCGGGGGCCGATAACCCTTGCTGTGGCTTTATACCCCCATCCCAGAATACCCGATTACCTAGTATAAATTTCAATGCCAATAGTAAACAAATTGCACAATGTAGTTTAAAGTCTAATTCAAACCTAGTTTTAGCTTTGTCATGGTTTAATTATTGCTTTGCCTTTGAGGGGAATATTTTCAAGACAATTAAACTGCCGTGAAAACATTTTTCTCGGAGCTGAATGTTGTTTTATGAGTTTACGAGTTTGAATGTTTATATATCTCGACCTATTCTAAAACATGTCAAATCGTTTAAAAATGTTTCGAGATGGAAACTCAAGTTTATGTATATATAAAGCCGTAAAGATATTTCCGTCTACTTATAACAGATTGGTTTTTTCTAAACTTAATTTCGCCACTTAGCCATGCCAGACCGAGGAGGTTCCGAATCTCTGAAAATGTCCCTTTTGTTTCTACATCAATCAACATAAGCATATTTTATAAAACTATGAAAAGAAAGCTAATCTGTATAAAAAAAATCTGTTATTCATTCTACCCGCTAAAGATATTTAGTTTTCTCAAATCCTTTTAGTTTTATTACATTTGAGGGATTTTTTTGAATAGTCTCATAGATCCAAATATTATAACCTTTGATGATAAGGCCGCCAACTACCATATCGCTGAAATTAGTCGGCAAACTTTCCAAGAACTTCTTAGTAAACCGAACTCAATTGGCTTCTGAAATTAATCTGGGAACAACGATATTTGAAAGACAAAGTCTGTGGTCTCAAAATTACTGCTAGCCGCAATTTTTCGTTAATGCTTTTATTATAAAATGATTTATGCAGTAAATGATTGAAATTGTTCATCGATAATTTTGATATCGTTGGTGGAAAATCTTTTGCGTGTGATAAGTGAAAATAAGAAAGGCTAAAAAGGCCAAGCCGAATTTTCTGGTATACGGTCCGGAACTTTTTCCTGCTATAAAGCTATTCGGGTAACGGCCTGTTAGTACAAAAGAATAAAAAATTGATTCATCTAACTCAGTGGAGAGTTAAGATATAGGATAAACGTTTTTACTATTCTCGTAAGAAGGAAGTATTCTAATTGTAAAAAGATCACGCTTCGATATTTTTTGTTGATCTTTGCGTTTTAGGGTCCGTAGATTCCTAAAAACCTGTTCTTCCATTTCCGTCGATCTGTTGGCCTGTGAGCATCCACATGGTATAGCTCAAAAACTACTTACTTCTTAAATTTAAATTTTGGTCAAAAATCATTTCATTGAATTCATTTTGTTGAAAATACAATATGGCCGAACAAAATGGCGGCGTCACAAAAACTACTTATCGAATAGACCCCAAATTTTGCACAAAAACTACTTATCCCATTGAATCTTGCTGTACAAAAAACAAGTGATAAACTGATAAATTAGTGCAAATTCTTTATGACAAAACAAAATGACGGCTTAATAAAATGTTTAAGTATTCAGAAAAATTTTCATTTTCTGGAATAAAATCATTCTTTTTGAGGAGAAAAATATTAAATGACAGTTTATTTTTTATAGATAAATAAAAAAATCGGCAAATTCACCTTTATCCATAATTTAACTCGTACCGAATTTCACTAGGTACAGATAACATAATTTATGCATATAATAATTTGGTAACAACTTTATACAATGTTCCCGGCATAGCTAAAAACTGCTTACCTGATTTGATTCAAATTTTGATCAAATATTAAGGTTCATATGGGGATGTCCTGGTAACATTTTGGTAAAAATCGAATACCGAGAAACAAAATATCGGCCCAGTCAAATTAAAAAAAAATTACTAAAAAAAACTACTTCTCAAATTTGATAAAATAATCAAGTTTTTTTAGTAATTAACTTGTTAAATTTTGAATCCAGGATGGCGGAGTAAAATGGCGACTTAATAATTTAAAAAATGCAGCCTCAAAAAAACTACTTAAGTATTGGATTAATTTCAAATTCTGTGCCATAACTTTGTGGTATAGAGATGAACTGGTAAAATTGTGATAGGAATTCAAAATGGTGGAACAAAATGGAGTAAGTGTGAAAAAAAAATCTTCTCAAGTTTTACATATCTTCACGGTTTAGCGGACCTAGATACCAAAAATATGTTTTATCTATTTCGTCTGTGGGTCCGTCTGTCTGTCTCTCTGTCAGTTCAAGACATGACTTAAAAACTACTTATCAGATGGACTTCAAATTTTAGTCGAAAGGGTCATGTGGGGTTGACCTGGTAATATTTTGGCAAAAATCCAAGATGGCGGTCTAGTAAAACGTAAAAAAAATATTACTAAAAAAACTAATTATCCAATTTATCTCTAATTTTTTGTAAAAATCAAGTGTACATAAGAATGAACTGAGAACATTTTAATACGAATCCAAGATAGCAAAACAAAATGGCAGCAGATAATTTATTTTAAATTATGCCCAAAAATCATGTGTGTTATAAGTAGGAACTGATAAAATATTGGTAGGAATACAATATGTTGGAACAAAATGGCGCCTAATAAAAATGTTTGAAAAGACAGTATTTATGTGATACTAGATGACTATGTCCTAAACTAAATTGAGTCATACTTTACTATTCCTAACAAAAGGAAATATTCACAACGAGGGAAAGAAAATTTACCAATTTTTTTAAGTTATTATGAAGCAACTTTATGGATTCAAAAAAGATGTTATCTCTGTGTAGTGGAATTCTGTACGAGGGAAGTTGTGGGTAAAGGTGAATATGTCAGTTTTTTACAAAGAAAGCAAATGGAAAAATACCTCAAAAAGAGAAAATTTCCTGTATCGGCTTCATGTGTGTTTTCTGACCATTCACATAAATATAACAGAAACGTTTACTACAAGAAATACACAAGATTTTTACAAGGACTATGGTATCCCTCTCACTTCCAAAAATTTCGAGTTTTTTGTAATGAAGGAGACGTACGAAGATTTTATGGGATTGCAAAGTTTAATTCCTTTATAGTTACACAAGCAATGTATACATATTTTATTAACTCATATTTCCTACTAAGTATCATTAGATGTTTTTAATATTTAGCCAAAATAGTTGGAGATAGGGGAATTAAAAAGCTTTAGATGAGCTTGTAAGTGTTCTGTTATTTTTTGTATATTTGTAATATAATTAAGATTAAAACGTTTCAATTTAAGCGAGAGAAATATTTTTTACAGGGATGGCATAAGGGTAATTCCCACTCTTTGGTCTTCCTTCAAAATTGATATTCTATAGATTGTAATCGTTTTAATGCAACCCAATTATACAAGGTGCGTCAAATTCAGAAGATAGGAAAGTGAAATCCATTTTGTCACTGGCATTTGGCAGTTACAGAACTGCAAAGGAACAAGCGTCATTTTCTCGAAAACAATTAAATTTAGGTATAAGAAATGTAACACAAAAATATTTAGAATGTCCAGGAAAATCAAGGAATGCAGTATATACATGGCATTCTATTTAGGAAAGGATGTTGCCACAGGTTTAGGGTAAAAGCGGTTACACCACACAACCAAAAATATTTTGGACGGAAAGTTTATGTTCACCAATGGCTAGTCCAACCAAATTTCCAAAGTAATCTATTTGCTTTTTCTCCAGATACTTCTAATAGGCCGAGTTTGGCGCACCTGTATATGTTTAGATAAATTATGTAGCAATTTAGAATAACGTAAAGGTTCAACATGAGTAAGAATAAAAATATATAGCTGAATTATTTATATAGTAATAAATTATTAAAATTACGTTTGCACATCCCCATTAACTCTAAAAAGATATAATAAATTTGTATTATATCGCTCTATAAAAGAAAACATCATTTAGGGCGAATTTTGCTTACAGCTACTCTTTCTTACACACAATTTACTATACGAACCTTTCAAATATAATTAAGTTACATAAAACGATAGTCAATATATTATAAAAATTACTAAATAGCATTAAGGTTTTGTCTATTAGACATTATTTATGAAATCAAATCTACGCGCGTCATACTTCGTACAAATAATGGTACGGTCCTGGTTAATTCATTATTTAAATCAAAGCCTAGATAGTGTAATAGGTCATATACTTATACATATATTATTCTTCTCGATACGTTTATATAGTTAATTCAAATTAGTCATATCCTGTCATCCTGTCAGAAGATAGGGATGTACGATCGTATTATTCTTATATGATGCTTTTTGCGGCTTCAGTAAAAAATAGAACATATGCATTAAACAAAAAATATATCTTGTTTCTTACATTAAATACGTCATAACAGATATGTCACAAACAATAAAATTTATATGTAATAATTATAACCTTTAAGGTGACTTGATGACTGTTTACCGTAATTTCTGTTTATTTCAGTTACAAATCGGTACTTATAAAAGTGAGATATTTATTTTAATAATTATTGAGGTATAAGCAATATGTACTATAACCAAATATATTTTTTTATTAATAGAAATACAGAATAGAATAGAAAAATCAGTAGAGATGCAGCGGGACGAGACGAGGCGAGATCAGGGTCTTGTCTCGACTCGTCTCGAAAAATCTCGTCTGACTTAAAGCACATTAGTCTGTCCAGTTAAAAGTTAAAAAAATATGTCCACTGAAGATAAAATTTTAGCGATAGACTTTCTTACAATCTTTACCTTATTTATGAAGGTATAGTTTATATTCATCTTTCGATTTAACTGGGACTGACAAAATTGGAAATTGGAGTTAAACCTTAAGTTGATATCAAGTGATAGATGTTTCATTTTAATTGTTATTGTATTTGAAAAATAAAATTACATACATTTCATTTAAACCAAGAAAGTTGGTGCTCGGTTAGGAAAAATGAATCACTCTGTAGATAAATATAAACATACCAAATATAAAAAAATCTGTAGCGTAACTTTTGTATTTAGCCTCTTTTTTTTCATCTTTTGTGGTTTCATTTTTGGCAGCGTCATAAGATAAACGGGCCACCCTGAATTTGTTCTTTGCTTTTTAGATAGTTTTAATACATTTTTAATTTTTATTTCCCTCGTAAAAGGGAAGAATTGTTTGTGAAAAAATCACCCTCCAAAATTTTTTTAGATCTTTACGTTTCAGGGTCCCTAGATGCCGAAAAACATGTGTTCTTAATTCCGTCTGTCTGTCGGTCTGGGTGTTCGCGACATAGCTAAAAAACTACTTACCCGATTGACCGTAAATCAAATCATATATGCCAGGACAAAATGGCTAATCGATCATTTCCTCAAATTTTGCACAAAAATCAAGTGTTACGTAGGAATGAACTGGTAACATTTTGGTATGAATATAACAGAACAAATCAAAATGGTGGCCTAATAAAATATTTAAAAAATCGGCCTGAAAAAAACTACTTATTAGATTAATTAGATAAACTGGTAAAGTTGTGGTAACAATTCAAGATGGCGGAACACGACAGCGGCCAAATAATTTTTACTTCCTTGGTAAAAGAGAAGTATCGTAATCTTGAAAAAATCACCCTCCGAGATTTTTTCAAATCCTTACGTTTCAGGGTCCTTAGATGCCGAAAAAGATGTTTTCTCAATTCCGTCGGTCTGTCTGTTCGTGGTATAGCTAAAGAACTACTTACCCGATTGAATATAAATTTTGGCCAAAAATTAAGAGTCATATTGGGACTAGTAAATATCCAATAAGGCAAAACAAAATGGTGACTGGGTAAAATGTTAAAACAATATATTACTAAAAAACTAATTATCAATTTTGAACAAAAGTCAATTATTATGTAGGACTTAGCTGGTAAAATTTTGGAACAAAATGGAGGGATAATAATATATTTAACCATTCAGCATGAAAAAAGAACTTAATGGACTGATTCCAAATTGTATGCCATAACCACAGTCTTTATATATTCTAACTTAAACTGTGCCATAACTAATTGTGGTATAGAGATGAACTAGTAAAATTGTCGTACTAACTCAAGATGGCGAAACAAAATCTCGAGCAAATAAAATATTTGTAACTGTAAAAAAATGACCCACCCAGATTTTACATATTTTCAGGTTTTAGCGCCCCTAGACAGATATTCAAAAAATATTTTTATCAATTTCGTCAGTTCGTGGTTGATCTGTCAGTTCGGGGCGTAGCTTAAAAACTACTGATCAGAGTAAGTTCAAATTTTGGTCAAAAATTAAGGGTCATATGGGGATGACCTGGTAATATTTTGATAAAAATCCAATATGTTGAAACTAAATGGCGGCTAGTGAAACGTTAAAAAAGTTATTACGAGAAAACTAATTATCTAATATACTCAAATTTTGCACAAAAATCAAGTGTTAAATAGGAATGAACTGGTAACATTTTGGTATGGATATAAGACAGCTAAACAAAGTGGCAGCCTAGTAAAATATTTAAAAAATCGGCCTGAAAAAACTACTCATTAATTTCAGATTATGTACAAGTACTAAGTGTCATATGATATACAGATAAACTGGTAAAGTTGTGGTACAAATTCAAGATGGCGGAACAAAATGACAACCAAATATTTTTTTAAATCAACTTAAAAAAATCTAATTCGATTGACTTCAAAATTTTCAGAAAAATTAAAATTAGATGTCAAAATGGCATAAACTGGTACGAATATTCAACATGTTGTAACAAAATGGCGGTGTGTGCCAATGTAAAAACTACTTATTGAATTTATTTTAACTTATGCCCAAAAATCAAGTGTGGCATAGGTACGAACTGATACAATATTGGTAGGAACGCAATATAATGGAACAAAATGGCGCCCAATAATATGTTTGAAAAGCTAGTATATATGTGTTACTATATGACTATGTACTGAACTAAATTGGTTGACACTTCACTATTCCCAATAAAAGGCAAGGTTTATACCGAGGGAAGTTCCGGGTAAAGAAAATTTACCGATTTTTTAGAAATATCTAAGTGTATTATTACTACTCCTGTTACATTAATTACTATTATATGGCAAGTTAATAAAACCAAGTCGAAAATAAATATTCGACAAAAAAAATGTTTTAATATTTTAAATAGGTTTATAAGGAGTTAAACTTCGTTTTAAATCTTTTTTTAAAGGGCCTTGAAAAGTTATTCATATTTGTTTGAATATTATTTCATTCTTAAATTTCCCCAATTCGAAATTTAATCAAAAAATAATTCAAAAATCAATAATATTCAAGGAGTTCCATTAAAAAATATATATATATATATATATATATATATATATATATATATATATATATATATATATATATATATATATATATATATATATATATATATATATATATATATATATATAGATGTATATAGAAAAATTAATAAGCTAAGCATTACATTATAAATCATTTATTGTGCCCCTGTTTGGGTTTCTGTTTATATTCTAGAAGTTAGAGATAAACAAAAGTTTTACGTTTTTATCTGAGACGCCGGAACTTGTAAAGAAATGCAAATTAGAAAGCAAAAAAAGCACTAAAAAGTAAAACATTATATTTTATTCTTTCCTGGAAATTTTCCTTTATGAAGTCAGCTTCAAACTAATTCTTAATTACTTATTAATCACAAATAGACCTTATTGTATTGAATGTCCTGAATACCAAGAGTACATAATATCTGTATTGGGTCTTTATTAGTTTAACACCCACCTCACAAAGTCAAATTTTTAAGATCGAATAAAATATTAGTTTTTACATGTGAATGGTTTTCTTAAATCTGGATTTTTTTTATATAAAAAATTATTTCATCTGTTTTATTTGCCTCGTAAAAGGGAAGAAAATCACTCCGAGATTTTTTCAGATCTTTACGTTTTAGGGTACCTGCAACATAACTAAAAGACTACTTAACAGATCGACTTCAAATTTTGGTCAAAAATTAAGGGTCATATGCGGTTGACCTGGTAACATTTTGGTGAAAATCCAATATGGCAAAAAATAACAGCCAAAAAAAAATTATTACTAAAAAGCTAGATATCCAATTTAGCTCAAATTTTGCACAAAAATCAAGTATTATGTAGGAATCAACTGTTAAAATTTTGGTACGAGTCCCAGATGGCGAAAGAAATTGGCGACTTAATAAGTTATTTAAAAATTCAACCTAAAAAACTACTTAATAGGTTGATTTTAAATATTATGCAATAATTAATTATAGTATAGAGGTGAACTTGTGAAATTGTGATGGAAGTTCAAGACAGCGAAAGAAAATGGCAGCAAAATAAAATGTTTGTAATTGTGAAAAAAAATTATCTTCTCAGGTTTTTACGTATTAACGTCAGTTCACGGCATAGCTTAAAAATTACTTACCCCATTGACTTCCAATTTTGGCCAAAAATTAGGGGTCGTTTTAGGATGACCTGGTAATATTTTGGAAAAAATCTAATATGGAGAAACAAGAGTGTAGCCTAGTGAAATGTTAAAAAATCATTACTAAATAACTAATTATCCGACTTACCTCAGATTTTCCACAAAAATCAAATGTTACGTAGTAATAAACTGGAAACATTTTAGTATGAATCTAAGATAGCAAAACAAAATAGCAGCCTTATAAAATATTTAAAAAAGCAGCGTAAAAAACTATTAGATTAATTTCAAATTTTTTGCAAGCATTAAGTTTAATTAATAAACTGGTAAAGATGTGGTCCGAATTCAAAATGGCGAACCAAAATGGAAACCAAATAAAATGTTTAAAATTCATGTAAAAAATCTTATTGAAATCACTTTAAATTTTGCAGAAAAATTTGGGTGCTAGTTACTGGTACGAATTTAGCATGACGGAACAAAATGGTAAGAATAGAAGAACAAAATGACACCCAATAAAAATGTTTGAAAACACAGTATATATGTATTACTAAATGACTAGTACCATGCTAAATTGGGTCATACTACACTTAGACTTATAACGAGGGAGGTTCCGAGTAAAGAAAATTTACCGATTCTTTAGTTCTATTTATACAAAGTTTTATTGTTATTGTAAAGTTTTCGACGCCGAAATCTAGATTAAAATTTTAGGCGTCCCTAATAGAAGAAATAATAAGAAGATACTGTGTCTATAGCATATAATATTCTGCCAAAATCACGATGCTATTATTAGATAAAAAGCGCCATATCTAAATATTTATAGAAAATCAGCAATACACATTGTCAAAAATTAAGTTAATAGTATAATTGCTATTAAAACCTTTGTAAAGGTAAGATTGCAATCTTAAAAAATCACCCTTAGAGATTTTTTTTAGATCTTTACGCTTCAGGGTTCCTAGATGCTGAATCTTCTCAATTCCGTCGGTCTGTCTGTTTGCCTGTCTGTCTGATGGTCTGGCTCTTCGAGGCATAGCTAAAAAACTACCAATCCAATAATCTTCAAATTTTGGTCAAAAATTAAGGGTCATATGGGGATGACCTAGTAATATTTTGGTAAAAATCCAATAAGGCGGAAGAAATTAGCTTAGTGAAATGTTAAAAAATTATTACTAAAAAACTGCTTATTCAATTTAGTTCAAATTTTGCACAAAAACCAAGTATTAGGAGAAAACTAAATGGTAAAAGTCTGGTACAAATCCCAGATGGCGAAACAAAATGGCGGCTTAATAAAATATTCAAAATTCAGCATGAAAAACTACTTAATGGAATGATTTTAAATTTTGTGAAATAATTAGTTACGGTAAAGATGTGGTATGAAGTCAAAATAGCGGAACAAAATGGAGGCCAAATAAAATTTTTTATCGTGCAAAAATCATATATCTCTGTTCGCGACGTATATAAAAAAATTAAGTATTATGAGAAAAATAACTAGTAAAATTTTGATACGAATCCAAGGTGGCGAAACAAAATAACGGCTTGATAAAATAATTAAAAATTCTGCTTGAAAAACTACTTAATAGATTGATTTCAAATTTTGTGAAATAATGAATTATGGTATATAGAGAAAACTAGTAAAATTGTGGCACAAATTCAAGATGGCGAATGGGGGAGAACTGCTAATATTTTGGTAAAAATCTAATATGGCAGCCTAGTGAAAAGTTAAAAAAATATTACTAAGTAACTAATTATCCAACTTACCTCAGATTTGCCACAAAAACCAAATGTTACCTAGGAATGAACTGGAAACATTTCGGTATGAATCCAAGATGGCAAAACAAATGCTGGCCTAATAAAATATTTAAAAAATCAGCCTTAAAAACTACTTCGATTAAATTCAAATTTTGTGCAAGCATTAAGTGTGATGTAGAGATAAAGATAAACCTCAAAAATTGTGGTATGAATTCAAGATGGCAAAACAAAAGGTGATATAGGGATAAACCGGTACGAATTCAACATGACGGAACAAGATAGCGGTGTGTGTCTATGTAAAAACTACTTATTCAATTTATTTTAAATTATACCCAGAAATCAAGTGCGGCATAGGCATAAACTGGTAAAATATTGGTAGGAATCCAGTATGATGGACTCAAACAGTGCCCAACATAAATCTTTGAAAAGACTGTAGATAGGTGTAACTAAATGACTATGTACCGAACTAATTTGGATCACACTTCACTATACCTAATGAATGGAAGAAAAGTTCCGGGTAAAGAAAATTAACGATTTTTCTTCTTAGCTCCCCTGTCT
Source organism: Kuschelorhynchus macadamiae (assembly GCA_030620095.1). Taxonomy (NCBI): domain Eukaryota; kingdom Metazoa; phylum Arthropoda; class Insecta; order Coleoptera; family Curculionidae; genus Kuschelorhynchus; species Kuschelorhynchus macadamiae. The sequence goes on along the minus strand of JAUTXW010003709.1, from coordinate 206,581 downwards.
TCCCCTGCTAAGAATAAAGACATTTGATATCTTTAACATTCTTTAAGATTTATAATAATTAAAATGACCTGACAAAAATATAATATGTATGTCGAAATCACATAGGTAGAAAAATATTCAAAATGTCCGGCTGCTACCCTGCTAAGTTCCTCAAAAATGTATCTAAATTGGTCAAACCACCCCAAAATAATCGATCATTAAAAAAAATTCATACTGTTACTTTAAATGGAACACTCTGGCATGGTTTAATTAAATTGATCTCTTCCTGCTGATTAAAAATATACTAAGTTTGATATCTTTATCTTCAAAAACAATCGATAAAATTGACAAAAACCCTGCCATAAGAGGCACTGTGATTCAGAACTTTCGAAGTTTTAACACAGAAATTTGAAGCCAATAGAAATACATTAATTCTTATGGAAGCGTTTGTGTCAATTTTCTCGCTTATCTTTATAATAAAGCTATCAAGCCCAGTGTATTTACAATAAAGAAAGCCCCGATTAATAAAGTAATAATAATACACGGTGTTCCATTTAAAATAAAAAAGTTCATGCTTATTTTTTTTACTTTCTAATAGTCATCTTTTTCAGCAAATCCTGGAAATTTAGATAAAACTATAAAATTTCTGTATTTAAATTTCTTTCTGTCTTTAAAAAAAAGCGGGGTCTACAAAAACTCTGTATATCGTGTAGTTTAAAAAATGGTATTATTATCTTTATTATTATTATTAAAAATTATTTAGAGGCGCAAAATTAATACTTAAATTTAAAATTATCAGAAAATATAAGAAATACATGCTATTTTCTGGAACGCAATGTTTTAGCAAAGCAAATTCGGAGAATTTTGTTAACTGAATAATATACATATATATATATATATATATATATATATATATATATATATATATATATATATATATATATATATAGATATACGTTCGCCAATTATTAAATAAAATTGGATTAAAACTCACCAATTGGTGCAGGCAAACCAAGTTCCTATGATGATCTCGTTAATTACCAGATTATAAGCAAAATTCCATCTTATTGCAGAGGTTTTCTTAATTATGTAATAATTATAGTTGCAGAATGTTATGTAAATAAATTAATTACTATAAAAAAAATTTAAAACCCGACTACTTAAAAATGAGTAAAGAGGATATATATGCTTACTAGCTGGCTAAAAAGAAGGAAACTAGATATATTTATTGCTATGTGTGTGAAACTTTCTCATAAAGTATCAATCATATCAAATTATTTGAGATTATGATAATTTTGAATTTAGATATAAAACATAAATATTATTAATAATATGAGATATTTTTTCTTTTTAATACATAACACTTTTAAAGGATCACAAGGTACCACACGCTCTTAATTTTAATATTATAAACCATTAAAATTTAAAGATTTTATCCCCTCTTCCCCTATTTGACAATGTCACCCAGGAAAAATTTGTGATTTGTAACAGAAATTCTGACAAAACATTATCAACCACAACACCTTCACAATATGAGTCTAAGTGATGCTTTAAACACATCTTTCAAAAGTTTCTGTAAAATTCTAAGGGCAACAAATATTGTCATCAATTTTAAGCGACACTTTCTTTGTAGAGGTTGCGAATAAGATAAAGGAGTATCATATTTTCTTTGAGAATGTCCTGCAGTCGCAGCAATTAACTGGCCGGTTTATGGAAAATCCTCTAGAAGAATAATCTTATTAATGGCTTAGAACGAGCGATGTTCCCTAATGGAATGGCCAATGGTCAATGGCCAATGAAGATTAGATGCTGTTTCTAACTTGTCACTTTCCCCCCAGTACTTTCCAGATCACATACACAGGTGACCAGCATATTAAATTCATAAACATCTTAAGAAAAGATCAAACAAATACCATTAAAGTATGGGGAAATCAAATTCGTATACGTAAGAAAAATTAAAAACTAATTATTTATGGATTTAAATCTAAATGTTAGGTTAGGTTAGGTTAGGTTATTTTATGTTAAACTTTAGAAAACTGTGATGGATTTGGTCCTCAAAAATTATTTATTTAGACCTTATATTATATTTTAGATGTTTATTTTTACAATAAGTTTGATTTGCGTTTACCCCTACTTATTTCTATCTTATATAGAATAAATGCGATGTCTTGAATTTTCTCTGTATTAAAACTTAAATGATTTATTATAGACTTTGGAACTGCAACATAATAGTTTGTAAAAGATATATTTAAATATGGTGATGAGGTTTTTTCTAGATGAAATTACCTTAGTCGGGATTTTATTGTAAATAAATCTTAAATCTGTTGTATAAATAGTCCTAGTACAAAATATTACCTTATTAAATGTAAGTAATAGAAATTATAATAACTGATATAATAAATAAAAGAGGCAATACGATTTGGTAAGCTTATAACACCAGAATTCGACCAGAGTTAGTATGGACTTATTAGCTATTAAGCAGTTATATTTTTACCCAAAAAGTTAATAAATTATAATTTTATGTGGTACACTATATGTCTAAATATTAAAATTATATTTTTATTAAAAAACAATGGGCCTGTAAATTATTGAGAATTATTTAACATTCAATTTAATAGAAAGTACTGCAAAACGTGGCTGTTCACTATATGAGTTAAATTATGGTCGTATTTTTAAATAATTTGTTTATTTGTTATCCTTAAAAAAACTTAAATAAAAAAGTTTGAAACATTATTGAGGTAAACAAAATATTTTTCATTGTCTACAACTAAAAAAGACGAGCTATCAATTTACATATAAGCTACTACTTACTTCTTTTTATCGATGAAGAACTTTCCGCAACGTCAAAAATAATCTTCAGAACCAGTAGATGACAACATAGTAGCAAAATTCTTTTAAATCCCATATCTGTTGTATTTCATATTTCTAATCCACAATATCTTATTTTGTGTCGAAATTTGGGTCATTTAACAAAATATCGATCATGCTGAGCTATGTTGCATCCACATTAAATAAATTCAAATAAGTAGGTAACGCATAGCCACTTGGTGTGAAAAATGGGTCCTTCTTAAGTCAAATATTGAGCTCGAACGTGTGCACGGATGAAACATACAGTAAGCTTGCCCGGGCAACGGAATAGAGTCAATTGCGGACTGTGTCTACTATAGAGCTCCGACTCTAAATTCCCTGCAAGTTTCAGGGTTCAAACGAACGCAACCGAACCTTTGCCGTATAGAGCCGATGCTGAGTGTGTTTTTATTTCCTGATATATCCTAGGTTATTCTTTTACGTCAGCCTAGTGTGAAGAGCTGAAAATCCTTAAAACGTTGCTCGTAGTTAAAGGCATGTCAAAAGTATGCATAAAAAATGCACGTTAGAATATTTCTCGCATACTTAGTAGTCGCCAGAAAACTCGCTATATGTATAAATTTAGTTTAAATCAGTAGGTAGGTTTACATTATTTATAATTATTAAAGACATGGGTCAAAATGCATATTATAGTAATACTGACACTGGTACATTTGAATATTAATTTGAATCTACAAAAGTGATGTTTGTCCTCTTAGTACCTAGCCCTGAAATTGATACTAACCATTGTCTAAACGTTGATTTGAATGTTTTAATAAATTGACTAATTGACTTTTTCATTTTTCTATCGCTATTTACCTTTAACATCTTAGGACAATGGAAACATCTTTTCATAAAATCTAGAATCTACATATATATTAAACATGACGTTTAGCATGGATAAAAATTATAAGGACTAATAAAACTACACCGTTTTAAATTCGATCAAAAAGTATTGTGTAAACTAGCCCCATTTTTTTTGCTGTTTTGTTTTTTCACACGCCCAAGGAGCAAAATGTGTTCGAAGTTGGGCACAGTTTTTTAGGTCTAAATAGGATTAACCCTTGTTCTTGGAATCCTGCTCTACTTGACACCGTATCTAATTTTAAAAAATGTGTCGACACAATGTCAACTCAATGGTGTTAAAGATGAGTTTGTGGCTAACTGGTAATGTTTTAGACACCATATACCTAGAATGTTCCCACATTGAGCTAGTTTAGACATAGTCACAAAATTCGGTCACCATGATATCGACACTTTTCCAATACGTTGTGTCTGTATTTTGTCCGAAAACGTTGTTTCCGCTTTGTTACTAAAATGCCTTGAATGAGCACCTTTTAAAGGCATAATTTTCATTTTGTTTCGGGAATGTGCTGGATGGGCACATTTTAGATCTCGATACTGACTCATTTCATACTAGTTTCCATTTTGTTTCCAAAATGTGTTAGTTTACCTTAGATGAGTAAATTGCACATTCAATAAAGTTAATTCTGCGAATTTACCAAAGGGTATTTTTTTTTAAACCTAAAAATAGTACCACGAGAAAATTGTACAACACAACGTACTACTGTAGTGTATAAATGGAGGAAATCCAAAATAACATTTAAAAAAGCAAAACTGAAATTTGAGAATTTCGAGGTTAGAAAATCCATGTAGTAAAAATATGTTCAAATCGAGCCCAAATTGGTACCGTTGTTAAGCACAGGGCGTATTTTAGACGCAATGTGTCTGAAAAAATAGACCTATTTTAGGTACATTATGTACATGAAAGCCAAATAAATCCTATATGGCTAAACAGACTCATTTAAGTAGACTTTTAGTCAAATATCGGAAGCACGGGTCTAAAATGTTTCCCCCCGGTTTTTATGTGTCAAGTTAGGCAATTTTTGGAAATAAAAAGAGGCTTTTATAAGAAACGTGTGTTCATTTCGGCACAATCATCAAGACGCCATGTTTTGTTAAGAAAAGTCCACACTGCTTAATTTAATAACAATGGTGGAAAAAAATAAAATTATCTTTAATTTAAATCTCTGGCTCGTTTTAACCGAAAACATACTCTTTGGTTAATTTGTAGCACTAGTTTTAAATATTTAAAAACATTTATTGTTTTTAATGCACGAGTGGTTTTTAGAAGTATTTTATCAATTATTTTGAGAAATGCACCGATATGTTAAGCTCACGCATCACCCATAAAACCCATAAAAACCTATTAAATATGCATATTTCTCATTTGGAGGCGTATTGGAAACAAACATAATAATTAATATATTGTCTCCATTGTGTAACTAAATTGTTTTAAGTGTAAATATATTTTGTATCTGTAATGAGTTTGATTTTATATAAAATGGACACACAAATATAATTTTGGCCACAAACTGGATACAAGTGTGTCGATTTTGCAACTATAAAGACGCATTTCGGTAACATTTTGGGAAAAGGCGGGCTAACATTTGATCATATTAAAGACCCACTTTAGGAACAAAGCGGAAACCAAAGTTACACTGTGGACACATTTTAGTGAAACTAAAGGCACAATTTAGACTAACCTTTTGGTATATTTTGGGCACTATCTGGTATACCTTTTGATCACCATTTCGGTGTCGACAACGTAGCGTAAAAATGTGTCGTGTCTAAAACTACGTATCAACACAGTGTCGATACTTTGCCCAACAAGTGTCGATAATTGCTGTTTGGGCGGGGCTTTTAAATAGATATTCACGTTACATACCGACAGTAAAGAATAATATAGCTTTAACCAAACTGGGATTCAAATAGAGCTTTTATAATTAAAGGGTAATGGTGGTAAAGCAGTCTAGTTCTGATTAAATTTTTAACAAATATGTCAATACAACTGTGGCCTCAGGCCATTTTTGTGCTTTTTTGATGACTTCATTCATTCAGTCATTTTTAGTGTCAAAATGACGTTTTTTTTTGGACTGGGTACTCTAATGGATTCATTATAGTCCTAGATCTGTAATGAATCCATTATAGTTCTGAAACAATGAAACAAGAAAACGACTGCCTTTCGGGAATATTTTTTAACAAAATTTGCAAAATGTTTAAAAAGGTAAAGTATCCCCTAAAGCAGCAGTTCTTAAACTGTGGGGCGTGGAAGGTGCACAGGTGGGGGGGTAGCGTTGAAGAAATATACAAGACATTAGAATTCTTTTTGCACTTTTGTATTTTAAATACAATCATAACGAAATGTTAAAATTCAAATAGAAAAAGTTATAACAATTGTAATTTTTCCTTTTGTTTGTGTTTTTCTATTTGGAGCTTGTCTCGATATTTGCACTTTAAAGCAGCTACAACGGAAAACCAGTTTTGCAAAGGCAAGAAGCAGGAAATCGTGAAAACATCCAGCTCCGAGATTTTTTTAGATCTTTACGTTTCAAGGTCCCTCCTAGTTTCCGAAAAACATGTTTTCTCAATTCCGATGATCTATCTGTCTGTTCACGGCATAGCTAAAAAACTACTTATTCGATTTTCTTCAAATTTTGGTCAAATTAAGGGGATAACCGGGTAACATTTTGGTAAAAATCCAATTTAGCGAAACAAAATGGCGGCCTAGTGAACTGTTAAAAAAATATTACTAAAAAACTATTTATCTAGTTTACCTCAAATTTTGCACAAAAATCAGGTATTACGTTGGAATCATGGTAAAATTTTGCTACGAATTCAAGATGGCGAAACAAAATGGCGGCTTAATAAAATATTTTAAAATTCAGTTTAAAAAAACTACTTAATAAATTGATTTCAAATTTTGTGCAAGTTTTAATTATGGTATAGAGATCAACTGATAAAATTTTGATACGAATTGAAGATGCCCGAACAAAATGGTGGCCAAATAAAATTGTTGTAATCGTGAAAAACTCAACCCCATATCAACGTCCCTAGATGCCAAAAATATGTTTTCTCAATTTCGTCAGTTTACTATTACTTACCCGATTGAGTTCAGATATTGACGTTGGCCAAAAATTAAGGTGATATAGGGCTGACCTTATAATATTTTTATAAGAATACAATATGGCTGAACAAAACGGTAGTTTAGTGAAATGTTATTTGTTAAATTATTAATTAAATTACTAAAAAAATAATAATCCAATTTTCCTCAAATTTTGCACAAAAACCAAATGTTACATAGTGTCAGGAAATATTAAATGTAAAGTATGTCGAGGTTATAAATTTAGATAAGGACTTGTCTAGTGATAATATTATACATAAACTTAAGGGTGTATTTGCTCGCTTTGGTATTCCAAATATCCTGATTTCAGATAATGGTCCTGAATGGTCCAGTTTGCTTTTTAAAAGGTTTTCAAAAGCATATGACTTTCAACATAAAACTTCTTCACCTTTATATTCTCAATCAAACGGTCAGGTTGAAAGATCAATTCAAACTATCAAAAAACTGTTAAAAAAATGTATTTTAGACAGGAAAGATCCTTATTTAGCGCTTCTCGAATATAGAAATACACCTATGGATAAATATAACTCTCCGGCTAATGTTTTGTTTAATAGAAATTTAAGAACAATTTTGCCACAGTCTAATTCTCATTTCGAGCGTAAAACTTTTGATAAAAATAAATATAACACATTTTTAAAAAATAGTCAAAAATCGCAGAAAAAATACTATGATAAAAAAGCATCAAAAAATTTAAAACATCTCCCTAATAACTCTTCAGTTTTAATTCAAATAAAACCACAAACCCCCTGGGTTTTAGCAAAAATTGTTAAAAAAGTTGGCATTAGATCATATTTAGTAGAGACTGAAAAAGGCAAGAAATATAGAAGAAATAGAAAATTTATAAAAGAACTAAAACACCAGCCAAGGGAGAAAACCGAACTCTCTAGTATGGAGAATGGTAACCTAACTAATTTTGCATCTTCTAGTAATTTTTTAAATTATAATTATATTCCTTTATTTGACAATAAGTCTTCAGATACTGGAGAGGGTGGGAAACAAACACCTTGGGACAGACTATCTAGTAATGGCAACCTAGATAATTTACAGACAGACGGGTCTAGTAATGTTTGTGCTAATCAAAGTAATGTCCGTGTTAGTCCAAATAACTTTAATCTTTGTCCAAATAGTGTTTGTCTTAGTGATAGTAATGTTAGTAATAGTACAGTAGACGACTGTGAGAACAGTGAGGATACACTTAATAATTCCTTAGATAGTAATTCTGACGAATCACATAAAACATGTATTTCTAGTTATGAAACTTCTGAGTCACCTCATTCCTCTAGCGAGGATGAAAATATGTTTAATGCTACTCGACTAAGTAGAACGGGTAGAAACATAAAGCTGCCTACAAGGCTTCGAGATTATAAACTTGAATTCGACTAATACATTGTTAAGATAGAGTCTTCACTGGTTCACAAGTGGTTTATCATTGAGAATGTCTTATATTGTGGCATAACATTTTTATTTATTATATAACATTATATAATTGATATTGAATTAGAGATGTGTTTGCAATTTTAGGTTAGAATGGTTGTGCATTATGGTTATAACTATTCTTATTACAAAATAAAAAATTTTGAGTGATTATTAAAATATTTTATGAAAAACACCTCTAGAAGTTTGGTACATTTTGAACAATATTGTGATTTAATTATGTTGTGAATTTTACATAAAATTCATTATATATTGTATATACCGTAACGGCTACTGTTCTGTGAGATTAAATAAATTTAATGTAATTATAAAATAAATGTAACTAGTTGTAATTAATGATCTGTGATAAAAAATTAAATTAAGACTGATAATTTTTAGTTTATAGCTATTATTTAAAGAAGGGAGATGTCAGGAAATATTAAATGTAAATCGTGCAACATTGTAATGTGTACAAGCTCGTATATAAATAGAAGCCATTTTTTATAATAAAGCAGTTGCCAACTAGACTCATCGTTTGTCGTTTCATTTCATTGTCCTCATCCCAGACCCGCTCCCAGCAGTAACACACATAGGAATGAACATTTAGAATAAATGTATAAAAAAAAGCTTAAAAAAATGTTTTATTCAATTGACTAGACACATTTTGCAGAAAAAGATAAAGGTAAAATAACTGGAATAACTGGTACGATTTTAACTTGACGAAATAAAATGGCGGTTTAAAAAAATCATTATAAAAACTACTTATTCAATTTATTTTAAATTGTATCCAAAAACGAAATGTGGTATAGGTAGAAACTGGTAAAATATTGATACAAATCCAATATAATTGGGAGATTGAGATCCTGTTCAAATAAAAATTGTTAATAAGTAAAGAAAAATGGAAAATTTGTAAAAAATCGAAGGTTCTGAAAATGTAATTTAATTATTGATAAGTATATTTCTAGTTGTAATTATCATAAACTGAAATGTTAATTTGGGAGTTATAGTTAAATTGCCTCAATTTTAGTGGCATTATATATAAGTGAAAAAAAAATATTTACTTCGAAAAATTACAAAGAATTCTTCGGTACTAATTGACGCTTTTACAGTCTCAATTCCAACTGGTTGCTTGGTGAGCGGATTTCCACAGTCCTTGCGAAACTTCAAGGTTAGGTTAGTGAAGTAATTGAATATCTCGAAGTGTCCAATATTTATTCAGCCCCCTTCGCCTCTTGGCGTTCTCTGTGAAAATTATTCATAAATAACCTATTGGTGCAAAACGTCCTCGTCAAGCATTATGACCAGACGAAGATCTAGAACTCTATGAGTCACAGAATCATTATTCATAAATGGGTTCAAAGATGGCATACATGGAGTAATCGGGTCAGATTTTCTAACGAAAACAAAAGCAGTATTAGACTATGAAAAATTTAGTGTAGAGCAAATGTTGCGGGAAGACATAATAGAAACAGCGAAATCAGAAATTACTTATAGTTCCAAAAAAGGCAGATATCAACGATAGGAGAAGATACAGAATCGGGTTAGATTTCAGGATGCTAAATAAGCAAGTGAAAGATGATAAGAAATTTACCTTACCTAAATATTACAGATATTTTAGACCTTTTATCAGGTGCGGTATATTTACACATACACATTCACACTTTAATGTAGCTCAGGGATATTATCAACTAGAGTTGCATCCAAAAAGGCATGTGCGGCATTTACTACTAAAGAAGGTCAATTTCAGATGAAAAGGTTGGCCATGGCTATGAAAATCAGTCCGAGTGCATTTTCTAGAATACTGGCAGTAGCGATATCAGATCTAAATTACTCAGCGCAAAAGCATAACATCAATTTAGTAAAAGTATTTCAGAGGCTTGAAGAGGAATTTAAATTTTAATGAAGAGAAATGTGAGTTTTTGAAAAAAGAAATTTGGGGCACATCATTTCAGAGAAAAGTACCTGACCTGATGTAGTAAATTCGAATCCACTGGTACCTGACCGGATCCAGGCCAGAATAAGGCAATTTCACAGTATCCAGTACCGAAGACCGCGGATGAGGTTAACGGTTCATGACATTAGCAAATTATTATAGAAATTTATTAGGAATTTTGCGGAGAGCAACCTTTAAATACTAAATAACATACATTTTTGCACGGAAAGGAGTAGTTTTTCAGTGCAGGAGTAAGGAGTGTGAGCAGGCTTTTCAAAGGTTGAAACAGTCGTTGGTATAAAGATTTTTGAGACAGTAAGGAATTTTTGCTTAGGACAGGTGCAAGTGGTTATGCGTTGATAGTAGTATTGTCAAATGCTAATGATCAAGTCTATAACTTGTTACCGGTCACGATTTATTATTTAATATATAAATCTTTGTTATTAATATGCGACCAGACAATATAGCAAAACCTTGCATGCTAATATTTTCACCTTTAGATTCCTTTTATTCTGATTATTCGGACTGTCAATGAGGATATCACAGTATAATTTGTTAGTAATATTTTTTTTAATATTTCACTAGGCCGCCATTTTGTTAATATTTTTACCGAAATGTTATCAGATTATACCTATATAACCCTTAATTTTTTAACAACGTTTGAAGCAGTCAATCGAATAAGTAGTTTTTTAGCTATGCCGCGAAAAGACCCACCGACGGAATTGAGAAAACGTCTTTTTGGCATCTAGGGACAATGTAAAAACCTGGGAGGGTGATTTCTGTCACGAATACCATACTTCCCTCCTGCGAGGGAAGTAAAAAGTTCTTATTAACGAATTTTATATTTTGCCCAAAATTAAATGTGCTTGTTAGAGATGTAATGATAAAATTTTGAGAGGAATAGCTTAATAAAATTTAAAAAAAACATGATAAAATTTTTAAAAAATCAGTAATGAAATTTTTCTTTTATTAAATAAGACGTAAAATCTTACTTCGCATAGGCAGTTCATAAGGCATTTCTGAGCTTGAATCTGAATATGTTTGTACATTGTAGATACCTTGTAAGAAAATATTTTAAAATGCATAATTGTTTAAATCGTAAAAAAATCCATTGCCAATTTAATAGGAGAAAAACAATCCAAAAAAGGGATGCGTTAATAAACCCTGTAATCTAGATATACTATAATATGTATATATTATATATATATATATATATATATATATATATATATATATATATAAACCAAAAAACCATTTGTCAGGTATCGGTCCGTGGAAACAACTCTTTTTTCTTTTTTATATACTCAATATTTCGCCAATTTTTTATTAGCTTCTCAGGAGTAAAAACTACAAAATTAAAAGAGAACTAGCAAACACATTTGTAAGAAATTTACGATTATTTTTTTTTACATAAATTAAATAAAAACTATCACATAAATCTGAAAACAAAACAACACCTACGAAACTCCAGTTAGTCCTTAATATTTACTATCATCTCTGTTCAGTCTAGTGGTTAACTAAATGCAAGTGTATGATTTCTGGAATCTCAATGATAACAATAACCTTTTTGTAAAATATATATGTATACAAGGTGTGTAATATGTTACAGTAAATATTACTGAGCTGATTAGTATCAGATTTATAATTGATTGCGTTGCTATTTTTATTTATATAATACATTTCCGTTAACAAACGATGATAATTGCTGTCCCGATTTAAAATTTTGACATTATTGTAATCAAAATGATGTCCCGTTTTTAAGTTATGTTGGATCACAGCGCATGAATTTTTACCTATTCGGCTGTCACTTTTATGTTGCGTAAGTCTTTGTTTTAACCATTGTGACTTTGTAACAACCCTGACAATGCACACAAGACAATTTGTAAATTACATTGTGGTTATATAACAAGGGTGTTTTACTGTTTTATCTTTAACTTTAGAAAACAAATTGAAATTCTTAAAAGGGTTATATTTTACAATCTTGATGTTAGTATAATTTTTGAATAAATTTCAAATTCTGTTAGTTATGGGGTTAACAAATAGCAGTTTTTTATATGTTGTTTGTTCTTGAAATTGATCCTCTGTGGGACCGTCAAAATTATGAGAGCTCTAAATTAATTTTTTTAATGTGTTTTGGATAACCACTGTTGATAAACATAATATACAGTTTGCGTAAATTTTCTTGTAGAAATCTCTCATCACTGATATGGTTAATTCTGTTCTTCATTGCAATAACAGTATTAAACTTTTGATTTTTAGGATGATCTGAGTGATAGTTCAGAAATCTACCTGACGCTGTAGGTTTTTGATACCAATCACGCTCAATAGTGTTATTAACCGTTCGTATGACTTTCGTATCCAAAAATGAAACACTACAGTCACTCTCAATCGTAAACCTTAGATTATTATGATTGAATTAAATATGAATTATTTTAATGAATTAAAATGATCCAAAATGATCTGCGTGCCATCTCTGGGTACTGCGCAAATTAGGTCATCAACGTACTTATAAATAAATGGAAGTTTGAAGAGCAATAGAGGAACAACATTATCCAATTTTAATTTTGTAGTTATTACTCCTGAAGAAGCTAATAAAAAATTGACGAAATATTGAGTATATAAATATATATATATATATATATATATATATATATATATATATATATATATATGCGATATCATTCCTATGATTACCATTCCCGGCTTCTTGCGACGCGTATTGTTTAACGAGTTTAACTACTAGCACATTCACATCGTTATAGTAGATATACTCTTAAGGTTTTTCATTATATTCTATCACTAAAGCAGATTCTGATTTAGTCTTAGTTCTAATTCTAGTCATTCTTGATGGAATTCTAAGTTTAGCAGCGGGCTTTGCATGTTATTTTATATTTTTCCGACCTCTTATTTGTCCTGCTGAGTCTGTGTTTCTTCTAGCTGCATTAATTCACTTTCTAAAAATTTAGGTTTCAGTTCTACTTCAAGTTTAACTTGGTTTTCTTTCGGCCTTTTCTACGAGTTTACTTAAAGGTTTGGTTATATGATTTAATATACGGTTAAGTGCTTTATCTTGTTCAGAATGTTCTAATTTTAAGGCCAAATACTTTTTTCTAATGGATCTGGCAATATCTATAATATTTTTCTTAACATCTTTGTCTTCTTTACTAAGCATAGATGACCTTATTTATAGTTCTAAAACGACTTTTCAGTTTTTTAATAACAGCTACTGTCAAAGGGGGTGAAGTCGACAGGGCGATGTGAAGTTGATCAAACACGTTTTTCCAGTTATTTTTGAGCATAATGGCAACAACGCATATTAAACCAGCTGATTTATGTTTACATTCATATGTGCAACAGGAATTCACGTGTTATTTTGGTGGTAGCTGTTAGTTATTAAAGGTGAGTTTTAACAGAAAAATAGTCACAAGCAAAATATACCAATCAAATATTTGCACAACTGTATCAGTAATAACACTGGCCGACAAAAAAATAGCATAATTTAATAGAATGGACCTATCTAAATACGAAAATGACAAATAGAAAGTTGTAGCACGTAGGGTTTTCTTGTTAGAGTTGTAGAACCATATCGAATGTTACGATACTTAATATCTATAGAAAAAATGATTTCAGAAAATTATTAACCCTGTTTATTGACTATGTTTACAGTTTTCGCCTTTTAAACATACCATACATCTAAGAGAAAAGCAAACGAGAAAAATATTAACTTAAAACACTAATTAAACTTAGATCAAAATACAAGAGTTCTAACCACACTATAACACTATACCACACCTTGTTACGTTCTGGACGCGCGTTTCGCTAACCAAGTTAGCATCATCAGCAGATGATATAAACTAAAGTAACATATCCTAACCGAGACTATTTATAGGTAAATGTGGTCACACTTGGTTGCGCCCGACTGCACCGTTGTCAAGTAAACAATAGAGGGGACTATAGGGAATAGGCCCTCTGTCTTTATTTAGTGCTTTCTTACCACATTTAACTATTTCTATACTCTCAAATGCATCCAATAATCTATTATTAGATACATTTTCAATCAACTTAAGATTATTTATTCCTATTTGGTGATTCTTTTCTAAAGCATGTTGGGCAACGCTTGACTTTTCTGTTCTTCCGTATCTTAAATGTGCCATGTGTTCTTTAAAACGAATGTTTATGGAGCGTTTAGTTTGCCCAACATATTTTAGATCGCAGCTAATTTCATAGATGCCACTCCTCTCCTTCAAGTCGACTTTGTCTTTAGGGTATCCAAGGAGATTTTTCACACTGTTCTCCGTTTTGTAGGCTACTCTAAAACCTACGTTTTTAAATATTTTTTCTAGACCTCTCGTATATCTGAGATCATATGGGATTACTATGAACTTATTGGGAGCCTCAGGTGCTTGAAGAGTAGTGGCATCTTTTAACATTTTCTTATGCTTATGTCTATTTACTAATTTATGTACAAAATTACCATTATATCCATTACTTTTAGCTCTATTTTTAATCCGATTCATTTCATTGTTAAAACGTTCTTTACTTAATGGAAAATTTACTAATCTGTGAGTTAAGAAATGAAACTCCTGCCATTTTGTGTTGACGGCAATGAAATAAGTCGGATGTTATATACCTATCAGTGTTAGTAAATTTCCTAGAAATATCAAATTCTAATTTATCGTTATTTTTAATAACTAACGTGTCGAGAAAAGGTAATTGCCCATTGTTCTCCTTTTCGTACGTAAAATTAATAGAAGGTTATTTATTGTTTAATGTTTCTAAGAAAGTGTCCAAATTTTCTGTTTTAGTATCAAAAATAGCAAATATATCGTCTACGTATTTATACCACCCCTTTGGGAAATACTTGAGTTCTTTTTTGAACTGGGTTTCTAATACCCATAAACAAATTTGCAAGGAACGGAGATAAGTAATTGCCCATCGCAGTTCCCTCAAGTTGTTTATAATATTTATTGTTGAACTGAAAAAAATTTTGATTCATACATAATTTTGTAAGAAGTAAATATTCATCAATAATTTCTTTCTTCAAATTATTGATTTCAAGTAGTTCCTTTAGGTACTCTAAAGCTAGTGGTATGGGTACACGAAGAAACAATGAGCTTACATCAAAAGATATTAAAATTTCACCTTCTTTTAAGTGAACATTCTTAATTTTATCTAAGAATTCTAACGAGTTAGTAACCTCAAAGTTATCGTACGAAATATTTAATCTGCTGAATTCTTCTACTAACCATTTTGAAATATTAAACGTTGGTGATCCAACAGCTAAAACAATAGGTCTCATGGACTTCCCAGGTATATGGATTTTGGGAAGGCGATACAGTTTAGATAACTGTGAGTTACTATGTGTTAGTTTAAATTTTAGTTTATCGGACACAAGGTTTTTACACTGTTTTAAGGTATTTTTTACTTCTGTTATCATTTTTGATAACGGGTTCTTCTCAATTAAATCGTAGGGACCAGTTTGAATCAAATGGTCTACCCTTTCAAGATAATCTGTTTTGTCTAGTATAACAACCTTATTTCCTTTGTCAGCTTTTAAATAAAAACATTCTTTTTTCTTCAGTCCATGGATAACTTCAGTATTTTTACGAGAAACATATTTTGACTTGTTAACAACGTTTTTTGAGATTTGATTTCTGCAAGCCTCTCTAATGAATACCTTAGTTGACTCTGACACGTATTGAATAGAACTTTCGATATTCGCTATAATCGTTGGTAAACTGTTTTTTACTGGAGGCTCTGCAAAATTCAAACTTTATTCAAAAGAACGATTTCTCTATTAATGGGCAATTACCTTTTCTCGACACGTTAGTTATTAGAAATATGAATTAGAATTTGATATTTATAGGAAATTTACTAATACTGATAAACATATAACATCCGACTCATTTCATTGCCGTCAACACAAAATGGCAGCATTTCATTTCTTAACTCACAGATTAGTTAATTTTCCATTAAGTAAATACGTTTTAACAATGAAATGAATCGGATTAAAAATATAGCTAAAAGTAATGGATATAATGGTAATTTTGTACATAAATTAGTGAATAGACATAAGCATAAGAAAATGTTAAAAGATGCCACTACTCTTCAAGCACCTGAGGCTCCCAATAAGTTCATAGTAATCCCATATGATCCCAGATATACGAGAGGTCTAGAAAAAGTATTTAAAAACGTAGGTTTTAGAGTAGGCTACAGAACGGAGAACAATTTGAAAAATCTCCTTGGAAACCGTAAAGACCAAATCGACTTAAAGGAGAAGAGTGGCATCTAAGAAATTAGCTGTAATGACTGCGATCTAAAATATGTTGGTCAAACTAAACGCTCCATAAACATTCGTTTTAAAGAACACATGGCACATTTAAGATACGGAAGAACAGAAAAGTCAAGCGTTGCCCAACATGCTTTAGAAAAGAATCACCAAATAGGAATAAATAATCTTAAGTTGATTAAAAATGTATCTAATAATAGATTATTGGATGCATTTGAGAGTATACAAATAGTTAAATGTGGTAAAAAAGCACTAAATAAAGACAGAGGGCCTATTCCCTATCTATTGTTTACTTGACAGCGGTGCAGTCGGGCGTAACTAAATGTGACCACATTTACCTATAAATAGTCTCGGTTGGGATAAGTACTTTAGTTTATATCATCTGCTGATGATGCTAACTTGGTTAGCGAAACGCGCGTCCACCAACAGTAGTCACCCACCATGGCTGGATCCCATCATACTTAGTACCGAATTTCCATTGTTCTGATATCTTGGTGAAACCTTTCACCCTGCTCGTCACTAACAGTTCCCAAATTTTTAGGAAAAAATGACAGCTGGGAATGGAGGAAGTGAATTTTTAATGACATTCTGGCATAAAGCGCTTTATAGGCATCTAAAAGTTCATTAACTAATTGTTTATAATTTTCATCCATATTGTTGCCTAAAAATCCTCTTACTACACTAACAAATGAATTTCATGCTCTGAGTTCCTGCCTGGTAAGCTTTTCCGTAAAATTGACATCGTTTAGCTATTTTCTGATTTGCGGCCCAATAAAAATGCCTTCTTTTAATATGGCATCACTTAACTGGGGAAAGACTTGTCTTAGGTATTTAAATCCATCACCATTTTTATTCAAAGCCTTCACAAAGTTTTTCATCAGCCCAAGTTTAATGTGAAGAGGAGGCAAAAGGACATTTTTGGGATCAACAAGAGGTATAAATTTAACATTTTGAGATCCCGGTTGAAATTCGCTTCTTTCTGGCCAAATTTTTGTTACATAATGCTGATTTATTGCACGACTGTCCCATAAACAAAGAAAATAGCAATATTTTGTAAATCCCCCCTGAAGTCCCACTAAAACCGCTATAATTTTTAAGTCCCCACATATCTGCCATTTATACCTATTGTAGTTTATTTTATCCAAAATCGTGCGCATATTTTCATAGTTTTCTTTCATTGCAACTGAATAGGCAATTAAATTTTCATTAACACAGCTTTCAAGTTATATTTAGATGAATCTATGAATAAGGGCCACTCACGGGGAGAATGTTCAATATCAAGTTCCTGCATTAAACTGTCTATATCAGTACACGCGCACAACGAATTTCCCATACTGTAGAATTCAGAAAACATAGCATTTTTTTTTCTGAAATTCGTAATTATAGTTTCTTTGGCTAATAGGTTCCATTCCTTAAGACGGCGACCTAGATAACCCCAAATCACGTACTAAATCATTTGATTCACTTTGAACAATCAAATGTGGCTCGTCGGAACTGGGACCTGTGGTAAAAGTGGGATCGGTGCACTGTTCTTCTGAGCTGTCTGATGATGCGTTATCTTCATTATCTCCCAAATCAATAGCTTGCCAATTTAAAGGCGCAATCGGCACTGGCAAATTTGCATTATGAGGAACAGGTCGTATGGCAGATTGCAAATTTGAATATTCTATATTGTGCTTTCCCTTTTTGGAATCACCTTCAGTCTTTGTCAGGCAAAAATAACAATCGTCAGAATGATTGGTGGGTTCTCGCCATACCATTGGAACTGCAAAAGGCATACTTTTTCTCTTTCCCTTCATCTACTGCACCAATGATACAGTACAACTAACACAGCATACATGGGGAGCCCACCGCTTATCTTGATCCCCAATTAACACACCAAAATATTTACAGTAGGCTTTTTTTACATTTTCGGAAAATGACCTGGCTTGTGATTTCACTAGAAATTCTCCACAAATATAACAAAATTTGTCAGGAGAAATTTTGCAACTTCGGCGCGTTTGACTCGACATTTTCGTCTTTACATACACTTGCTTATCGATACACAGAGAACCACTCAATTCGAAACTCAACAGAAGAGTGATGTTTAACGTTTATTTTACGTCTAATGTTGTAAACAACCCAGTCTAGGTAATTTTTCCGTTGTAAAATTAACCCATTTTAGCCGCCCCACAATAAAATTGTTTACATACCAATATAAAAGGTTCTAATTAGGCTAATAAAAAATGGTACGTATTAGGGCTGTGCCAATATTTTTTTTATTATTGGGAGGGTATTTCCATTGTGAAAATAATGAGCTGGCCTGTGTTAGAAAAATCTTGTCGGCCAGTGTAATTAGACTTATCCTAACCCCCTTAGGTGAACAGGAACATTATTGGGAACCGATGAGTAAAATCATACCAGCAAATTTATTTATTTTTTCGTTTTTATTACAATTTTTGTGCAAAAAGGTTTAAAGGGTTTTTTTAGTAGTTTGAGGTTATGTTTAAATCTAACGAAAATATACAAAGAGCGTTAAATGCAGTGCGCAGGAAAACATTGAGCATGCGCAAAGCGTCTGAAGAATATGGAATGCCATACGCCACACTGAATAATCATTTTTATGCGATTCATCCTCTGTCATATGGTGGTCAACCTGCTCTGGACCAACAATCGGAACAATTGCTAGTAAATGCATTGCAATTATGTGCTGAATGGGGATTTTCACTTAAACCCATAGATATTCGGCGAATAACACAGAATACTTAAATAAACGCGGTATTACCTAAAAACGGTTCAAAAATAATATGCCAGGAGAAGTGTGGTTTAATGGGTTAATGAAAAGGCACCCGCAGTTAACTATTAAGCTAGCCGAAAATACCAAACGTGTAAGAGGAGCGGTGACGTATGAGATAATTGAAGAGTATTTAAAGAGTATTTTAAAGTAAGAGTAAGGTAAAAGTCGACATGAAGAAAGGAAGCAAGCACGCATATAGGACCCTAGACGCATCTAAATGCAGCACTACAGTGTTGTTTGCTATTGCTGCTGATGGAACTCGTCTGCCGCCATATACAGTGTATAGGGCGAAATATCTATATGAAGGCTGGAAGAAGGTGGATTGTTAGAAGCAATGTACAATTGGTTTCCAAAGGGATGGTTTGGTGCCGAGTTGTTCGACGATTGGTTCCGGACCAATCGTCGCTCTTCCTTACTTTCGGAAACTTGAAGGGACCAAGTTGATTGTTGGTGATAATTTGCAAAGCCATATCACTGTGAGTGTTGTACAGGAATGTGAAAAAAATGATTACAAGTTTATATTGCTTCCTCCGAACTCAACCCATATGCTGCAGCCGCTGGACGTGGCTTATTTGCGCCCTCTCAAGGCACCGTAGAAAAAAATGTTGAAAGACTGGAAATTAAAGAATAGAGAGGTTTTGCCCAAAACTCTTTTTCCCAGGATGCAGTTGAGCGACTTGGTGATCGAGAAATTAATAATATATTAGCTGGTTTTAAAGCATGTGGCATGTAATAATGCTCAAAAGAGGGGAAAAAGGTTAACTGTAGCCGCAGGTAAAAACATAGGAAGCGAATATTTGGAAGAAGAGAATAGGAGAAAACTCAAAGCACCGCCGAATAGACGTAAAAGACAAAAAATAAGCGAAAACCAAGAGAGTGAAGATGAATTACAGACGTTGGAGGCAAAGGAATAGGGTAATTATGTAAATGACCAAATGAAATTGGTGGAAGTTCAGCTGATGTGTATATATATATATATATATATATATATATATATATATATATATATATATATATATATATATATATATATATATATATATATATATATATATATATATATATATATATATATATATATATATATATATATATATATATATATATATATATATATATATATATATATATATATATATATATATATATATATATATATATATATATATATATATATATATATATATATATATATATATATATATATATATATATATATATATATATATATATATATATATATATATATATATATATATATATATATATATATATATATATATATATATATATATATATATATATATATATATATATATATATATATATATATATATATATATATATATATATATATATATATATATATATATATATATATATATATATATATATATATATATATATATATATATATATATATATATATATATATATATATATATATATATATATATATATATATATATATATATATATATATATATATATATATATATATATATATATATATATATATATATATATATATATATATATATATATATATATATATATATATATATATATATATATATATATATATATATATATATATATATATATATATATATATATATATATATATATATATATATATATATATATATATATATATATATATATATATATATATATATATATATATATATATATATATATATATATATATATATATATATATATATATATATATATATATATATATATATATATATATATATATATATATATATATATATATATATATATATATATATATATATATATATATATATATATATATATATATATTACTGCTGTATCCATGAACAAGTTCGGAGATTCATTGTCCTCTACTAGTAAACCTATTCAAATCATCCGAACTCAGTCGGCAATATCCTTCACAAACGATCTTGATTATAATATTGAAAATCACAAACTGTGTAATATTACAGCACCTGTAAGAGTAGTAGTTACAGAAAATGGTGTAAATTGTAAATAGTAAATGTACTTTCAGCGAGGACATGGAGAAAAGATTTAAAGAGTAGTAATAGGATGGTTCGTACATTTCTTTTACATACAGCTAACAAGAAGTATATTGATTCCGAAGCAAGAGAGATCCTTAAAATATCTAACTCTTGAGGCCTCAATTAATCAAATCAAGGAAACGGAGTCAGATTTAAAAAATCTATTGCAAAATGAGTAATTCGAACTGGTAAGGAAAAGCAATTTAAACCTTTTACATAAAACGGAAACCATAAGTGGATTAACTTATTAGAACAAGTCATAGGTGCATGTAATGATACGAATCATTGAACTACTGGCATGAAACCTAAATCCGTTAATAAATCGAATGAGAAAAAACTCTGTTTATGGACATATTAAAGTAGTGGGAAAACAAACATTGAAGTAGGTGACGAATAAGTAAATATACACATGTTTTTGAAAAGAGATATACCATATTGGACTACTGAATTTTATAAAATAGCTTAAATTAGAATTTCTAATCCTACTATATACCTATTAAATGATTTAATTTTATTATAAGCGGTTGGTTTTATGAGGAAGAATTACAGAAAAGAAAACTTGATATATTTTTTTGTAGAATAGGTAGTAAAGAAGAAGGGAATAAGATTTTTGTTAACTGGTTAGGATTTGACAAATCACATAATAGGTGGATTGATAAAAAACAAAGATATAGTTTAAACTGGTTCATTCTTAAACATGATGTCTACATGTGAAGACGATAGTTTCGCTTAAAATACTGTAAATATACGTCTTATAAAGAAATGTTGTGGTTTCTCATTGGTTGCCCATTTTATTAGTAAGTACTGTACATACTGACACTCATTATATATTCTATACGCCCAAATTTCCATTTTTTCCACTCTTTCATTTATAAAATTTACCTCTGTTGTGAAAAGATTGGTTAAACTTACATTTTTTAAGAATCGTTCAAAAAGTTCACACGCCGTAACAAACAAAACGTATTTTTATTATAAAAATAAATTCAGTAAAAAAAATTCGATTTTCGATTTATGACTTGACCGTGTCATCTGCAATTTGTTTGACGACGTTTTTGACACAGTAATGCTAGGTTGCCTATTTTATTAGTAAATATTGTACATACCTACTGATACTTATTATATATAATTTTGGCAAACATGCAATTGTACAATGCATTTCTACAAGAAACAACGAAGAACTAAAAGAAAAAGACAAATTCAATCAAATTTTTAAAAAAATAATTTTGTCCTTGTACAGACAATGAAAAAACCTAAAAATTCAATCCAGAAGGACTTTACAGTCAAAATGTCATTTAGCAAGACGCTGGTGCCTGGCAGGTATGAAGGGTATTTCCCAGGGCCAGTGGCGTCTCGCCAGGAGATTTAAAATGTTAAATAAAAATATTTTTAAAATATTAAGCATTTTATAATCTACAATTTTATTATAAAAATGTAGTATGTTTTATATAAATTCACATTATTTACTTAATTATACCATTATTTTCTATCAAAACTAATGCGTTATATACTCAATAAATAATAATGGCTTAAGAACGTAGCGCGCTGAACACCTTTTTATAAGAACAATTCGTTGAGGAATTACAATCAGCACTAACAAATTCCGCATCAGACTCCCCCCGCACGCTAACTTTCGCTTTTAGATTTGTTTAAGGCAGTTGCTATGTCAACGCAATAGTGAATATCCGTAAGCCAAATAGATATGGGAGCTGCATAAAACTGCTGCTGCAGGCTCCAGTCGCTTGTTCGCTTATTATAGATATAATGTAAATTAGTGCGTTTGCATAATCGGAGGCTGCAGCAGTTTTACATCGATCGAATCGAATCAAAATTAGCTTTAAGATATTGGTACATAATTGTTTTTTAAGAGCAAAAAAATATATTTAAAATCCTATAAATTCATATTATTTTCCTTAAGTATTATAAAACGCTCCAAAGCTGTGGATAATTAACATCATAAAAAGGTTAAAAAATAGCCATTTTGGGCATGGCACCCTGAAAGATTTTTTTGTCTGCGGCGCTATGCATCGCTCGTTCTTAAATCTACGAGCCACCACTGCCCAGGGATATGGGGATTCCCCGGAAAGAAGCGCCTGAAGTAAGGCCATACCTATCACATAACGACAGGTTGTTGGAATGAATGGCCGCCTAATAAGGTAATTTAAAAAACCGCCTGAACTTATTAGATAGATTTCAAATTTTGTGCAAGAATTGAGTGTGATACAGAGATAAACTGGTAAAATTGTGGTACAAATTCAGTATGGTGGAACAAAATGACGGCCAATAAAAATAAAATATAATATGTAAATTGATTATTAACAGGTCCAACTCAGTTTTTTTTAATTGTTGGTTTTGTTTCAAATTCGCTTATTTCTTAATAACATTATGATATGTTTTACTGAGTTCTTTTGTATCGGTTTTTGCATTAATGGAGGTTTTATTTTTTTATTTCATAGAATTCTCTTTATGATTTTCGCTTTTTAAAATTTAATATTTTGTGATGCATTTAATTGGTTAATTATTAATAACTTTACTTTAATCCAAAAAACTTTAAAGGCCGCATTTACGAAATTTACACGACTTTAGAGCGAGGGTGAAGAATTAAATAGGTACGGACCAGAGATTTTCTGTAATAGTACTATAGTATCAATCTAAGAGTAAAAAATAAAGGTAGATCACAATTCATTCATAAATCACGTTAGGGGTATACGCCGACATGGTTCCCCTATTTTTCACATTTTATCGACCAACGTTTACGATAAAACAAGAAGTGGGGATGGCCCATGTCCAAGCCGTGGCCATTTGTTGACGAATGCCAGTGGCGCGGCGAGGTTTTACTTCCCCCACTTCACTATTTAAAATCAAACCATTAATTAGGTAAGTTTAAAAGAAAATTAGTTATTTATATATTATGCTTTTAGATTTTTCAACTAAATAACAATTGTTTCTAACACGCGTTTATTGGCTGCACGACTCGTCTGCTTGAATGTTTATGTGTGGTTCAAACCTTATAATGGATTCTTCAGCACTTCCATATTACCGATTAATTTCAAGTTTGACATGTATACACTTTCGGATAAAAAAAAATCCGAATTTTTTAGTCAATATTTAGAAACTTAAAATGGCGGTGCCAATACGGCCGTCGAATTTTCTTACTTGTGCAAGTTAAATGAAATTTAAAAGTGTCAGCATTTAAAAATTCAAAATAGCGGGCGGCGTCAACATGTCGAACGGAATTTAATATGTGTGCGGATTATTTAAGATTGTACAACAAAATGAAAATTGTGGCGCCAATATAGTGAACGAATTTTGTCATTTGCACTGATTCAACTGAAAAATCGGTATTTAGGAGTATTTAGAAATGAAATTTGTTCAATTTCAATTCAATTCTTGAGAATTGAAAATGGCGGCGCCAACGTGACAAACTAATTTTAACATTTTTGCAGGTTTGACTAAAATCCAGCGAATTTCAACATTTGTGTAGATCTGACTGTAAGTCGGCAACTGAGGTTATTCAGAAATGCATATAATACAATTTTTAATAAATATTTAAAAAATCAGAGTCAGAATGCCAAGATTTCGAGCAAGTTTTAACATATATGCAGATGTGATTAAAAATCGATATTAAGTGTGCCAGTCATACATTTTTAGTAACAAATATTCAGAATGGGGTGTCAATAACGGTTGTATAGATTTGACTGAAAATGTGTATTTGGGGGGTGTTTAAGACTGCACATCATGATTTTTTTGCCAAAATGTTTCTAATATGATTAAAATTGTTTTGATGTAAGTGTTTTTTCTAAGTTTACCAATATTCAAATGGATGGACACACTAAAAGGCGAAAGTTGAAATTACAGGGTGTCAGAAAAGTAAGGTAAAATATTTCAGGGGGTGAGTATTTGAGTACATAATCCTTATAAAATGAATCCTTATTTTAATATCTTCGATACAGTGTGTTTAAAATTAGAAGGAAAGATTGTTCATATTTTTGTAATACTTCAACGATTGTATTGAAGCTGGGCATGTTGTCTACACAGGTTAAAAGGAATTTTTATACTAAAACCACTTTTTGGGTTTCCACCAAGGGCATCTATCTGTTTTTATTATCTGCTCTAAATTTCCAGTTTTATAAGAACATTTCTTGTGATAAACAATTAATTATATTTTTAAAAAATTTAAGGCACTTATAATTTGTATTTTCAGAGCATAAAGAGCGTCCATTAAGACAGTCTTAAAATTATATCTATAAAAATCGGTAACATGGTATTTACCCGGAACATTCCACGTAACGGATTGCGCCACACACATATAACACAGCTTATATATCCATATAGTTATTTGGTAGTCGCGGATCTCTTAAATCGTTATATTGCGCATGCGCAAATAAAAATTCTGAGACAATACTCCTGTTTTATTTACATATCTAACAATAATACAATATATACAATATCAACAAATATACATTTTTTTTATCTCCACAGCTTTTTTGCCCAGATCTAATATACGTACATATAAATATTCATTCCCTTCGATACTCCAGTATACAATTTTTTAAATTTTGTTTTTGCTTTTATTGATTTATTTTTAATATATTTAAATATTTTTTGTAAATATAAAAATCTGTAAAATAATGAGTTGCAAAATTTTACCCAAAATTTTTTATCACACTTGGTTATTGCGTAAATTTAAAAATCAATCCAATAAGCAATATCTTTACCAGTTCATCTTTATATAACACTAGATTTTTGACCAAAATTTGAAAATAATAGATGAAATAGTTTTTTTGCACTGATTTTTATAAGATTTTATTAAGCTGCCATTTTCGATTTGTAGCAAAATTTACCATCTAATAGTCATGTGACACTTAACTTTTTTGCAAAATGTAGGGTAAACTGGATAAATAGTTTTTTAGTAATAATATTTTGCTAGGATCGTGTGGAAAAGAAATTTTTTCGCACGATTTGTTAAATTAATAAATATCTATCTAGTTAACACTAAATAAGGTGAAATACTTGCAAAGTAAGTTTTTTTTGTAAGCTCAATAATTTTTTCAATTTTGTGATTTTTTGTAATTTCAGTATATTATCGTAAGAGAAATGTTGTAACTAACACATGCGGAAAGTGTCTTTTCCGTCCTTGACTGCCGTCGCGTGCGGAAAAGTACCACTTACCGCATTTGTAAGGTAAATAACTATTTTAACATTTCAATAGGCCGCCATTTTGTTCCGCCATATTGGATTTTAACCAAAATGTTACCACGGCATCCCCATGTGACTTAAATTTAACCAAAATTTGAAGTAAATAAGAGAAGTAGGTTTTATGCTTTATCGCAGACAGGCATACATACACACACAGACCGACGGAATTGAGAAAACATGTTTTTTGCAACTAAAATACTTTCCTCTTGCGAGGAAAGTAAAAAAGAAGCGAGCGCTATAGCACAAAAATAGAATAGCTAATTGTCATCTTGTTATTACATATTAATAGCTAAATAAATAAAAGGATTTATTTTCGATATCCTAAATATTAAATTCTAACCACTATAAGACATGATTATGAACATATTTTTCACTTTTGATGACTTAAAGAATACCATGTAATTCCTTTATCTTAAAACATTTAAATTAAAAATTGGCCCCCAACTCAAGTGAAAATTAAAAAATGACCCGTAATCAAATTATTTTCCCAGATATCCGAAATCAAGTGATTTTCGAAATCGCTATATGTTTTTTTTGGGAAGTTAAGTGAGGTTAGCGTATAATAGCATCTAGGTAATTATTGAGAATAATGTGCTACACGAAAATGTTATCTAGATGAAGATTTATAATTTTGATACTCGTTTAGATATTTTTGCTGTTCGACAGGATAATTATTAGCGGATTTCGTCTTCTATGCCATCTTATTCTATAATCATTTTAAATCTGTTATTGGGAAAAACTATTGTATCATGGATAAGGATTCTCACGACTCCACCGAAATAAACGTTATATTATACTGAAGAGGACTGGCAAATACGTCGCGTGACCCAAAATAAGTCAATAAGGTATCTTCCATTACATATTCCAAGTCCCCTTGGAAACGAAATCTAGCTGTTTACTTAGTGATTAAAAGAGAATTCCAGACTTAAACTATTTTTTGTAAACTTGACATTGCCGTACCGTAGTTATGTCAACTAAAGCTCCTAGTCTATGTCCAAGATAAAGTAATTAAAATTTATAAATATTTAAAAAATAACTGTTCTCCTATTCTTACCGCACATTTAGAACATTGCTTCTTAAAGTAATATTTAGAAAATTTGAACAGAAATGAAGACAAGAAAAGCTGGGTACTAATGGTAATTTTAATTCAATTAACATCTGCGCTAAAATATTTTTTAGCAAATTTTTCTTCAAAGTTTATTGTAATTCCACGAACCGCTACTGAGATTGTAAGCCTGGCCTACACGTATAACCGGTCACTTGATCCTGTAACATTCTGCTGTAGACCACTGCACTATTCTACTATAAGAATCCCGGATCAATGAAAGTGGGATGGTCTAATACGTAGAATACTCGATCGAGGTTGTCATATCTAATTAAAACTTTTTGTTTCAATTTAATACTACTTAGAAACTAATATTGTTTGTATGATAATTTTGTTGCATCATATTTAAACATATCCACCGTATATAAATTCGTATGAACATTAGAATGTCTGGCCAGGCTTGGCATCGTGGTACGATCGACCTTATACTGTGAGGTAATCTTGGCAGTGGCTAAATATGTAAATCATTATCTCCATTTTTGTTCTTACTCTAAGGTACCAAAGATGACTTCCGAGGCATCTGAGCGTCTTATATATGCGGTGATTTATGTTGCCATATTAGATATGACATTTAATATTTTTAATAAATAAGAATATTTATTAAGAACAATATTTAAAAAAGGGAAATTAATATTTCCTTATACCTTTTCCAATATAACCTTTCTATATTCGCCTTTCCGGAAGAAATTGGATGCACAGCAATAATAGCCACCTCACAACATGCGAAAGTATTGATTGTATATAGCGGAAATGTTATTTTTGGATCAGTATGAGGCCTTTGAAGTTATTCCTTTCTTCTTCCTCCATAGGATATAATTGCCACGAAAGTTATCAAAAAGACTGCCATTATAATAGGCATTTAATTCAGTTCATTGGACAAGAAACACAAAAGAAAAGAGAAACAACGTAAAGTTAACTTTTCGAAAACATACTTTATTGAACAACTTTATTTGGCGACACTGATTAAATATGTTTTTAGTGCGGCAGATATGATGAGATGAAAGTGCAGCTTCGACTACTGCCTTTTATCTAAATGTAGATTGTTCAATGTAAACTAAGATTGTATCGTTGCATTTCAAAACAAAAATTCATATATTTAGTAGGTAACTTCGAGGAAAGGAAGAAATTTAATTTGTTTTTATTCCAATATTCTAATTTCACATTTAAATGTAAAACGCAATATTAACTCTATGCCTACAACTAGGGAATTTATTTAATAAATTTAATCTATACATCATTTAGTTTGTTTAGCATTTAAACTTTTAATTCAACAAGTATTTAGAGGCATTTAAAATTAACATAACATTATTCCCTAAAATACACATTAAAAACTAAAATGGTATATCAAAAATATTGTAGAAAAAAATAACAAATAAAACGCTTATCCGTAAACAATAAATAGATTCTACATTTAAAGTAAATACTTACAAAACATAATATCGGATTCTTTAAAATCTGAAGTTCCATTTACATTTTGTACGAGTTATGGGGAAAATTAAGTAAATGCAACTTGAATAAGTCCTTAGAACAGTTCCATAATCTATAAGTAGTTTAACGGTACAAAAAACGGACTAGCCAAATATTATGGACAATCTAAATAATCCTAAAAGCTCTCTTGTATTAAATGCATACTATAATATTTGTAGACAATTTTTTCGTCGAGTGCTTATAATAAAAACAAATTTATTTTTTACTATATTTAGTTGTCGTAGCATGTTGGGTAAATGCGCCAAAGCAATTATTTATTTTATCTTTGTCTCACACGTTTTTATAGGGCTATAACGATTGAACACGAGCTAATGTACGCTTCCCCTTTTTGTTTGCGTATTAAGGTGTAAATTTCGGTTTAACCGGAAATGCCACTAACTTTGTATTTTTTAATAAAAACCTAGTGATACTTTTTCACATTCTAATAAAGCTTAAAAGTCTCTCGTCTGTATTTAGATTTTTTAAAACATATGAAATATGGTGGCGCTATAGACATTTGTTTGATATTGCGTAGTTTACCATGCCACAAATACCCACGCAATGTTTGGTTCGTTTAACGTTTCCAGAATTTTAGTCGTATCAGAATGTAAATAAAAATGCGGGGGTTTTCGCTTAAGATATTGTCTAACTTCCGATTAAACCGCAAGTGAACAAAGTTGTCAAACATGGGTTAGAAATTGACAAACAGTGTCAAAAAAGTAAAGTACGTTTATTCGGGTTGGAACTTTTATATTTGAATAAGCTGATAATAAATATTTGCAGATATTTTAAATACCAAAATAATGAAATTTATTTTAGGTACTTCTAAAAAAAACTGATTAAGAAAACCTATTTTGAAATGACAAAATTTATTTGTTATTTAGAATATAAAGTTAACCCATAAGTTATAATAAGTGCAAACATGTCATATTATCTAAAAGCTTGGCAAGGTGTACATTCCCATTTTAACTTTTATCTGGCCTATGATGTCATTAAAAGGCAATTTATAGACAGGTCTATGAAAAAATTAACTATAAAAGCGTCAAATCAATTAATCCTCCTTAATATTTTTAACAGAGAAAGATTTCATTTTCTTCTCGGAAATATTTAAATTGTCCTTGAGCATTTCCACTGCAATTTATTAAACTAACCTTATAGCTAAACCCAACGCGTACCTAGCTGACAAAAAAATCAAGTCATAATTTGTGTACTTTAAGCAAAAAGTACTATTTCTGCGTTCGAGCTTTAAAATTGCTGGTATAAGCGTTGCAGAAATCAATACATGCCAAAAAACACAACTTTGGTACTTATTACTTTTGTGACATCTTTGGGTCAAGCGAAACACTTTAGTACTTACGACAATAATTCATAATTAACAACCAAGTGCTGCAACAAGAACAAATTAGAAAATTATGTTTAAACTTCTCATTTTGCCAAACAAAACTTGAGTTATCAGGATTTGTAGTTTTATTCAGTCCAAATTAATAAACATTAAAAAGAAATTTCTAGTGTATTTTTTGTAGATAACATGATTAAATAATAATTTGTAAATAATATTTGCAGGAGTAATGTAACTAATTTTATTTAGTCCATGCATGAACTAAATTCACTAAGACAGAAATAACCATTAATAAAAGAACTTACAGAGATACAAAAATCAATGTGTCTATTTAAACTTTAAGGATCGAGAAGAACTGATAATAATTATAAAAGGTTTCGTCAGCAAGTTAATAAAATTATTTGCTCAGCTAGAATCGAGATATTCCATGGATGTCTTAACATCTTAAACAATCTGTAATCCGTATTTCGTATTCTTAAATGGACATGAAGTCGAGTTTGGCCATAGAATGAAGTTTTTTGACAAAGGTTAAACAACATTTTTTGAAACTGCAAAAGACAACCTATACCAATATTCTAAAGACAACCAACCAACCTATTAGAAATAATAATTTTATCGCAATTCACGGCGTCAATTTTCCTAGTAGTAGTTGAGGAGGTCTAGAGACCTGAGTGGTAGGCCTATAAGATAAGAAGAAGAATTCAGTCTGCCCCAGATGCTCTCTCTATCACCACCTGACACCAGGTTTTCTTCTTTGAATTTACCTGGCCTTCCTTTATAAGCCTGGTCAATTTACCTAAGCTGGATTAATGGGTAAAATCTATTTGCGACAATCCCACCAAAGTCTAGATGGAAGATATGTTGCTTAAAACATCTCTACATACAAGATTTTCTCTACAATCGCTTAAGTATTTAAGCAAATTATAATAAGGTGATAAAAGCAAATTTTAATTCATTTAATTTTATTCCTAGGTGTAGGTATCAAGATTCGCCACCTAAGACGTAAGTCAAGATACAAGACATATTATACTAATAAAATGAAAGTATATACTAGCATTACAACGTTTTTTCTTAAACATACATACGTAGAAAAAGTCCAAATTCATATGTTGAAAAAAATAATTCGACGTTATTTTATTATGTCATTAGGGGCTTTATGAACCGTCCTTATCCAGGTACCATTTAAATTAATAAATACTATTTATTGCCTCTTTTAAGGGTAGTTCTAAGGTGGCTCACCCATTGGAAACGACATGTTGAGAAAACTTATTCTATAAAATTATTTTATAACCTCTAGATATAGATATTATAGATCACTGAAAAGCTCTTAGTCTAGAATCAGGCTACACCAAAATTTGTTGCTCGATTTCCGATAAGGTTGGACATAGCAAAAATTAAAGATTAGTAGATAAAAACAAAGAAACAAATGCAATAAAAAAATCAATCTCCTGCAGAAAGGTACAAACTTTGCTTTAATATCGGATCAGATTTTGAAGGAAGGTGCCAAATTCGCGAAATCATTCTATAACAGGTTCTTGAAAACATCATGACGTCTGTTGACAAACAGCATTGTTTTAATAAATATAACTTCCGAATGAAATATCCACATTGATAGTTTAAGGGGCATTACTTCTGACTTTAAATACTGATTCATATATTTGTTTAACGCAGGTAGTATCTGCCTAGGGGCTCAATACAAATTATAACATTTCAAAACGAGAAAAAAATATCAATTTATAAAATTTTTTTCGCATTTGTTCTCATATTTGATGAAAAACTTTTGCTAATTAACATTTTTAATGAATAAAAGTTACAAAAATGGAGATTCTTCTGTAGGTTACATACTGTGTAAGGTTTCTGCACTAAATTCATGTAAAGAAACAAATCTAGGAATGTTCAACCAAATACCTTCTAATTTGTATTATATTTGGTTGAAATATTTATTAATATTAATATCTCATTCAAAAGGCTGCAAAAGAAACTAATAATATAAATCCAAAGTATATAAATGTAATTATTATTACAGTTTTTAAAAATATATAGAAAATTCAGGCGTCTAAGTCTAACCAGCAAATATATAGCGTCGATAATCATTTCAGTAATTAATTTTTATGAATTCTTCCTCTTAATTTGCAACACTATGTAATTATACTTCAAATTTTTTATTATTTATTTAGTCACGTAGTCCAACAAACGCTATCCTAAAAAGTCAAAATATTATTCAACTGTAGGCAAATTTGCTTAATTGGTTTTCAATATCAAGTCCCGCTTTATACTAAACTGAAAGAAAATATTCATAGCACTTCCCAAAAATATAATTACTATTTAATAATTTTCAACTTAAAGTAGGTCAGTCTCTGATATCTTGTCAATCTTTAAAGACAACGTGTTTTTATACTTGAACTTTTAGTCTGAACGTATTACCTGCTAAATGTTTTGACAAACATTTAGCAGGTAGCAGTCTTAGTAGTACCGATTAAGCTGTAGTTGAATGCTCTTTGCATTCTGATTATCCGGGAACGTTTGTGTTCTTCTCAGCTGTAAAATGTATTTTTCTACAGAAACTAATAAACATCATTTTTTATGGCTTCACTTTTCAAACCAAATGGTATAAAAAATGAACCGAATCTGAAATATCCAATAAAGCTCAAACAACCTTCAACAAATCCTGCTTAGAAGAAATGTGGTAATTCAGACTGAATGTTCAAGTCTGGACACGCCATGTATCATTATATAATTTACCCTAAACCGAATCGCGAATGAAACCATTTAGACATTTTTTATCACTCGACAGTAACAACTCATAGAGCTTTCTTCCAAAAGATGTCATCAAAAGCTCTGTGATTGAAAACTTTATCACTTTAACCTATCTATATTAACAATAAAAACTTAACCTCACATATTACAACCTTTAATTCAAAGGAAGGCAAAATATGTTTTGAAGCATCGATTTGGGCGCTGGCCGAATATCAATTTGAAGGTATTCTCGGTCGTCGTTGGTTAAATCCGGCGGCGGTGGAGGCGGCAAAATGGGCGGCGGGTAACGATGAATCGGCGGAGGCGGCAGATTGCTTGGATGCAGTGCACAGTTAACGTTATGTCACACACAGTCCTCTAGAGACATTAGGAGCGGGTTCACGTATTCGAAGCCTTCGAATTCTGACTGGTCGATTCGTTCGATTACACGGCTGAAAAATAAATAAAACAAGGATAATAATAATAATAAGACGATAGGTGCAGGAGATGTCACCAGCAGAGAGAAATGATCGATCACATAACGAGTGGATACTGAATACACCACGAGACACAACTCAGCAGCGAAGGTCGTTCATCAAGCATTAGCCACAACATACAAACTACCGGAGAACACCTATCCATTCTACCATTATACACCAACATCCATACTTGAAAACAAAGACTACAAGCTCTACTGGGACATTGATATCCACACAGATAAAACAATCTCCGCAAATAGACCCGATATCATCTTTCAATCCAAAAAAGAAAAGATCACTTATTTAATTGATATGGCTGTCCCAAACGACGAGAACATCCAAGCGAAATACAGTGAGAAGATCGCAAAATACACCGACTTGACAATGGAAACAAAAAGGCTGTTGAAACAGGAAAGAGTCATTATTATTCCTGTCGTCTTATCAGTAACAGGTCCCACCCCAACAACGTTTATACCGCATTTGGCGCAATTAAGACTTAATAATCTACTAATTAATCCTTTTCTTTTTTTTTGTGTTTGTACTGACATGGTATAATCCCGTCAGTACGACATCTTGTCAGACAACAAGGTGGAGAAATAATAATAATAAAATTTTGTCTACCCATAGTGCCTGTGTTGTTGGGGGGCCTTTTTCGGATCTTTGCTAACGAATATAACTGATTCGAAGCAAAACCGTGCAGCCAGTGAGCTTGAAGAGGTTACAATTACCACGGTCTTCCATCGAAATACAGTGGTCTAACAACCCACTGTACTAAGTAATTTACATTGTTCCTAGATGCAGTGTGCAGCAAGCTGCTGACATTTTGCATCATTCGGATGGAGGCGCTGGGCAAGACATGGACGTTTTCAGTGGACTAATGAACTTGGGATGACCTGCCAGATGCATATAAGAGTGGTGAGCCTATCAGATGAGACTACATGCTGCAGATGCAACATATCTGGTGGGAAGGCCACCCACACTTAGAAAGGAACAAGTTGTCCTAGCAAATGAACCTAATATCAGGAAGATCGTTTAAAGACAAAATTAGGAGAATTGCCAACAATTTACGCTACAACTATCAAATCTTAAATAGAACTACATTGGAAATCACTAAACAGCGTTAATTGGATCGTATACGGTCACTGGGACTTGTACAGTGTTTCACCATATTTAGACTTCATCTTCTACCTTTATTATAAGAGATAGATAAATGTTAAATACAGAAGTTGTAGGGATTGCCCTAAATCGCCAGGAAGTAAAATTTATTAAAACAAATGAACATCGCAAAGCTACTAAAAAACATAAACTTTATATTTTTTAAATAAGACACCCTACATATTACATTATATTTTGCTAGAGGATATTTTTCTCATTTCAAAAATGTATAATATGTCTATGTTTGGTTCAGTAGTTTTTGAAATATTTACGTGTAAAAATCCCGGTAATATCAGATTTGTGTTTACGAAATCATAGTTACCATGAACAAAAAACAAAATAAAGCAAATTAATATTACAGACGTAATGCCTATATACAGTGCTCACACTTCTAAGTATAGCGGACTAATTTTTTTCAATCTTTAACCATATAAAACTTTCTCATTTCTTTATAGTACTTTAAGTACCTACTGGTGATATTACAGAACGGGAGTATTGATTTGGCCAGTTATATGGGGAGTATGAAAGACTTGTGTAAAAAATAAAATATCAGTCACGACTGTGGCATAGAGAAATGTTTTATGAAATCATGATTTATACGCCATTGAATTACAATGAGCCATATCTCCAAAAGTTTTTGAAATTTTAAAGCTCTCTGGATTTTCAAGACTCACCTGAAAATAAAATCTAATTTGGTTTACATTTTCACTTTCAACTAATTTTTCGTTGCTTTGTGTTTGATTTGTAGATTGCATTTATTTAATTTACTTTTATCAGAAAGTCAGTAGCATACATGGCATAAAAAAGTATATATAAATATATATAAATTGTGGGTACTGCGACCAAACCTTTGATTATTTAAACTACTTTCTGCTACTAAAGGAATGACAGGAAATACAGAGGAGTTTTTTAACAACCAATTTATCTTTGGCTTCATGCATTTGATTATTCACTTAAATGGTGTGGATATTGGGAGATAATTTGTGAGATAGTAAATATGATGTGTGTTAGTGGCATTAAACTGGACAAGGTTATTTGCTCCTCAATCTGCAATTTTAGAGAGAGAGAGGGGGGACAAACGTCATCGTTCAAACAGAATGATGGAAGAAGTTCATAGCCAGGAAAGAAAAGATGATTGGCTGGATTTTTAAAGCTTAGAAAGGGAATATAAAGCTTGTAGGATTGGAGGTAGTGGTGAATAGAGTTGAGGTTTTTACTCTAACCTTTTACTATACTTACGGATCATCTGGTGTAAGATGTACCGGTTCGTCAGTGAATTCCGGAGGAAAATTAGCCAAATCTCTGTCAGAATCCAAGCGAGGTTTATAAGGTGGTGATATCTGCTTCTGTTCCAACTAAAACAATAAAGAGTACATTAAAAATGCATTAAACAGTTTATATCAATTATTATAAAGTATATTAGTTATTCCCAGATGTTCTGTATATACTTACCAAATCCCATTCGATACTTCTAAAGAACTGATGGCTGGTAATTTCAGCAAATGAGTCTGCACTACGACATCCTAACCTGTCTAATGGATTTTTATTTAAGAAGCCTTTTAGGACGTTTGCAGCCTTTACACTCAAAGATCTGGAAGTTAAATAATTTTATAGTAATGTTAATTATCTTTTGCGATTATAATCAGAACTTTATTTAGAGAGATATCTATACAGAGTGGTTACTTTGTACATTAAATCCCAATTTCCCCTTGGCATTATGTCAAGAAACCATTATAAAAAAACCGAACTAAAAAAATATATAAAAATACACGTTTTAAAAATATTTTCAATGAAATAAAATTTCAAGGTATTTTTGGTAAAAGTAAACAAAAATTAAATTTTCAAAGAATTGATTGGTAAGAAATGTTTCTTTGGCCATATAATCTATCTCAAAAACCATTTAAAGAACAAGTGCAGCGAAATTTGATGAGGTATTGTTATCAAAAAAGATAAGAATGGAGCAATTTTAATAAACTAATCTTAAAAACAACTATTAATAGATCAATTTATATAAATAAGAAATAAATATTTTCCTTTTCCAACTGAAGCCACATGTCTAAATCTAATCAGGATTTTAAAATTATATAACTTTTTATTCCTGATTTTGTTCAAAACTACAAAATAATATAAAAACAGTCAGACTAAGAATCCTATAAGCCAAAAAATTGACTTTTTATTTTCAGTGAACTAATGTGTCTAATATATAATAATATTTTTATATCTACCTAGGAATTCGAATAGTCTTTTCTAATATAACTTGAAAAAGATAATCTTCTGTATTTTGATCTGGATTTTCCGAAGCTCCTGCTATATCGAATGGAGATCTTCCCGCTAACATTTCATATAGTAGTACCCCTAAAAAATAATATACTTGCTTATAATACTCTTTATTTAGAGAAAAATTTAGTTCTACCGTGTTTAAAATATATATATATATATATATATATATATATATATATATATATAAAATAATATTCCACTAAATAAAATAGATTGTCTATTTAATCAGCATTGCTCAATAAGAAGCATAGCAAGTAGTTAGAAAAATTTATACAGAAATTGTAACTGATAATGCAAGTTTGTACACACATATAACCATTCATCATTGGCGCAGGCTGGTCACTTGACCTACACTAGAATGCTGTTAACTTGTCTAATCTCACAAATACTAAAAAAATGTGTTCGATTAAGAAAAAGATTCGTTTATCTCAAGTTTACACCCCCTCCCCTAGATAGTTAAATTGCAAAATCTCGTAAGAAATAATACCCAATAAGTGTGTTGAACCGAAGAAGATATTGTTTGCTATAATTATTGACCTTTTTTAGTCGCTGGTTTATATATATATATATATATATATATATATATATATATATATATATATTGATTACATTAACGAATTACTATAAAAACCGTACACCTAGAGAAATATCTGTGTGTGTACAAAACAGAATATTATTCTTAATTTTAAAAATTGCAAAAGCATACAAATAGAAAAAAAATATACCAAACACTTTATCTAACTCTAGTAAACTATACAATTGCAAATCTGTGACTTGATTGAGAAACACAAATAACTATAAACCAATTAACTTAGCATTTTCCATATTAATTAATTTACAAAATATAAGATACATAACATAATCATCTTCGCAGAACTGTAGCAAAAACTGCAAAGCCTTCCTTAAGCAACTTGGTTATCTTTTTACTAAAAAGATGTTTGTTTTGTATTTGTCTCATATCAGACGGAAGTAAGTTAAAAAGTTTTGGACCAAGGTAAGTTAAAAACCTTAGAGTTGTTGTTCTTGTCAGAAAAGGTACTTCAACGGAGTTAGCAGCTATGCCTCTGGTGTAGTAATTTAATTGTCGTAACGGCTGCCTTAAGTCAGGAGTTTTATATACAAACAAAAGGACCGCCTTCGTATATAATTGCTGAAGTGTAAAGACTTGGGCTTCCTGGTAAAGAAGTTCAGTAGAATATCTGGGATGTTTTTTAAAAATTACCCTTAGGAGATATCTTTTAGTAACATTTAATATATTTAAACCAGTAGCAAAAGACCCACCCTATATTGATATACCATATCTAATAACTGATTCCGCCAAAGCTGTATACAACATTTTTAAAATATAAATAGGCATACAATTTCTGAGCTGATAAAATTTATAAATACGTTTACGATTTTTTAAGTTAACACTTTCTATATGTTTTTCCCACTTTATATTTTGTTCAATAAAAATACCTAAATACTTTATACATGTAGTCTTACTTAAGGTTTCTGGCAATTACATGTATTTTCTTTCAACAAACACTGATATGAATGTACTTTTAGTTCTTGTGCATTTAACTGATTATGATCCAAAATACTAAAAATCATATATTTGGTTTTGTCTAAATTTATTGATAATCGATTTTCCCCTAGCCATTGACGAACTTTTGCAAAATCAGTAGCTGCCTTTTCGACCGTGCTTTCCCAGTCATCACCCTTTACAAGTAAGACAGCGTCGTCTGCGTAAGAGATAAGTTTTTCTAATGTATTCAGAAATAGAAGTTCGTTAATGTAAAGAGTAAATAAAAGTGGACCGAGCACAGTTCCTTGCGGAACTCCACACTCCACCGATTTAAAAGTACTATACTCATCTCCTACCCTTACACACTGCTCCCGTTCAGTAAGATCATCTTTTATTAAGCTATAACCTAACCCTCTAATCCCATATTTTTCCAATACTTCTAATAAAATTTCATACGATACCGT
Organism: Kuschelorhynchus macadamiae; assembly: GCA_030620095.1. Taxonomy (NCBI): domain Eukaryota; kingdom Metazoa; phylum Arthropoda; class Insecta; order Coleoptera; family Curculionidae; genus Kuschelorhynchus; species Kuschelorhynchus macadamiae. Next base: position 167,604 of record JAUTXW010003709.1, on the reverse strand, counting down.
ATCAAAGGCCTTAGCCAGATCTAAAAAAATAGCACATGGTTTTTGATTATTTTCAATAGCACTATAAATGTAGTTTGTTACCTCAAATAGCGCTTCTTCAGTTGATTTACCCTCTCTAAATCCAAACTGATTTGGAGATAATATGTTGTTTCTTTCGATGTGCTTTGTGATCCTATGCCTTAAACCAATTTCCAATATTTTTGCAATATTATTGATAAGCGAAATTGGGCGATAGTTCCCGGGTAAGTACATATCATTTCCTTTATATATTGGTATAATAACTGACCTCTTTAATTCCTTCGGTATTATTCCTGTCAAAATTGAATAATTATAGATATGAGTCAAAGGTTTTGAAATATTATGACGTATTTTCTTTAGTAAGCTACCCTTTAGTCCATCTAAACCTGGAGCAGCATAATTTTTTAAAGATACTATATGTTTAAGAACTTCACATTCGTTTATAGGTGTTAAAAATAAACTAGAACAATTCGCGCGAGAACTATTAAATATTTTTTTACAATATATTCTGTTTGACATTGTTTTTCCGATATTTATAAAATATTGATTAAACATATTAGCTACCTCTTTTTTATCAGACTGGATAGTATTATTGTTATCTCTTAAAGAAAAATTAAATTTTTTTGTATTTTTATTGCAGTTTATTTCCTCGTTAATTATTTTCCACATTTTTTTAGGATTTTTTCACTAAATTTGTTTTGATAATATAAAGTTTTTGTTTCCTTTATCAACCTATTTAGAATATTGCGGTAATTTTTAAATTTATTTAGTAAGGTTGTGTTAATCCTATTTTTTTAAAAATCCTTCTTTAATTTGTCTCTGTATCGGATAGAATTTATTAGCCCAGAAGTGATCCACGGTTTTAGCTTTTTATTTTTTGATGTTATATTAATCTTTGTACTGGCTGATCCTAGAGCAGTATTCAGCATATGATAAAAACATTCATACGCTAAATCATTTTGATTCTTATCAAACACACTTTCCCAGTTTGTCTCTTCAAGTGTCTTATTTAATTTTTTGTGATCAATAGATAAATAAAAACGCCTTTCGATGTCATTTTTTACAGGATTCTCGACCATTTGTACCTTCAGAATAATAGGAAAGTGATCGGTTATATCAGTAATTAATTTTTGGGGACAGTAGAGAAAAAAGTGATCTATACATGACTCACTATCGCGAGTTACCCTTGTAGCTTTATTTATGTAACTTAAAAACCCATTTTCAGTTAAAATATTTTTGTAACTATTTAATGTAGCGTTTTCACAAAACAAATCTAAATTAACGTCTCCACCAAAAATCCCAAATGTTTCATTGTTTTTATATTGTGAGAATATTAGGTTAAGATCATTCAAGAATGTATGAATGAATACTTTTAAAGTTCAGAATTGAGAAAGTGACTTGATTATATTTAACGTTTACGAAACTTTGTACCTGTATACCTCTCCTGACAAAAACAAGCGCACCATCGTTCTGATTAAAATTTCCTTCAGAATAATACACATAATAATTTGGAATGTTATAGTTATCCAAACAATTGATTTTCCAAGTTTCACTTAAAATAATGACATCAAATGTACATGTTAAGCTTTCAACGAACACCAAAAGTTTTTCCTAGCACTGCGAATATTCATATGAATAAAATTTATTAGATCCCTTTCACCTGTATAGTATTCAGACGCACATATATCTGAAGTTTCAAGATTGGCATAATCATTAAGTTCATTAAAATAATCAATATTCATTTATATAGAAAGTTCCCTTAATAATTATATAAAATTGTAATCCCAAAAATAAAAAAAGATAATAATAATAATAATAACATTTTTATATATACCCAAACTAATATATATCCTTTATAACCGTGTACGCATAGCAACGCCTCACCCATGCATATAAAAGTAAGAAGAAAATAAGAGCTTAGAAAAACCTAGGCACATGTATCTATCAACAATACGTACAACAATACCATAGTGCAATATCATTTTGTACCATCGGAATAAACAAGATCCTATACATGAACAAACCAAAAACCTTATTTTTCAAAAAAAAAAAAGGAAAACAAAATACTCATACGAATATACCTAAATTCACTTTTCGATGGCATTCGCTATACAAAATAAAAATACATTTTTTCTTTCTTACTGTCAAACGAATGATTATAAATATTAGAGAGTCTCCGACACGTCTAGCTGTTTAGATTTACAGGTATTTTCTTCTTGGTTGAAGCATTCCAAGCAAAAACTTTACCGTTTTCCGTCCATGCCATATGCTTTCCATATTTTTCCTTGGCCTTCATTAATAAGTTGTATCGTGCTCGAATTAAGTCTTCAAAAATTGAGATTGGAGTATTTTTCAGTTGTTTTTTCGCCTGGTAAACCCTATTATGTGCCATATTGCTTACAAAATTTATGATAATCGAAGTGGGATTATTTGCTACACTATTTTTTGAATTCAAATTGAAAAGTATAGTCAATAGCTCTCGATGTGATTTGTACCTTTAATTTTTCTGAAAAAAAGATCAATCAGGACCCCTGACAGGTCTTCATTTTTAGCTTCCTTAACTCCACAGATTCGTAGAGAGTTAGCTTTTGATCTTTGTTCCAAATTGTCGACACGATGCTGTAGTTCGGAGATTTCTTTTTTATTGCAATCTATTTTTGTCTCAATCACTTTTAATGTCTCACAGACCTGATTTATTTTAGAATCGATTTTGCTGATTTTATCACTTAATTCATCTTTTAATTGATTCATAAAGGTTGCACATACCCTACTGATCAGTTTTTCCAGATCGTCGTCAGTTTTTCGTGAAGTACTTGCACTTCTCGTATTCGGAACAGGATGATTTTCATTACGTCCCATATTGCTGCACTTCTCTAATATGACACACAATGATCTAATTTTTGAATTAATCAGTTAATGATACAACTTAGGACGAGAGTCATTTAGGGTTTATTTTAACTAAGAACCACTTTTCACAATTTTCCCTTCACTGGAAGTAACTAAATTTTTGAAAATATGTGGAGCGTGCTAAGATACGTCTACTCGTTTACACGCATAGTTGCTTACTTTAATTATTGTATTGCCTGCCCCCCCCCCCCACTCTAAATTTTATATAGATATCCATGCCGTTCTTAATATAAAAAAGAGGAAGTTAGTTTTTGTAAGACTGGCACATTCGTAGTAAAATATTTAATTTATATTTTAGACAGACGATATGAATGGTTCGCGATTACATAAATTACTAATTTATAAAACTTTACTAATGAAATTGAACAATTCTTTTATAGACACGGGTATAGCGATACAGCGTTTCATGTTCAAATTCAAGTTGTGTGTGAATTGAGAGTGAAATTCAACAAGTCTAAATGTTATGTATGTGTATATGTAAAGATTTGAGAAAAATTTCAACGATCTATAATTAATCATAGTAGCCTGTGATCTTGTTGCCATCTTGCTACATACTCATTGGAACTTAAATTTATTATGACAGCTATCAGATAATATTTGTTGCGATGGATTATAAATTTCGGAAGAGTATGTACAATCTCGGTGAGCCAATTCCTAAGAGTGATATTGTATGTATTTTTTACAATCAAAATATATCAATTTCGTCTATCTATAGGACAATAGCGGAATGTGAACAAGGAATACCTTGTTTACACTTGCCAAAATATCGGCGACTGAAAATATTGGGCGAAACTCAAGCCAACACTACTTCAAACTGCGAAAAATCGCGTTGGGACATCGCTACGTAAGTTAGGCAAAAGATTTCGCACTGCAAGAGTACTACAAAGCAGAGGGTTGAGATATTGAAAAAGACGTATGTGCCCAAAATACCCACCTAACCAGTTAGCAAGAATTCTTATATGTTGTTGGACATTATGCTACATAACAAATATGAAATGTAACGATTGTTTCTACACCGATAATATAGAAAATTGCCCAAGTCAGGTAATATTCGAAACAAAACAAAAATTGAAAATAAAGTCAAAGTGTGCCATTTCAGAGGCTGGAATTTCTAGACCTTAGGTAGATCGTGTAAGGGGAGAAGCCGTAGATGCCAACGTATATATTGAAAAATGTCAATCAGAACTACTAAATTTTATCAGTGATCATCATGTTGATGACCAAACAATAGCTTGGCCGGATTTGGCTTCTTGGCACTATGCGAGAATCGAATCACAACAAACTGGTTAGAAACTAACAATAAACGTTTTATACCGAGCACCTCAAGCACATGTCATTGAAGAGTTTTGCGCACTGTTATCTAGGAAAGTCTACGATAGTAGATGGGAAGCACAAAATGAAGCAGAACTAAAAAGAAGTATATTTCAGAAGATCCGTTAAATTGATGTAAATACCATCCAAGGTCTCGTGCGATAGACTCGCAGAAAGTTACGTGCGATCGAAGATAACGAACCTTTATCAATCCTCCAAATATGTCTGGCTATATGTGAAGGGGATGGCCATACTTGTTAAACAGGACGAATTTTGTGTCTTTAATATTTCATATAGAAAAATCTGTGGTATATGATACTTTTGTCGGTTCTACATATGTTCGAGTTTCGAATTTTAGCGAATCCTCAAGAATGGTCTCTTGACCTCCTCATATTGTCGCTGATAATTTCATACACCCGCCTTATTAAACGGAAGCAGGTTATTTATGAGAAGTTATAGTTTATATTTAAACGCCGTTTAAAAATAGTGAAGCTATTTTACAAAAAAGAAACCGGAATATATCGAACAGCACATGCGCAAGAACAGAAATGACATACATACAGGGTAAATTATTCTGCGATTAACAATGATCGAATAAATGTAAACAAAGCATTTTTTCCTATTCCTAACTTAAGCACAATGACTACTCCCCACCACTCGCCTAAATTATAAAAAAGCCTGCTATCCACTGAATACTAATACTAAATATCCTTATTTGTGTTTCATTTATAGACTGAAAATTGTAAAGTGAAACAAAACAGTGTTATTTAGGATTTTATAATATATTTTTTTAAATACCTTTTAATGGTACTTATAATTTGGTAGGAAATAAATTTTTTATTCATGAAAATCGCTTATTCTTCTCGCTGGCATTGCAGATTATACAGGAAATATATTTTAACGCGGGAATTTTTGTAGAATTAGGGGAATTGTTTAGTTTAATATTATTTTTGTTTAATATATCTTTACAACTGCCTGCCGGCTGCGTGCTTAAAATGACCGCGACTAACTCCAACGTGATTCCATGACTTTAGAACAGAAACCAAGTTCCTTATGTTTTTGTGATGAGGTTGGCTAGCTCAGTAGTAGGGTACTGGGTTAGCATTGCAAAAGTGTTGCATGTATTCCACCTCCGGCGGACCATGACTTTTTTTACAAAACCTTTAGTTTTGTATGTAGTAGTATTTTAAAAATTGGGATGCGTTTTGATTAGCTCTGGTTAATACGCTTGCCAACTTTAAATTTGTAATATTTAGGACTTAGAAGCTAAATGCTAGGACACAGCCAACCTTGTAAATTTTAGTTTCAACAGATACGTCCCTTTTTCCGTATACTATAAAGTACCATGCCCCTAAACTTTATCATAAACAGATATTTGTAAGGAATATATATATAGATATATATAGATATATATATATATATATATATATATATATATATATATATATATATATATATATATATATATATATATATATATATATATGTATATAAACAAATATATTTATATTATATATATATATGTATATATAGAAATATATTTATATTATATATATATATATATATATATATATATATATATATATATATATATATATATATAATCACATTTGGCATTTTCGAAGCTTTCTTTCTCGCGTCCGAATAGAGACTGAAGTGTTGGTGACTGCGACGCTTCCTTTTATACCCCCACTCGGGGCCGAAGGTTATATCTGCGCAGGCCTTGGTCGTTATTTATGTTTTCCGGATGGTGCTGTTGTTGTTGCGCTAATTGCGCTTGAGTTTTTGCGATTTTAGATTTGTCGATTATTGTCTTCCATACTGTTGGTAGTTTTAATGATTCGTCCCTTTTATTCAAATCACCTTGTTTTTCAATTTCTATGGCTTCTCGGATTATTCTGGTCTTATAATGTTCTATATTGGCAATCTCCCTACACCCATCGAAATTTATTTTATGGCCGGCTTCCTGATGATGTAGGAATAAAGCTGAGGTTGTTTGTTTATTTCTGATGCTGAGTTTATGCTCTTCCACTCTTGCTGATATTCGCCTGTTAGTTTGCCCTACGTACAACTTTTCACAGTCCTGGCACGGAATACTGTACACTCCGTGGTTTTCCAGTTTGATTTTATCTTTTGGGTTTCCGAGTAGTTTACCTATAGTTGTTTGTGGCTTGTGTATTGTTTGTATGTTGTGTTTCCTCAGAATTCTTCCGATTCTGTCTGTTGTGCCTTTTACATATGGTAAGACTATTCGTTGCTTTCCCGGTTCATATTTTTTTTTTTTTTTTTTTTGTTGTTCGTTGTTCGGGAAACCTGTGCATTAATAGCTTTCTCTATGGTGCGATTTGTGTAGCCATTTTTCTTTAAAGCACTAGATATTACCTTAAGTTCGTTTTGTCTCGTCTGTGTTTTAGTTAGTCGCACGGATCTAGATATTAGAGTATTTGCCACAGGTTGAATTTGTGCTGGGTGATGATGTGATTTTGCATTTAAATATCTGTCTGTATGTGTTGGTTTTCTATATACGGTGTATTCGAAATGTCCGTTATGTAGTTTTGTAACCAAAACATCTAAAAATGGTAGTTTGTTGTTTTCCTCTAATTCTAGAGTAAATTGTATTCTGGGGTGGATTGAATTTACGTGAGTCAAAAATTTTTCGAGCTCTGCATGACCATGTTGCCATATAATGAATATGTCATCCACATAACGAATCCATAATTTGGGTTTTAAACTTACTTTCTCAAGAAAGAAGCTCTTGAGAAAGTAAGTTTAAAACCCAAATTATGGATTCGTTATGTGGATGACATATTCATTATATATAGGGCAAACTAACAGGCGAATATCAGCAAGAGTGGAAGAGCATAAACTCAGCGTCAGAAATAAACAAACAACCTCAGCTTTATTCCTACATCATCAGGAAGCCGGCCATAAAATAAATTTCGATGGGTGTAGGGAGATTGCCAATATAGAACATTATAAGACCAGAATAATCCGAGAAGCCATAGAAATTGAAAAACAAGGTGATTTGAATAATAGGGACGAATCATTAAAACTACCAACAGTATGGAAGACAATAATCGACAAATCTAAAATCGCAAAAACTCAAGCGTAATTAGCGCAACAACAACAGCACCATCCGGAAAACATAAATAACGACCAAGGCCTGCGCAGATATAACCTTCGGCCCCGAGTGGGAGTATAAAAGGAAGCGTCGCAGTCACCAACACTTCAGTCTCTATTCGGACGCGAGAAAGAAAGCTTCGAAAATGCCAAATGTGATTTTGGCGAAACGTCAGCAAAACTGTTCTTTTCAGAATGACAGTAGTGAACGGATGTACGCCCGGAATGAAAACACATTGTATTTTTCCATCCGTGAAGGAGTAAAAAATCAACATTATATATATATATATAATATATACAGGTTTTTTTAATATGTCACTAGCTATTAGTTCTAAGCAGAATCTATTGGTTGGTATAAATAAATTCTAAACAGGAGATGACACATAGGTCATCCTCACGCAACCTTAAGACGATGTTTTCGTGTTGTTGCAGTTATCAGTATTTCTGTTAGTTTTTCATTAAAATTTGGCTATAAAAAAATATTGATTGTTAGCCATTATCGATTGTAAATTTCAGTGTTCCAGATATGAACTGTTATGAATAGTATTTCTTTCCAAACTTCAATTTGTAATAGTTATATAACATATTTTACAGATGCTTCACTTTACGATGTTTCGTGTTGTTGCAGTTATCAGTATTTCTGTTAGTTTTTCATTAAAATTTGGCTATAAAAAAATATTGATTGTTAGCCATTATCGATTGTAAATTTCAGTGTTCCAGATATGAACTGTTATGAATAGTATTTCTTTCCAAACTTCAATTTGTAATAGTTATATAACATATTTTACAGATGCTTCACTTTACGGCAATAACTATTCTTATCCCCGTTCATAATTGTAGGGATTAATCTCAGACTTTATTTTTTTAACATTTACATAATTCCTTTATCTACTATATTTTGGCAGATATTGACAAAATGATGTTATGCATATTTTTTGTTTTTTTTTTGAACTTTCAGAGTGATCAGCAATATAAACTTGTCTAGCTGAAAAGAGCTATAATAAAAAAATAGTCTGCTTGTTAATTTTCCTGATATTCGGGTTAAAAAATAGCTATGCTTCCTGGACTTGACGAAAAAACAAAAACAAGATCTACTTTTGTGTATAAAATAATGTTTGAGATTTGCAAATGATGTGTTGTTTGAGAAATCACTGTCGTGCACAATCAAGATGAACGTGGGGGCCTGTCTTATTATAGAACCCGGGGCGGCCTCTTGGAGATAATAGGTTCTGGACCCTTATGTTACTAAACGACCAAAAATACGGGCTTAATTGACGTAATGTGTTTATTAAAACTCTTCTTTTGGTTTCAATTAACGCAAGATTATGTATAATAACCGAGGAACTTGAAATAGTAAATAGGTAAACAAACTAACTTTAAAGACTTCAAGCACTGGACCGAAATGGTAAATCTTCTAAATAACACATATTATACAGAAAACAGATACAAAACTATTAACGATTAAAAAAATATAATTAATTTTCATACTGCCAAAAAATTACTACCAATTTTTGAAACTGTTATTTTTAAGTCGATATTAAACGTCTAAATTTATCCGCTTAGATTAAGATTTACTTTCGTTTTTGCGTACTTTTAAAATGTATTAATTTATTCTACTATACTTACCTAAAGCCCACCAGTCTACAGAAAATCCATAATCCTCCCCCCGTAATATCTCTGGAGCAATATAATTTGGCGTTCCACAAAACGTCGAAGTGGTGTCTCCCGTTCGGATACCTTCTTTGCACATACCATAATCAGTTAGTTTTATATGTCCCTCATGGTCTAGTAAAACATTATCTAGCTTTAAGTCACGATATATAATTCCTTTGCAATGTAAAAAGTTTAAAGCTAAAGAGATTTCTGCTGAATAAAATTTAGCATGTTCTTCAGGAAGCTTTCGTTGTCTAAAAACATACATTATAAGGTTTATACGAAATATTAAAATAATAACGAAAACAGCAAAGAAACATGCAGTAATCTACATACATAGTCTTCCAAAACTAGTTTCTAGCTTATGTTAAAACACAGGTCAACCTTGTTTAACCCAATATTGTTACTAACCCTCAAAAGTAACCTCTGCTATGATTCATTTATAGCCAAAAAAATCGAATTTGATTTAACCTATAACAACTTATTTACCTTTGCATATGAAACATTAAATCTCCACCTCGCACAAATTCTATGACAAAAAAAAGACGCGATGGAGTTTGGAAGCACGAATGAAGTCCAACAAGAAATGGATGATTAGAAGCTGTTTCAAAAACATGTTTTTCCGTTTGCACCCAATCTATATCTTCATCATCTGTTACTAAAGCCTTCTTGATTACCTAGAAAGGACGATTCCAATTAGTTCTTCTAAAAATTTATTTTCCCAAAACTGTTGTTCATGTTACTTAAAAACCAGGTTCTCAGTGACGCTCTACACACCAATCATTCTTTATTCATGGCTAAGTGTACATATTATTATAAGGTCTAGTGGTTTCGGGTCATTTTTTCCACTTGGCTAGAATTTTCAATTTACAGAGAAGGGTTGTGGGAGTGTTGGTTATGGAAATGACGCTAAAGGTAAGTTTAAAGAATTTAAATTGTTAACGCTACTCTTTTACTCGGTTAACCTATAGTTGAACAACTATAAGTTAACTAATAAGTAAACTAATAAACTATATTAAATATTTAAAAACACGCATTTTACTCATTTAATGACGTGTATAAAATTTTGTTGTTCTTAACACGAATACAGAATTTGAATAGAATTAAGTAGAATCTCTTGGAAAAGCCATAATATAGTCGCAAACAGGGAATTTGTCACACTGAGTTTGTGTAAACACTTCTAGTAACTCAACAGATGTTTATAAAGTATAAAATTAAAACATTTTGAGTGGACCTGCTGAATCCGCTTGATATGGACCTTATAAAATTGAAACCATATTAAGCCGCCTTATTTCAAGTGGCTTCGCACCAATGAATGGTAAAACATTTTCGAAGCTTCTATATTTTTAAAATCCCAACATCGACTTATTATAAAACCAAACATTCTAAAGAATTTTCCCAAAATAAAGTTTAAATGGTTTGTGCACTAAAGTTCACTGTTGAAGAGAACACTAAGGACTTTGGTTATGTTCTCTCTAGGGAGATGGGAACCCGAAATAATGTGGGAATGTGACAGAGCTGTTTTTTAGTAAAAGTAACAAATATAATGAACAACACTGGTCCCAAACAAGAGCATTTTGACGATTGCTTCCTTGATAGAGTTCCGTGGAATTTAACCAATCGAGCGTGACTGCTGAGATAGCGAGAAGTCCTTATTAAAAATGTGCTTATAATACCATAGGCTTCAAGCTTATTATTACTCAAATTTTATGACAAACAAAAACCTTTTTTGGCTTTTTCGCAACTGAATAAAAATATTTAACTTTAAATTGATTAAAGCAAATATTTAATATAATTACATACCTCAACATGTAGATTATGTTTCGATACATAATATAAACAATATTATTTAAGCAAGCATAAGAAATTATTTATTAAATAATATTGTTTATATTAAGTATCGAAACATTCCGTAGACGGTCTAGTCTACATGTTGAAGTATGTAATTATATTAAATATTTGCTTCAATTAACTTTTTTATTCAGTTGCGAAAAAGCCAAAAAAGATTGTTGTTTGTCAATCTAAACGCAACAAATAATCTGAACACATTTAAAAATAAAATTTTATGATTAACACTATCAATATCCTTTTGGAAATAATATTAAATTGAGTCAACTTGTACCCCTGAGTCAATCGTTGTTGTCAGGAAACTGGAATAAATTAAGTTAGGCACTAACGGTCTGGAAAAAACCCTTGCCGATGTTTAGATAAAATATTTTAAGAAAGACTGGTTGAAGTTCATTTGACCTGGACCTTTTCTTTCATTGAAATTTACTCATTTATCGAACGGTGGAGGCTGGCGGGTGAAAAAGACATGCCGTCAACGGTCAAGTAAAATATTTATACGAGACGTACGAGATATATAATAAATATAGTTAGATGTTTGCTTGTTTATTTTTCCTGGTGAAGTAGCACTTCACCTATTTCACCTGAATAGCCGCCACTATTATTGAAAACTGCATCATATTGAAGTTAATATTTGATATAGCTTGGTTTATAAAAGAAGAAAATGGAAGAGTGGTAAATTGGAGTTGGTGAAAGCTTCCATATTTGAAATGCAAAGTGGTTCACTCGATTCGACGTCATCAAGCTTAAGTTTTGCTGGATATCCAGATGTATTTTGCCGTAGTTTGATACATGACCAAAAGGTTTTAATATTATTTAAGATGATGTTTTCAGTAGAAGAAATAAAATTATTATAATCTACTTTTATCGATAATTTTGGCTTAGTTCTAATTGATTTGTAATTATTTTCGTCAGCTGGACATCGTGTTTTCCGATATTTTTTATAAACTTTGTTTTTTCCTTGATGAGCTTTATGGTGCCTCCAGATAAATATTGAGGGATTTTAGAGTTTGCTCTAATGTTGTTGGAACATACATTATAATTGCAATATATAAAACTGTATAAAACATTTCAGTGGTATCGTCAATATATTTGTCTATAATAACAAGTTAATCATCACAGTCCACCAATTGATGGTTTAGTATCATCAAGTGGTGTAGGTTTCTCTTTAATTCTGCGAAGATCTAATATTCGCACCCACTTTAATATGCACAAAAAAATAGGGCAATGTTTAAGATCGTCAATTTGATGAATCCGTTGTTGCTAAATACCGGCACTCTACAGGAAGTATTATTAATTAAACTTTAAACATTAATGTATCAGATACTAGGATATTAGAGACTATATTGAAACCATCGAGCACCATCAGTCTATATGAATTATACGGGGTATCCAGAAATTAATTTTCGATTACATGATGTGAAAATTTGTGCAATCGAGGGCGACAGGTTGGAAAGTAATTCAATTAGGACAAGGTCTAATATCTAGAACCATGGTCCAGTACTTTTTACTCATGACTTCTGAAATTATTTAAAGGTTATCTAAATCTCACAAAAATCTACAAAATATATGATTGTTGTATCTTGTAAATACCTTAATAAAAGTCAATATTTGATTTTTAATATTTGTGATGTTTGACTTAAAAATGTGCATCCACATACATAGTCGCAATACAATTGATAATTGAAATATCGATATAAATGTACTTTTTATGCTGCATAACACATTTATTATTTTCAAAAGTTATACGGAATTTATGTACCTATTGTTGTAACTAGTCCATCTATAATTAACATTTACAAAAACAGTCATTAAGTAAAGTTTAGTTGTTGTTCTGCCATCCTTGAAAATGTATAAAAAGAATAAATACTTATATTTTTTTTTTCTTTAAGGGTACATAAATGTGTAAGGTTTTTAGCATAGTCTTAAAGGAAATTTAGCACCCACTCACTAATATTAATGGCTATAAAATTCCACAGGTTTATTTTATAGCCAATAAGATGACTTTATTTTAGAAAATTTACCTACTCTGTAACCAAGTTATTTGGCAAATTATTTACTAGAAGCTCACTCATCTTTTCAAACCAATACAACAAATTTATTCCAAACTTGATCAATCACATTTACTAACTTCGAATTTGAAGACCAACGAGTTTCTGTAATTGTTGGTATACGCCTCGTAGGTGCAGATATAAGAGCATACGTTTGTTTGGCTGAGTGATGAAAAAATGAGGGAATACCACTAAGGCTTGCAAAAAAACTCGACATTTAGAAATACTTTTAAACTTTGCTGCATCAGGACAAATACAGCCTGCAGCGATTTTTCTTTTTTTTTTGAAGGCCATTTAGATGGTCAGACATCACACTTGCGCCATCGTAACATTGCCCTATTAATTTATGTTTATAGTCAAATTGGTCCAAAATTTGATCCAATAGAAAATATAAATTCTCCGACGTTCTATCGGAGCTGACATTATAAAATCCTAAAAATTTACCTACTCTGTAACCAAGTTATTCGGCAATTTATTTACTAGAAGCTCACTCATCTTTTCAAAACAATACAACAGAAGATTATCTTAGTTTAAAATCTCAGACGAAATAAGAAAACTACAATCTAAAATTAAAAAATTTTCGAAAAACAAATATTCAAAACCTTACTTATCAAAAATAACTTTACCTTCATTGCATATATCCGTTTCGTTTTTTTTAGCTCCACCATTAATACTTTAGCATAAGAACCTCGTCCGATGACTCTGATCAGCTCAAAATCATTTAGGGAATATTGTCGCTGATCGCCAGATTCTAAATCGTCCAAAATTACTTTGGATTCTTCAGCTGAAACAAGTTCACCTAAAAGTATTTCCAATATAAACTTTTGTTTACTTAAAACGTATGAAATATAATGAATGAAAGTAAAATAATACATTTTTTAACTTGTTATGAAGGAGATCTGAGAGCCGTTTAGTTCCCGCTGGAAGAAACAACATTTATTTGTTTAGTTTCCAATTATTATAAAGTATAGAGGGTGTCCCAAATAGTTGAAAAAACGAACAAACGATATTTTTATCTGAATGACATATATTATTGCATTTTTAATTCTAACTAAAAAAAACCAATAATTATTGTATTTATTTTTAGCAGACCGACATTGACTTGCTACAGTCATTTTATTACCTTCATAAATATTTTTTGAGATTTATAAACAAAGGTTATTATTATTATTATTATTATTATTAATACTATTATTGCTTATTATGTCTGCTTTTGCCTATTATATTTGTAGTGGGTAACTACTTAAATTTTTGGATAGTAAGAGATCTAATAACGGTATAGCGAGCCTGCCTCCGCGAGCCCTTTGACTTCCTGCTACATGCAGTCGCTAGCATGGCAGTAAAAAGCGAATACCGTTCATTGAAATTTCAGGTTCCAGAAATATAATATATACCCCAGGTGGGTAGAGCGATATACTTAGAATTCCACACTGATAATCCAAAGAAGACTATATCATGTTGACAACATACAGCTGCCGATTATTACTGAAGGCCAACTTTTGACCAAGAAAATGAGCTACAGAATACAAGATAACACATACTTGGTATATGTGAAATTAAAAGGAAAGGAGAATATCTAATAAAGTGAAACTCAGGAAACATTTTTATAAAAAAATCGATAATGAAAGCCAACGAGAAGTCGGAGTTAAATTTCACTAAAGAATACTACCAGAGATCATTAGATATGAGAAATTCTCATAAATAACATTAAAAACACGAAACAACCAATAAATCAAGGTATTACAAGTATATACTCCAACCACGAATGCAGACGAATAACTATTTGAGGATATAGCAAATTCAATAAAGAAAGACAAGTGCCTTCAGAACTTAGTAATTGGAGATTTCAATGCGATATTAAAAGTACAAAAGTCAGAAGAAGAACAATAAATTGGCTAATTTGGCTTAGGAGACAGAAACAACTATGAACACATTCTTTGACAAAAATCCCCAGAGAAAAGAAATCTGGGTCAGTTCCAACGGCCAGACTCGAAATGAAATTAATTTCAACCTTGCCGTGGACAAAAACCTTACCAAGGATGTATCAGTCCTAAATACTTTTAACACCGGTAGTGACCACCTAAAGGTGAGAACTACAATAAAGGTGGAGAATCTAAGGAAATTTACCAAAACCAACCTTATAACTTACCTTGTCAAACTCGGAAGATATTTTTCCAATTTGTTTTTTTAGAAAAAACTGCTTGCCAGAAATAATAATATATAACATCATAAGAAAATTTGCCGCTAGGCAATTTCGCCTAAGACATTTTTGATAAAATCACGAGCCATCAGGTAATTGATTGTATGAAAAATCTCATGATAATAAAGGCTGATAGATATGTCAAAAATTTATCGCTACAATACCATGATGTTGCGTATGTCAAGTACCAGTACAATACGAATATTGTCGGGTGAATACAGAATATATTGTCTGTGTAAAAGACTATTAAAATAGTCTTCTATATACTAACCTGAAATGTCTGTAGATGTTTTAGTATAATCTCCAACCGATTCATTGAAGTTGTTACTAGCCGGAGGAGTTTCCACAACAACATGCATTGTTTCGCCATTTCGTTCCTCACATACAATATTATCTATGTTGTGCTCGTTCGTACAAATAAGATTCACAGCCTTGTGGCACTTTTTGTGCACTAATAATTTACACTGGATGCATTTAAATCCCTGTCGACCCAGTCCCCATATGCGGTCATGACAATAGGCACAAAACGCTCGCTACAAAGAAATACATTCTATTATAATTTAATAAGATAGATAAAAAAGTGGTATTTTACCTTTAATAACATTTATCTTTAAAAAAAACAACCATGACTGTTGGCAAAAATACTACATTAAGAGACAATGAGTCAGAAAGAGATAAAATATATATATATATATATATATATATATATATATATATATATATATATGATAGTATGTTTTCATTCCACTTACACCAACGTCATAACAAGAAAATGATCCTTGTTTATATATATATATATATATATATATATATATATATATATATATATATATATATATATATATATATATATATATATATATATATATAAGAAAGCAACTTTTTCTTATAGATTTACTTCCCCCGTGAGAGAGAAGTATTGTAATCGTGAAAAATAACTCTCCGTGATTGTTGCTGATTTTGCGTTTTAGGGTCTCTGTACCCCGAAAAACGTGTTCTCTCATTACCGTCAGCAGGGCTGTTTCTATGGGCTGGGCCATCTTTCTGTCAGGATTAAAATACCATCCATAAAAAAAATATAAAAATACACATTCTGTATTATGTTTTATTTATCTTTAAATTATAAATTTAAAATAACATACTCAAACGTAACTCTCAGTAGTTCATAAAAATATAAAGTTTACATAGTGACAAGATAAAACATAAAAAAATATATTTTTCTAGCCTTGATACTTCAAATTCATTAATTAGATTTAAATGGTCCAGTTTTTTACAAATGCCATTCTCTTCAAGGTGAAATTTTAAAAATCGGCAAACTGATTTTTAGGTTATAATTGTTTTAGAAAGCCACTGATGAAAGACTCCGCTTAAAATCTCATTTACTCAGTTGAAGAGATACAGTAAAAATATAAATTAATATTTATCTAAAGTTATTGTTAGAAAATAAAAACACATTTTTCCTCGTAGACGAAATTTAAAAAAAATTGGTAACTGATTTTTACATAAATATTTTTGAAAGCCTTGAGGGAAAAATATTTTACAGTCATATTTGGTTGAATAGATATTTTAAAAAAATATAAATGGATTTTTTAACCTCTCTAAGAAATTGTTCTTAGAAAATTATTATTAAACGCCATTGTCTTTTTAAGAATCCCCTTAAAAATTAAATTATGAAAAATTGAGAAATGGATTTTAAGATAATTCTTTTCAAAAGCCCTTGATAAAGATACCGTCTTAAAATCACGTTTAGTTACTTTCGGCACTTTTTAAAGGTGGAATTTGGATAAATCCAGAAATTATTTATGATAATATTTGAAAACTATTGACAAAATGAATAGTGAAGTGTGATCCAATTTAGTTCCGCACATAGTCATTTAGTAACACATGTATACTGTCTTTTCTGTTGTGTTATATTGGACGCCATTTTGTTCCACCATACTGGTCGTACTAAAATTTTACTAATTTCTACCTATGCAACTCTTAACTTTTAGGCATAATTTAAAATAAATTAATAGTAGTTTTTACAATGACTTTGTTTAGATCACCAATTTGAAGTCAATTGAATAAGATGTTTTTTAAGTTGAATATTTCAAAATTTATTTGTTGCGCCATCTTTAATTCGTACCATAATTTCACCAGTTTATCTCTATTTCACACTTCATGTTTGCATAAAATTTGTAACTAAATCTAATAAGTAGTTTTTCAGATTGATTTTTTAATAATTTCATTAGGCAGCTATTTTATTTTGCTACCTTAGATTCGTACCAAAATGTTACCTGTTCATTCTTATTGCAGTACTTGATTTTTGTGAAAAATCTTATGTAAATTGGATAAACAGTTTTTTGACAATAATTTTGTAATAATTCCAAATTTGAAGTAAGCCGCAAACTGACAGACAGAAAACATGTTTTTTGCTATCTAGGAACCCTAAAACGCGAAGATCTGTAAAAACCTGGGAGAGTGATTTTTTTTCACGATTACAATACTTCCATTTTACGAGGGAAGTAAAAATATAATTCAACTCCTTAGGCACAAGTTTCGAAAAATCCTTTCTTATCTGGCAGTGGCTCCTGTAGTCAGTCCATGGCTAATCGAAACGTTTTATTTTTAACAGTTTCGGAGATATGGTGATTAATAAGTCAGTAAGTCAGTCAGAAACCTTTCTTCTTTATATTTTATATGTGTATAGATAATTTAATCAATAAATATTTTCTTTACTTTTGATTCTAGAGGAATAACGACCCATTCTTTTCAGAAATTAAGAAAACAGCTGTTTGTCTAATAGAGTTACTTTAAAAAAAACTAAACCATTTTTAAACTAATTTAATAAAGTAAAACAATGTTTTACAATTACAATTCAAAATTACGATTTACAAAAACACGTATAAAGTTTTACAGATTTCTATGTATACTTTTCTTTGGTCAGTCTAAATATATCTATTGACATCACAAGGAAAGTAAAAATAAGATTAGTTAGTTTCTGAAAATAAAAAATCGGTGAATTTTCTTTACCCGTAAATTCCCTCGTTATTATTTCCTATTATTATTTCCTTTTATTAGGAATAGTGAAGTGTAACCCAATTTAGTTCAGTACATAGTGATTTAGTAACACATATAAATATACCGCTTTGAATTCGTGCCAATATTTTACAAGTTTCTGCCTAGGCCACACTTTTTTTTTTGCACATAATTTAAAATAAATAGTTTATAACACTGATTTTTTAAGTCCGCAATTTTGTTCCGTCATGTTGAATTCTTAACAGTTTATTCCTATATCACATTTATTTTTTATGAATGAGTTAATTGAATAAGAAGTTTTTTATATGTTGATTTTTTAAACATTCTAATTGGTCGCCATTTTTAATTCGTGCCACAATTTTACGAGTAGTAGTTTTTTAGGCTGATTTTATAAATCCATCTTAGATTCATACCAAAAGTCACTAGTTCATCTCTATGTATTACTTGACTTTTGCGCCAAATTTAAGGTAATTTGAATATTTTGTTTTTTTAGTGATCATTTCATCAGGCCGCCATTTTGTTCCGCCATCTTGAATTCGTACCACAATTTTACCAGTTCATCTCTATATCATACTTAATTCTTGCACACAATCTCCGGCTGATTTTGTAAGTATTTAATTAAGCTGCCATTTAGTTTCGTACCAAAAGTTTAACAATTGATTTCTACGTAAAACTTGAATTTTGTGCAAAATTTCAGCTAAATTGGATAAGTAGCTTTTAGTAATATTTTTTTTAACATTTCACTAGTCCGCTATTTTGTTCTGCAATCTGGTATTCGCACAAAAATTACTAGATGATTTCTACGTAATATTTAAGCTTTGTGCAAAATTTGAGATAAATTGAATAACATTTTTTTAAACATTTCACTAAGCCGCTATTTTGTTCCCACATATTGGATTTTTACTAAAATGTAACCATTTCAACCCCTTATGACCCTTGATTTTTGACCAAAATTTGAAGTCAGTCGGATAAGCGTACAGACCGACGGAGTTGACAAAAAAATGTTTTTTGGCACCTAGAGACCATAAAATGTGAAATTCTGTAAAAACCTGGTAGGGTAACTTTTTCACGATCAGAGTACTTTCCTGCTGCTCATTGAAAAAGTATCAACGTTCAACCCCAAACGCAATGTTCTATAGTTTTTATCTAGAGACAGAGATAAACTGTTAAATTTAAAATTAGTAGGTAATTTCTAAAATATTGTTTGACCAAAGAAAATAATAGCTACGCTGATTTACTTTGATTTGACTTATTACAAAATAATTCGTGCTGAAATGCCGACGTCAAAGTAGTATTTTTTTATTTACTTATTATTTATCCAATTTATCTCAAATTATGTTGGAATAAACTAGTAAAATTTTGGTACGAATCCAGGATGGCGGAACAAAAGGGCGGCATAATAAAATATTTAAATAATTAGCCTGATAAAACCATTGTGGTTCAGACGTCAACTACTAAAATTGTGGTACTAATTCAAAATGGTCGAACAAAATAGCGTCCAAATAAAATGTTTGTACTCGTGAAAAAATCATCCTTTCAGGTCTTACATATCTTCACGTTTTAGCGTCCTTAGAAGTCAAAAAATTTAGTTTATCGGTTCTGTCTGTCCGTCTGTCAGTCTGTCTGTTTGTCCGTCGGTTCACGGCACACTTTAAAAACTACTTACCAGATGGAATTCAAATTTGAGTCAAAAATTAAAAGTCATATGGGGATGACCTACCGGAATATTTATAAGGTTGCCAGATTTATAGTTTTTCCGATCGAGCTCCCAACTTTATTTTTTAAATGCAATGCTGATAGTTTTTTGCTTATAATGTTGACCAAACGAAAAAGTTATCAATCCTAAAATATCAGTTTTTTTCGGAACGATCAAATATCTCGGTAACGGGTTAACATATCGTTATGAAATTTGGTATAGTGGAGTTTTCAATAGTGCAGGATCTAGAAATAATATTTACAACGTTGCCAGTTTTATAGTTTTTCCGATGAAGCTTTCGATAAAACAGAAATATTGTTTAAATAGTGAGTAATATGGTTCCTAATAGGAATATTTTAGTATTTTAAACATTTTGGATAAATTTTAAAATTCTTTCAGTTAATGAGCTAAGATAAGTTACATCTTCAAAATCAAAGAGATAAAATAAGGCCGTTGCTGGACATGATCTACATACCCTTTGTTTTTGACATGTTCTATTTTTATGTTACCTGTTATAGATTTAAGCGATTCAGGGAAAGAAGTAATTTAGGTATTTTGGGACCAAGAGGGTAGACTAAAAATGTAGTATAGAAAGAAGCATTAGTTTGAATAATTTCAACAATCCTTATTTTTCCATGTTGATATGCATACGTGCAACATGTAAGCGTTCAGCAAGTACTATATTTGTAAAATCAGGTAGAAGAGCTCTATCGACCGGTGCTACCTTTTGCGGGTCATTTCGGTTAAATCGGAAATGAAGCATATGCCACAAATTGTCAAATCTTCTTTTAATATATAGGATTAAACATTTTTCAAAAATCAGTTTTTCCGCCAATTTTTTTTATTTGATATTTTTATTTTCACGTGAATTAATTTTATTCTTTATCAGTGGCGTATAAAAATGACTTGAATACTAAGCTCTATATATATATGAAAAATATTTAAATGTTCTGGTGTATTTAAATACAAAAGGTATTTAAATACCTTCATAGTATTTAATTACAACTAATGTGTTGAAATCCTATTATGAATATATTTAAATCCTTTTTGTATTTAACTGATCAATACTTTTTTATGCTAAAAAAGTCATCAGTATTTAAATTTTTTACAGCAAAGTCTAGTATTTAAAATTTAAATACATTTGAAAAGTATGTTGCCCAGCTCTGGTTTTAGATATACCTTCCACACCCAGGGCCAGATTTGCCAATAGGCAAAATAGGCACTAGTCTAGGATCTCAACTTCTTGTGGGCCTCATGCTAAGAATCGTTATATTTGTAAGCGTAACATAAAAGTTGCGTGGTGTTGTGTTATTTGCATAGGGACACCCTGGAAAGAAATTATTTTGTTCCGTCTTCCTTATATTAACAAAGCAAAGTTTAACATTCTTAATTAAAGCAAAAAATAAATTACATTAAATCGTAAAATCGTTAAACACCTGAACGTGCGTAATTACGCGATGTTAAAACGGTGAGATTACGCCGTTTTCTTTTTTATGATCTATCAGAACAAGACTGTGGTGAATGTATTAGTGAACTTAAAAGGATATATAAAAATGATATTGATACTGAGCACTTTCGCGATGAAATGTTGCGTTTTTTAAACTTTATGAAAGAAGAAAGTACTTGAAAACCAGCCATTATGTATAATTTAATCGATAATTGTCTGAGATTAGCTTTTCCCAATGTTGAAAATATACTAAAAATATTCGTTCAATGCCTGTCAGTAACGCCTCAGGGGAGGCTTCAGTTATAGAACGGATAAAAAATTACTTACGCGTAGTCTAAGATCCGACTGCATGATTTCTACGGGTCTGAATTTTTTATTCTCATTTTCAGAATCATTTTTATCCCCTTTTGTAATGGTGTACTGTACAAATACCTTTGACGACGTTTTAACCCTGTAACTATGCCGTCATTTTCATAATTAATTAATTTAATTTATCATTAATTCATTTTCGTTTATGTTCTAAATATTAAATATAGAATGCAATGAAGTGTTTCTAAGGGTTTTGAATTATGAAACCAGGCCTGTACTTAAAAAAACTACAGATCACGACATTTTACAGGGTCGAAACGTCGCCAGTGATATAGAAATCATGCATGGATGTCGAACTAGAAGCGATATGCAACAGAAAAGAATTTCCGATCTCTCGATGTTATTTATCGAATCAAAACATAGATTACAATGAACTAGTGGATGATTTTGTTAATGTAAAGAAAATGTTTTTTTTTAAATTATAATTTGTATATGTATACCGAAAACGTATTTGCTTGGATTGTAATATTATTATTATATTATGTTAATGTATCTGACCCCTTGCCCCCCCCCTCTCCTTATAGAAACATGTAAAAGGTATTACAACTCTTAATAATTATTGCCGAGAGGGCCTCAAGTTATATAGCGCGTCTCGGCTTAGGTAAATCCGGCTCAACCCACCACCTTTAACCCAGCGTGACTTTAATACACCGAACTAATAAATTCAATATATTCATACATGAGGTAGACATTTCCCATCTTTGGTTGTCATTCGAGCCTGTAAAACTGTAACCAACAAACAATGCTAATTTTAATGAAATAATCATTTTAGTTAAATTTAAATACACACTGGTGCTTGCAAATGTTGAAATGTACTTACAAAAATCATATAACAACATGAATTTGAATAAAACATCGTTCACAAGAAACAAAATAGGAAAGCAGAATTCTAATTTTAATATTAATTAATTACAAACTATTTACAACACAAATCTGACTATGTTAACCAAACCATTATTAAGAGAATTTAGAATGAAAATAGATTATCTGTATTTGCATTATTTTTATCAGGTGGTCGATGTTTGCACTACATAGAAAGATTTGTGTCGATTTACGGGGTTGGTTTTATAATATTGTATTTATTTAAGAAGTATTTATTCAGAATTTATTTTATGTATATATATAGAGTCTTTATTCGGACGCGAGAAAGAAAGCTTCGAAAATGCCAAATGTGATTTTGGCGAAACGTCAGCAAAACTATTCTTTTCAAAACGACGGATGTACACCCGGAATGAAAACACATTGTATTTTTCCATCCGTGAAAAACTAAAAATCAACATATAAATATATATATATATATATATATATATATATATATATATATATATATATATATATATATATATATATATATATATATATATATATATATATATATATATATATATATATATATATATATATATATATATATATATATATATATATATATATATATATATATGTAGATTCCTATTCACCAGAATGGTGAGTAATACTAACACGTTTTCAAAATTTTGTTATCTGATAAAAAAAACTAAGGATTTCCAGAAAAAATACCCCAAATATTTACCAATAAAGAAATAAAATCTCTTAGATTAAGTAAAATCTCCACCTCCTATTTGACTTTTAGAAGTCAATGCTTTCTGGAGAACTGTTTTATTGGATTAACAACAATTGAGTATGTCTAATTAGAATACTAACTTTCTTAAAAATTATGTATTGCTTAAGGTAAGAAGGTAAGACCTTTGAAGTTTTAGACCAATTAATTACTACTGTTTGTGTTAGGTCCGTAGCTAGACTCTGATAATTAAGAGGGGGAGGGGTTGAAATAAGCATACACAGTTATGAGTTTGGATAAAATTTATAACAATAATTTGTTGAACACTATAAAATTCAGGGTGCTTCAAAAAACATGGGAAATGACTTAATGGGATATTTCTGGCATATTATAAAACGAAAATGTTATATACACATAGGTCCACAACGGCCTAGTTTTTAAAAAACAGGATGTTATTTTTTATTTGGTTATTTGCCTGTATATTTAAACCGATTTATTACATTTTAGTGAAATCTGCTCCATTAATTATGCACTTTTTCACTATTTTCGGTCACACATTTTTTATTCTTCCATTTTTGACAATTTCGAATGGCCTGGTTTCGACTGATAAAGAGCAAATCAATAGTTTTAAACATTTTGAACAGACTCCCGAATATTTGATCGTGCGTGCATCTTTAC
This sequence comes from Kuschelorhynchus macadamiae, assembly GCA_030620095.1. Taxonomy (NCBI): domain Eukaryota; kingdom Metazoa; phylum Arthropoda; class Insecta; order Coleoptera; family Curculionidae; genus Kuschelorhynchus; species Kuschelorhynchus macadamiae. The sequence continues at coordinate 143,751 of JAUTXW010003709.1, read as the reverse complement.
ATCTGGATATGTTAGAAACATCATTATATATTTATAGACTAATTGCATTTCGTATAATCTGGGGCATAGAAACACTTGTTACAATAAGTCCCTTTAAGTAATTTACTTGTTTGATATGTTCGCTCATAAAATATTTGCTGTAGATAGCCGCCTATAAATCCGAAACAGAACCTGGCAATCCCATAATGTTATATATCGTTAAATTTGTTGTCTAGCTTTCCATTTACACCTAACATAATATACGGGGGGTGGTATTTAAGCAATATTAAGAAAACAACTATAGGCAATATTTGGCAACACTGAGGGGGGGCACTAAGAAGTAAATAAAACATAAACTTATTTGAAGTAATGTAGAGTTTCGAAAATACCTTAAAAATACCTGTCTCCCCCCAGAGCCAGTGTTTTTTAAACTAAAATTAAATAAATTGAGAACCTTTTCTTTTCTTTCTTTAAAACCACCCTTTGCTGAGCCAGTTTTACTTGAACTACAATGAAATACATAGTATAAAGTAAGCACCAATTCCGTATAAAACAGAAAGCGAGAACTTTTTTTTAGTTGTAGACATTTCTTATGCTCCCCTTGGCAAATAGATTTGTTGAATCTCTAATAATTCTAATGCAAATATAATATTTTTTCATGTAAATTTAGCAGGGAATCAATTTCTATATACGCCACTGTCCAGACATAAACGGCTCAGTCTATACACAAATTACCTTGAAAATACCCTGGGTTGATATACGATTTCTAGTTTTCAACCAAATAAACATTATTATTACTTTTGTTTACAAGATTAGTGAACATGTTGTGAAAAGGGTTATCAGACTAGCAAAAGTAAAGAGTTACCCTTTGACGCTCAGGTAGAGCAACCAAGGGACGTGCGCACATTCCAAGTAAGTAGATTAATCGATTTCCAACTTGTCCATGTTAAACATGACACAATCCCATCAGAGAAGATCACAATATGAACATTATCGTGGTGCCACAAAATTTTTACCTCATGAGTCAGCGAAATATATTTCTGAATTATTTTCTTATTCCCTGATAATATTATTGTGAGCACGTTCACTTATAGCAAGTTACTTTTTGACCCTTTTTTGACTTTTTCCCCTATTGATGTGTATCTCATCGGTGATAAGAGATTGATCGTCATCGTAGATCCTCAGGTTCGTTCTCCACTGGAGTGTGATAGTTGCCAGGAAATTGATGATCATAGGTGAGTTCTGTATATTCCTAGTACGTCTATGAGCCAGGAATGAGGTACACTGTCATAGTTTTATAGCCTATAAAAGCAGTGTTTATGTTGCGTTGTTTATTCTGTGCCTACTTAAGTACCACAGAGTCGATGATAAGTCGTTTTTTGCATCCTTGATGGTCTCGAATGCATACCTTCTCTTTCTCTAATAGGTTACTATTGTCAATATGGTGGTAGATACGATTTGCAATGCATCCTGTAAGGATCTTGTACATGGTGGGCAAACAGGTGATTCTATCCCATTGCTTTTAGGTAGCATAGTTGTAGTGCCCAGCATTAGAAATGCGGTGGTTGTCTCCGGATTATGCATTATTTTGGTAAAATGACGGGCCATAACTTCATGAAGAACATCAAATTTCTCACACCAGAAATTACAAATATGGTCAACTCCTGGCGATTTCCAGTTGCTGGTTCCCTTAATAAAGCTGCTGACTTCCTCCTTGGTGATAGAGTCAAATTCCATTTGTGATGTTTGAATTTGATCACGTTGAGATAGTATCCATGTAGCATTTCGGTTATGCTCTTTTGGGTTTTCCCAGATATTCGACCAATACTTAGTCAAATGATCTTTACTCGGCATTAATTTGATCTTTGGTGTTATTGATTCTCAATAGAACTGTCATTGATTGGTGTTGAAAAGCCAGTTCTGTAGTTATCTCTTTGAGCATCTGTTGTATCTCTGCAGATGTTTCCCTTTAGCTTTTAGTTTTTGCTTTAGTGTATCTTGATACTCATCTAGTTTTTGTTGATAGTTGTGACCGGTAGGTTTTGTCCCAATCTTCTTAATGCGTGTCTTAAGTCTGCTGGAAGGATGTTCATTCTTCCGAAATTCTCTGAGTCTTCCTAGTTCCTGCCTCAAATCGTCAATTGTCTTTTCAAGTCTTTTTTGCCATATGGGTTTTTGTTGGTGTGTAGCTTTGCCTGTTTTCCTTTGGGAATGTACTTGTTGTTTATGGCATCTAAGAACGGCGACAGCAGAGCAATAAATGAGTGTGTGTCATACTCCAAACTGAACTCTGCTAGAATGATGTTGAAAATCTTGAGGATGCTGTGAGTCTCCTGATTAGTTCTAAGTTTCGAGAGCTTAGGTCTTTGAGTTAAATCTAGGCCGTTAAACTCGGCAACAGCTTTTTGGAGTTCGTTGCATACTAATATCTTTCCATGGTTCTGGGTGTTGTGGGCTCTGTCAATGATGTCCTGTAGATTCGGCTTCGCCTATGTTTTTCTACATTTCGTACTTCCTCCTCGGGTTCCTCTGTTGTAGGCGGAGCTTTGAGCTCAACGAGTTCGGGCTCAAGTTCAACCTGCACCTCTCTTTTAAGTTGTTCCAGGATTGGTTCAGACAAAAGTTTATTTCGGACAATTACTTGTCGTTGGTAAGCAATCCATTGCTCGGTGATGTTCTGAAGATCCGGGTATTTCTGAAAGAAAGCTCTATGAAGGCCGGTCCGGTAGGTGCTTAAGTTGGTCTCAAATCTGGTGATCTTACAATAGGAGCGTATTATGAAACAATTCATTGCCGGGGTCCATTTCATACGCTTCCTTGGCTTTCCAGCTTTCGTGGTCTGAGGATTGGTGATATGCGTCTGCTCAGAAACAGCAAGAGCTGGGTGTGTGGCGTTGGTAGTGGGTACAGTAGCTACACTCGACATCACGCTGCTTCCGTCGCTAGTCAGGGAAGTAACTCACTTAACACACAGGATCTTCTACCTAAATCCTGAGCGCGGCAAGAGGTTATTCCGTAAATCGTACATTTTCATAAAAAAGTTGCATTTTACCTACTGCCGGGAATTTTTATACTCTGCTCCTCGGGGAGTGATAGGAAATATGATGTAAGGGAGAAGATGGGTTTTTAAGGACGGTGAACAAATAAGAGGGTCAGCGGAGAGCTAGCTAAGGTACCTCGAGGAGGGGTGTCCGTGCATAGAGAGATACAAAAGCATTATCTATAACCCTGAGATATATATTATTATTATTATTATTAATATTAATGATATTATTATTAGTAATATTGTTATTATTGTTTTTATTATTATTTCTAGTAAAATTATTTAACTGACCAATTACTCCTAAAAAGGATATGTCGATAAGCTAATCATCAACTAATCTACACGTAAATTTTTGTTCCGCAGAATGTATTTGCTCTAACGCTAACCACTTGCTGTGTTTAAGTTTTTCAAGACAACATAATTGTCTAAATGATTCAGGCCAACATAATTAAATATATCATAAAATATAAATTATTTTGCTGTTCAATTATGGTTTTGAGGTAGAGGAAATTTAATTAATACAGTGTTTCATACTTACTCTATTAAATCGTTTAGCTTGAAATATGTGTCCGTTAATTCTATATAATTTCCGCCAGCGTCTAGCACCTCGTCTATAAATGCTTCCTGAAATAAAAAAACATTTTTTACTGCTTTGAAGTTACAGTGTTATAAGGTGGATAATAGTAAATTATTTCACAGTTTTCTAAGCTATGAAATAATTGTGTATACTGTTTGTTAGGTACTAATAAAAGATTCGAGGCCAGTTGTCATCTGTAAACGAATAACGTCTTAAATTTGTAGAACACCTTCATTTATTTATTTATGTTTATAAAGGTTTTCATTTTTACAATGACTTGACATGAAGCGTTAACTCTATGGCTTTAAAAAAGCCCCGGATGAATAGCTCTTAAAAAATGTATCATTTCATTACGATTATAACGGGAAACTGAAAAGGAAAACTAGGAAAATAAATTCGATTATAATTGGTGGATCTCCAAAATGACGATGTCAGCGTTCTGGTCGATACTCTGCAGGGACATTCTCGCCTTTATCGGCGACAAAAACGTTTTTTCTGGTCGGAGTAGCGTTTACAGAGAGGAATGCAACTTTACCTCCCGCCACTTTTTACACAAACTGCCGTAAATATGTGCAGAAAGAATCGATGATGTGTGATTTTATGGCTTTAATGATGGTTTTGTTGACGAACCTTAGCTAACCCAATGCTAACGGGACAGATCCAGCTAACAGTATAAGTTTTGTAAAACGAATCCTTGTTTTAATATAGACCCGGAAATTCTAACCTAACCTATCCGTATTTTTATTAATTATAAGCTTTGTTTCAAAAAGAAACTAAAGACAGTCATCCGCCTGAACGGGGACTCGTACACACATGCGTTGGTTCCAAAGCTGATAATCCTACCACTGAGCCAGGAAGTTCACATTGAAAAAAAAATTCAGTTTACTCATAAACTATGTACCTAAGTCCAGTCCTCCTATATATGAACATATAAATGAATTTAAATCATAAGTAGATACTACGAAAGTGTAAAAGGATAATAAAAATGTTTAAAATATTTTTGTTAAATTATGACTAGATCTCGGAATTTATTAAATTTGAAGTCGGATTTAATAAGTTCCGAGTTAGATTAAGGGAGTAAGAGGGAAATATTGTAATCGTGAAAAGATCACCCTCCGAAACATGTTTCGATCTTCACATTTCAGGATTCCTAGATGCCCAAAACATGCTTTGATTTACTCAAATTTTGGTCATACATTAAGGGTCATAAGGGAATGACATGGTCCTATTTTGGTAAAAATACAATATAGCGAAACAAAATAGCGGCCTAATAAAATGTTCAAAAAAATATTACTAAAAAACTGCTCATCCAATGTACCTCAAATTTGCACAAAAATAAGGATAAACTGGTGAAATTTTGGTGAGGAGCCATTATGGTGGAATAAAATTGCGTGTTAGTGATATGTTTAAAATATCAGTATCACAAACTTACTTATCCAACTGAGTTGAAATGTTACATAAAAATCCAGTGTGAAACAGGGGTGAACTTGTAAAAATGTTTCAATTCTATATGGCAAAACAAAATGGCGGCCTAATTAAATGTTTGAAAAGTCGGTATAATTCTGTTACCTAGAAGGAAAACTTTCTTGAAGGAAAATATTAAATATCATGATTGAATTTTTATGAATTATTTAAATAAAAATCGATAAATTCCCTCGTACAGAATTCCACTACTTACAATACACAGTCTACATATACATGTAATTATTTGGTAATAACTATACGAATTCAATAAACTGAAATTGATTTCAATTTTTTTAGTTTTAATTTATTTGTTATTATTATTTATTTATATTTATTTTTCATAACATTAATTACCTAGTCTACAAAAAATAAATTATATTTTTTATTATTTTGCTCCATAAAAAAAAGGTTTTATTCCAGGAAATGGAATTAACCGAATATGTAAACATTTTATGAAGCCACCATTTTGTTTTGCCATAGAGGACTCGCACTAAAAATGTGCCAGTCTTTCTAGTATCCCTGCTTAAAACTTAATTTTTTTCAAGTTAATTGGATAAGTTATTTTTAGTATATTTCATTTTCATTCGCCATAGTGGATTTACACAAATATCACATTTTATTTTTGCGCAAATTTTAAATCCATTCGGTAAGTTGTTCCTTAATAACCATTTTTTTTATATTTTGTGACGCCGCTATAATGGATTTTTAAAATTTGAAGTCAATTGGATAAGTAATTTTTGAGCTATGTCGAGTACAGACAGAATGAAAGAACGACAGGCAGACCGACAGACCGTCAGTCCAGAGACCCGAAAATGTAAATATCTCTTACGAAGGAAGTTAAAATAGCAAAAATAATAAAATAAAAATAAATTAACGACAAATAAAACAAAATTTTTATAATGAAGTATCAAAGCAGTGGTTTTACTTAAGCAGATATGGCAATTGAATACATGTTTGTATGTATGTTACATCTGAAGAAAAAAGTTTGATGAAAAATGTATTTGTTTCAGTCTGAATGAATGTTAGAGATGTGAATGTAATGTTAGAGATGTTTCCGGCTTGACAGACACAAAATAGAAACGTAGCAAAATACAGAAGAAACTAAATACAAAATGTACATGAAGAAAAATAAATTTAAAAAAATCGGTAAATTTGGGGTAAAGACTCCGAACGTCATTCGTAACCAATTTCACGACACAAAGTTAACAGAGTTTATGTATACGTATATTTATCTGACAATATTGTATAAGTTGTAATATATTTCACTTTTCGTAATAAAACAAGAGTTTTATTACACGCTAAGTTCTGGGTACTTTGATAAAAAAAATAGGTAAAGCCGTTCGAGCAGAACTTTTCTGGTAATGAAACTTTTTCTCTATGATGAAAAGTGATACATAATGATATTTATATAATGGGTGTAAAGTTTTTTTTTTAAACTTGATTGACTGGATCGTTACTTGATGAAAATCCATTACCAACAATGTAAATAAAACATTTTAAACTGTTTTAGATTTTCACTTTTAATCACAAATTGTGACATATGTTTCGCTAACACTGTAGCTTCGTTAGACAAACGGTATTTAAGCTAACACTTTGCAAATAGCAATAAAACTTTGCTAAGTAGAGTTTTATGGCTTACAAGAGTCCTAAATAACATCTGGACGGAAATTTCTAACAAAATAAATAGGTTCAAAAGAGGTGAATTATTCATATCTAAATAGTCGTTTAAGAGATACTGGGTGTTCAGTGTCAATTTTTTACTTTTGTTTATTGTATGTAATATTTCAAAATTTTCATCGAAAGCATGGTTATTATTTTACAAATGTTCGGCGTATGTTGATTCTGTTTTATTTTCAATAAAGCTTCTTTTATGCTCTGCTAATCTCTGTTTAAAAGTTCTCCCAGTTTGGTCTATATACACTTTTGGACATGATCTACAGTTTAATTTATAAACTCCTGATTTATTATTTTTCTTTGTTATTCTTTATAAATTTACTTTGGTTTATTAGATTATTTGTTTTAAATGCAATTTTAATGTTCTTTTTACACAGTGTAGTAACCACCGTTTCTGTAGGTTTACCGATATAAGTATCTTAAATTTATTTCCTTCTTTGGGTGGTATAGGGTAACTTTCTGAAAGTGATTTTTTAAGAGTTTTTTTATTTAAAATATTGTCAATTATATGATGCCAAAATAATTGACGATATGATGCCAAAACAATTGACAATATTTCAAATAAAAAAACTATTAAAAAATCACTTTCAGAAATTTACCCTGTACTACCCAAAGAAGGAAATAAATTTAAGATACTTACTTATATCGGTAAACCCACAGAAAAGGTGGCTTCTATACTGCGTAAAAAAATAACAAAGAAAAAACAAAAAAAAATAAATCCGGAGTTTATAAATTAAACTGTGGATCATGCCCAAAAGTGTATATAGGCTAGACTGTGAGAACTTTTAAACAGGTATTAGCAGAGCATAAAGGGAGTTTTATTAAAAATAAAACAGATTCAACAAACGCCGAACATTTATTAAATAATAACCGTTCCTTCGATGAAATATTACATACAATAAACAAAAGTAAAAAATTGACACTTTTAGAGTCTATGGAAATTAATAAACGTAAAAACATCCAGTATCTCTTAAACGATCATTTAGATATGAATAATTCACCTCTTTTAAACCTATTTTGTTAGAAATTTCAGTCCAGATGATATTTAGGCCGTAAAAGTCTAGAAATATGTTTTATAAAAATCAAGCTCATTTAGCAAAGTGTTAGTTTAAATACCGTTTGTCTGACGAAGCTACAGTGTTAGCGAAACATATGTTACAAGTCGTGAATAAAATTGAAAATCTAAAACAACTTAAAGTGTTTTATTTACATTATTTATAAAGTTATTACCAAATAACTATATGTACATAGAACGGAAGCTCTCACGGCTGTGGTCAATTTTTGTGGTCATAGTTCCTGTGATTAGACCATGTCAAAATGGAATCACTTTCAGACGATTAGCCTTCGATTGCACGATGTATCTTCAGGGATCTTTACTTCATGAAATTGGAGCATACATTTGTGTCTAAATCCATTATGGCGGAACAAACTGGCGGCCCACTATGGTACGAAATAGGAATTTTTTTATAACATGTTCCAATATCTTGAGTACCATTTACCCGAAGTTGAAGAAAATTGGTAGTCAAGGAATAATGCGTAGCAAAGAAATAAAATTTTTAGAATATACAGGGTGTACATCTATTGATATTCAATTTATAGTAAATATAGCAAATATTTAGAATTCAAATATAACTTGGAAAATTGATTTTAGCCTAAAAGCAGCTTAAAAACAGATGAAAATAAATAAAGATCTGAAAAATATACATACAGAGGGAATTCAATAAATGTCCAATTTTTAATAACTTTAAGGATAAACTTGGTTAGTAACAAAGGTTAACTATGAAATTGGTAGGATGACAAAGTGATAGTCAAGAATTAATGTGTAGCAAAGATATAAAAATTTTAAAATATACAGGGTGTCCATCCAAATCCATAGATAGTAAATGGGAAATTGTTATAATAAATATATACCCGAAAAATATCTATAAATACAGGTGATTCAAAAAGTAACAAATTTTTGATAGGTTTAATAATAAACCTGGTTAGTAACAAAGGTAGAACTGTGTATTTATTTAGTTTCATTTTGTTCTATAATAACAAATGTAATGATTAATTGCTTGGCCTAAAACTCTATAACTAAATTAATCAATATCTGAATAATCTAATAAGTCTAAAACATCTGGTGGTAAATCACTTGCAGTAGAAGATATTTTAGATCGATATTTTGTAACTATTGGAACCGAAGCAGGAAGCAAATGATTAAAAACATATTCATTATTCGATATACTCGATGTCTTTTTCGCGTGGTTCAAACGATAGGACCTATATAATTTATGGTTTGCTTCTTGAGCTTCCTCGCTCAATTGTCCAATAGGTACTAATGCATGTTTAATAATATCTCCTCCATAAACGAGAATTTTATGTACAGTTACAGGCATAAAAAACTAGCCATACAACTGTACATAATGATTAGCTGTTTCTGTAAAATACACTGAAAACTTTTCTCAATCAATTTTCGTTCCAGAAGCAATTGACTTTAATATAACAGGAAAACGGAAAATAAGATTTTCATCAAGTTCTGTTATTTCAGGAGTAAGGGTAGGATCCCTAAAAAATTTTCGGGCTGTTCCTGTTTCCTGTAAAGTCATGTTGAATTTGAAGTTTTTTTCTTGACGAAGTCGTTTTTGCTCGTCTGTTCTTGCAGACCAAACTTTAAAAGGTTGATTGTAAGCTTTGCGCAACAGACATTTATAGCATCTTATCTAAGCACGCAGCGAAGATAAGCCATAACAATAGTTACTTTCGTTGATTACTTTATTTCCTACTTTGCACCAAACATAAATAACCAAATATGTTAAAATAATAAAGTAAGAATAATGTCATAGCAAAGCGTAGGTACACGTACCTATATATGTATAATAGTGGAAAAACCTCAATGGGACACACAGGCTTTTAGCCTGAATTTTATTGGCCAAAAAACAAGCACGGCCTTATGTCATGTCGTAGTGGCGTCATAACTGGTTTACTGTCTATGTTTTTCAGGACCATAATTTAAATCCGAATTTGATTTCTGGACCGAGAAAATTCAACTCCAAAGTCTGCGTCCTTTTCAAGTGGTTCTACTATATATAATTACGCTATAGTTTTGACAGTGCGATTCATTAACATTAAATATAATAACTTACCTCACTGCGGATTTGGTGTCTGTTAAAATGTTGATAATTTTAACATCTGCTATTGTGAATAGCATAACATACTTAATTACTGTAAAATGTTTATATACTGTTTGCTTTACTTGATTACTACTGTCTTGATTGTTTTTCTTTTGAAATCTCACTCAGGTTGGTCTGACGCTCCGTCACAACCATATTTCAGTAACATAGTACAGTTTTGCTCCGTTGTTTCATTTTTTTTTAATTTCTAATGATTTTAGTAACCTAACTGTTGTTATATCTAATAACGCTTGCAGTTTTACTTTAACTGAATCTTCAGACACCTTAAATGCCTCTCTTTCAGGATAGCATTCTCTTTTGGCCTGTTGTATTTTATGATAACTGGGAAAAACTTTCGGAGGCATAGCGTTTCTTATTAAGTTATATTGTTGTTTACTTAAGTCAGCACCAACAAAAACCGATAATGCCTGCTCTTTCGACAGATATTCTTTTTCCCTAGTATTCTTTAAATGTTCACAAAAACTTCTTACTTCTCTCACATGTATCGGAAACTTCTCCAAAAAATTATCAATAAACTGTTTATTGCAATATTTTTTAGAAACAAAATCGAGATGATCTCTAGGTATTTTCCTCGAGCATTCTGTTCGTCGCCATTTTTGTCTATCGCTAAGAGAGTTAAGCCTGAGTTATAGATTCAAAAAGTTTGCATCTTACGTCGTCCGTTTGAGCTAAGCGTTTACGCTGGTTCTTAGCCCGTCTTATAGATTGAAAACTTTTGAGCTTTGCGTCGCCTGTGGAACTAACCTTACTTGTATGTTTATATTTATCGCTTTTTGTGTATTGCAATTTTGTCTTACTTTCTTTTAAGTTTATGTGCTTTTTTTTAATTTGCTGAAAATGGATAATAAAAATCATAGTAATGAAGCCTAATAAAGACTGGGCATTGTGGACATATTAATGTGTGCCGCACCTGTAAATTTGTTGAAGAGAAGGTGGCGAATTCGACCTGTTAATTCCTACCTGCCTTCTTCCAGTATTTTCTTAAAATTAAAGACAATGACCCAAAGCATTTTTTTAAATGAATGAGGTTGTTCTGTGTATATATTAATATCAAATTTGGAAAGCCCTCTAAAATCCAGCAATTTCATTGGTTGCAGCTTAACGCAATCGTTTATTTACGTTCGCCGCTTCCGTCAAAGTTAAAGATCGCCATCTTTTCGACGGCTAGCGGAAGCTTAAACGGATGGCGGCAAAAATATAACCATACCTTACATTACATTGGCTTACATTAATTAAACTTCAACGACAGCGCAAACAGCGACGCAAGACGCAAACGTTTTCAATCTATAACCCAGCCTTTAAACTCTTTTGAATATTACTCACCTTGAATCACCTTATTATTTATACTTCTCTGCGCCACATTTCAAAAACACCTTTGTGGGCAAATTTTTTGCTCATTTAAAAATCGACTTTTTGTTCTGTTTGCTTTTTTCCATTTTAAGCTTAGTTGTTCAGTGAAATTTTTTATCTTTTCAAAATTTTTATCGCCTTTTTTTATTTTCAGATTAGCCAACAATGCCTTTTATATAATTCTTCAAAAACTGTTTCATTTTTATCCATATCTAGCAAATTTGTCCAAAACTGCTTACAAAATATTAATAGAACTATTCACAAAACTACTAGTCAACTGCACGAACGTTTTTTTTTGGTTATTTGACATGCACAGCCATATTGATAAAATGCGTTTGGAATTTATTTTTATATGGCGATTTTTCTTGATATTTTTTTAACTTTTACGAGCTCGTAATTAAAATAAAATACAATATATAACTCGAGGCTAAACTGGAATTTTTTACTCACGTTCGTTCGTACTCGCTCTTATAAAAAAGAACCCTTTTAGTCATTTGTATAAACTACTATTTTACCAGCCAAAGTACTAAGTAGTAATAAAGACGACAAAAGCCTCACAATACACATTGTTCAAACCTTCTGCAATGTTACTTCATCTTGACACCAAGCGTATTCTCATGAGAGTTGCTGGTGTCATCATTATGATGTAACATTGTACCAGCTTTGAACAAAGTGTACCACCTCGACATAGGCCTGTCATCAAATGCCGTTTTAATGTCTATTTAAGCCGTAGTCACCGCCATTTTTACAGTGATGAAAGTTATCATATCTTAAATATCAGAATTGATGCGAATCAAGCCAAAAAAGCTCTAAAGCGATGAAAATTCAGGAATATTTCATTTCCCTATACTAAAACCGCTAAAAAATAGATTTTACGTATAATCTAATAGACCGAATGCTGCTATGTTATAATAATCGCAATGCAAAGAAATGTTTAAAAAACTATTTTTTTAGGTTCGGGCAAATTGGGGCTATTTTTTTCTGATTTTGTAATTTAGAGACATTTAGCTACTTGAAAATATTATACGGATATAAGTAATTTTAAGCTTTTATTTTTCTGCTCCAATATATATAAAATTATACAAAAAAATAATGCTTTATCTTTATTAAACTCAAATATCTGTAATCTGAGGAGCTCTAAATATTTTTATTTGTTGGGGAAAAAAGTCTAAAGTTGATAGATATTGAAAATGTAAAATGTATTGACACTTTTTATTATTTTGATTCAGAAAAAAATGTCAAACTTTTTAATGTTTTTCTTCATTTTGCTCATTCTTTCAAATCTCAATTTTAAACCTCTCTAAACAAAAAACCAGACCAACTTTAGAAAAATCAAAAACATTTCCAAATTCAGTAGATATTTCTTCACAAAAATCTATACTTATTTTATTTTATTTCTTAAGTTGGTTTGAGACCGAATGTCACACACGTATTCGATCCCCCGTGCAGCCCAATGAAATATTCAAAAATTGCCCCCCCCCACTACGACTTTTTTACTCAAAAAGGTAGCACACATACGTTAGAGCTAGCACAATTTATTTTAGAGCTCGCACAGTTATAGCAATCAAGAAATCTTTTGACATGTGTGGGTTAATGCTAGCTCACCCCGCATTTATTTAGAGGCTCCGACTTCTAGCACAGTTTACTTATAGCTAGCTCAGGCTAGCACAAACAAAATTAAAGTTAGCTGACTTATATTTTTTAATACATTTACGGAGATGTGCGGGGGGGGGCAGCTTAACGTTTGGATTTTGTTTCGAATTAGGCGCTGAAAATATTAACTGGGATTATTTAGAGCTAGCACAACCAAAATTAAAGCTAGAACAGTTATAGCAACAAATGATATCTTAAGACATATGCGGGGAGGCTAGGTTAACGCTACCCTCCCCTCATAAGTTTAAGGGCTGCAAATGCTAGGCATCGTGTACTTATAGCTAGCAGAGACTAGCATAACTAAAATTAAAGCTAGCATGCCTATATTTTTTGATATATTTAGGCAGTTGTGCGGAGGGGCTTAACGTTTGGCTTTTGTTTCGATTTAGAGGCTGAAAATATTGACAGGAATTACTTATAGCTAGCACAACCAAAATTTAACCTAGCACACCTACATTTTTTATATATTTCACGCAGTTGTGCGAGGGATGGACTAAATTAACGCTTGGCCTCTGTTAAGATTAAGTGAAGATACTTTCCGCGTAGATTATTGAGGTAAATTATCAAACCCAAGAAACAGTTTATTTTCTAAAATCATCAGAACATTCATTCGCACCAGTTTGAAGAAGTTCAGTAGGTATACCTTTGTGGTGCTGACGTTGAGCTTGATTTAGCTAGTAATAACTTTATTAATATTTGTCCGGAATTCATAAAAAAAAAAGAAATTTTAAGTTTTTTATTTAAACTTCCATTAAGAATGGTCTTTTTGTGTCATGGTCATATGTTAGGGAAAGCAGAAAAAATTAGTCATGTCAAAATAAGACAGGTTCAGTTATTATGAATTTGGTTTATTTATACGAGATTCAAATTCAAATTCAAATGACATATTACCAATAATTACATTACGTAATATAGGGTCGTCAATAAATAATGCAGAAAATATCTACAAGAAACGTAAGAAAACAATAAACATACAAAAATAAAAAAGAACAACTAACAGTTGTAGTATTCGTTAAAACAAAATGGTAGAAAACACAAAAAATATAAATACCGAACTAAAGTGAAAGATTATTAATTCTTATTAAACATCTATTTAAAGGTGAAATCTTACTTTCTTGCCCTAGTGCGGAAAAGAGCACGTTTCCACGCACTGGAGCAAAACGCTATATAACTGAAATACTGTCGAACTTTTTATTTTTGAGTATTACATATTACAATCAATTATTTAAATTGAGTAAAATAATAAAACGTACGAGAATAATTCGGTAGGAGGAATCGTTTGGGTGTTTCTAAATAAATCATTGTACATTTTGTCATTTTGATGATATCGTAAACCTATAAAATGCAAACACCACCATATATACTGCCAGTGGCACCTTTCCTGGTTTAATATATGCGATTTTGTATTTTATGGGGGCGTCTTAACCCTTTTATCCCCTGATTTTTATATTTTAGGGGAGTGTTTTTACCATATTTTCCTCTCATATCCGCCATGATATTAAAACCATAGTTAAATTATTATTAGAAGCAAACTCCACTTTAGTATCTTACACTTCTGGTTTAAGAAATACTATAACGGTAATTTAATTATTACTAAAAGCAAGCACGATTAAGTTTGTAAGTGGCAAACTTCATCGTTCAAGAAATTTTTTTCAAATTTTATGGTGGAGATTTTACCACTTTATCCTTCTGATATTTGCCATTATAGTAAAACCATATTTTAATTATTAGTAGAAGCAAATACAACTACTGCCTGATTTTAAAAATTTTGTTTATTTGATTGTATAAGGGTGTTTTACTCTTTACCCCTCTACCCCTGTTTGTTTTGAGTTTTAAAACTTTATTTGGCTATTACCAGAAGCATGTATCATTTTATATTGTAATTATAATAAAAAATATGCTTGATGCTCTAATTTTTGTCCGTACATACACGGTTCAGAGTTGCCAGCTTCAGAAAGGTTGTCCTATAGCAAATATAGATGTGCTAGCTTTAATTTTTGGCTGTGCTATCTATCAGTAGTCCCTGTCAATATTTTCGGCTTCTAAATCGAAACCGAAAACAAACGTTAACTTGCCTCCCCCCCCCCTCGTACAACTGCGTGAATATATAAAAATATAGGCGTGCTAACTTTAATTCTGCTTGTGCTATAAGTATACGATGCATTTAGGCCCTAAACATATGCGGGGGGCTAACGTTTACCCAGCCCCTCTCCGCATATGTCATATATCATTGTTGCTATAACTGTTCTAGCTTTAATTTTGGTTGTACCAGCTATAAGTAATCCCAGTTAACATTTTCAGCGCCTAATTCGAAACAGGAGCCATGTTAACCTACTCCTCCCCCCAGACATTTTCATAAATATATTAAAAAATATAGGTATGCTAGCTTCAATTTTGGTTATGCCTATCCTAGCTAAATAAATGCGAGGGACGGTAGCGTTTAACCGCCCCCCCCCCCCCGAACATGTAAAAACTTTTTTTAGTTGCTATAACGGTGCTGGCTCTAAAATCAATTGTGCTACGTAGTGCTAGTTCTGGCGTATGTGTCCAAGCTTTCTGAGGAAAAAATTTGATGCGAGGGGGGGGGAAGAGAATTTAACAGACCTTTAAAAATTCAGTACCAGAACACTACTCATCGAATTAATTTGAAATTTTACACAAAAAACAAGTGTTAAACAGGGCAAAACAAACTAGCGGTCTAATAAAATGTTTAAATATTTGGTTAAATTCCATTTCCTCAGATAAAACATATTTATGGAAGAAAATAATAAAGGACAAATTTATTTTTTGGAGGCTACGTAACTAATGTAATGAAAAATTATTAATAATAATAATAATAACAAATAAATTAAAAACTTAAAAAATTGAAATAATTTAGTTTATAGAATTTGTATAAAGTTATTACCAAATAATTATATGCATATGTAGTAGTGGAATTCTTTACGAGGGATGTTGTTGGTAAAAAAAAAACTCTATTTACATAATTCAAAAAAAAATCATGAACGACATTGATTACTTTAATTGATAAAAAGAAGGTTTTCATTCTAGGAAATAGAATTTTACCAACTTTGTAAACCTTTAATTGGGCCGCCATTTCGTTTTTCAGCTGAAACACGTTTACCAGTTGATTTTAGTGTAACATTTCAACTCAATAAGATAAGCAGTTTTTTGATACTGAAACTTTAAACATATCATTTCATTCCATCATAATGGTTCCTTACCAAAATTTTTTCAGTTTATCCCTACACCATATTTTATATTTTTGTTTTGACTTAATGGTGTTTACGAATAAATAACTATTAGATTAGCCGCTATTTTGTTCCACCATATTGGATTTTTACCAAAATATAACCACGTCAACCCCATATAACCCTTAATTTTTGACTCAAATTTGAAGAAATCCGGCTAAGTAGTTTTTCATTTATGCCGCGAATAGACAAACAGTTTTTTCGACATCTAGAGACCCTGAAAGGTGAATGATCTAAAAAATCTTGGAGATGAGGAGAACATATTCACTATTACAATACTTCCCTCTTACCCTCTTGGAAAGTAAAAATAAGTCATGTCTTAGTTTTAACATGATATTAATATTTTGAAAAATCTGATGATGATGAGATAAGTATATTGACCAATATCTGCAAAATCTAAAATAAATTAGTAAAGATTGTAATTTTAGAGCAGTAAATGCCGACCAAAATAGAAACGATTTTATCGGAGATTCTTTTATAGTGGTCTACAGCCGTCACATATAAAAGAGGGACTACTTGAAAATAACACTTTTAGGTTAGAAAAGGCACTTTATTCATCGAGAACTTTAGAAATGGTTCAACACCATTCTGAATCTTATGTATCGCCTTTCATCTTCGAAGATTCTTCGTTGGCTGCTGCTGTTTTAGAATATTATTTTTGTGTAAAACCCTGACATTATCGAGATAAATGTTCAGTAACAAATTTTTTCGGCTTTTCTTGTGTTGTCTGTCGAAAGCGTTAATCAAAATGGTAATTAAAAGACAAATAAATGTTTTCCCTACTAAACTGAACGATACAATGGATTCATCATCACTCAGCTCTCCAGTAAACAGATTTTGTTTTGTAAATTTGAAAATATTGAACCACTTGTATAAAAGAATTAGGCTGTATATTCTGGATAAACACACTCAGGTATTGAAATATTTTTTTGGAGGGAATCGGCCATCTATTTCAGTATACAATTTAGCTGTAGCTAAAGGAAAGCCTTATCCATTATTTGCACACAGATAATTGCAAAGTGTTGCTGTGAAGTCACGAAGATATTTCCTTGATTCAAAATTTATTGAATCTCAAATAAAACGCCTTTTAAAAGAAGGGATATTTGACTCGAGCAGTAAATAATTATATTTTTTAAATTCTTCAGTTGTATTAAATACTGTGTTTTCGTGAACCATCTGAATGATTTATTATAATGCAAACTGAAAAATAAATAACTTTCTATAATTTGACTTAAAAACGTAATTTAAGCGAATATGTATAGTTCGCTTTCATGTTATTTGTTGAACCAGTCAAGATAAAAATTTAAAATTTGCTACACTTCAGTGACAAGCTAAAGACTTCTTTATTTTGCATATTTGGTGACTAAACATTTTAATACGGTGACCATGGAAGCCAACTTAACAAAACTCAAGTATTTTCTCCCCTCTTAATTCATAATCAAAAAATAAACAAAAAAGTATTTTCTAAGTTAATTTGACCTACCATGTATACACATAGCTTTCAAGTTAACCCTAAGTAAGTTTTTTTTGTTATAGGTACGTTTTTAGACTAGATTTGTCAATGGTTAGGTAAAGTAAATTAAAAAAAAAACGTAAACAAGTTATTATTACAATTTTTTTGAAGCTAATAGTTAAATTCGTATAAATATATTAATTTAATATATGTTCTTAAGCGTTCAATTTGGTAAATACCGATATTCGAAGGAAAAATTAGATTTGTGTAGTTTTAATATTCAAGTTTCAGCTGTTTTTATTTTTTATTATGTCAGTTTGTGAAAGTGTTGAGTTTGGTAACAAAAACCACCTGACTCATTTACTTGATATTTTCCCAAAAAAAAAAACATTAAAGTAACGAAAACCAAAGATCATTCACTGTACAATACATAAAAAAATCATATTTATTATTGTGGCCTCTGGTACGCCTAATGTCTATTTGAATTAAATACTTTCTTGGAAAATGTGAATCAAAAGTTTTAATCAATATGTTTCCATGTAATACAGCACAATGCAACTATCTACTAAGAAAACAAAATTTACCTAAAAATACCCATTTAATTTCTTTCAACAGTTGCTTGTTATTGAACAATAATTGCAATCTATAAAAAAATGTTACATTCTTATCAGCCAAAAAAGACAAATTCTTTGCTTACCAAGTTTTTCTGCATGGTTATGTGTACAAAAAAGCAAACACTTGATAACTCGAGTTACTGACAGTTTATGATCTGGATTATTCAACATTTCGGAAAAGCGTCAACACTACCGATGGTAACCTTTTCCAAATCTATCTGATAAGACATTTTTTGGTATCTTCATAATACGACGACCAAAAATGTATAGATAATATACAAGTCCTACGTTCTTTCGTTGCTAAATACCAACACAGGAATGTGATGTATTTGTAAATATGAGCTCCAAAATGTAGATATTGTAGGCACCTAAATATTTAAATATTATCTGGTTTTACGTGTATAAAAAAACAGAATATCGAGTTTATTAGGTTCGGATAGATGATAAGGGCATTTTTTTAACAAGAAATCTGTATTGCGTTGCAAATATAATAAAAAATAAACTGTTAGATCTATGTTACATAGAGCTAATCGTAAATATTTTATAAGAAATAAATTTTTTAAATATATATTTTAATCATAAATAATTTACAAATGTATAGATACCCAAAATAATAGCGTAAAAACTGGTAACCTGCTCCGAAGCCCCATAGATAATGGAGGACAAAATAATATAAAGGTATCTAGAAATTCTGAAATTGTTCCAAGCTGTAATAATTAATAAGATATGGCACCAAACAGGTGCAGCAAATAATAATCGATGAATTTTAAATTACAAATTTATGTATGCTTTAATTTTTTTTACCAAAAACTTTTAAGCATTGACATTTTTACATATCAGTTAACTTTTGTACAGCTTGAAGCTTGAAACACAGGACTATTATCGCCTTTATTGGTCCCAGCGTTATTTCTATACACAGGGTCTTTGTTATGTATAGAAACGGACCATTATTTTCAAAAAAAAACTAGCAAAAACGTTGAATACAAAAGTTTTAGTGTTTTTAAAAATCTATTAAAGTAAAAAAAAATATTATAAAAAATTATCAGTCACTACAAAACAAAGTGGCATTTATTAAAATTCCATTTAATAAATGCCACAATCTGCATATTATGTCAATCAAATGGTTCTGTTTTTCTAATTATAAATACAGAAAAACCATGCCATAAAAGGCAGTGTATTACAGAGCGACGGAAAACGCTCTAGATTTTTGAGTTTTATTTAGTATTTTGTATGTATATAGCTTTGCATGATACTAAAACTGAAATTGTATTTAACTGACGAACACTCAGCCGATTTACACATGCCGCACACGGTGATGAGGTACCAGAAATGGCAGCAATGACTCAGAAAATGCTATATATATTTTTATTTTACTACAATGAGTTAATACAATTTCTAGCCCTTTATACAACAGTGGCCATTAGTACAATTTGGATTGTAATGCAGTTTAAATTTCTATCAAATGAAGATATTTTATTCATCATATTTTTACTTCCCTCGCAAAAGGGAAGTATTGTAATCGTGAAAAAATCACCCTCCGAGATTTTTTCAGATATTTACGTCTCGGGTTTTCCAGATGTCGAAAAACATATTTTCTCAATTCCGTCGGTCTGTCTATCTGTCGGTCGGTAAGTCGCTTTGTCGGTCTGTCTGTTCACGACATATCTAAAAAACTGCTTACCCCATTGACTTCAAATTTTGGTCAAAAATTGAAGGTTATATGGCGATGAAGTGGTAACATTTTGGTAGAAATCCATTATGGCAATACAAAATAAGGGTCTAGTAAAATGTTAAAAAAAATAATTACTAAAAAACCATTTATGCAATTTATCTCAAATTTTGCGCAAAAATTTATGTTTCATGTAAAAATCAACTGGTAAAATTTTGGTACGAATCAAAGATGCCGAAACAAAATGGCCGCTTAATAAAATATTTAAAAATTCAGCCTGAAAAAACTACTTATTGGACCGATTTCAAACTGTGTGCTCTAACTAATTGTAATATATAGATAATCTAGTAAAATTGTGGTACCAATTCAACATGGAGGAACAAAATGATGGGCAAATAAAATATTTGTAATCGTGTAAATCACTCTCTCAGATTTTACATAATTTCAGGTTTTAGCATCTCTAGATACCAAAAAATATGTTTTATTAATTCCGTCGGTCCGTCTTTCGGTTTATCTGTCTGTTTGACAGTTCGCAGCATAGCTTAAAAACTACTCATCAGAGTGGCTTCAAATTTTAGTAAAAAATTAAGGGTCATATGGGGATGAGCTGGTAAGATTTTTTTCCATTTGTTAGGAATAGTGAAGTGTGACCCATTTAGTTCAATACATAGTCACAGTATATATGTATTACACATACTGTCTTTTCATATTTGTTTGTTCCATCATATTGGATTCCTACCAATATTTTACCATTTTCTTTCTACCTATGCCACACTTGACTTTTGGGCATTACAAAACAAATTTAATAAGTAGTTTTTACATTGACACATACCGACATTTTGATACGTCATATTGATTTCGTACCAGTTTATACCATTTTCACATATAATTTTTCTGCAAAATCGATTGAACAAGATTTTTTGCATTGATTTTTTTTAAGTTTTAATTGACTGCCATTTTGCTTCGCCCCCTTAAATTGAAACCCATATTATCAGTCTTTACCTACTCCGCTGGTCCGCAGATAATTCCCAGATATGAAGTTTCTAACTGGTTTTCGTTATCGATCCTCTTGTTGTTATATTAAAATGGTATATTATTTGGGGTTAGGATTCAGCAAAAAAACAAAAGCCCTTTTTTTAAATGTCTACGTTTCGCAACCTTGTAGTTGCATCCTCAGGACACAGATTTAATATCCTACATAAAACCCATATTTTCAGTCTTTACCTACTCCGTTGGTCTGCAGATATTTCCTAACCCCAAAAAATACGCCACTCTAACAACAAGAAGATCGTTAGTGAAAACCATTTAGAAAGTTAGTATGTGGGAAATATCTGCAACGGAGTAGGTAAAGACTGATAATAAGGGTTTCATGCAGGATATAAAATCTATATGTGTCCTGAGAATGCAACAATAAAGTTGCGAAACGTCGGGAGTTTAAAAAAAGACTTTTGTTTTTATTACTGGATCCTAAGTCCAAATAATATACCACTCTAACATAAAAACAAGAGGATCGTTTACGAAAACCATTTGGAAACTTAATATCTGGAAAATATCTGCGGATCAACGTAGTAGGTAAAAACAGATAATATGGGTTTCATGCAGAACATAGAATCTATATATGTGTTCTAAAGATGCAAGAATAAAGTTGCGATACGTCGACAATTTAAAAAAGCCTTTTGTTTCTTTACTAGACCCTAACCCCAAATAATACACCACCCTAACATAACTACAAAAGGATCGTTAACGAAAACCATGGAAACATAATATCTGGGAAATATCTGCGGACGTCGAGTAAGTAGAGACTGATAATATGGGGTTCATCCAAGATATAGAAACTATACGTGTCCTGAGGATGCAACAATAAAGTTGCGAGACGTCGACTACTTAAAAATAGACATTTGTTTTTTTACTGGACCCTAACCCCAAATAATAGACCACTCTAACATAACAACAAGAGGTTTGTTAACGAAAACCTTAATTTCTAGCAAATATCTGCGGAACTACGGAGTAGGTAAAGACTGATAATATGGGTTTCCTGCAGGATATAGGATCTATATGTGTCCTGAGGATGCACAAATTCAGTTTCGAAACGTCGATAATTAAAAAAAAAGACTTGTTTTTTTCTGGATCTTAACCCCAAATAATACACCACTCTGACATTTTTTTAACATTATTCGGCCAGATTGGATTTTTACCAAAATATTACCAGGTTTACCTCATATGACCCTTAATTTTTGGACAAAATATGAAGTCAATCAGGTAAGTAGTATTTAAGTTATGTCGCGAACTGACCGACAGACGGACCGACGGATTTGATAAAACATGTTTTTTGGCATCTAGGGACGTTAAAACGTAAATATATGTAAAATCTAGAAGGTGAATTTTTCACGATTACAAAATATTTATTCGGCGCAATTTTGTTCCGCCATCTTAAATTAGTAACTAGTTTTACTAGTTAAGCACTATACCACAATTAGTTATGCTACACAATTTGCAATCATTAAGTAGTTTCTAGTTTTTTATTTTGTGCCGCCATCCTGGATTCGTACCAAAATATTACCAGTTTATTCCTACATAGTATTTGATTTTTGTGGAAAATTTGAGATAAATTGGATAAGTAGCCATTTTGTTTCGCCATATTGGATTTTTACCAAAATCTTACCAGGCCATCCTCATATGGCCTTTAATTTATTATCAAAATTTGAAGTATCGGGTAAGTAGTCTTTAAGCTATGCCGCGAACTGACAGACAGACAGACAGAAAGACCGACAGACGGACCGACGGAGTTCATAAAACATATATTTGGACATCTAGCGACGCTAAAACGGAAAGATGTGTAAAAATGAAAGGCTAACTTTTTCACGATTACAAAAATTTTATTTGGCCGCCATTTTGTTCGGCGATCTTGAATTAGTACCACTAGTTTACTAGTTGATCCTTATACCACAATTAGGTATGGTACACAATTTGAAATCAAACCATTAAACAGTTTTTTTCAGGCTGAATTTTTAAATATTTTATCAAGCCGCCATTCGTACCAAAATGTTATCAGTTGATTCCAACTGATTTTTGCAAAATAATAATTTTTTTAAC
This sequence comes from Kuschelorhynchus macadamiae, assembly GCA_030620095.1. Taxonomy (NCBI): domain Eukaryota; kingdom Metazoa; phylum Arthropoda; class Insecta; order Coleoptera; family Curculionidae; genus Kuschelorhynchus; species Kuschelorhynchus macadamiae. The sequence continues at coordinate 120,761 of JAUTXW010003709.1, read as the reverse complement.
ATTTCAATAAACCACCATTTGGTTTCTTCATATTCGATTTTTACCAATTTGTTACCAGGTCATCCCCATATGATCCTTAATTTTTGACCAAGTTAATTGGGTAAGTAGTTTTTTAGATACGCCGCGAACAGACAGCCAGACAGAGAGACAGACGGACAGACAGAGAGACAGACAGACAGACAGACAGACGGAATTGAGAAAACATGTTTTTCGTCATCTTGGGACCCTGAAACGTGGTGATCTAAAAAGATCTCGGAGAGTGATTTTTTCACGATTACAATACTTCCCTTTTACGAGGGAAGTAAAAAAAAATGTACCTAAGGAAAATATAAATATATTAGTATAATCTTTTATACCACATTAGGATAAATTTGAATGAGAATAATAGGGAAGTACACATTAATTAATAAAAAACGTTAATCTTTCGAACATGCTGTATCCGAATTCGAAAAGTTGTCTCATTACGTTTTGCAGACCCCCTTACAAGACTACAACCAAAAGCACAAGAAGCAATTATTGTATTTGTATTAGCGGTACACCAAAGAGTAACGAAAAAAGTTCAGAAAAATGGGAAAGTGTCAATATCTCGAAAACCGTAATGACCAGACCTATTCACAGTTTCGGGCTTATCCACTATTTGAAAATAGAAAAAAAAAACAAATTCACATTTGGCATTTTCGAAACTCCTTCTTTCGCGTCCGAATGCAGTTAAACTAATTTTTATTTCTTTTTGTAACTGTTTTGTTGATAAACTTTCAGGTACTTCTTGATATATATTATATATAATTATTACTATAAGGATTATTAGCTACTTACTGTCATCTGCTTGGCCGGCCACCGTTCCTTGTGAAGACTGATTCGGAAACACTAGAAATAAAATAATTTCTATAATTTCTAAAGATAAGCTTAATATTATTCATAAATTTATATTTACAAAAATTCTATGTAAATCTCACCATTGAGACCCATTTTCAGTTTTAAAGTGACAACACTTAAATTTCTACTACAGTACTACTAAGCTATTACCGCTACGGACAGTAACCAGCCTTACAACTCAGTTCGCTATGCAACCCATATGCTAACATAAGCAGCAAGGGATTTCAAGTCAGAAACGTGGGCATGTATCCACGATCCCCTCTCAAATCTTAAGAAAGAACGCAAAAATGGTTCAAGAATTTTTATAAAAAAATTGGTAAATTCATCTTTACCCACAACTTCACTCATAAAGATTCCATTACTTGCAATAAACGGCCTATATATGCATATAATTATTCCGTAATAGCTTTACACAAATTCAGTTTAGGTAATTTTTTAAGTTTCCTGAAATTGTATTCTAGTTACTAACATGGCGTATCCAGCGGAGTTCCGTAGACCTAGGGCCCGCATCCCCAAGGACCCGAAAGACTTTCTATAACATTGAAACATTGAAACTATCTAAAACGGACCAAGCCAAATTCCACGTTTGTGTAGAACTGTTTGAATTCCGTCATCAAAGATATTTTAAACATATAGATAGTATACGTGATTGATTAATTAAGTCATTATAGTTTGCTTAATTTTTTTAACAATTTCAGTTAATGTTGAAGCCGAAAGGTCGTTTTAAAAATATATAAAATCTTTAAAGTTAATAAAAACGTATTTACGAAACAACATGATAAAAAATAGGTTGTCATCACTTTGGATGTTATCTAGATAATCAATATGATTTCAGTATGGGCAGTTTAAATCTTATAAAGTAATATGTTGGCAGATCTTGTAGAATAAATGTCATTTAATAACAACATTTCCACAAAGCATAAGATTCAAGATGGAGTACTAAAAGGTTACGCCGGAGAGGTTACCGCAGACCTTCAGACAGTATTCGGGTGCACCAAAACTTGTGCTCCTGAAGCGCTCTGTTGTTCACTGCCTTGCCCACTCTAACATCAACATTTTGGGCAGGTATTTATTGGTCAAATTTTCAATAATTAAGTTAGGTTTTAAAAATTGCTAATTTCTAGTATTCATTCCAAATTTCTATTGGGAATTTCATTGTTTACTTACACTAACGCGGTTTTTAAAACCCCTAATAAAATAAATTCGACAATTAATAAATAATAAAATATTATTTTATATGGTTAGTCATAAGCATGCAAGTGCAACCGGAGGAATTAACTAATTTCATAGACATAAATATTGAAGGTTTTGATATTCTACACCTTAATATAAGAGGTATTGTCACTTTGATCACCTGGTAGTATTTTTGCAGGCTTATGATTATAATTATTGTGATCTTATTATTTTAAGGAAACTTAACTCAGTAAATCAATTCAACCTACCGGACTATACATTTTTTTATAACGCTGCAGATTATAATGCATTTGATGGTCTTATAATTTATGCAAAATCGAATTTAAATGCTAAAATTACAAATAATAAACAAGTCATTTCAGGAATTGCTACGACATACATTAAACTAAAGTTTCCATCCATTCTAACATGTATGCATTGTACAGATCACCATCATCAAACTTAGATGTATTCTTAGATGAATTGGACAATTATTTCAGATCATGTACTTGTACATATTATAAATCTTGCTGATCCCCTTGTACATATTATAAATCTGATCTGATTAAGATATGAATATATATATATATATATATATATATATATATATATATATATATATATATATATATATATATATATATATATATATATATATATATATATATATATATATATATATATATATATATATATATATATATATATATATATATATATATATTATATATATATATATATATACTCATATCTTAACTATGCCATTCTGTTTGGGCACACTCCCCAGAAGCAGGATTTCTCGTTCCTGTTCGTTGTTCTTTTTTCCATCAGTTTAAGTTTAAGTGTATTTTTATTTTGTGATTTTGTATATATTTTTATTGTAAAATGGATTACCTGTTAATAAATAAATATAATATTTGCTGCAAAAAAAACATAGGAGTGATAGCAGGGTTGGGACACTTAAAGTGATATGAAACTCTGTCTAATGTAAAATAAATTAACACCTAAATGGATCCCAACAATCTATTATATTCCGTATAGTTGGGTTTCATCGAAAGATTACCGCGTAGCACAACGCTCGAGGCCGGTGCTGTTGGCCTCGCAAAACGCCCAGAGTTGAATGGCGACGAACTGCATCCGATCGACTGGTTAAATATAGATAAGCATAATTTTTTTTAATAAAACATACCGATGAATTAAATTTTTTATGTTCGTTTTTTTATACAACTTGACATACCGATGTGAGGGCCTGAAATGTAATTCTCGAACCAGGCCCCCAATTCTTTTGAATATATTTAAGTACGCCACTGGTTACTCATATCAACGAACACGCCAAGTTATGTTATAATGTATATCATATAAATGAAGATAAAATAAAAATAATATTTTCAGTAAGCCATAATTTATTACCTCTCAAATATTTGATAATATCACTGTTCCGAACAGTAATCTATGGAGATAGTTGCTACATTATCAATGACTTTAATTGCCTGAAACAATATTTATTGATGAAAACTATCATTTAATAAAACGAAAATTTAATTTTAAATAACACAAGCATGAGTCTATTGCTGCTGTTACTTACGTTTCATCATACAGCTTTAACTATACTTTATTAGTTCAATTATTGTGAAGTGTGAAAAAATATCGGCAGGCTATTTAAAATTTGAAATATATCTCGCATTTTTCAAGATAATGTTGTAAGTTGTAGCATGGGTACCTTTATCATAGTTTCTCATAGCCCCTAAATTTTGTGGAGGAAATGAGGGCTGCATTGCATAAACCATCGATGCATCTCCTATGAGATCCAGCAATCTTAAAAACCACGACCGTCGTTCCATCGTAACAACATTTCTTCCCACATCACAGAAAATAATTACATTCTAGATCATCCATTATGTACGGTAAAAAACAGACTAAACTGATACTTATCTGATATCTTTCAGGTACACCTATTGCTCACTGATAAGCTGTATCTAAAACCATATCTAATACCTATACAAAAACAAGCAAGTCTTATTTATGCGGAATTGCAACATTGATATAACGTTCTTAATGAAAAATAAAGTTTATAGTATGTGTGTGTAGTTATCAACATCTCGATATCAAATCATAAAACTTATATTTTATTTTTTAATATACAAGTTCATGCACTATCAACCTTCCTGTCCGTTTGTCTCTATTATAAGTTGTTTATATCTTATTAAGTAAAGTAAATTTTGTATTGTAGTATAAGCAGATTATGTGGTCTGATTATGCCGTATTATCATTAACTTTTAACCACCCACAACTGTTTTTTAGATATACATCCTTATATGTTTATGGTTTTCCCCGTAAAATGTATTGATTAAAAGCAAAATTATTTCTTGCCAAAATGACAACGAGTCCTAGTACTCAAAAATCCTTCTGGTGACAAATTCGCTTCCACGTCTAAAGTTTCGCAAAACAATTAGTTGGAAGTTTGACCTCAAACCGTTCTCCCACTCCCCATTCTATCAACACCGATTTATAGCTAAAGAACTTTAAACTATTAAAACATTTAACACTAAAAATTTGGCTACCTTCAGCGGAAGATCTTCCAGTTATAAAAAATGCGCTCATGATCTGGCTCTTATCTTTAAGAGCTTTTCTCAATGCTTAACAACCGTATCATTATTTCAAATTACGATTAGTATCCCTTCAATTATGACTAATGTAAAGCCGAAGTACATCAGTTTTTAATTCGATTATTCATCTTTCGGCAGCAGAAATTTTCTTCTAATCTTTGTAACTTACAACTGCAACAAATTTGTCGAATATCATGGACGGATTATTTTTTATAACTTATTTAAAGGATTTAATCGAATCCGACTAGTCGCATTCCGTAACAAATCCCCACATAATGTGTTCTCCCAAAATTCAGTATACGAATTTTGGGAATTTTAATATTTCTGTAGTGATGGACGCCTACTCATGTGGCATATCGCGGGGACGGGGGGCATCTTCTTTTAGGGGGGGGGAGGGAACAAATTCTATGTGAAAATGTATTTCTTTTTTATAGAGATTTCATAAAAATCAAAAATATAAAATAATTAACGCGACAAGATTATATAGTAAAAAAAGAATTTTTTTGGTCGACCGCTAAAACACATTCGAATTTGGCCAAATAGACACGTGTTTCTGACTTAAGGTCTTCATTAGTACAGTCATCTAGTTGAGAGATGAATACAACTAGTGCCGAAACTTAATACAACAAAACCACACCAGTGTGGTCTTATTTATTTATTTATTTTAAATACAATATCCAACAGGCTAGCCAATTACAGGATAAGGAAAATGATATACATACAAAACATAACATGCAATTTAAAATATATAACAACAATAACAGTACAACACATAATGACAAAATTTAAATTTTTCTGAAGAAAAAGTAACGATTAAAATTAAAATATAAATTAAAAAAAAGGGTTGAACAATGAAGATTAAAAATAAAGTTAAACAAACATCCTTCTAATTTGTTGAATGCTACAGTGTAATATGGCAATACTATTTTCATTTTATGTCTTAATGTGGAAATTTTTAGATTTTAGTATACTAAAATAATATCAGATTTAATATTCAGTAACATAATGGTCAAAACCAGGGCCATAATAATAAAACTAAATAAATATTAGTCGAGAATTATAAAATAATCCTTTTGGGGTAGACAATCCTTTCCTTTTGTGATTAAATTTAACATTCATGTTAGTTTAATTTTCAAGGAAATTACCAGTCCTGTAAAATAAAGTTTTTTCAGCATTACCGGAATTTTTGCTCAACGAGGATGCACATTATCATTAAACATCCTACAATTAGCCTCCCGATTCATTGAAAATGTAAATAACATTATAGTTGAGGTTGATATAAGTTATGCTTATATAATAACATAGCGCATAGGTCTTTTCAAAAGTAGGCAATTCTCAAGAGTATCATTCATTCTCCCCCTAGAATTTCGCTGCCTTTATATCTAATATCAAATATTACAAAGATAGAAATGACTTTCATCTGCAAACATGATAGTTTTCCTGTTCCATTTAATGCGCCAGTTTACTCTTTAAAAAAAACCTTGCACGGAAACCCTAGCGCCTTTTCTAATTTTATTAAACAAAAATATTTAACGGCTTAATACAGTTCGGCCGGTGATATTAGTCAATACTAATGGAAAAAAAGGAAAGATTCGAAAGAGTGCAGTTTTTCGTAGTTTTTCATTTCTGCTCCCTTAACTAAGTATTTTGAGGAATTTATTATGAGTAGCTTTTAAATGAAATCAAATAATCAAAAATGAACTTATTGATCTACACTTGTATATACTGACTTTATGTTATAAACGCCCATTTTTATTTTTCTGATTGATGATTTGTCAAAGTACTTTTCACTTTTTTTATTATTTTACTTTTTAGACCAAGTACTTGTTGAAAATAAAGCAACTTCATATTTTGTTCTAGTGTGCAACTTTATTTTTTTTTCTTTTGAAGAGACAGCAGCTTTTGGTCTTACGGACTAAGACCAAGATGTAATAAATGTTTTAGTTTTAAGTAAAACGATGAGGTTTAAGCTGTAACAGCTAAGAGAAGTGAAAGAAAACTCTAAAAGCTTGTATACGAGTTTAACAAAGATAGTTTTATCCTTTACCTAGGGTTTTGACATTTGCCGGTGAAAAGAAAAGACTATGCACATTTGATAATTTCTCTAGTAAGTAGTCAGGTAAAGTATGTTTCTAATAACTTTTTATGTACTGGCGTATCCAGAAATTCTCAGGCAAGAAAATATATATTGTTTTAACTATTGGAGATGGTTAATGCAAATACAAGAAAATATACTAATTTAAGTGAAGATCTGTCATGTTTGGGCAAAATTATAAGTGTTTGAATTTAAACATTTTAAGATCCTTAACTGTTTTCGTTCAGTTTGTAATAAACTTAAAGAAGACAATCTGACTGAAATAATTTATAAAAAAATGATTGGTTATTTACAGTATTACTACCTTCAATGTGATTAAAGCAGAAAACTCGGGCGAGTTGGAAGAGATAGGATTCAATCAAATAAATTAATACCAAATTTAGAAATGGTGCTATCATCCCTACAAGTATATGTTAACTTAACGGATTAATTTGGTGTCCATTTGGTAAAAATCAGTTTAGAGGATATAATTTGGTGGAAAAAATAATTTTTGGGAAATAGTAAATTGGTTAAAAAAAAATAACATCATACGGAATAAACCCTGACATGATAAATAATTAAAATCAATTAATATATACCTATATACGATTTTTTCTTTAAATTTATGCCAGAGAAATTAACTCTTTAAAAAATAAATGCTTGACTGAATAGAAAATTCAAATACTCCCTGACTCTGCAATATTAGTCGCCCGCTAAATCATGAGTAAAATCTTATACAAGGAAAGAGAAGAAGAAATTGTTGATAAAATGCTAAGCAAGTAATAAACTGTGAGTTGATGGTTACTTTAAATTTTTGCATTTTTTATTCGATAAAGTTGCAGAAAAAATACAATTTGTTCTAATGTAAAAATTTAGTTTAATTTCATATAACTCAATCTCTCAAATTCACCACAATTTTACGATATTCGTAATCAGTACTATTTGTCACTATCATGGGTAGCAAAGTGGGGAATAAAGATATTACTTTAGGACCTCTGAAAGAGACAAGCCGCGACAAATGGTTTCATAGAATAGAAATAAACGAAGTTTCTTATAAAAAGGAGCTTTTTAAAAGAAAAAAGAAATAGAGAGAAAATATTTGTCTAATTTATTTACAAGTTCTCATTTCAGTGACTAACAAAATGTAATTTACAAAAAAAATGATTTTTTCCCTTTAGCATTTTAGTGAGCGCGATAATCTAACCTGAGAGCTATAATAGAAATGAGTATTACAATTATGGACAGTTTTTACAACTAACAGAGGGGACGCTATCCCGACTTTGCTCAATTAAGAAAACGTAGTTCTTGTGATTAGACCGTCGTCTTTGTAACGTTTCGTCTTCGATTGATCGATTCATTTTCAGGGATCTTTACTCCACTAGATCGGAACATTAAACGAGCTCGGTGAGGCCTACACCGGCTTTTTATTCCTGACATCTGCTCACCTAACCGTGATCAGGTGTATCGTTGAATTCATGAAAATATAAGAAACGCACATTTTATTTCTTTTGCTTGATACTTTTTTTTTGGCGACAGTAAAATGTAACGTTTGTTTCTTGGAATTTTATTGATGTGCTGAGAGCTGCAAATAAAATGGATATACATGTGAGCTATCGTTTTCCAACGAATTGAACAAAAAATTGAAAAAAAGCTTTGAAAATACCTGTAGTTCATTTTATTAGAAAACAACGAGTCTAATAAAGAAAACATAAGTGAAGATAATAAATACGTAATCTCGCTTATCTGCGACCCACAATTGAATGATAAGAAAAATTACACGAAATATTTACGAGTAGCTTGTTTCGGTATATTCGAACTAGAGTTTTTATGTTTTAAACATTTTGATTAAACGCAAGTGTTTTAAATGTGTATAATATACCATTGTTTGTTTTAAACAATTTTTTAAGCATTTTGATTGAAAACGAGTGATGCCATTATTTCTAGTTAGTTTATTCTAAAGCTACTCTGAAGAACATACTCTAATAACAAAACATAGTAATACAGTGAATACATCAAGGTAATAATTATAATCAATGCAAACTAAGAATACTACATAAGTTAAACCATAATAACAGAGTTTAAAACAAGGGTTCTAAACATGTTTAAAACAAAAAAAAAACCTTTTTAAACAAAAATATAACACGTTTTGTTTTTAAATTAAATAATAAGAAAAATGCACCTACAACCCAAATAAATTTTAATATAATGAATTAAACAAACATTCGAAATACTAACAAAATAAAAAAAACAAGTAACTTCTTAAGACAAAATAAAGAAAACCTAGATTAAACACTGAAACATATTATTTAAATGTTTTCGTTTTCTTTACTGTAAATAAAATTGGATCTCAAAAATACTAAACTATCTAATGTTTTGTCACTTAACCGGGATCTAAGTTGTGGGTGGGACGGTCATTAAATAATGGTAGCGTCTTTTAAGATATAAGCCTCTCAATCTACCGTTTTCGTAAAGTGACATTTCCTTTTTTATTACAATAAGTCTACCTTTTGGTTGCCCTGGTCTTGGTAAAATAGTTTTAGTAGTCACAGAACTTATGGCCTCTTGAAGTTTCTGCTTTAAGGTTAATGATGTTTTATCCACTTTTTCCGATAGGGGCATATTATCTTCATCAGATTCAGAATCTAGGAGTATATTTTTTTCAAACATGTCCGTTATATTTTTGACAAAGTGAGCAATAGTTTCAGAATGGGGTTGCTTAAAGAAATCACCTTCATGAAGAGGGCTAGGATTCTGAAGGTATGCAATAACTCCAGACAGTATAGTTCGTCGTTGATTTATACGATTTATCAGTGCTTTCTCAAATTCTTTACTTAGTTGTGTATTCACTTTTTTAAGTTCATAAAATAGAAATTTAAAACTAGCATTAGCAGTACAAAAATTGGCATCTTTTCGACAAATGGCTTCTACCGTAAGTTTAACCGGCTCCAAGCATCGTATTACTTCAAGTTTACTATCATTAATAATTACCGAACTGTTTAAATCTATTAAGATCTTCTGAATACATTCTTTCAGTAAAACAAAACGTTCCAACATGTCAACAAGGCTATTCCATCTGTTTTGCAATCTAACAATAAACTGAGTTCTTTTCCATGCTTTTCCTTCACATAGGTTTGTGGAATTGGATCTTTTGTAGGTGAACGGCGAAATATCTTAACCACTTTTCTAACTTTTTTGATAATAGAATAAATATTGTAATTTGTTGTCATTTGAATTTGGTCGTCTGGTTTTAACTCGTGCAATATCTCCATACCACCTTCTTCGCTGTCATCATTTTCACCGTCGCTGTCGCTGTAAGTTTCAACCATTGATGTTTCCTCTTCAGCTTGCAAAACTTTTTGCGTATCTACATTATACAACACATCCAGCACAGCTAGATGGATTCCATGTGCAAAACATAGTTGCTGCTTTACGAGACTACCCACTTTTTTCATAACACTTGCACCATCTGTTGTTATGGAAAAAATATCACTATCTAAACTGATGTTAAAATCCTCTAGTCTGTGTGTCAACAAACTAACGCACTTTTCGGCCGGGGAACCCGAAATTCGTATTAGTCCAATATTCCAAACTCTTGCATTCAAACCGTGAACGTTTACGTTCATCTATCTTCTATTCGAACTTGATGTTCATTCATCTATTGTTAAGCTGAAATACTGTCCGTCTTTTTTAAGCTTTTCAAACCCCAGTGTAAAGTAATTAACAATTTTGGTTTTGTATGCTAAAACTCTTTCACGAATTGTTGTTGGGGAACTTGGTATATTATGAAATCCTCTAGCAATAAGTGCTTTTCTTAGATCGACTGACGTAACAAAAACTCTAAGTCGTAATCCCTCAAGCGCAGTCATTCTGGAAAGGACGGCATCCAAAGAATTTTCATTAGGAGAAGCAAACAAATCCAAAATTTTTCTTTGTCTTTTAGGCACTGATGGTTCTAGATCAGATGCATTTTGACTAACTCCCTCAGTTGGCCCGCTAACGTTTTTCTCGTTCACAATTATTGTTGAGGATGAAGTTGAGGACGATCCTTTATTTACCTTCTCGAGAGTGCTTGTATGTTTTGAATTGAATTGAACATGTAGGCCCTTTGTAGAAGATCCTCTAGTTGCTATTATAGCACCGCAATGCTTGCCCTTTGCAGACTGTTTATCCTCAGCAATGAGATAATTTGACCACATTGACGATTTGTCGTCATTTGTTTTGTACCACGAATCTTATATTCTCAGACATCTTAATAAATCTAAAAAATCACAAAAAAACATCTATTAACAACAACACTTTCTATACAATACCTACTATTACCTACCTGTTATAATATTTTACAGTATTTCTGCGTAATCGGCTATAAAATTATACTGATCGACATTAAAATACAAAAAAACCACTTAACTCATGGCACTGCTCTTCACTTAAAAGAATAATGAAAACAAAAAGCAATATGAAAAGGAATGCAGACTGGTAATTCCCAGAGCTCCATTCAGGGAACCACCGAATTCATCGTTTTGAGTACGCTAACGACGTAAGTAAAACGAGCTCGTACATAGGAAGTCAAGAAAATATATTGAATCAGATTTTAATTTGAAATATAAACTTTTCGAGATCTTCGGGATTTTCGGGATATAACCACGGGATTTTCGGGACCAAAATACACCGGGATCCCGAGATTTCGAGATCCCGTGATCCCTGATTGGAAATCCTAGTGAAGCCCTTTTTAGCATATATTTATATTTCCATAAGATTTATGTAAAATAATCCTGATACCCTGTAGTTTTTGAAACATCAACCATTTTGATATGCTGTTTTTAAAAACTGTGCAATTTTTACAAAGTTCCATTTTAGCCATAATTGCAACAAAATTATATATAACTTTCTTCCATCTTTTTATCTCAAGCCAGGGGGTCTTGTTTGGTACATTGGTGACTTGCTATTGAAGAAGAGATCTGGGACGCAAGATTATGAGAAAGGACGAGCAAGAGTCAGTTTTGATCATATATCAGTCTGAGATTACAGCAATGTTAGCCAGCGTACAGAAAAAACTTTCCGAAGAGAATCAAGTCAATCATACAAACATATTAAAGTTGACTTGCTTCAAAATGACCTGCGAACTATTCCCTGGCAGCGTATTTTTTATTTTGAGGATATTGACTTTTTAAATTCTAGATATTTTAAATCTGTTTGATTTACATGCCCCAGTTAGAAATGTTATATAAAAAAACCATATTGCCCGTGGATCACTGATAATATAAGACTAATGGTTAGATTGCGTAATAAAGCACTTAATAAATTCACCAACTTGCCCCCGCATTATGAATATTATAAAGAATTACGTAACCTAATAATAACATGGGAGAAAAAAGTATATTTAAATCAAAAATTTCAAACTGCTTCACAAAGGAAAAAGTGGAATGAATTAAATAAAATTGATATATCTAAGAAAAAAGCAGCGCAAATACCTAAAACTTTAAAAAACCCGAATGAACTTTATAGATATTTTACCCAGGAAAGTAAAGCGACCCCGTTACCTCATCAAGCTGTTAAATTTTTACAAAAGTAATAAATTAACACCTAACACGTTTGATTTTTTTATGTAACAGAATCTGAAGTGCTTGATATTTTAAAAAATATTTAATCGAAGGTAATAGGGAATGATAAATTAAATATAACTCTTATACTTTTATGCTGCTCTTATATTGTTCCGCACGTAAAACACGTAATATACAGCTGTATAGATAAATCCTATTTTCCGGATAAATCGAAACATGTTCTAGTGTTATCACTTCTTAAGTTAATAACCCTTCTAACTTTTCGCAACTGCGATCCATTTCTGTCTGGCCCACCTTCTCTGAAATTCTTGAAAGGGTTCTAGAGAAACAAATCTCTGCTTATATAACTATAAATAATATCTTACCTCCTAAACAATCTAGATTTCGTGCTGGCTACAGCTGTTACAAAGCTGTAGCTGAGATTACAGATAATATTTATTAAGTCCTTGATAATAATAAAGCAACAGTTTTGATCTTGCTAGACTACACCAAAGCGTTTGATATGATAAATCATGGCATCCTTCTAGCAATTTTAGAGCATGTAGGCTTTAGTGTCGGCACTTATAATCTAATTAAACCCTTTTTACAAAACCGCTCTCAGTTTGTTGTGTTGGATGTCAAGCAATCTGAGACATTAAATGTTACTCGAGGGGTGCCTCATAGAAGTATATTGGATCCCCTGCTTTATTCTATATATAAATATATATATATATATATATATATATATATATATATATATATATATATATCCTCAATTTTTTTAAGAGCATGTAGAATTGTGATTACCATATGTATACAGATGACACACAATCACATTCATCATTTGATCCTAAAGAAGCTAATGTCTTGATTAATAGACCGACTTTTACAAGAATCACAGAATCATCATTTAAAAATTAATCCTAGTAAATCTGTAGCGATTTGGTTTTGCAGTGAATCGATAAACAAACAACACTTTTGCAGAATCTAAACGTTCAAATTGGCAACTATAAAATAAATTTTAAATTAATTCCAAAAATTTGGGCCTAATTTTCGACAATAAGCTCAAATTCTCAGAACATGTTAACCAAAAATTGCGGTTGGATTATTCTACATTAAAATTGCTTTACGCGCATCGACACTATTTAAATCAGACGACTAAAAAATGCTGTGCGAGTCGCTTTGTCTCTCGCATTTTAATTTTTGTCATAATATTTACGGCCCTGCAATCGATTCTTATATATATATATATATATATATATATATATATATATATATATATATATATATATATATATATACCTTCCTCACATTCTCATACTAAAAGAACTACGCAAACATAACCTTTATAAAACTTATTAGGTGCTTTGCTTCTATGCTATATTAGACTAAAGAGATTTTATTATTTCTTATTGTTAATATATAAGTCAGAAAAGACATCTAAGTATATCAAAGAAATATTCTGAAAGGTGAGTGATGTCTATTGAAAGAAAATGCGGGAAAATATTTTGCTAATAATGCGAATTAGCAATATACAGCAACAAAAAGAAGTAAAAAACCTACCTGATCGTATACAATCATATCCTGGTTCAGAACTGCTATCATCATCAGATAACGACATATGGTCTTGGTGGTATTCTACGTACGCGTGGTGATGATGAAAATGATGTGGAACTGCATACTCTACTGCTGTGTGCCTACTGCCTATCCTAGTGAGCGTATTTCCGGCAGACAGAGTACCACCTTGCTGTCTGCTCGCATGAGCTTGACATAGAATACCAGCTAAGGCACTTTGCGACCAACCGATCGAGTTTAGATCCAAACTAGGACGCCTAAAAATATAAAAAATATCTAAGAAGTATGTATTTTAAGACTGAAATAATCTTTAGTAATATACCAGAAACTATTTTATAATACATATTCTTTTCTATTAAAATGTAACACATTACTCTAAAAAGTCGTTTCTTTGGGAACAGTAACAACGGTACTACAAACTAGGAGTAATTCGTAATTTTCTTATATGTATACAAAAAGTCTAATGAATAAAATTTTACGAAAGATGAGGACAAGTTCAGACTTTTCGTAATTATGATTAATAATTATGATAATATTAAAATACTTGACATTTTAATTAATTGTTAAATGTTTATTTGTTTAAATAACAAAATTGTGAGTTTAATTTCGAAATATTTCGAATAAAACATTGTTTTTTTATCAGAATGTTTGAAACATTTTAGGATTGTTGTTGTTTATTATTTAAAACTTTTATATTAAACACACTGAATCGATCAGTTAGAAGAAGATTGCTCTTGATATTTTCTTCTATTTTGCAATAATAAAGACGTATTTTCGATATGCAAATTAGTGTCGTATCCTACTGGCCCTCTTTTTGACACTACGTTTGTTCTGTACAAAGTTTGCAATGGTAAGTCATTGCCATCTAGAATTTGAAACCGGCCACACCACAAAGTTGAAAAACAAAAATGGCGCGCATGTAAAAATAGTCAACAGTAAATATGTTCTTTAAAGATAATGCTTTTTTAAAATATGTAGCACAAAATAGAAAAAATAGTATTCGCGGCTCACTTTTCAGAAAATTCGTCTTCGACTAATTTTCTAACCTAGAGCTCGTATTATGAAATCATGTCTTTTGAAACTAGTGTTTTGATATCCTATTTTAAGCCGGGGATACTTATATCCTGAGCATCGAGATTTATTTGAATGTACATAGTTGACAGTTAGCTTAAGTTTTGTACTTCTAAAATTAGGGAAACTATATATTCTATAAAAACATAAGAATTTTGGCACATAGTAAAATTATCTTAAAGTATGAGCTGGGTAATATCAACATACTTGAACGTGAAGAGGCAAGAGGGCCT
This sequence comes from Kuschelorhynchus macadamiae, assembly GCA_030620095.1. Taxonomy (NCBI): domain Eukaryota; kingdom Metazoa; phylum Arthropoda; class Insecta; order Coleoptera; family Curculionidae; genus Kuschelorhynchus; species Kuschelorhynchus macadamiae. The sequence continues at coordinate 105,613 of JAUTXW010003709.1, read as the reverse complement.
GTATAGTAATGCTTTTGATATATTACCCCTAAAGACATAATCAAATTATTACATAAGAGCGTCTAATGCCTTGACTTAAAATCAAATGTTAATTTTTAATAACTTTTTAGGTCTATATATACTTTCATTTCTATATATCTTTGGCAGCACCAATCAAAATCTAGCTGTAGAATATAAAATTTCAAATTATTTTAGATCTTAAAAATCAAACAATATATAGAATGTCCTTATATATATATATATATATATATATATATATATATATATATATATATATATATATATATATATATATATATATATATATATATATATATATATATATATATATATATATATATATATATATATATATATATATATATATATATATATATATATATATATATATATATATATATATATATATATATATATATATATATATATATATATATATATATATATATATATATATATATATATATTATCTTTTCCAACATTTTTATTGGGAGCCATTTTGATTCATCATATTGGATTCCTACCAATATCCTACCTACTAATTTCTACTTATGCCACACTTGATTTTTGGGCATCATTTAAAACAAATTCTGTAAGTATTTTTTACATTGACACACACCACCATTTTGTTACGTTATGTTGAATTCGCACCAGTTTATCCCTATATGAGATTCAAGTAAATAAGATTTTGTTTGAGTTGATTTTTTTATAAAAATATGGCCGTCATCTTGAATTCGTACCACAACTTTACCAGTATATTATTTGAGATTGATTTTTCGGTACGTTTTCGGGTAAACCGAAAGTAACCCAACTGCCACATTGATTAAAATAAATTATTTAACAAATAACATTTATAGTATTTAATTGAATTTATCTTCAATTGTTTTTTATAAAAACAGAATTATTCCTTGACATTTTTAAAGTCTTATTTGCCATTTTCTCGAAAACTGTTAAGATTCTGTGCATAATTCAAAAATAGAACAATATACATGGTATATATTAACTTGATAGCATATCCGGTTAAACTGGAAACGACAGTCAATTGCTTTTTGAGTAAAAAATTTAAAATTGGTAGCGCTTGTCATAAAAAAGTTACAGCTAGTAATTTCGTGGTCACTATATATGTATTCTATAAATGTAGATACAGAGAGTGTCTTGAAATTAAGGGTCAATTTTTGAATAGAGTAATCTATGTCATAGAATACTAAAAGTCATGTAAACATATATGGAAAATTCTAATCTTTGTTAGGGGGCTACAACCTCGAGAATGAGCCCCTTTGAAGATGGTTTCTTCCTAAATATTTTCGAAACGTTTAAAGACTTGATTATGAAATTTGAGTAATTTAGGAATTGGAGGGGGAGAGTGAAAAGTCGCCCTTACTTTTTTCTGCGAAGTTTTTTTCAATTAAAAATTATAAGAGCTTAAAGTTTTCTAGTAAAGAAAGGTACTCTCGGTTTAATTCGTTAGGATACGACGTTTTCGAGAAAAACTGATTTGAAAATTGTCTTACATGGTATTAAACACATACATTTCAGTTAAAAGTAGAAACGAAATGATTTAATTATTTACTGAACCCAAAATACATTTAATTTTTATTTAAGACAATTTTCAAATAAAAATAAAACAGTGTATCTTATCGAATTAGACCAAGAATACCTTGCTTTTTTTCCCCTCCCATTTGGCACGCCTCTGATTTAGTACTGATATGTTGGTGGTAGGCATATAAAAGTTAGCAAAATACCCAAATTCACATTTTAGTCTTTAAACGTTTTGAAAATATTTATAAAAACCATCTTCCTAGGGGCTCATTCTCGGGGCTATAGCCTCCTTTACGAAGCAGTTTTTGATATATGTTTACATGACATTTTAATCTTCTTTTATGAGATAACTTACTCTGTTTATATATTGACCCTTAATTTCAGCACATACTGTATATCTAGAATCGCCGTAGAGCTCTTTAATTTCTTACATGTTATAGGAGAATTATAATAATAATTTTAGTATGCTGAAAAAATAACGCACCGCATTTGTTATTTTCATTCTTTTATGTAATGGGGGTAAATGGAACACTCGCAGGATATGGAATATTTTCATATTTTTTTAAATTTAGATTGTGTGGGTGTTAGAAAACAACACAAATGCGTAGAGATGGGGGGAGATATGTGAGATATATCCCCCCATCCAAGAATTGAAGGGATATTTCAGTAATGTCTTGCCAATTTTATTGCATATACCGAAATAATAAATAAATAAAAATGCCTTTAAAAATCAAATTCCAACTTTTGAGACAACTAAATTAAAGAGCCTGCAAATACAAGTCAAAAAGTTTTTAAAAGTTGTTTGATTATAGACTTAGTTTTTCAGGAAATTAGTGAGGAATATGTAAAAAATGCATCTTTTGAAATTACTTACTCGCCATTAAATTACCTAAAAACTACACATAGTAAAAAAAAAACTTTAAATGACCTTTTATCCCATATTTTCATGCTCTCCATCTCCAATTTGGTTATTTTATAAAATTTAATTTCTCTATTTTTTTTTGTTTACCTACTTGCATTTGCGTATTTTTTGCACCCAAACTTATTTTTTAATAAGCTAAAGTTTTTAAACAGAATAACTTTTTTCTATATATATATATATATATATATATATATATATATATATGCACATATATAAGGGACATATATTTACAACACAATACCAGTTATATAAACTTTACCTGGATAATTGTTGATGCTCTGCTTCAAACTCAATTTCTGACCCCTGGCTGGTAGGATTATTGGGTACCATTGAACTATAAGTCTCTTGAGGTAATGGAGCAGGATCCTCTATTGTTTCTACTATATTTTGTGGTTGACTTTGCCTCGGTTGTGATGTATGTGAATTGTAGCTTTCTTGGTTGGATTCTTTATTTCTACGAGGGCTTCTACCGCGATCAGCTACAGGCGTGGCACTCCAATATCCCCATGCCATACTTAAGGTCTTAGAAATTTATAAAACTTTGTTTATGAAATTTACGACAGGATGATTTTGATATTTAACAATCATCACAGGAAATACTGAATAACTTTTTCAATTAATTTTTATAAATAAAATATTTATGTATGTGCGTCTTTTTTATGCAGAATTATTCATCACAATTTATAAAATAATTTATAGAGTATTTTAAATGGCAAACAGTCTATCGGGAAATAACAAAAATTAATAAATAAATGTAAATATTACTTTTTTATCTGCCTAATTAAATCAAGTTACTTATTGTGAATTAATTTGTGAAACAATAATAATTATTTATTAACATTCATTATTATTTATTAATAGTCACAAATTATATATTTCAAAGAAGATATGTTATGGTATGACTATTTGGTAAATTCTAAGACGAGAAGTTCGATACACTCCCTCATTTTAAAAGAGTTCATACAAAAATTTAGATTCAAATTATATTAAAATGTTCTAAAACAAATTAAACATCAGTGACGCACCGAAAAATCGCTTCTGGGGGGTTTTTTAAAATTCTCTCTTCAAGGGGTTGACGTCGGCGGATGTGAGGTATTAACAAACGAAGGCTTATTTGAGGGTTACCAAGTGAAGGGTTCTTCTTATCGATATAAATGAAAATAGTTGAAATATGCTTTGATACATTTATTACTTAAATTTACACTCAGGCTCTGGGGGGAGGAGGTTAACCTCCCCTCTTGATGCGCCTTTGTGAAAACATATTGTTACTTTTGCATTTCGTAACTTTTGTATCAGGAAAATATCAACATATTCGATTTTCTTTTTTTTCCGAAAATAGCTTTCAAAAAACATATCTATATATCTATTTCTGTACGCCTATCTGTCGGCATATCTGCCTCTCTATTTTTTCACAAAATATACTTATCCGACTGAGTCCATTTTTTACTTCCCTCGTAAAAGGGAAGTATTATAATCGTGGAAAAATCACTCTCCGAGATTTTTTTCAGATCTTCACGTTTCAGGGTCCCTAGATGACGAAAAACATGTTTTCTCAATTCTGTCGATCTGTCTGTTCGCGGCAAAGCTAAAAATGACTCTCTTGAGTAATTTCAAATTTTGGTCAAAAATTAAGGGTCATATGGGGATGACCTGGTAACATTTTGGTAAAAATCCAATATGGCGAAACGAAATTGCGGCCTAGTGAAATGTTAAAAAAATTATCATTCAAAAACTACTTATCCAATTTCTCTCAAATTTTGCAAATACATCAAGTATAATGTTGAAATCAAGTGGTAAAATTTTAGTACGAATACAAGATGGCGGAACGAAATGGCGAGATAATAAAATATTTAAAAATTCAGCCTGAAAAACTGCTTAATGGTTTGATTTCAAATTGTATGCCACAACTAATTGTGGTATAGGGATCAACTAGTAAAATATTGATACTAATTCAAGAAAAATGTTTGTAATCGTGAAAAAATCACCCTTTCAGATTTTGTACATATTTACGTTTTAGCGTCGCTAGATGCCAAAAAATTTGTTTTATTAATTACGTCGGTCCATCTATCGGTCTGTGTGTCTGTCAATTCGCTTCATGGCGGGGTCACATGGGGATGACCTGGTAACATTTTGGTAAAAATCCAGTATGGCGGAACAAAATGGCGGCTTAATAAAATATTTTAAAATTCAGCCTGAAAAAACTACTTAATGGATTGATGTTAAATTGTATGGCATAACTAATTGTGGTATAGGGCTCAACTAGTAAAACTGTGTTACTAATTCAATATGGTGGAACAAAATTGCGGGCAAATATTTTTTTTTTATTGGGAAGAAAATCACCCTCTTAGGATTTACATATCTTCACCTTTTAGCGTCCCTAGATGGCAAAAAAAATGTTTTATCAATTACGTCGGTCCGTCTGTCGGTCTGTGTGTTAGTTCGCGACATAGCTTAAATACTAATTACCTGATTGACTTCAAATTTTGACCAAAAATTAACGGTCATATGGGGATAGCCTGATAATATTTAGGTAAAAATCCAATATGGCTGAACAATGTTAAAAAATGTTTGTTAGAGTGGTGTATTATTTGATCCAGTAAAAAAAAACAAGTATTTTTTTTTAATTTTTGACGTTTCACAAATTAATTGTTGCATCTTCAGGACACATTTATAGATTTTATAACATGCGTGATGGTTTTCGTTAACAATCCTTTTAATGTTATGTTAGAGTGCTGTATTATTTCGGGTTAGGATCCAGTAAGACAAACAAAAGACCATTTTTAAATAGTCGACGTTTCGCAACTTTATTGTTGCATCCTCAGGACACATATAAATTATATATCCTACATGATATCCGTATTATCAGAAATTCGCAGATATTTCCCAGATATTAAATTTCTAAATGGTTTTCGTTAACGATCTTTTTGTTGTTATGTTGGAGTGGTGTTTTATTTGGGGTTAGGAAATATCTTCGACCAATGGAGTAACTAAATACTAATATGGATTTCATGCAGGATATAAAATCTATGTGTTTTGAGAATGTAAGAGTATATTGGAGAAACGTCGGCAAAAATGGGTCTTTATTTTTTTGATAGATCCTAATCCCAAATAATACACCACTCTTACATAACAACAAGCGGATCGTTAATGGAAACTATTCAGAAATATCTGGTATATCTGCGGACGAACGGAGTAGGTAAAGGCTCAAAATATTGGTTTCAATTTAAGATGGAGAAACAAAATGAGGGCCAAATAAAATTTTTAAAAAATCAACGATGATTTTAAATTTTGCAGAAAAAATGCGAATATGGGATACTTATTGAATTTATTTTAAATTATGCGCAAAAGTCAAGTGTGGCATAAGTAGAAAGGAAATGGTAAACATATTGGTAGGAATCCAATATGATGGAACAAAATGGGGCCCAATAAAAATGAAGAGACAGTATATGTAACACATATATACTGTGACTATGTACTGAATTAACTTGGATCACACTTCCCAATAAAAGTATTAACTCATAACGAGGGAAGTTCCGGGTAAAGGAATTTAACGATTTTTCCACAATTATTAAATATAATCTAGAGGTGAATTCAAGGAATGAAACCAATATGACAAAATAAAATATTAAAAGCAAGCAAGAAAAAATCGTTAAAAGCGGTTTATTTAAAACTAGCTTCACAGCGAAACCTGTATCGTAGAAAAAATCACCCTCGAGTTTTTCAGATCTTCTTGTTTCAGGGTCCCTAGATGCCAAGAAACATGTTTGCTCAATTCAGTCGTTCTGTCTGCCGGTCGATCTGTGGGTTTGTCGGTCTAGCTGTCTGTCTGTTCACGGCGTAGCTAAAAAAGTACCTACCCGATTGACTCAGAAATTAAGAGTCATATAAGAATAACATGGTATAATGTACGACGGGACAAAATGGCGGCCAAGTATAATGATTAAAAAATTATTACTAAAGATCAAATTTTCGATTTAACTCAAATTTTCCACAAAAATCAAGTTTGATATGGGAATAAACAGTTAAAATTTTGGCATGAATCCAAGATAGCGAGACAAAATGGCGGCCTACTAATATTAATACAAAGTTTAAAAATCAATCTGAAAAAACTACTTATTCGATTGATTTCAAATTTTAAGCAAGAATTAAGGTATGGTAGATAAATTGGTAATTTTTTTTACGAAATAAAGATGACGAAACAAAATGGCAGCCAAATAAATTGTTTAAAAAATAAAAAACCATTTTTATTCAATTCTCTTCAAATTGTGCCCAAAAGTTAGATGTGATATAAGGATAAAATGACAATTTTGGTACAAACTCAACGTGGCGGAACAAAATTACGGCCTAATAAAATATGTGAAAACTAAGTACTTATTCAATTATTGATCTCAAATTTCTCCAAAATTCAAATATGACGTAGGTAGAATCTGGCAAAATATTGGTACCAATCCAGTATGGTGGAACAAAATGTCAGCCTATTAAATGTCTAAAAAAGGAAAGTTCCGGGTTAAGGAAATTTGCTGATTTTTTAAATTAAGGGCAGAGCTGGCGAAAGGTTTTGGGAGACTAGGTGCAAATAATTTTCTCGTTGATAAGAGAAGACTAGGGTCGGAAACAACAACCAATTAGTAATTGGTGACAAAATAAAAAAAGCCATCCCCTATTAGTTATTACGGTAATAACAGATATTTTCAACTGATACCTAAAAAAAAGTCACGCCTTTTAAATTAGACTAATACGTAGTATTAGTCTAATTTACCTCTTGCACGTGCCTGTTTAAGGATGGTAGAAGATAACAGTTATCAGATGCTAGAAAATTAATAAAGTAGTCGCAAACTAATCATCGGAGAGGTCTGTAGCTTGAAATATTTTTTGTAATAAATCATATTCAGTGGCAAAACAAGCGGGGCACTGAGCCTGCAAAGGCGGGTATTCTAAAAAGGAAGCAAGATCTTAATCGGTTTATAAACAACTTACCAAAAATTCTGTTTCTACAATTACTTACAATTGGTTTCTTAAATGTGACACACTATATCTTATATAGCCATTAAAAAAGTCTTGCTGTTTATAAATATACCGCTGTTTTCAAAGGGGCTCTAGAAACTTCGCAAAACCCGGCCATGAGAGGCAATGTCTAGAGAGTGGCGGAAAACGTTTTACTACATACTGGAGTCAATACTACTTCTTATAACAAAATTTTTGTCAGAGCAGAAGAGACCCAATTGACATATAATATAGATGGTGTTACATTTAAGAAATCAACGTTGATATTGATTTCAAAAAAAACTAAACACCTTATATATCCGCAAAATACACTAAAAGAGGATTTGTATAATTTAAAGAAAGAAACTTTTCCATTTAACTTTTCTTTATGACTATAAAAAAACAAAAATTCTTGAAAAAAAAAAAGAAATAATCGTTTGCATTAAGACTTTGTTTACAATAAATCAGGTGAAACGCCAGACTTGGGTAAAATTTAACATGTTGCCAAGTGCGCTCTATTCAAAAACCAGTGACGTCAGAGTCCTTTTAAACGAAATAAAACAAAAATACAAAATATTTTAAAATAATGCAAAATAACATGTTTAAAGTATTTTTTCATGCTTAATTGACAACTATCGAATTAAAATACATTGAAAAAATGGTCATATACCATTGTTGGAAACTCTCATGACAGAGCAAAAATTAAAAAATGTTTTTAGTAATTTTTCGCGTCAATTTTTTTTTATACTTCTTTAAATTTTCATTAACATTTGTGGGATTTAGGAACTTTGCATCATAATATATATTTATCTTTAACCGTTACGTATTATAGTATTCAGTGGTGTAGCTATAGCCCCGCCAGCTCACATACAGGGTGCCCGGTGATAATCTATAATGGTGCCCAAAGAAAACTATGGATGACTTTTATTACATATTTTCTGGAGTGCATATGCCCCACCGCGGGGGGGGCATCACTCATATAGTACTGCAACATATTTTCCGCAACCCAAATATTTAAATTCTATATATATAGTTTGTATTTGATTATCCCCTGGAATAGAAATGCACACTTTCACTGACATATTTATGATAATGCCGATATTATTGTCTCCATTGTGACAAAAATTGGGTTTAGGTAGAAATATTTAACATCTATCTAAAAGTAAAAATATCTCTAAATACCAGTTTTTACCAAACATATATTTTTTGTATGTATGAAATTTATTTTATTTTAAAGGCCTTAAAATAATTTCATTTAAATATTTTTTAAAAAATACAGGAGTTAGAAAATCATCTGCGACGCATATTACACCTACTAGATGGGAATCGTGGCGATACAGAGGGGAAATAATTTTTATGGCTTTTGCAGTTGGCGAGCGCCAATCGTCAATACAGCTGTTTCGCCGCATTTGCGGCGTCAAGACTACGACATTTAGGTATATTAATATAGTTTTCCATCTGGTAGGTGTAATCTGTGCCTGTGGTATAAGTACGGTTTCATTTGAAAAATATTTACATTATATACATATACATAATATTATAACTTTAACCAACCTTAATGTTTTTCTCAGTGACGATTACCAGTTTATACGTTCTGAATAGTGGAATGCAAAAATATAATTATTTTGAAAGAACCCAGAATTACTAAATGATTTAAGATAAAGTTCGGCAGATAACTACCAGTCGTTCTGCAAATTTCTCTTAGAAGGAAGGAAGAAAGAACATATAATTACAGAAGTGTTTATAATATCTAACGATTTGGAGAGTAAATAACATATTTTGGATCTTAGTAAAAAATATTAAGGGAGCCCTAAAGATAAGAAATAACCTAACTTGTGTTACTAATTTTTAATTTAAAAGGTAGTTTAAAGGACAGTTTTTTGACGATATTTGTATTTTTTTTCTGAATATGTATAATATCTGCCTACTGCTACATACTTACATGTAACCAAAGTGTACTTTCCCCAGTCAAATGACTATTTAAAGAACTCGCTTCGCTACTACCAAATGCATCTCGCGACCATGGACGTATCCAGAATATTCTAAACAGGACACTTAAGACCAAGTTACAGATTTGTATCGAAAAAATCTAAGAAAAATCTCGAATTAAAAAATTTGATTTTTTACATAAATACTATATGGCACGTGAGAGTATTATTATAATACAATTTTTGCTATTAACATAAAAAATTAAATAAATATAAATGATAATTTAACAACCAAGGCTTTTTAGAAACTAATAAGAATAATACTGTTTAATGTGCATCTTGTTACAATGGGAGAGAAGCAATTGTCTCAGTTGTTGCGCTAATATTACCGACCGTCTGTTTTCGAAATAAGAGTGTATTATTCGTTTCTAAAACGGTTTATTTAGATTTTACGAAAGACTCAAAATCTCGAATAGTCTATTTTTTATTACCGGCACCTTTCAAAATATAATACATTTAATGTGAATTGAAGGAAAATTCAAGCACAAAAAATCTATTTTTTTAAGAATTTTTAAAACACATAAAAATTTTATATTAAAGAAATACTTATATACTTATTCAATTGAATTAAGCGGAAAACACAAACAAATCGATGTAAAAATAATCAATCAATCCTTCAACAATACGCAGCATTAAATTTGAAACATAATTAATAACAAAAAAATACGACCTGGTGAAATTCAATATATTTAATTACTAATTTACCAAATATTGTCTTTAAAGGTTGACTGTAAGGTCATATTCATATGATCTCTACCAAAAAATCTAATACAATTAAAAAACAGTGAAATGCTTAATTTTCTTACTTCATTATTTCGTAAACAGACAAACAAAAATTTTATTTCTAAGGGCCTTAAATATAGAGACCAGTGTGGTCATTTTTGTTTACATTATTTTATGATTATGATCTCTGTGTATCCACAAAAATTCTAATATTATTAAAAAAAAGAGAAAATCATGTTAGGTAAATAGAAAACAGATACAAAGATTTTATTTCTGAGGGCGTAAAATATGGAGGCACGAGGGCGATATACCTAACAGCACCAGTGTTATGTCTTTTGGTTCTAAAGGTACAATACTTTTTAGATGAATCACCGCGATTTTTGATTACTGTTGAATTATATAATCATTAATATCACAATATTAAATGTATCTATGCATATATCAATTTTCAGTGACTTTCATAAACTTTAGATAGATGTTTTAACCCTACAGTGACTATATTCATATAGTCACTGTACTTAGCACAAGCTCTTTGCTCTAGCCATTTTTCGATAATTTTACTGTTTTATACATATTATGTGAGTATTTAGTTTTAAGGGGCATATAATATGTATATATATATATATATATATATATATATATATATATATATATATATATATATATATTATCTTTTTGACAGCTTTTGTTTTTGTAGTATAATTTTTTTTACCTAATATTCTAATGTCAAACTTTTTAGTTGTTTAATTTAGGTTATAGGTATGCATAGTTGACACTATATACAAAATTTCCGATTCACGAAGATATAACAATAATAAAAATATAAAAAATTATAATAAAAAAATTTAAATACGAGATGGTTTTGGGTTCTTCACCTAATTTGTTTCATTCTGCAAATATATACGTATTATACATTTTTAATAAATGACAGCTTTGTTGTGCGATAAACATGCGTTTTTATGACGTACCAAAATAGAAAATTTTATTTTATTACCCACCTAGTTTGTTACCCTTCTCAACAATACAAATTCAATGTTATTAATTAATAAATAAAATCACTTGTGATATGTACTAGAATTACAATACAAAATAGAAGTGCTGGGTTAGTTATTACAGACATTAACATAAACTTCAACATATATTAAATTGTATTTTCTAAGTTGTGGAATTTATTTCATAAAAAGTGACTTGAATTATAAAAAGAAAACAATAAGATGTCAGTGTGAAAATTACTGTCAGAATAATTATTAAGATTGAAGTGTATGAATGAAATGTTTTTTTATCGCGTTGAACACACATATATTTGCACTACTAAAAAGTATATTATTTATTTTAGTACGTACTTAAATAAGAAGCACAAATACTTTTTATAACTATAGGGAAAACGGGATAGGTAAGCTCCGATTTTCCAGGGAACGTCATTTACGGATTTCAGTAGAAACTGGCGACGTTGCCATGATGTAAGTCTCAGTAATCCTGAACCGATTTTGTCCATATTTAGAAGAGAATCCATAATATATTATAAATATGTATTTTTAACATATAACAACAAATTGTGAGGTTTGGTAGAACAGGAAACCTAAAAACCTTTTTCATATTCGCTACGCAGTGGCGTAATTAGAAATTTTGAGCCACTCTGCAGATTTGGGGCCTCTATACGCATCATACGCTCGTACATATTCCAGTTATAAATAAAAGTAACAGCAAAAACAGGGCCATATTTGAGACTTATTAGGCTTATGGATTTAAGTATTTAGGGGTCCCTGAGATGAGAGTTTTTGCGAAGCAGTCCTTTACAAATAAATAATGACTAAAAAATTTAAAAAATCCTCCATCCTGTACTATAAGCTGCTATTCTCCCTCTTAAAATGTCATAGTTTCCTTTGGGTTCTATTCTCACCGGCCCCTTGGCGTCAGTGGGTTCCCAGTGTCGTAGCTACACCCCCGCAATGCGGGGAGCTTAACAAAACCAATGGATGACCTTTTTTTTGTTATCTCATCAGTTCTATCTTTCGTTATCTAATAAATAACATACATAAATTACATCTATCCAGTGATGAGGATTTTATAAATTATCTGAACAGTTTTTTAATTCATGGAATTACTAAATAAATCATGGAGTTTTTGTGGTTTTAATCAATTTTCAGGTTTTTGTAACATGCTATCATCATATCGCAGAGTCCCTAACGAGTATCTCACAATGATATTTTTTATGTCACTGGTATTTCACCAATATCAGTATTCCTTTGGGTATATCAGAATGTCAAATTTCTATTATAGAAAATTGTTTAGAGAATTTTTTAGTAGATACCGTCAACAATGTGGAAAAATAAGTCCTAGTGGCACTTAATACAATTTTAATGTGTTATACAATTCGATATTTGAATTGGTCAAAAATTCTGAGGTTTAAAGATATTTCGTTGTCTAGCTTAGCTGGCAGTGGGAGTCAAACTTGGAGACTTTCAGGAGGCTAAATTTCGCTGTCATTTACATTTCACGTTTTCTTGTACCAAAAATAGATAACAATATGCATTGTTATAATAATTACAGTATCTACCACGCTATAGAGGGTGTTTAATATAACCCCATCCAATTTGCATTTTTTTTGGAAATAATAATAATTACTATTTTTGTAAAAGTTAAGTATTTTAAACATTCTGAAATAAAATAATAGAAGTCCGATAACTAAAAACCAACTAGTTAAATTTAAAGCAAGAAATCTTTGAAAACTTATATGAATCTCAAAAAGAATTTATTTCATGCTAAAATCTAATATTGAAGGTCTTAGTAAAAAATATGTAAACACTTTGCAATACACACTGAGAACTATCAAATGGTTTTTCTGGAGGAGTGTTTAAATGGATTTAAAAGCCAACATTACAAAAGTTAAGCTATTTTATTGATTAGGTAAAGTATATCGCTCTCTATTAATAACTGTTAATACAAATTATCACAAAATAATTGTTACAGCTTTGTTACATTTTCAAGAGCTACTGCTGGATTGAGGATAGTTAGAAACTGTTTAATTCCATTTACATTTATAGTAATTTTTATCACCACAGTCACAGTATACACAGCGGGGAAAAAACAAAACTAATTTAATTAGAATTAAGTTTAAAAGAAAAAGATTATTTTTTGATACTACCCTTATATCTTTTATACACCTAACTTACAATACGCCATCTCTAGGCATGGGTTTATCAAAATGTTCGAGAAAATTTGGAAGATTCGGATATATTGAGATGAATTAAGAAAAATAAGTATAAATATACAATATTTCGATTTGTAAAAAAGAATCTAAAAAAAAGTCTGTTCATATTTTAACTCTAAATAAAACTGACACTTAAAATGTGGCAAATGTGGCAACGCCGAATAAAATTAAATGTCGTCAACGCGGCGTCTCCAATCAATATTGCTCTAGCTTAAAATATACTCATAGCGCCACTCCATAAATTCGAACCAAATCTCACCATTGGAATATGAAAAATACATCACTGGATGACAATTATAAATTGTAAGTGCTATTTTCGAGTTTATACGTGTGAGTTAGGTTCCCTCAGGAATAGAATAGAGGATTTAAAATCCATGTTTAAATAATACATAATAAATTGGAGGACCTAAAACTGAAAATATATGCGATAAGAAGACTCTTCTTTTTTGGTCATTAAATGTGCGGTATTGAAAAAAATGGTCTAATATATATATATTTTTTGGGGTCATACATATTTTGGTTGCTGTCGCCTTTCGTCCTTACAAACTCGTGAGACTTCCCATACTTCGAGATACAATCTTATATACCTCTTTTTGTAAACCGACGCCCAGTGGCGGCTCTTCCATAGGGTCATTTGGTCAATGACCCCCCAAAAATATTTCAGAAAATAAATTATTCGTTTAACCGTCCCTCCTAATAGTTATAATAAAACGCGAACCTTGGGAAAAGTTAAATACGAACTCGCGCGGCGGTTCGAATGGTCTTGTTGCGTTCCTTAGGCATAATAAAATACGCTATACTAAGCTAGGCTGGGCAGTCCGAATTACCCTGATCACCTTACAGCTTGACCAAAGTACCCGAATATTTCACAGCTACCCAGCGGCAGCCGAACGTAATAGCAAATGTATTATGAAATCGCGATTTGGGTCATCAGCCGGTCTCTTCTCATAATTCTATCGATCGGTCGCGGTACTACGTCGGCATGCGGAAGTTCAATTGGCTAGAGGTCGCGCAGTAAATATTCTAACTCGATATTGTTTCGGACCTTTTTAATCGATGAAGATTGATTTATATACTGTTTTTTGTAATATATATTTTTTTATTTTTATGATCCATGTGTGAGTTGGAAATATACAGAAAATAAAATGTTGGTAGTGACTAATGCAAAAAAAATAAACAACTAAGAAGTGCTTACGAACTTAATTTTGTAAAAATAACCAATTTCAAGGTGGTCTATGTTTGAGTTGTGAATGTAGATGAAATAAAATATCGGTAGTGCAAAAATTAACCAACTAAAGAGTGCTAACGAACTTAATTTTGAGAAAATAACCGAATTCAAGGTAAGCGGTCGCAATTTGCCAGAACTTAGTATACTAAAAACTAGTAAAAACAAAAATAAAGAGGTTCATCGAAACGCAAAGGTATGTACGATTTAGCTAACTGGATGTGTGGTTGTGAAGTCTCTAACTCATTTTACTGTTATGTTTGTTTGTTGTTTTCTAAGGACTCGTCGGACTCATTATGGTGCAAAACCGGTGTTAAAGACTTAAAACACTTAAAAGAAAAAATAAAGAAACATGCGTTTTCTGCAGATCAGATGAAATGTTCGGTGAAGTATGCTACGGTCGGAAGTGTTGATATTCGGACTTAGGTAGACACAACTTATAGAAAATCCCTTAGATTTTAATGAAAATGTATCCAAAAATCTTTATATTTTAAACAAAATTATAGATTATGTAAAATTTTGTGTGGCATTCGAGCTGGCAGTACGTGGACATGATGAAACGGCTTTGTCTGAAAATCCAAGGGTTTTTCGAGGGCTTATAAATTTTGTTGAGAAGTTGGGCCAAGATAGACTATCCGCTTTAGCAATGTTAACTTCAAAAGAATTAAAAGCTCAATTTAAAGATAAGATCTTTATTTTTATTTTAAGTATGCCTATTTTTAAATTTGCTATTGAACTCCCATATAATTCACCACGAGCCGCCACTGACGACGTCGATGTGGAGTCGTGGACTCTTAAAAGCGTTTGAACTGGAAGCACTATTATCGGATATTGAAGTTTATTTGCACTACTTGAGAGATGTCAGGAATGAGGAACCACTCAAACAGCTGAACATGCAGACGTTTAGTTATTCGAAAATCTAAAATCAACTTTCTACTTAAGCACATGCTTTGTTGTTTGTGAATTTTATGGAGGAGCACAGCGCCGTATTTGTAAATGGCGCCAAAATGGCGTGATGACATTTTTTTACTAGGTGTTTTTTTGTATTTTTGGTGTCCGCAAAAAAAAATATTATTTTACCGCCGCTTTAGTTCATTCTGGCATCACTATTATGATTACGTCCTCCGCCCCGAAAAGCTGCCTACGCCATTGATTTTCCCAGAAGTCCTAGAATTGATTCATCAGCATCATCATCTGTCAGCTGGTTTAATCTACTGCGGGACATAAGCCTTCCTTAAACTGTTCCATTTTCTTCTGTACTGAGCTTCTCGAATTCATTGAGCTGCAGTTCTCCCTCTGCTTCTCTTGCCTGTTCGAGGTTTATTATCTTTATTAACTATCTATCGTTCTCGAATCTTGCAACGTGTCTTGTCTAATACCATTTAAAGTCCGCTAGTCGCTATTCGTTTCAATTAGTCAATTCATATGAATTAACGAATGGACGAATCAAAAAATTGGCGAATATTTCATCCACACTATTCATCAATTTTTAGTTAATTCGTTAGCATAGTTTTCATGTATTTCAGTGTTTGACAATACACAAAAAACAAAAGATTTGATGCGAACGAATGGTTCGCCGAAGTCAAAGCCTAGTTGATTGACACTATACGGAGGAATCAACGCAAAGTGAGTAGTAGGATTAAGCGTTGTGATCCGTGAAATTATGTCGTCCGTTCCTGATCTTGACATCTGAATTCTTAATTCGGTCTTGCAGCTTAATACCGAGCATGGCTCTTTCCAGTTTGTAGACAGTGTTTTGTTTAAAGGTAAAGGCTTACCATACGCTACCCACCCCAAGCTAATCCTTCTCTGGAGATCGTGAGTCTAGCATAGGTACCAGTAAACGTCGACTTCCTCTCTAACATCGTTATAATATATTATAAACCCTCCAAGAAGCAAATCATACTTCAAGGCACATTAACTCTAAAGTTACCTCGATGAGCAGCTATCGGACGAGGGGGGCGCGCGGGTGACACGGAGGTCGTGACGTCGCCGGCGACCCGATCTAACAAGGCGACCAGTTTATTGCTTATTCAGCTTGACGATTTCGTTGCAATAGTTGTCAGTTGTGTTTTTCAGAGTATTTTTTGAGATGTTTGAACAGTTAAATAATTGTGTATACTGCAAATAGTATGCCTATAGTTAATAAAATATGAAAAATACTTATAATATACATAAGCTGTCCCCATAGTGTGTTCTCGATTGATATCTTGGTACCGGTTAGAAATAGAGAAGAAATGTATGGTAAACTATTAAAAACTAAATCAGCAAGGTGCAAACCTTTATGTTCTAATTTGAACCGCTTAGTTTAGATTCTACAGCTGTTCAAAATTGAAAATCCCAGTTTTTAAATGTCAATATCTAAACACCAATTAAACTTAGGCCTCTGAACTATATATGAAGTAGACGTAGAATTTTAGATGAAATTCAAATATGTAATAAATAAAATATAACGTGTTTCATATATGAAAAAGTATTTAAGTGGGTATATAAGTCATCCTATATACTAATATTTATATTTAAACTTTTTTCTATCTCTAACCATTATCACCAAAACCGAGAACACACTACTGAGACACCTTGTATAAAAAATGTACATTTCCTAAAGTTATTCAACATGCTAAATCATATTTTTTTCAAATACGAATACGAAATACGATGCGAACTATTTGAATGAAGATCCCTGAAAATGCCTCGTGCAATCGAAGGCGAAACGTCGGATAGTAATTCCAATTTGACACGGTCTAATCCCAAGAACCATGATTTCTTAATCAAGTTTTTTTCTCTTACCGATTGTTAATTTCTCTGGTGAACAACTTATACAGATACGACAAGCTTATAGGTGTGTAGTTTCCTATATCAGTCACATCACCTTTTTTATAGATTAAAACTATTGATACATTGATCCACTTCTCAGGAATAAAAACATTAGACAAACATTTAACACTATTTGGTCAAACCCTCGAACATTGTTATTTTTTCATTTCTTTCATGGATGATTTTATGATTAGATCCTTGATTTATTACTCCATGTGCCTTTTTAGATTCTTTTGGTTCTTTTTTTGCTGTTTCGATACAGTTCTGCATAGCATGCAACTTTTTTTCTTTCTATAGTGTCTTCAATTCCTTCGTTGTTTAGTTTTTCTTATGTCTTTTCTGAGGTTTCTTGAGATGCCTCTATTTAGCTGAAGCATTTGAATAATAATATAAGTCTTTTATTTCAGGTATATAGAGTAGTACAAATAACTAATTCAGTGAGGTGGCGAACTCCAGCATAGCTGTTCGTCTAACCACCTAAAGGTTTAATTTAATTTTATAAAAAACTAACTAAATGCTAATCTAACAATATTTTAACAATAATTTTCTCTGCAGTTGATAGCTGCACGAAAAATAACATCGTATTATACTTTTGAATAAACATATATAGCAAATGTATTTGACCTGAATAATTTATCTTATAAAAACTGTTCTTTGGCTATAAAAAGGAGCTGCAGTACTTATTTCTAAGGAAAATATTTTAGGCTGAATATTTTATTTTATTCCCAATAAAAAATATAACAAAATAAATTTAATGGCCGAATACGGAAAGATAAAAAATGACTGTTTATGAACAAAGTATTTGGAAATTCGTTGGTATTATAGTCCGACCGATGATAAACTTGCGATTTCAGATTTTACATTAAACACCATTTAAATCGTTAGTATTTAAAAGTTTTTTATTCCCAGAGTCAACTACGGCTTAAATGTTTCCATTGAATGACCAGACCTTATTTCTTCCAAAGTTCTTCTTGGCAGATGAGAGCAGTGCGTATCTTTTCGCAGTTAAGTCTTCAGAAAGTGCATAATTTAGTCTTTTAGTTTCTTTTTGGCTGAAAAGACTTTACCCTTCTTTCAATGTCAATTTTGTCAACAATGGTTGACAAAATTGACTACAAAGTACGAGAAGAACCCTCTTCAGTGCTTTTCCGACTGAAAAGGCAAAAATCTGAATCAGCAGTGTACATGTAATATCGAGTTTATTATTCATACAATCAGAGATTCTTTGATGTAAATCGTCATCTTCTTGTTCCTGAATTCCGCAAAGGCGCAATGTATTGAGTTTCATTTTTTTGTTCTAAAACATCTATTTTATCCTCCAGAATAGATCTGGTTTTGCGATTATCTTGTATTAATACACTGCATTGATTTAAGTTATTACTTACATAATTTAGCTTTTAATCGATTTTATTAAACTTAGCATTGAAGGAATTCTCTAATTTAGTGACAAAACTACTGCCTAGTAGTTAATTAGCTTCTCAAGATCATCCTCAGATTTATTAGTGGAGGCGGATCGTGTAGGACCCATAATAATTATTTATGGCTACTCCTTTATCGCGTTGATCGAACTATGAAGCAGGTAGTTTGAACGTTAAATTAAGATCGTTTTTCAAACTTTGATTTTTAATACTTCAGGGGCACAGTAATTTATTTCTTTTTACTGCAGGACAGGTCCATGCAACTGATCACATACACCAAAACTTAACAATAATAAAGCACAAAATACCACTATTTGATCAATTAAAATACAGAACACGCCTTTCGCACGTTTACTCACATACTACCTCTACTATAAGAATACTAAAGTTGTTTTGCTCTTGCAGATTTCTTTGATTTGGCGTTAACTGGTTTATCTGTTGGTTCAGTTTGCTGCCTTTTAGGCATTGTTTATCGTATTGGAAACCGATTCTGTAATCTGCTTGTTTAGTTTTCCAATATTATTTTTCGGAGTGTCATTTATCAGCGGTTTTAATTGTTTGTTAATACTTTTCTATGTTTTCTGGATTTTGCCACTTTAATATGGTTGTTTGCTTCGACATTCTGTATCTTTTTCTTCCTATGTTGATCTTCACTGTCACTCTCACCGTCCTATGTTCGCTTCCAAGACTGACTCGATTGAGGACTGTATCATTTTGCAGTGTAGTCGTTCTATTGGTGATAATAATGTCGATTTTATTTTTTGATCTTGCATCTGGTTTTACTCATGTCTATCTGCTGTTCAGTTTTTTTTTTGTCGTAGAAGCTGTGCATTAGATACAGACCATTTGCTAGCAGAAGGTTAAGAAGTTTTTCTCTACGCTCGTTTCTGGAAATACTTCCAAAGTTTCCTAATAACGTTTCTGTTTCTTATAATTTTTTACCCATTTTTGCGTTAAAATCCCACATACAATTGTAAAATAGGTGCGTGCTTTATCCAAAGCTGTTTGGAGGTCATTGTAAAAAATGTCAATTTCTTCGTCAGAGCATATATAGTATTGGGTGTACAGGGTGTCCGGATTTGGTTGCAAAAGCAGGGTATCTCGCTTATTTTTAAAGATAGAACCTTGCGGTTTTCACGAACCTGAGCTAATTTTTTGTGAAACTCATGAAGCCGTAAACAAAATTTCCATAGCCTTCTTCGTTTATGAGATACAGGGCGAAATAGAAAATTTTGCATTTTGGGACCCCTCTCGTATCTCGGTTATCCTTTAACTTAACGCAAAGGGAAAAATTGCTACTTATGCAGTTTTTTACGCTGGATCCAGTGGCGTAGTCATATTTTTCATTTGAGTTGTTATTTTTTAGATATGACCCAAAGTTGTGTTTTTTTAAATAGGACACCCTGTATATTTGTCCAGAAATTGATTTGTCCTTTTAAAAGCTTCTCAAAAATATATAATAGTATGGGCCTATTTTAATAAACAAC
The DNA here is from genome assembly GCA_030620095.1 of Kuschelorhynchus macadamiae. NCBI lineage: Eukaryota > Metazoa > Arthropoda > Insecta > Coleoptera > Curculionidae > Kuschelorhynchus > Kuschelorhynchus macadamiae. The sequence goes on along the minus strand of JAUTXW010003709.1, from coordinate 85,300 downwards.
AACAAAAATCCTAATTTTTATAATTATCATCCCAAATTTTGCAGTAGGCCATGCAAAACAATGCTGCCTTTTATTTAAAGTCGTTAACAATATCTACATCCTAACAATAAATCAAAATAAATATGTAATTAAATCTATTTGTCAAAATATGTATTGATAATTTCGCACCAAAAAAGTACCACCTGCCTAGATTTATGTAACACAAGAACAAAACAGTAATAAATTATTATGTAACAAGCCTTTCAGCAAAAACCAACTGTCGTATAAGAACTACAGTAACCAAGGAAATCAAAACAACTGTTCAAACTGATTTCCATTTTGTTCTATGCATGCTTCGCACAATTTTCGTATTTGTTTTAAGGAATTAAGCAAAATAACGGGATGATTTTGTAAATAGCGAAAATTTTCCCTTATTGCATTTCCTAAATCCTGGACATTATCATAGTGATGTTTGTAAATTCTATTTTCCAGATATCCCTATAGAAAGAAATCTAAAATCGACAAATCTGGGGACCTAGGGGGCCATATTATAGGTCCATTTGTTCCGATCCATTGATTGGTAAAATTATTGTCCAGAAATAATCTCGTCATTCCAGAATTGTGTGCAGAAGCACCGTCCTGTTGAAAATAAATTTCGTTAATTTGCGCTAGAGGAACATCGTCAAGTAATTCAGGTATAGCTGCCTCTAAAATTTCTATATAGCGATTGGCTGTTAGATTTCCCTCAAATATATAAAATTTTATATATGTTCCTAATATGAAGCAGGACACATTTAGACCAAACCTGCCCTGCTGTCTTCTGGGAAATATTTGGTGTTGATTTTCCTGGGACCAGAATCTACTATTGTGCCTATTGAGTATACCAGAATTACTGAAATGTGCTTCGTCTGACCATATAACCTTCCTTTCAAAATCTCTAACCATATCGCATATTTTTCGAAACCAATTGCAGAAGACTACCCGACGCTCTGCATCCCCTGGCTGTAAGTGCTGGACGAGCCTAAATTTGTATGGGTGGTATTTGTGCTTTTTTAGAATTTCTTGAACTCTAGTTTTTGGAATCCCTATGCTCTTTTCACTGGCCCTACAAGAGTTTGTAGGGTAAGTTTCTGCATTAGCCAAAACCGTAATTTCCTCAGCCTCCCGATTTTCTTTATTATATGTTTTCGTACGAGGTTTGATAAATGATCCGTGATTAAGTAAATTCTTTTTTATCTGATAAAAAGTGGATATATTAGGTTGCCTCCTTTCTGGATATCTAAATAAAAATTAAGCAATAGTATTTCAACATACCTAAAAATTAACTATTTACCTGTTAAAATACATCTTAGAAGCCGATTCAACATTTTCATTACTTAATATAAAACAAGCTAACATATAGTACTTTTCATAATGTTCGAAAGTTCGATTTTCTTCCATAATAATACAAATATATTTTTACACAATAAATAAATTCAAAAAACTAGGGCTATATTTTATATACGCGTACAAAATTGGGAAATGTCATTTGCTTCCAAGAAAACAAAAGAAAACGGCATCGTTTTTCATGGCCTGCTGCAAAATTTGGGATGATAATTATAAAAATTAAGATTTTTGTTGTTGTTTATTAAAATAGATCCATACTATTATATATTTTTGAGAAGCTTTTAAAAGGACAAATCAATTTCTGGACAAATATACAGGATATTCCATTTAAAAAAACACAACTTTGGGTCATATCTAAAAAATAACAACTCAAATGAAAAATATGACTACGCCACTGGATCCAGCGTAAAAAACTGCATAAGCAGCAATTTTTCCCTTTGCGTTAAGTTAAAATATAACCGACATACGAGGGGGGTCCCAAAATGCAAAATTTTCTATTTCGCCCTGTATCTCATAAACGAAGAAGGCTATGAAAATTGTGTTTACGGCTTCATGAGTTTTACAAAAAATTAGCTCAGGTTCGTAAAAACCGCAGGGTTCTATCTTTAAAAATAAGCGAGATACCCTGCTTTTGCGACCAAATCCGGACACCCTGTACAACTAAGAAAGGAGGCCGGCTGTATCTCGAAAACCGTTTATCCCACTATGTTGGAAAACTTTTTCTTATACTAAAAGTAGCCAAGAGAAAACGCATGAAATTATTTTTAAATTTCTAGGACGGCCGCTAGAGAGCGTAACACGCGTAATCAATTAGAAAAAGCAGATTTGCTCAGAAATTCACCCAGTGAAAGTATATCAAAATTAAGTTTATATTAATCTGTGCTAAATTGTGAAAAACTTTTATTTAAGGTTTTTTCTCTAGCCGTTTAAGAGTGCAAATCCACGCTATAAAATTTCTCGTGTTCATTTTTCGAACTCAAACCTCAAGCGCCACTCTGTAGATGACGCATCAATGTCGGAATCCGATTATTTTTTAATTTTTTCCAAAATAGGCCATATAAATAAATTAACACGTTCAATATTTAATTTTATAACATATTTATGTACAAACATTACATAAAATCTATCAAATACAATGCAAATAAGTAGTTTCACTTTTAACGGAAAAATTCAAATATTTCAGAAAACGCTTAACAGTGACGCAACGTTGTGGTATCCCCTCCATCCCAAGCAAATAACTTTAGGAGTTTTACATTCCTTTGATCGAAAATTCAAAATATTGCACATGACATGTATTTCTTGCCTCGTTGATATATCTATCTTTGTTGCGAAATGAAATAAAACGACAGAGTGCTGTTAAAGATACCTCTTTTACAGGCTATAATAAATATGATCTCCCCTATTGACTGTTTTTTTATCAGCTAGCCGAAGTAATAATTGCAAGGCCTTTCGACTTTCGGCACCTTTCGGTGTTTGCCGATAAAAACCAGTTTTTTTAATATCTAAATACCCGGAATATTGGTTTTCTTATATTTTTATGATAGCTTGAGTCTTGGGTTGAGAATTTCCTGTTTGTTTTTTATAGGTGTGTTTTAAAATAACTAGTACTTGTATTTTTAAAACGTCGACGTTTAGTTTAGAACTTCTCACTCTTGTGACTGTGTCTAAGCTTTCTAGATATTTGTTTATGAATTCCTGTGTTACCTGTGTAATTAGGATATGTGTAATGAGTGTAAAGGGCGTAAAAATACGAGAGCAACAAGACCTCGGCGCCGAACTGCAAAAAATTTTGCAGTGAGAATCCTGGGAAAATGCAGAATAAGGTAAGTTCAAATAATATAACTATAGGTGCTCGATTTTGACACCCTTCATGAATTTGAAGAATTTGAAATGGACAATTACTGATTACAGTACATCATATTAAAAATATCAACATATTTTTTACGTTTGGGACTACTTATATAAACTTTTTCTGTATGTCCATGCTATATTAATTTTTTAGAAGGTACATGGTGGATGTATTTCTGAAGTACATATCTTTTGTTTGAAGCTTAAAATAGCCCAACTTTGAAGGAGGAAGACTATTTTGTTTTCAAACAATGATGAAAATAAATAAAACTAATAAATGTGTTTTTTATAGGTACCTAGGCAACACGATTCTTTTAGAATTTTCTGGTTCATTTTTATTTCATATTCATATTTTTATACATGAGGTGAATTCTCTCTAAAATTTAAATATGTTTTGTAATATTAATTTAATTAAATTAAAACCTTCAGGGTATAGTAATTCGGTAGGTATAAAAACTTATTTCCTGTTGGTCATATAATTGTGGTAGAAATTAAAAGCTCATAAAATTAGACACTTTTTATGCAACACTAATACTTTCATAGTGGTAGTCCCATAATGCTGGCTGATGCAATTTAACTCACCGGATCCATGACAATCTGTGTAAGAATAAAGCTTTTAGTTACCAGTATTATATTGATCCTTTTTATGTGACTTCCACTTAGAAAGTTTTGCTGTTTGCAGACAGTAGCAAGCTTTAACAGCGTATACTCCCACAGTTATCACATCACAAAGAGAAAATTATTGGGAAGCAACTTTTTATCAGTACCTAATTTACTAAGGCATTCCTTGCTAGTGAGAAAATAATTCTTGCACATGGCTATGCATATGTAACATATTAAATATCTTAGTCTTGTATCTACAAACAAATAAAAATTGACCTTTTATATATTTTCAATCTTGGCCAAAAATGTACATACAGATTCCTGAATCGCTGGAAAAGTAAGAAAAAATTGGGGATATTAGTTTCCATTTCTCAAGTAATTTAGTGTACTAATGTATGTTACTGTATTTATGTATGTACAGTGTGATCAGTGTATCTTGATAGCATTTTAAATATTAATAACTTTTTTACTTTTTAAGTTATCGGAGTGAACAAAAAAACAATTGTAGGGTTACTTAAATCTTTTTTCTGGTTATTAGAAAAACAGAAGACTATTAATTTTACAAGATATCACCATAAGTTGTATTGTTTAAATCGGACACACCTCGGCACACACTCTATACTATATTTCCCTTAAATGGAACTCTTCTTGCAGATTATAAATATAATATCTGGTTTGATAACTTTATCTTCAAAGACACCCGATCAATTTAAGAAAAACCATATGAGGCAGTGTGTTAGAGAGAGACGGACAACACTATTACATAGTGGAGTGAATAGGTATCGAACCAGATATAATTATAATCTCCAAGAAGAGACCCATTTGAGGGACATATAATAGTCAGGATGTCCCATTTGAAAAATATAATTTATAGTAATATCTTGTAAAATTGACAGTCTTTTTTTTTTCGTTTTTTACAAGCTTGGTAATTTATGTAATTTTTTTTAACAAGCATTTGACCCTCCCACACTAATAATATAACAGACTTAATATTTGGACAGCACATATTTAAGATTTTCCCATAAGAGACAATGTTTTAGAGAGAGAGGGATAACCTTGATTTCCTCAAATTTTAAATACTTTTAATGTATGAGTGCATTACATCGTTGGATTTTGGAATGCAAAGGTTTGTTACAAAACAAATTAAAAAATCGAGGTGTGTATTTAAAAGTTGATGATGGCCCCTCATTTACGAAACATCAGATTCAAAATATGACAGCACCATAAAATGTTAGACAAAAAAATGCTTTGGCAATATGTTTATAACTTTAAAAAAATTTTAGGATTAAAAAAGTTACTGCATAATTTTAAAAATGCAATATTTTATTCGTTTCTAAATATCTCAAGAACATAATGGCTAGAATTCGCCTGCAGGTGCTATTAGGCTTGTAACGAAATTGTCTAAAACTTTCTATATTTAACCATTTTTCTATCTCTTGCAATAAGCGAAATCTGTTTTGTGATGTTACATCCTCTCCAAATATGAAAATACAAATTTTCAGAAGTCAAAATGTCAAAAACAAGTAAAGATACTATATACAAATAGCTAGAATCTGGGACAAAATTCAAAACCCAGAAGAAATTGATGTTTTATTTAAAAAATAAAAGTTGATACCACCACTACGTTTTATACCAATATGTATATTTAAAAACATTTCTAAAATGTAACAAAAATAAGTAAAGTAAATAAGCATCCAAATATGTATTCCTCTTTTTTTTAACTGACATATTTTTTTAATACAGAATTGTTTCTAGTTCAAAATTCCAGGTATTACTGGTATTACTCTGTATTGTCATATTTCTTATCAACTAGAACGAAACTGTGCCATCCAGAACTGGTTTTTTATTTGTTAAGGCAGTGTGCAAGTCAACAAATATCACAGGAATAAATACATGTTTATTATTAAATCCATTTTTTGAAAAAAAAAGTATCCATGGTCTGGCCTGCAACACAACTGCCTAAGTTTTACACAAATTCAATGAAAATTGAATAATCATTTTAGACAAAAATAAGAGCAGAAATATTAAAATATGTAATATTGTTAATTGCTTTTTCTTAACATTATATATACACTATACAAGGTTCAGATGCTAACATCGATGGTAATTTTCTTTAAATATAATACCATTTTTTTTATTACATGCTTAGTTTTTTAAGGTCTTTTCGAAGGGCTTTCTTATAGCATCTGCTTTTAGTCTAAATAGAAGAAAAAGTTTTTCTGATAAAAAAAAATCGATAAATTCACCTTTACCAACAAGTTTCTTCATACAGAATTCTTTTACGAGACCACACGGACGACCATATAAAACTGAGGTAGGAGTGCATAATTCCTGCTCTTCTAAATCTCAATCGAAATGGGAAAACATGTTTTTTTGGGATCCCAGAACCTTAAAATGTAAACATCAGTAAAAATCTCTTAGGGTGATTTTATCACGATTACAATATTTTCGTTTTACGGGACCATAAGAAAGATCATACAAAACTGAGGTAGGAGTATACAATTTCTGCTCTATGTAGAATTATTTTGATTTTACAGCCTTTCTATTCATATTTCAAAAAAAATTGAACTTAGGATTTTTAAATATGTAGAGTCAAAAGCGCAATGAAATAAATAACTTAACATGTTTTAATATTTTTTCAGACATAATAACCTGAATTATTCAAATTTGTGAAAGGCTTTAAAGACGCATGATTTAAGTATGCGCTTAAAACTGCAAACAAGAAATAAAATCCTACAACTTGTATTACCGAGATATCAACTAATCAATTTAATGTTCCAAAAATTTTATAAGTCTTATTGATCTGATTACTTTTACTACTTTATAGATATTACTTATATATTTGTTTAAAGTTATCCTAAGTAAAATAAATATATTTTTATATTAAAATATATTTTTTGGAATCTTAGTCTTATTATTTCAATTTTTTCACTTCAAATGTATGTCTTAAAATCCACCTAACATTTTTTTTCTTTCACAGCTCTCTCTATTTTTGGAGCCTCACTTGGTTCCCTCAAAAACAAAAGTGTATGCCCCTGGGCATTATCATATAAGTGCCATAGGTATACCAGTCAGTTTACCATGTTGTTAGGATATAATAGATAATATTACAACAGTTTCAACTACTATGTATGCATCTTTTATTGTAGGGATGATATTAACAAAGGCCATACATATTCAACCAATTTTGCAAAGAAGCGTGGTAATGATGTTGAGAGTTTAAAGTTCCAAGATGAGTCTCCAGCGAGGTCTCCAGGGATATCTTTGAGTGAGTATAAATTAAGAAATCTTTCAGTAAAATATTTGAAAGTATCACATATTAGTAAAACTATTCCTAATACAATGTGCCAAAATGAATTACGAAAAAATTTTTAAAGGTTTCATTCAAGTAGATTCTAAAACCATGACAAAATTACAATAAAAAAAAAGATTATGCATGCACAAGTGGTGTTTGCCCTGACATGTTTTGTAAGGGCAAACAATGCAAGGTGGCAAAATGTAAGGTGTTGGCTGTGGAAACGTTATTCCATAATTTTGGGCACTTGATTGTACTGTTATACAACCACATTTAAAAAGTAAAAATTTGTCTTGGTATAGGCCGTTAAAATATGTAGGATAGGGAAGTGGTTCACATGAAGAGAAATATAGTTTGATGATGTGAAAACAAATCTTGCAGCATATAAGAAGACTGACACTTATATAATTCTAACACCACTTTTATTTGTTTTTGATTATTACTGGATTTACTAATATTATTAGTAATATAATATATATATATATATATATATATATATATATATATATATATATATATATATATATATATATATATATATATATATATATATATATATATATATATATATATATATATATATATATATATATATATATATATATATATATATATATATATATATATATATATATATATATATATATATATATATATATATATACATGAGACTGTTTGAGAAAACATAAAACAATATACATTGTTCCTTAATTTTATGTTCATTTTTAAGTAAGTCATTCTTTGGCGTATTTTATGAGAATTCATATAAACATGTTTCCTATAGTCTATGTTTTGTTTTGTCTTAGAGATACAGGCTGTCTTAATAAAAAGAAATAATTTTTTATAGATATTTTAAATATAATTCACGACGATTTTGGTCAAGCATTGCAAGTTTGATTGGATGACAAGAGGCTGAAAGTATTAGGATTATAATTATCCATTCCATGGCGTCTGGCGGAAGAGCAACATAATTCATATTAAAGAAAAAGTAAAGTATGCCACTGGTTTATAAAAAGTTTTTATTTTTGTTTAGATCAAGAGATTAAAACTACAGTTTTTTGAAACTCCCCTTTTTTGTTCTCTCTCTTTACTCTATATTTACTATATCTCAATAATATTAGGTTTTTCATTTTGTAACTTCCATCCAATGTTAAGCTTGTTTTTAGAATGCATTGGAGGGATTCGCGCAAGGCAGAAATTAAAGAAAAAAAGAAAAATTAAGTAAAATTTTAATTCAAATAGTATTCAACACATTGATTGCAGAAGGAAAAGTTGATTTTTAAACAACGATGCCTGAAGTATACTGCATTTCATATTGAATTTACTTTAGACATTGCCTCCTTAAGAATTACATTGACCTTCACTAATTTTAGGCTGAAGGGCAGCAATATATGTATTGATTTAGAGAAAATGTAGACACATCTTGCTGTCTGACTATATTTTTGTATAGCTTGCATTTTCTGTAGGCTTGGTTCATTTATACTTATACTGGTTGTAATAGTAGTGGGAGGTACAACACAAAAGTCTATAATTTTTACTATTTTTAGAAATATATTATATAGAGTACTAAGATTCTTGGGCAACTTAATATAGTAAGACAACTGAATTGCATTTATGTATTGAGTTGGCACATCTCTCTTTGCGAGTATGTTTTTGCATAGTGTTCATTTTCTGTTAGGCTTTGTTCATTTATACCTCTATATAATACTCTGGTGAATTACATGCTCCCTAATATTTTTAAATATATGAACATTTTTCTAGGTTACTTCAAGAAATACAGTTGGGCAGTAGGATAATCCATTTTAGGGAGAAATTAGAAAATACATATTAACAGCTTCAGTATTTGGCACAGTATGTAAAAGGCGACCTAACACTTCCTGCAATAACCTGGTCAGTTCCATTATAAATCTAAGGCATTTTAAAATCTATTACACACTTTATGGAAAGCAAAAAGAGAGTGTTGCAGGGCAGAAATTCGCACAGTCAAGATCAAATGCAAAAATCAAGGAACCTGCCAATTTTATTCATGAAGAATTTAACCACTTAGCTGCTACACCTGATGGTAAAACACTTTTTATTATAACTATTAAATTCCCAAAATTCTATTTGTTTATTTAGACTTTTTAACGTTAAATATAGTATAAAAAAAAATCACATTTATTATTATCAGGTAATATAATTATTCTTTCAAAAGATAACATTTAAATCATATTAAAGCAAACTAAAATATTATTTTTATCTCCAACAATTTTTTTCTTTGTACATATTCAAAATACACAAAATGTCGATTTTTTTATTAAAAAACAATAAGAATTTTAGGTCTAAGGTGTGGTACATCAATTATGTTTTCTTTCAAAGAACTTGCTAAATTTTTTCTGTTATATTTTGAGAGTTCTGTAGCTTGTCTTAATAGTAGCTAAGTATAGTTTATAATTTACTTTTATATGTATGACAACAGTTGATAATGATTAAAATAAACATGTTTTTTTATATGCTTTTTTCCCTTGCTTTTCTTTATTTGCTTGGGCCTTACCTGAATCTAATGGAAAACACCTGTTAAGTTGAAATTATAAATAAAATTATTTTCATGCTTTTCAGTTTATATAAATAATATTTAATTATTCTGGCTTTATTATTACATCAAGTCCATCTCGCTAATGAAGCTAGTTATTGCATCTTTTTTTCCTACCAATTAGCATTAAAGAGAATTTGTTCTATATCATTACTGTTAATAATAGGCCAAAAAATCTATGTAAGGTATTTTGCCTATTACTAATATGTAGGCCGCTGGAGCATCAATGTTTGGTGTGGTATAATAGGTGGTAGAATTTTAGGTCCAATAATTTTCGATGAACCTTTAAATGGAGAATTTATTCAAACTTTCTTCAAAATCAGCTACCAGATTTACTGGAAGACATTGTGATACAGACTAGACAGAGCATGATTTACCAACATGGTTGCTGTCCGGCTCATTTCTCTGTCAAAGTCAGACAGTTTCTAGACGATAGGTTTCCTGGGAGGTGGATAGGTAGAGGTAGTTTATTCCTCTGGCCCCCTCGTTCCCCAGGTTCAACTTGTCTGTATTTTTATTTGTAGGGACGACTAAAGAACATGGTGTTTAATATCAGACCAACAACGAGGGAGAACCTTATCAACCGAATTCAAAACACTATCGAGATTATTCCTGCGATGGAAATAGAAGCAGCAGTTCAATCTACCGCAGACAGGGTATGTTTATGCATTCAAAATGACGGCAGGCACTTTGAACAGTTTACTCGACACTAATTTAGTTAGCATAATACTTTTGATCAGTTTTCGCTATTTGTTTTATAACCTTTTCCGCTTCATATTATTTCACAGAAAAATTTATTGTTATATTTTCATTTGTTAGTTTTTTGCAAATAGCTATTCTGGTTCCCCCGTTACAGAAATAAATGTTCTTTTGCCATTAAAGCAAATATGGTGTAAATACTAAGAGCTTGCTGTCAATCTGTTTGGCATCATTTCGCAAAAATCAAGTCGTTTCTTTGGATCATCCGCAAGAACTGATAAACTACTTGAAATTTGTAACTATGAAATTTAATTTAATTTAAAATATATTTAATGGTCGATCTTGAAACGTTACGCATTTCAGCCACAAGCTAGGTTGTTGAGGGTTTGTAACCATTGCAACTATGGCCTGGTTTGCTCATTCTCCGGCATTTTTGGCCTCCCGATTCTTGGAGTGTCTTTTAACTGATCCCAGTTTTCTAAATTGTGTTAAAAAATCATGGGTCAAATGGGGATGGTAATATTTTGGTAAACATATATCCAATGACGGAATAAAATGTTTAAAAACTGTTATTGAGAAACTACTTATCGAATAACGGAGCTCAAATTTTGCAGAAAAAGGAAGTGGATATAAGGATAAACTGGTAGAATTTAATGGAGAAAAATAAATTAAAAATACCGGTAAATTGGCTTTACCCACAACGTTCCTCATTATGAATCCTTCCTTCAGCACATAGTGTAATTTATTAATATGTACAGGGTCTTCCATTGAGGAGGAAAAATGGCATTTTTTTTACTTCCCCCGTATTTCTCAAGAAATTCAAAATAGCCCGTCGATGTATTTTAGCTCGGAGAATTCGAAAATCGTAACAAAAAAATCAATTGAATGAAAAACAAAAAACTTACGCCAAGGATGTTGCGTTTTCTAAGCGGAACACCCTATATAATATTAAATTTTTGGATTCTATGGTTTTAAGTGTTTTTTAATAGGAGTACTATATGTCTATCTTCAACTGTTTTTGATTTATTAGTGTTTGAAAATTGAAATTTTTGCTTCTTGCGTCATAACACCTGAACGGTTGGCCCTAAAGCAAAATAACTTTCACATTCCCATCTTAGTTTTTGATAAGGTATCTTATGATGCCAGTGAAACAAAAATTTTGAAGTAAAGTGATCACCTGCATCACCTGCATTTCATATGAATATATATTCAATTAAATAGGTAGCAAAATAATTTCCGTTGTTTTGTTAGACTGGCGTCATATCAGCTTATTAAAAACCAAGATAGAAATATGAAAGTTATTATTATTATATTAAATATGGGGAAAGTCAAAAAAAAATTTTTCCTCCTCAATGGAAGACCCTGTACAGTGCGATCAATTTATATTGATAACATTTTAAATGCTAATAACTTTTTTACTTTTTAAGCAATTGGAATAAACCAAAAACAAAATTGTAGAGTTACATAAAAGGTTTCTTTTTTAGTTATCAGAAAAACAAAAGACTTATTTTAAAAAAGATACCACCCTAAGTCGTATTTTTATTTCTCTCGCAAAAGGGCAGCATTGTAATCGTGAAAAAATGATCCTTCTAGGTTTTTATACATCTTTTAGGGCCCTAGATGCCAAAAAACACGTTTTCTCAATTCTGTCGGTCTGTCTGTACGAGTCAGCTGAAAAACTACTTATCCGATTAAGTTCAAATTTTGTCAACAATCAAAGGAGATAAAATGAATACATTTTGGTAAAAACCTAATATGGCAGAACAAAGTGAAATAATAAAAAACTACTCTTCAAATTTACCTGAAATTTTGCACAAAAATCAAGTATTATGCAGAAATCAACTGATAACAGTTTAGTACGACTCCAAGACGCCGGCTTAATGAAATATTTTTCAAAAATCAGCCTTAAAAAACCTATTTATTAGATTGATTTCAAGAATTGAACAAGAATTAAATGTGGTTTATGTGGTATAGAGGTGAACTGGTAAAATTAAAATTAAATAAAATGTTTACATAGCTTCACATATTTAGCGTTTCTGGATGTCCAAATACATGTTGATAAATATTCAGTGCATCCAGGAAAAAAAGGCAATGTGTTGTGAAATATTAAAAAAAATACCTCAAATGTCACAAAAATCAAGTGTTACATAGAAATAGGATAACATTTTGGTATTAATCCAAGATGGCGGCCTAATATAATAGTTAAAACATCAGCCTGAAAATGATACTAAATTAATTTCAAAATGTATGCAAACATTAAGTGTAATAAATAAGCTAGTAAAATTGTCGTACGAATTCGTAATGGCGGAACAAAATGGCGACCAAATAAAATTATTAAAAAGTCAACTTAAAAAATGTTCTTATTCAAATGACTTAAAAAAATCAGCGCAAAAACTGCGTATTCAATTTATTTTAAATTATGTGCAAGAATCAAGTGTAGCGTAGGTATAAAATCGTAAGATATTAATAGAAATCCAAAATTACGCCCAATAAGTATATGTATTACTAAATGATTATGTACGGTAAGTGAATTGGGTCACACTTCACTATTCCTAAAAATAAAGAAAGATAATGAGGGAAGTTTCGTGTAAAGGAAATTTACTGATTTTTTAATGGAACACCCTGTATATTACATGTTCATAAAATTGGCCTCACTGATTATAAATATACCAGGTTTAATACCCTTATCATTAAAAACACCCGATAAATTTGAGAAAAAAACCCTGCCACAAAAGGCAGTATGCTAGAGAGAAACGGAAAACGTTCTATTACATAGTGGAGATGCTGGGAATACATTGCCTTGGAACGGTTTTTCTCAAATTTCACAAGTGTTTTTAAAGAGAGAACAGGCCCATTTTATGAACACATAATATACAACAAATTCAACTTTTGATGATCTTACAAAATTGATAGTTTATATTTGATTGATACGAAAAATTTTACCAGTTCATCTTTATACTAGATCTGATTATTGAAGTCAATTGAATAAATAGTTTTCTAGATTGATTTTTTGCATTTTATTAAGCCGTTATCTTGTTGCTTCATATCAATTTTGTACCAAAGTTTTATTAGTTGATCTCTATATTACGCTTGATTGGTTACAAAATTTTAATCCAATTAAATACGTAGTTTTTTACATTTTCTTCTGATAATTTTATATTGCAATGAAATCAAAATCTCACTCCTCCATATGTACTCGGGTGGCGTATAATCTTCTTTGCCTTTGCTACATATCTAGTGACTTCTAATTTTACATTTCGTACAAAAAAAAGAGAATTGAACTTAAGCCACTGCTCTTACTGCAGAAACTATCAAATATCACCATTACATCTATCGGGTATCGGTGAAAGATAACTCTAACGGCATTCTACAAAGACGTTCAACAGGCTCCAAAGCTTAACCTGACAAACTATTTTTTGAACGATCTTCTTATTACTGTAGTGGAAAATCTTAATATATAAAGTGATTACTGTACTTGTAGTTCTAAGAAATTATATATTAGATTGTTTTAACTACATTTACTAAAACAATAACTCTAAAGTATATTTATAATAAATTTAATTCAAAATAATATATAATGAACCAATAAATATGAAAAAATCACAATAAAATTATAAAATTAAATCTAAACCTATATATCTATATTACACAAAATATCATCTAACCCATCATCTAATATACTATCATCATCTGGATCAGTCTCAAAATTATCACGTTTCACTTTTGTTCTGTCTAAATAATTCTCAAAAATATTAGTTTTTTCTTTACATGAATCTTGATATTTCTGACAGACATCTGAAAGAACTTCTTTGGTCAAACCCATTTCTTGCAAAATAGTTTCTTTCTCTTTAAGCAGAGGCCATATATGGTCGTCCGCTGTGCCGTCTGCCAATAGATATTGAACTAAAACTGCATTTTGTTGACCTATCCTATGAACTCTTGCTTCAGCTTGATTTAATATCTAAAAAACAAAGTTGCTATAGAATGGTGAACCTGCAGATAAACATAAAAAAACATATAATTAAATGGTTACTTCGTATTTTCAGTTTAACGTGAAAAGTGAGTTTTTTTCACATTATTGCAGAGAGTGTTTGATGGTTTAATCTATCAATATATTTTCCTTGAGAAATAATTGTAAGGTTAGAACATTAAATTGTTTCTAGGTGACCACAAATACAAGAAATACAAGACACAGATTACATTATATGAACAAAAAAATTCTTTTGAATTCCATCATATGATGGCATGCATAACGACAGTGTTGAGAAAAATCATATCAAAAAAATGTTACATATACATAATATAAAAATAAGTAAGTATTGACTTATATAAATTTTAAAAAACGTAATGTAAATGTAACAAATAAAGAAAAGAAAACAATAATTTAATCACGAAAACATACACGCAATTATTTTTGGATTCAATGACTGTAGGAAAGTTAACACCGTGTCCAATTGTTCTTAAGTGAAAACTAAAACTTATTGTAAAAGTATGATTTTATATGCAAGACGTATGTGGTGAGGCGATAACTCTCCGCCTCTGGTTATCTGAACAGTGAAGTTTCGTCTTCGCCAGTGCTGCTACCTGTGCAGTGATAATATCATAGTGTAGATGTTTAATTGCACATTGCAATTCCCTAGTTTTATGAAAAAAAGCTTACAATATTTTATAAATGTGATAAATAATCATTTTAAAATACATATATCTTTCCCTGAATGTTTTATATAACTGTAAAAATATTAAATTTGTTT
This sequence comes from Kuschelorhynchus macadamiae, assembly GCA_030620095.1. NCBI lineage: Eukaryota > Metazoa > Arthropoda > Insecta > Coleoptera > Curculionidae > Kuschelorhynchus > Kuschelorhynchus macadamiae. Next base: position 70,167 of record JAUTXW010003709.1, on the reverse strand, counting down.
AGTACTCTTTCGCTTAGTTTTTCTTTTCTTTATGTTACATAAACACCAATCTAAAAACATGATTAGTGACGCAGCCCGTAAATAAATAGTTTTTTTTTGGACATTTTAATGATAATAAACCTAAGTTATGCTCACTGTTGAAATAGTCAAAAAATCGGTATTAATAGCAACTTTTGAACTTTGACACCATATCTGGAAAATTACTTCTAGAATAGGCCATTTTACAGCAAAAAAATAAAGAGTTCCTAGGAAATACATGTCTATTAGGAACTTACACTTGGATTCCAATGTAACTCGGCAAAGACCACCCGTTGCGCAGCCGTCAGCGTAATTCCTGCGTTTGCAGCAGTTATTGACAAAAGGGCACATGAATAGCTTTCGTCTGTTTGAAATGTGTCTACAAAATATTTTCTCTGGTCACCAGTTGTAGATCCATCTATTCTAATATACTTATAATCTTTGTGTTTCAGAACCTTCTCTATAGCATCTAACATCACAAGGTGATGAGCAAATACAAGAAATTTTTTCTTCTCCTCTAGCAATTTTTGTATGTGAGAACTAAAATACCAAAACGATTTGAAGGATACTCTCTAATAATAGTAAAAATAAATGTAATGTAGTACAATAGATGATAACAATAAAAAATATATGTTAAACATTGCCTAAGAAAAACTATAAACTTGGTGACTCAATGAATGTCTAAGAAATTATTTCATGCCAAATTATAACTGTTTTAATTATTTTTAGTTATATTTATGTTCACTACATAATGTATAATGTTGGTGTAACAAACTACCCATAAAAATACTGTATGTATATTAATTATTATATATATTTACCATACAGCGTGAATTTTAATTTTCGCTGTTTCAGAAAAATATGACAATAATATAGCATGCTTGTCCCCAGATTTCCTTGCACTACTAAACTGGCTTGACAGAGTTTCAAGAAGTTCCTTGATTTCATTATCTAGGCAATTTAGATTGACATTCAATTTTACAATTTCCTGAGTTTTGGTAGGTAATGTTCCTAACACATCCTCTTTTCTTCTTCTGATCATAAATTTCTTTCTAAGTATTATTTCAAGTTCCTGAAGATTCGATTTTCCTGATGCATCATATCCAAATTGTGTTTGTTGTAAATTGCAATACCTTTTAGCATATTCAATAAATGAAATGAAAAATTTATCATCGATTAAGCTAAGTTGCGAATATAGCTCCTGCGGCCTAGATAAAGCAGGGGTACCACTAAGAAGAACAACTCTCTTTGCATGCTTACATAATTTCATAGCAGCCTGCGTCATTTTTGCTTTGTAATTTTTCAAATTATGAGATTCATCGATAACGATACAGCCAAAGTTTCGTTCCAAAAGTTTGTCACAACAACGAGACATTAAATCATGGCTAACAATTAAAACTGACGAACTTCCTATGTAATCTTTTCCTGATACCATATATTGAACTTGCATGACAGAAACAGTTGGAACATACTTGAATATTGTTTCTTCCCACACATTTCTAAAATATGAAAGTATATATCAGGTCTTTGTTCTCTTAAAAACAAAAATCATTATCTCGTATGAATAATATCTTTAAAGACTCATACAAGAAAACAAAGAAAGTTATGATTATTTGTTATGTGAGTTTACATAAAATAACTGGACAGACTGAGTATAAATCTAATACTGGTATAATAGTAATATATAAGGGGTAATCCTACCTATATATATATATATATATATATATATATATATATATATATATATATATATATATATATATATATATATATATATATATATATATATATATATATATATATATATATATATATATATATATATATATATATATATATATATATATATATATATATATATATATATATATATATAGAAATAAGGTCACTGAAAAGTACATGAATGAAAATAGTTTAATATGCAAATTTTGAATACATTTTTTAAGTATGGAATTATTTCTTGGGGTAGCTATAGTTTAAAAGAAAAAAGTATATGTAGTACAAAAACGAGTATTTAGAATAATCAAAAGAATGGGTTGCAGTGAAAGTTGTAGGGGGATATTTAAAACATGTAGAATTTTAACAGTTTATATGGTTTGTATTTTTGAGTGTCTGTCTGATGTTCTTTATTTTTTAATAATAATAGAAACTCATTTGAGCTGAGCTGCGAAGAACCCATGTTATATGTGTTTAAAATTTAAATTTGCCAAATAAAAATTTTAAGTGTATAAATAGTAAAAAAAATATATAAGATGTTAATAAACTTAATTCATTAAGGATTATGTTAATTAGCATAGAGAATATTAGAATGTAGATAAAATCATTTTTATATTGTGCAATTTCTTTTTATGTTTAGTAAATTATGTGTACTTCAGTACAGGACATCTATGCATACATCATTTGAAATAAAGAATTTTATTCTTATTATTTATGTACCGTAAAATGGGGCGAAATTGATAGTTTTCAAAATACTTTTTTAGATAAAATAATTTTCGAATATTTTAAAAATGTGCAAAAATGGAAAAGCTATGTGGCTGTATAATAGGAACTCTTTGGTGGGCTCACTAATAAAAAATGACAGTACAAAAAAATAAAAAGGTCTCTATCAAACTCATACTCTAGATGGGGCGACTTTGATACCCCCTATGTTACTGTGCTAATTTACGTGTATTGGGTTCTCTAATATTAATCTCGCCCCGTTTTAAATTTTACTAAGCAGATTTTTTAATATCCTATATTTTATAAGGTAGGGTGACTTTGATAGGCGGGGCCAGATTGATAAAATAAGGATAATAAAACACTGATTTTGGATTTGGCTATTATTTATTTATAAACATAAAAAACAAATATTTATAAACGAAAACATGTTAGGCTAACTGGACGTTTTACAATAAGCGAAACTAACCCTCTTAACATAAACCTTATAAAACAATATTTCAAAAAAAAAAATGAACACATTTATAGTTCCTTAACATCTACTTTTCCAGAAAATTTGTATACCTTATCTTCAAGCTCAACAGGGGCTGGGAGAATAGCTATTATATCAGAATAAGGTATTGTGCTTTGATCTTTCTCAACAAGTGCAAATATTGTTTTTTCTGGATTAGTTGATTTTAGACCAACTGTGTTGAACTCGTTATCAGCAAAGCGGGTTAAAATTTTGCAAACATATTTAAAAATTGCACATTTTCTTCGCCCGGATGTAAATTTTGCTAGGACGAATGTTTCAGGCTCTAATAATAATTGTATACTAGGTGCTATATAGTCAACTTCATTTTCTTCATGTTCACTCTCACTATCGTCTGCCGCAAACTCAACACGTTTCTCTAAAACACTCTCTTCTTCCTCGGAATCAGAAGTGCTTCTGGTTCCAACGCTTTTTCCTGGAATAACGGTAAGTCTTTGTTTCTTGCGTCTTACTCTTTCATTATTTTCAGTTCCATACCTTTTCTCTCGTAATAACTCACTCAATGAATCGTTCATTTCCTGCTCGGGGTTGTGATTAATATCTGGAACTTTGTTTAAAACTTTGTGTGGGTTAAAAGGAAATATTCCAGTGGCGTAAAAGCCATTTATGATGTTCCTTTTCACACCAGCTTCTTGATCTCCTGGCTTATCCTTACTTTGAGCCTGAACTGTATCCATTTTTTCTATTGCCGATTTTAATAATGACGGAAAAACATCCTTTGCAATTCCAGAAGATTTGTTCTTTAATTTGTAGGTGGTTAAAATGTTGCGCCATGCTACCTTGAACGGTTTAAAAAATGCCACATCGAGGGGTTGGCAAATATGCGTAGAGTGTGGTACAAGGCACACAAATGATATGTCGTTTTCTTCACATTGGGCAAGAACTCGCTCATTGAAGTGAGAAGCTAGATTGTCGCCAATAAGGACTTTTTTACCTTCCAACCGCTTGGCGTGCGGAAGAAATGATGTACTGAACCAATCTTCAAACGTAACAGCGTCCATCCATCCATGCGAAGTTCTATTAAAACGGCAACCCTGCGAACAGCAAGGCTTGGCACAGCAAGGATATCCATTAATTCCGCCTTCTTTCCATGTATTGTATAAGTGTTCGCTTTTGTAAATGACATAAGGTGGTAGCAGAGTCCCGTCGGCAGCGCCACATATCATTATTGATGTACAGCTCTTTGAGTGATTAACGATGTTCTCTGGATATTTAACACCGCGTCTATAAACCAGTTTTCTACTTCCTGGATCATCACCAACATTTGTTTCGTCATAGTTAAATATGTTACTTGAGGGAACATCCCTTAAAGTTTCCTCTAAATTGCTAAAATATGTTGTCAAGGTTTCTCTAGAAATTTTAGTTCTGGCAATTTTTATATTTCCAGCAACTCGTTGGGAAACCTCATCTTTGTGACGATCTAGTAAACTCAAGGCCCAGTCTTTTCCAGGCAGATTGTTTTGAAATTTGTCTATTTTTCGACCTTTCCCATCCAGGTACTTTTTTGCGAGCATTCTAATCTCCAGGAGATCAAGAGGAAATCCCCAATCTGCGCACTTTAAGGCTGCTCCAAGAATAGCTTTTTCTTCTAAGTTTGTAACAACTGGCTGGCCACCGGTTTTTCGTATGTGTTTTTGTATTGTTCGGAAGCTGCTTTTATTGAAAGTTCTGCGTCTGCTATTTTTTTTACTGCCTCGTTCAGTTGGTCTTCCGTGTAATCTTTATAGGATCGTGCGCCTGGCGTACGCACATATTTTCTCACCATCTGAAAAAAAAAACAGATTTACTAGCAAGATAAAAATTTTAAGAGCAAAGCCACCCAATAAACAAAAAAGTCTGGATTACGTCTGGCGGGGCGAGTTTGATAAATATCAATCACGCCCCACCAACTGTATCAAACTCGCCCCGCTTCAAACAAACGGAATTTTAAAAAGAACCTGTACGTGTAACCTCACTTTTTAAACAATTTAAGAAGCACAAATAACGATGTTTTAGTGTAAACAACTCAAAATTACTGTTTTGTTAACACTTACCGTGGACGTCTAGAAGTTATACAGGTCACAGTTTTGCCATAAAACAGGGATTATTAGAAAAATTATAGAAAAACACGTTTTTATCTGGATTTTAAGATCACACCATGCGCGAAGGGTTACATTCGGCTGTCTACTGACCTTAAGTTGCGGCGGCGGATTTGAGAAATAACTAGGCGCAGCGGAAAATCACCAACAGCATGTCGGTGAAGTTAGTATCAATCTCGCCTCCAGAAATCAATGTCGCCCCACTTTACGGTACACTAAATAGGTAAAAATAATAAAAATATTGTGTCAGAATGACACTTATAAGATTACATCCACAAGAAATGGGCAGATTTATGATCTTCAGAATGGTAATTAATATCGTTTCAGAAACGTATTTTGATTTTGCTATGTTTAAGCACAAGCTGTTTAGGGGTTGTAGAAAATATTCCACTTACCACAAAAACATATGATTTTAAAGATATGAATTAAATGAAAATGTAATGACATAAAAGATTCTATGCTAAAACAGAGGTGGTAATAATATAACAAAAAATATCACATAAATAGATTAAGAACATTTTACCGGATAAAGTCGATTTGATAGAGTTTTTGAGCAACTTATTTCGACTACAACATATTTTAATGGTAATTCTGCTCCTGCGTACCAACTTCATTATTAACGGAATTACGTACCAATTTATCACCGGACCAGTAAAGTTTCTGCAAGGTTACTATTACCATATTTTTTTATCTATCAGAGAAAATAAAAACCCAGAACCCATTGCAAATTTATGACAGCAAAAATCATTTGCATATTATATCTAGCTTGAAGGAGGCATTTAAACGTACTTTCAAAGATTTAATGAAATTGTTCTCTTAGCACAGTTTGTAAACTCACCCTTAATGGACATAAATTTACAGCAATTTTCAGACTGTGCGACATTTTGGTGAAGACAACGTTGGAATATAAATGACCTTTATAGGGCTTCAAAATGATTTTGCTGTACTATCTTTGGTACCAAATGCATAATCAATATATACAGACAAATGTCCAATTGTAATTCGCGTTCTCTTCAAAATGAAAGCACTGTTTAGTTTCAGCTATTTATGTGAATCTTGCCTCTCGAATATGAAAGGGAATAAATACTACAACTGACTTACAGATGAACATTTGGACTTGTATTCGACTGGTCATAATGAACTATTCTGCCAATATTGTAAAAATTCTTGATCAGGCCGTAGTTAGACTCTAGCGTTAGGAGAAGTGGACTGAAATAAATAACCAACACAATGTCGTTTAGCTTTTACGTTAAATGGTTACGAAACTTGCATTGCATTCCAGGTTTGAGTAGTAAATTCAAACTGAGGGCTAAGTTTTTATTGACAGCTTCGGCAAAACTTCAAATTTCTGGAAAATGTCGTTCTCGATTTCCTGCGGTGCCAAAGCTTTACGGTTTCTTACTTCGCATATTAAACGACTAGAATTAGCATTAACCTATACTATAGGCACATTGTGTGTGTCCAATATACGTTTTGTTTATTTTGAAGCAATCATCGCATGTTACCAGACACATCTACTAACTTTTTCAGTATTTTGTCTGGTTGGGTATTTTTTCCTAATTTGAAATAAACTCATAAGGAGTGCTAAGATTCTTTGTAACGCGGATAATTATTGACTTAGAAAAAGTTATTTATGTAAAACACAGAAATCTGTGTCATGTCAGATATCCATAAATTTTATACGTTTTACTACAAACAGCAACGCCGATAGTGTGTCGCCCCGATCTGTTTACAATATTCACCAAACTTTGATTGGTTGCCTGTCGATATAAAGTTGAATTCACATATACCTCAGTAGCATAGATACGGGTTATTTATTTCGATTTGAAATAGGCGGAATTAAAAAAAATAGTAAAAGAAAGAAGGACCCGTTTAAAAAATTCTAAATTGTTTTCATTCATGTTAAAAATTGATATATTTAGATTATACAAGAATACAATAAATAACATTTCGTGTGCTATTTGAACTGAGTATACTAGTAGTTGCAAACTATAGTTCAGAAAAAAAACTTTAATTTGGGATACTTAGAAAAACAGAAACACAGAAATGTTTATGTAACATGATACTCATACAGATATTGGTTATTAAAATAGTATAAATACAATATACAGGAATTTGATAATATTACAAATAAGTGTTCAAATGCAATAAAAATAATGTAAGATAAAAAACGCTTTACAATTTTTAATTGAAACATTGGAGAACAAAAAATATGATAATAATTTGAGGTAAACTAAAAACTTTAAAAGTACAATATTACCAAAATAAATAATAATAAAAAATATATCACAAAAATGTAAAGATTGTCCGCATTTGTAAAAAAAATGTTCAGGAAATATTTTTAGTATATATGGAGATTTCATGAAGTTCCTGAAATATTTTTAGTATATATATGGCGATTTTATGAAGCAAAATTATTTTTCAAATTGAAAACCAAGTATTTTATTGTGTTTTCAAATTATACTAGAAGATTTAAGAATATTCCATACCGCCTACCATGCTTCTAAATTACATTTTTGTGATAACTGTATTATAGAAAAATGTAAAAAAACTGGAAAGCTTTACTTATTTTGTAAGATAAGTAAAAGTTAACGTAAAATGGAATTGTACATTAAGAAATAAAATAAAATATTACAAAATGTTTTACATTATGCCAAATAATAAAATAATAGAGTTCATAACCATATTGCCCAAGAAACAATTTAATCTTTATGATTGTCTTTAGGTTACTGAGAAAAGCTTTTCGCAAACCTTCTTAAGTTGAAAGATTCTTCAGGAAGTTTACTTATTAAAGCTAAAAAGGCCTTATCTTAAGAGATCTTTAAGTATATTTTTTAAATAGGTCATTTTTGCTTTCTTTAATTTATACATCACTTCTACATAAATTATCTCATAAATTCACCATACATTTTAATGCATTTAAGAGTTATCTACTCGAACTCAAAAAACTCATAAAGACAATTTGTGAAATTAATGTTGCGGAAATGAAGAGGTAACTTCCATAAACAAAAGAAAAAGTGGTAGATAAAAGTTTCCTCCTAAAGTACGTAAATATTCTATATAATGATTTAATAAAATATGGTTATGTACTTATTTATGAATATCTACAACTATTGTTATTATTAAAAGGTATTATTAATTACAATATAAATGTAGGCATAAATAAAATCTGCTTCCATAATGGTGAAGGAGTATCAAATGATATTTCTTCAATATCAATTCCGGTTGAAGATGATGAAAAATAGGTGAGTAAAATCTCCAACTACCTAAAATTATATGCCACAAATTACTTTTATTTACTTTAAATTTTTTATTTCAAAACCCGATATGAATTTAGCTACAGGGTGATTTTCTGTAAACGACCACTTTATTTTATATAATTATTTAATAATACATATTACACATTATTTTGATCTTAAAATTCTGAAATAACCATTTATTATATCATTAACTATATTTAAATCATAGTTCTTGAATCTTGAAATAAAGACGTTTGAAAATAGGCCCCTAACAAATTTTAACTACCAATATTTGCCTATTTTGCCTTACTGGACACACATTTTTGAGCAAATACTGCAAAATATGAGGGTAAAAAAAAATTATAACTATGCCAAATTTTGACATTCTATGTCAAATGGTTTCTGAGATAATTTCCTGAGAGACTGACAGTGAAAAAAGCACTACCACACTGTAAAACCACGAAACAATAAGGAAAAAATTTAATTTTAATTTATTCACTTAAACAAAACTTATTTATTTTATTTAGTATTAATGATATTTTAGTAATAGGGTGCACAACATGAACGTATTCAAAATATAGACCTAAAATACATACGTTTTATGATGAATACTGGTTGACTGGTATATTAATGCACTCCCTTCAGTGGCAGTTAGAGTCTCAGATGATGCAGTTAATGTTCTAGAAGCTCTGCAGCTTAGAGTATCTGAATCAGCAGTATGTATTCCGATCATTGGGGTTTCAGGCTTCTCTAAATGTTCCCTTCTAAAAGTATATAAATATTCAATATAATTTAATAAAGTATGATTGCGTACAATCACTTCCAAGGAAACCGAGTTGCATATTTTTATTTTAAGACTTGAAAACTCAAAAACAAAGGTGTGCTATTTACATAACCATGACTGCATATCGAATATTTTATTTCAAAATCTTAAGCTAGAATATAAAATAAAAGTTTTACAGAAGTTTGTTTATGGTAAATCATCATTACTTTAAATAAAAAAATATATAAATAAAATATTCGATATCTCCCACACACTGTTCGTTATCAAAATAATGCAATGCAAAAAAATTAAATCCTTTAGAACATCAATGTTTAAATAAATTTTTCCTTCCAAAACCGTGAAAACATTTTCAAAAGTCAAAAATTACATCCAATTAATAAAAAATAATTTTACAGCTACAGTCTTATCTGATGAATAAACTGAATCTTGTAGAACCCATAACTTAATAAATAATTACATGTAAACAGAATCATAAACCCAATTTTTTGTCTGGTAAGCAAATCAATTGATATATGTATATTTATATGGCATGTTGATAAATAAATCTTTAATATGCATATATTGCAATAATTACAATCAGAATAAGAATTTGAAAAAGAAAAATAATTGTTTTATTTATTTGGATACCACTAACCATCTACTAACGAATGTACGCCAATGTTCTGATACAATCTAGGTTATATTTTGTACTTACGGTGAAACGACTTCGATCTTTCACTTCTAGAAGAGTAAACCCCACCGAAGTTAAACTTTTTGGGCATATTAATGTTTAGAAATCAATCATTCAAGTTTTTACACACTAAAACACAAGTCAATAACGAATTTGAAACCTTTGAAACACAGCATCACTCAAGAACAAAGCTATTCAAATGTCAAACTAAGGTTAAACTTCAAAAGTCGGGATGTTGGACAAAGCTATTCAAATGTCAAACTAAGGTTAAACTTCAAAAGTCGGGATGTTGGCGCCGGTTGGATATAAATGTTGATAATTTTGCTATGAAAGGCACAAGATCACATTATAACAAAATACTTTTTGTATTGTTTGCGGCAAAAATTTGTGCATCTTTTAAAAATGGCCATATGTAATGTTTATTTTTACCATGCCAAAATTTAAATTAGAATTTGATTTAAAACAAATTAAATATGCTTGAACCCTATAGTTTTTCGTTCAACCTGGCAAACCCTTCATGTTTATTTTGACTATTATCGTTGATTGAAGGAAAAAGGAATAGCGTTGAAAAAGGAAGATGCGCAACCTTATGGGCGAATTCGTGGCAGTGCTGATTTCATTCCACTTACATTTCAGCTGCTATACGGTGGAACCGCTGTACGGCAAACGCATAAAACACCCATTCGTAGTTATTCGGTTCTCGCTGTGATGACCGTCGGCTGCGGCCGCGGCGCTGATCGAGAAACGATGAGATTCGTGGAAGACGCTGCCGCGCAATATTATTATGGTTTATTGATCACCCAACGTTATTATTTAATTCAACAAAAATTCTATCGCTTTAGCCGTTAACAGGGCCGTAGCAATTATAGGTCTTGACAATAAGAAAAAAAACTTTGTGTTATTTTATGATTACAAAATAAAGGAGATTATTTTAGATATACGATTAAATCTAAATTTTAATTTACAAATTATTGTTACTTACCTTTTTTAAGACAAAATTTACTGTTTACATTATTCTGAACTAATAAATGTACAGGGTGTCCCAAAATTGAGCGTTTTTGCAATGTTTCTGACAAATAAAGCCCGTCATCAGTGCTAATTTATGATGAGCATGGGCAACTTTGACACAATTTAAACTTTTCTATATCTCGTATAGCTTCTCCCAATGGTCACCCTAGAAATTGGAATACCCTGTACACCCTGTGAGCGATTTTCCATATGTTTTTTTAAATTAAAAATTAAAGAAAAATATTGTTCATAAAAGATTTAATTTTTTTTTAATGACCTTATTTCAAAATTTTCAAACAAAACGTAATTTAGAAATAATACATACTCAAAACAGTAAGTAAATAAATATGCAATGTTTGCATTAAAAAGATAATGAAAATTTAGAAAAAATGTGATAATAAACTTACATTTAACTATTAAATAGGTACTATCCATAAATATTTAAGTTCTTTTTACTTCCCTCGTAAAAGAGAAGTATTGTAATCGTGAAAAAATCACTCTCCGAGATTTTTTCGGATCTTTACTAGGGTTCCTAGATGACGAAAAACATGTTTTCACTATTCCATCGGTTTGTCTGTCTGTCTATTCACGGCGTAGCTAAAAAACTACTTATCCGGTTGACTTCAAATTTTGGTCAAAAATTAAGGGTCATATGGGGATGACCTAGAAACATTTTGGTAAATCCAATATGGCGAAACAAAATGGCGACCTAGTGAAGTATTAAAGAAATTAGTATTAAAAAACTACTCATCCAATTTATTTTAAATTTTGCAAAAACATCAAGTATTATGTTGGAATCAACTGATAAAATTTTGGTACGAAACCAAAATGGCGGTATAATAAATTATTTAAAACTGCAGCCAGAAAAAACTACTTAATGGATTGATTTCAAATTGTGTGCCCTAATTGTGGTATAGGGCTCAACTAGAAAAATTGTGTTAGTAATTCAAGATGGCTAACCAAATTGCGGTCAAATAAATTTTTTGTAATCATGAAGAAGGTCACCGTCTCAGGGTTTACATATCTTCACGTTTTAGTGTCTCTAGGTGTCAAAAAACATGTTTTATCAATTCCGTCGGTCCGTCTGTCGATCTGTGTGTAGTTCGCGACATAGCTTAAACTATTTACCCGATTGACTTCAAATTTTGACCAAAAATTAAGGGTCATGTGAGAATGGCCAGAAAAATGTGAAAAAAATTTTGTTAAGTGGTGTATTATTTGTAGTTAAGATTAAAAAAAAAAACAACTTTTTTATAAATTGTCGATGTTTCGCAATTTAATTGTTGCATCTCAGAACACATATATAGATCTAATATCGGACATGAAACCCATATTATCAGAACTTTTACTCCGTTTTTCCGCATATATTTCCCAGATATTAAGTTTCTAAATGGTTTTCGTTAACAATCCTCTTGTTTTTATGTTAGAGTGGTGTATTATTTGGGGTTAGGATTTAGTAAAAAAAAAAACAAAAGTCTATTTTTAAATAGTTGACGTTTCGCAACTGTATTGTTGCATCTTTAGGATACATATGTAGACTCTATGTCAAGTATGAAACCCATATTATCAGTCTTTACGTATTCCGTTTGTTCGCAGATATTTCCCAGATATTAAGTTTCTAAATGGTTTTGGGTAACGCTTCTCTTGTTATTTTAGAGTGGTGTATTATTTGGAGTTAGGATAAAGTAAAAAAAGACTTTTAAATTGTCGACGTTTTGAAACTTTATTGTTGCATCTTCAGGACACATATAGATTTTATATCCTGCATGAAACCCATATTTTCACTCTTTACCTAGTACGTTGGACCGCAGATATTTCCTATATTGTTTCTAAATGGTCTTCGTTACGATCCTCTTGTTTTTATGTTAGAGTTATTTGGGGTTAGAACCCAGTAAATAAGCATTTTTTAAATTGTCGACGTTTCTCAACTTTATTGTTGCATCCTCAGGACACATACATATCCTGCATGATACCCCTATTATCAGACCTACTCCGTTGGTTCACAGATATTCTTTCATGTAGGATAGAAAATCTATGTGTCGTGAGGATGCAACAATAAATTGGCGAAACGTTGTTTTTTTTACTGAATCCTAACGTCAAATAATACACCACTCTAACATAACAACAAGGGGATCGTTAATGAAAACCATTCTGAAACTTAATATCTGGGATATCTGCGGACTAACGGAGTAGGTAAAGATGATAATATGGGTTTCAATTTAAGATGGCGAAACTAAAAAACCGCCAAATAAAATTTTTAAAATGCAGAAAAATTAAATGTGAAAATGGGATACTTATTGAATTTATTTTAAAATATGCCCAAAAGTCAAATGTGGCATAGATAGAAAAGAAATAGTGAACATATTGGTAGGAATCCAATAGGAACAAAATGGCGCCCAATAAAAATGAAGAGACAGTATATGTAACACATATATACTGTGACTCTGTACTGAACTAACTTAGATCACACTTCACTTTTCCTAATAAAAATAATAATTCATAACGAGGGAAGTTCCGGGTAAAGGAATTTACCGATTTTTTTTACTACAACATGAAAGTTATATTTAGTTATTTAATTATAAATTTTAGCTATACATGCAGATTTTCAAATATTAGTATATATTTTTGTTAACGCCATTTTGCTGCTATTACTTAAACAATTATGCGAAACGGCCAAATTTCTGCTTGAGACATTTTCTCCGTAAATACAAGAAAAAATCCTTGTGCTACTTTATTAATACAAAATAAAGCAGATTGTTTTAGGTTTACGTTTAAATCGAAATTTTAATTTACAAATTATTGTTTTTTTTAAGGCAAAATTTATTTTTTTCATTATTCTGAACTAATAAAGTTACAGGATGTCCTAATATTTCTGACTACCTTCATCAGTGCTAATTTATGATGAGGAACGCAACATTGGGTCAAAAATCTAATCATGTCATATTGTCGACGAAAATAAATGACAATGAGAATGGATTTTTAATTCCGGAATAGATCAAAAAAGTGAAATATACCCTACGCGGCCTTTCCGTTCCTCGGCATTCATTATTAACTAGCATGACGGTTTTTTAGTCCGAAATATCGGAAAAATGTTAGGTATGATATGCTGTTGGATTTAGAATTAAAATTGCTGTTTATTAAGAAGAACACAAAATTTTTGACTATTTAAAAAGTAAAGTTTCAGATGATCGTTCGGAGATTAATCGTCGAATCGTAAACTTAATAACGTATTTTGGTAGAGGGAAAAAGGTGGCTGTGATGATGTGACATTTTAAATATCTTTTTAAAAAACTCGGTAGAAAATTAAAAGGATTTTCAAAAATCTCTATTTTTCCGGATATCTATTAATATCCTCAATTTCAAATTTGGGCAACTTTTTTACAGTTTACACTTTTCCATATCTCGTATAGCGTCTCCATCCTAGAACTGGGATACCCTGTACACCATGTGAGCGATTTTCCCTTTTTTTTAATGAAAAATAAAGAATAATATTGTTCATAGAAGATTTTTATTTTCGTTTACGATGAATAAGGGCATAGATAAGTAAAAGCAAAGTTGAAATAAAATGACTTTATTTCAAAATTTTCAAACAAAACATGTTCTTAAAAAATAATACATAATCAAAACAAAAGGTAAATAAATATGCAACGTTTGCATTAAAAAGAAAATAAAAATTTAGAAAAACTGTTAAAATAAACTTACATTTAACTACTAAATAAGTACCATCCATAAATATTGAAGACATACAATTTAGGCAACTGGTGTTCTTTTTACGTAAAAGGGAAGTATTGTAATTGTGAAAAAATCACTCTCCGAGATTTTTTCGGATCTTCACGTTTTAGGGTCCCTAGATGACGAAAAACATTTTTTCTCAATTCCATCGGTCTGTGTTTTTTTACATACTAACATAAAAGTTATATTAAGTTATTTAATTTTAAATTTTAGTGCGCGCTATACATGTAGATTTTTATATATTATATATATTTTTGTTAATGCGAATTTGCTGGTATTACTTAAATAATTATGCGAAACGTCCAAATTTCTGCTTAAGGCATTTTTTCCTTAAATTATTTTCGTGAATTAAACACATGCTAACGAGGTCCCGCGATTTCGTTCGCGTATGACGCTAACGAAAGGGATATAAATAGGTAGGTACTTAGATCGCCTTATTTTTTTTTTATTTTAGAAACCACGTTGTAGCATTTTCGTTCAATTTTTGTCAACAGGGGCTTGAGAGATTTTTGTTTATTAATTATTTCCGATTTTTTTGACCACCCTGTATATATTTTTAAAAAATTGTAAAAAATAAAATGCAATATACCTGATCAAGCGTTGTTTTGAAAAATTAACTGTTTTTAAATAAAAAATATTGTATTATTTAAGGGGCGGTTTCATCCCCTTAAAATTTGATTTTTGAGCAGAATCGTGATTAATCAGTGGCCCAATTTTTTTAAACACTCTGTATAAATGTTTAAAAAACCTTAAAATATGTTAAATAACCAAATAAAATACACGAGCTTAAGCGTTTTTACGAAAAACCAACCGTTTCTTTAAATAGTTTTTCACAGGCAGTTTCACCGCCGAGTTTTGAAAAATTCCTTCTTATCCAACCTCTACATTCTACTATATTTTTTTGAAACACCCTGTATACAACACAAGAAATAGATGTGAAAGGTCTCGGTTACCAGACGATCA
Organism: Kuschelorhynchus macadamiae; assembly: GCA_030620095.1. NCBI lineage: Eukaryota > Metazoa > Arthropoda > Insecta > Coleoptera > Curculionidae > Kuschelorhynchus > Kuschelorhynchus macadamiae. The sequence goes on along the minus strand of JAUTXW010003709.1, from coordinate 54,707 downwards.
TTTAAAAAAAATGATATAAATCGGTGCAGTACAACTCTCTCACGAACTTGCTGAAAACTTTAGCTCAGTGTTTTAAATATATAGATTTTACAACAAATATTAAAAAGCATTAACACTTTTTTTTTAAATAGCAAACCATTGTTTTGTTGTTTTGAATTATTTCATTGAATTGAAATGGTAAATATTAAACTTACCATCATGGTCAGGAAAGGAAACTAAAAAAATTATGTATTCGACAAAATTTTTATTTTTCTATGTGGTTTATTTTTCAAAACTTTATTTTCGTGACTATGCGATTTTTATTCTTTACTTTGATACATACCGCCATTTTGTTACGTCATGTTGAACTCGTACTAGTTTATCCTTATATCACAATCAGTAAAATAAGATTTTTTTTTGCGTTCATTTAAAAAGAAATATTTGTTCCGCCACCTTGAATTCGTAGCACACCTTTACCAATTTATCTCTATATCACATTTAATGCATGCATACATTTTGAAATTAATCTAATGAGTAGTTCTTTCAGGATGATTTTTTAAATATTTTGCTAGGCAGGTATTTTGTTTTACTATTACATATTCATACCAATATATTACCAGTTTATTCCTATGTAACACTTGTTTTTTGTGCAACATTTGAGGAAATTGGATAACTAGTTTTTTAAATAATACTTGTTTCTTAAGGCCGCCATCTTTTTCCGGCAAATTCGATTTTTACCAAAATATTTCTAGGTAATCCCCATATGACTCTTAAACCAGACAGACGAACCGATGGCAATAAAAACATTTTTTGGCATCTAGGGACGCTAAAACCTGAAAATATTTAAAATCTGGGAGGGTGATTTTTTCACGATTATAAATATTTTATTTGGCCGCTATTTTGTTCCCCTAGAATTATACCCCAATTAGTTATGGCACACAGTTTGAAATCAGTCCATTAAGTAGTTTCTTTCAGGCTGAATTTATAAATATTCCATTAAGCCGCCATTTTGAATTCTCACTACAATTTTACCAGTTGATTTCTACATAATTCTTGATTTTGTGCAAAATTTAAAATAAATTGGTTAAGTAGTTTTTAGTAATAACTTCACTAGGCCGCCATTTCGTTTTGACATTGGATTTTTACCAAAATATTACCAGGTCATTCCCATATGACTCTTAATCACAGAATTAAACTGTGCCTTAATTTTTGACCATAATTTTTAGTCAATCGGGTATACCACTATTAGTTATGAAACACAATTTGAAATCCGTCCATTAAGTAGTTTTTCAGGCTGAATTTTAGAATATTTTATTAAACCGCCATTTTGTTCCGCCATCTTGGATTCGTACCAAAATTTTACTAGTTGATTCCTACATATTTCTTGATTTCTGTAGGTACACAATTTTAGATAAATTGGATAAGTCATTTTTTAGTAAAATTTTTTATAACATTTCAGTAGGCCACCATTTTGTTTTGCCATATTGGATTTTTACTAAAATGTCATCATGTCATCCCCAGATAACCCTTAATTTTTGATCAAAATAAAGGCAATCGGGTAAGTACTTTTTTAGCTATGCCGCGAACAGCTAAAACATGTTTTTCGGCATCTGGACCTTGAAACCTGAAGATCTGAAAAAACCTAGGATGGTGATTTTTTCACGATTTCAATATCTCCCTCTTAGAGGGAAGTAAAAATAAAATAGGAATGTGCCAACCGTTTTGTTGTGGGCTTTCGCTAAGTCAAACCGTTTGGATTTTACAGGTTGTCAAAATTATAAAATGAAAATTTTCCTCAATATTTTAAAATCAATTAAATTTAGGCCCATGTTGTATACAGTGTGTCTGAAAATGATAATGGATGTATATCGCGAAATCGATTTATTTAGATTTTTATAATATTTCAAACCCTTTAATCATCTATTGCACTTGTTTATAATATATTTATATATATATATATATATATATATATATATATATATATATATATATATATATATATATATATATATATATATATATATATATATATATATATATATATATATATATATATATATATATATATATATATATATATATATATATATATATATATATATATATATATATAGAAGTATAAAGAAATAACGGAGATTCGGCCAAAAAGTCTTTAGTACATTTATATACATATTTTCTAATTGCCAAGCTTTCAAAATAATCAATTTCTTCTTCAGGGCTCTATAATAACAAAATTATCAGAAAATTACTTACACTAATTAAAATGAAAAGACAATTTTGACGAAATTTTCAGAAAATGTAAAATTATATATTTGACATATTTAACGTATTTCTGTCATTATTATTCAATAGAAAAACAATTGGTTTTAAGTTGTTTATTTCTTGTCAAATAATGTCAATATTTTAGTAGTTAAAATCTATCCAATTTTATATTTTCTGAAAATTCCCTCAATATTGTCTTTGTATTTTAATTAGTGTAAGTACTAAATCTTCTGATAATTAGGGTATTAAAGAGCCCTAAGAAGAAATGAATTATTTCGAAAGCTTGGCTATTAGAAAAAAAAATGTATTATAAACTTTTTGGCAGAATCCCCGTTATTTCTTTATACTATTGGTAGTATACGGCCGTTACCTACAAGCACATGTATTTATCAGCCCATCTGATTTATTTTAAAAACAGTACTAATCAAGAGAAGAAAGTTCCAATAATCAGAGATACAAAAAAAATCAAATTCCTGTGATGTAACATTTGTAAGAATATTAGGACCCTGCGTGGTTGATTCTTTATTTCAATTTGATTTTAGAAAGGACATTCCAAAAATAAGATTCAAAATAAAAAACACTTACCTTTCCAAAATATAGGAACGGCATTTTTCTTCAGTAATTGTTTTTCGCCACTTAAATACATATCGTGTTTAGAAAAATGATTTTCACATACACGTTTATTTATTCAACATTGCCACAGTTTCGTACCCATTGAAAAAGAATGTCGGGCCTCGTTACGGGGAATTTAAAAAAGCTCACCAAATTATTTTTATTTTTTCTTTTATTGTTGCATCCAACATACGCACACTCTATTTTTCTGGCAGACATACTTGCTTTAATTAACAGTTTCACAAAAATGAAACGAACTCCAGTTTCGTAGAGTTAAAAATTCACGAGTTTGACTCGAAAACGAGCAAAATAACAATAACCACTATGAGGTAAACAAACAATACAGGTAAGCGATTCGTACATCTCCGCCGATTATCCGATCTATCCGCTGTTTCGCTGTAAACGACTGGCAGCCCGCGGCGCCAAGCAAATCTCGGACACCTTTTGTGCCACGAATTCGCCCATAAGGTTGCGCATCTTCTTTTTTCCTTCAATCAACGCTATTATGGACACAAACAAATGTGTTTATTGCTAATTCTAGTCGTTCAATATTCGAAGGTTTCTTACGTCACGAAAATACGTCTTGAAATATTAAAACATAAGCTTAAAAAAATAATATCACGTTTGTGTGACTTCATATGACATCGATTTTCATTACACAATATATAAAAATCATAGTTTGCAACTGGATTATTTATAAAAAGACGACTAAGTCACATATCTAACCACTGATTTCCTCTCTACAATATATTTTTGAAACTACAAGAAAAAATAATTTTTGTGTTCTATGAAGCGTTCCTCAGAAGCGTTCACAATTTTCAGTTTTTTCTCTTATCACGGTATGTCAGTTGTAGAATTTTAAATACAGTTTCCGATCGATTTATCTCTTTTTAATACACCACCACTGACATACCCCGACAAGAGAAAAACACTGAAAACTGTGAGTGCTTCTGGGGACAAAATCTTACCAAAACTTATTATTTCTTGTAATTTAAAATATATATTGTAAAGAGGAAATCCGTGGTTAGATATGTGATTCTATCTCAGAAACTCAAAAAATCAAAAGAACCTTTTATGACCAGGATATCCACCTTGATCTACAATTTTTTGGAATGTATGTGCAAAAAAAAATTCCAGTTTTTTTGCATTTCCTTGTTTACTAGAGAGTCTGGCAACAACAATAAAAAAAACGGCTTGCTTTCTCATTTTCCTGAGGTTTGATATTACTGTACTATGTATGCAATACTTTAGCTGATAAGTAAATAAATAGTGATAACCAGGAAATTCTATATTTTCTTCCACGTTAAGAAATACAAAATAAATAACTAGGTCAACAAAAATGTTGCCCTAAATTATTTGTTGGTGTAATATTTTACCATAATTCAAATACTTACTTCATTGATGCCGTAGTCACTATTAATAGAGGCCAATCACTATGATAATAATTCATTATAGCCAGTGCTTGAAACGTTTTCCCTAATCCCATGTCATCGGCTATAAGACATCTTCCACCCCTTTCGACACCAAATCTGAAAAACTAATCAAATTAACATTTAATTACAATATTGTTTAAATGTAATGTGACCAGTTGAGGTTGTGAATCCAAAAATATATTCATTCTCAATAGAGTTCTCGACAATAATTATGAGTTTAGTATGACAGAAAAACTGTGTAAATATTAAAGTGTGTAGATGGCAAACATAGGGTCTTCACAGATTTAGCAAGAAATCAATTTTAAAACTAATAATTTACTGAATTATCACATATTGTAGTTGTATTACGAATCGCACTTGGGACATACATGTTATTTTATTTATAAAAGTTTTCAGTAATCTAAATTAAAATATTAGATAGAAAATAGGTATACAATACAGGCTGTTCAAAAAAACAGGGATTACGCTTGATGGGAGATTCACTGTTCAAAAATAAGGCGAAAAGTTCATATATACATGTGTAGGCAAATGCTTGATTTTTGAGATAGTGTTGAAGTGAAATAAAATAAATAAAATAAATAAAATAAATAAAATAAATAAAATAAATAAAATAAATAAAATAAATAAAATAAATAAAATAAATAAAATAAATAAAATAAATAAAATAAATAAAATAAATAAAATAAATAAAATAAATAAAATAAATAAATAAAATAACTAAAATACATAAAATAAATAAAATAAGTCAAGTAAATACAATAAATTAAATAAATAAAATAAATAAAATAAATAAATAAAACAAATAAAATAAATAAAGTAAATAAAATAAATAAAATAAATAAAATAAAAAAAATAAAAAAAATAAATAAAATAAATAAACATCAAATTAGTAAACACTGATAAAAAGATGTCAATATCAAAGTAATGTCAAGAGGAATGCTTAAATAGTAACCTTGGTAATATGATACGTAGGCCATTTTTCTTTGTTGGGTTCCATTACCATGGACATGTATTTATTAAAACAGTTTTCAAAATTATAAAAATTATTTTAGTTTTGTTTTTTTTTTGGCTTTTAAAATGCAAACTATAGCATTAAATTAAAAATTATCAACTGTACACAACAACACAAACTGTACCTATGTCAGTCTAAGATCGTTACTTTAGTCTGTCAAAATTTGTTAACATTATTATGTTCTGGCCCATTAACTTCAATATGTCTCTTTATCTAAAAACAGTCAAAACTACTATAAAATGCTTAATTTTGTTACTTTCTGAGTAACTTTTTAACGAAACCTGGGAGATTGAAAATTTTAAAAACATCCAACACAATGACGTAAGATATACAATAAATAGGTTGGACAGGGGTACTGTATATTTTGTTAAATTTGTAAGGTACCCTATCAATTACTCACTTGAATTTGTCTTTAAAATTGGAAACAGTTTTATCATGGATGACAAAATTATCTATCAATCAATAAATAATACTTTGATTTCGCGAATATTTTTTTAGTTATGATGTTTTAAAAATGTATAAAATTTTAGGGTAATCACATTTGTCTGTTGTACAGTTTAGTAAGACATAGAGTTAAGTAACTAATCTTATTTATTTAAAATCGTTTAAAAAAATCTATGTAGAAGAAAACCTTACCGTAAACCTTCTAACTGGAATGGCAGCAAAGTATGAAGCAATGTTGGATCCATTCTATCAGTATCTATATTACAAACAGTAGCAGAACTTTTTAGACAATTTACTACAAATCTAGGCAGTTGCTCAACAACGACATTTTCACTTTTTAGGGTTTTTAATTTTGACAAGAGTGTATCATAGTCTCTTACATTAAAACTCCATATCTGGGTTTTCGGATCTGAAAAATAAGTCAATATCAAGAACTTCATTTGTGAAAAAATATATATCTACTGCTTAAAATAGTTAAATCTAATGAAATGATAAACATAATTATATAATCAATTCAATTCAATTTTCAATTCGAAATATGTTTCACTGTCAAAAATAGCAAATTCTTGTTGACAAAGTTAAAATAAAAAAAAAATATTAAAGCCTGTGTTTAACATTAGGTATAAAGTTATTATAAAAATACACAATAAAAGCAGAAAGCTCTTAAAAAGTATCCATGTGTGGAATCCCCCAAATCGTAATAAGGTCTTTGAAAAGCCAGTTCTTGACTATATTTCTAAAGGTTCTGCCACTAAGAAACTTCGATAACTCCCTGAAATTTGATAAACTTGTACACAATCTATGCAAGAAGTTTCATCAAGTTGTTATTTTTAGAGTTATTTGAAATAATTTGGATATATCAATAGCACGTGGTACATTGATTGAATTACCTATGGCTTTTTGTTCTAATTATTTATTTAATGATGTCTTTTTGCTACAAAAGAGCGCAATAAAATATAAATGTGAAGCTAGGAAGTGCAATTCTTCCAACTTAAAAAATGCTTTATTAAAAAATGAAAAATTACAGGTCCAAAAAAAAAGGACTGACGTACAATTAAGATTTTACATGAACAAAAGTTAAAAAAAACTACAGAAAGAATAAATTTTGCTTTTAGGCAAAAACTATAAAACAATTTCTAAGAGTATGGAAGAGTAATTCTCTTATAAGAAGACACAGCAGAAACAAATGAATATTTATTTATTTAATCAACGGGTGTTAACCCAATTTTACATAAAATATATCAAGTTACTTAAGTAAACATTTAACATTTAAAGATAAACGTACAAATAAAAGAGTCATTAACAGATTGTATGTCAGATAGTTAAAATTAGTATAAACACATATGAAACTTACAAATAAGACTAGGTACATCAAAAACATTAACACATTAAAGACAAATATTTCAGGTATGTGCTCTTATTATACCGATTTTTTAACTTGTAGGGAGGAGCTAAACACATCCACCCTAAGCATATTCGCATTTATCATTCTGTGTATAGTAGAATGTTTTCCGTATAATGTGCGATGACGCTCAGTATGAAATGTGTCAAAGCCTCTTAATACCCTTAATAAAATAATTAAAATAATGAAGCTTACAGTTTTAAAACTGACAATCACACGGAATAAATGCATTTTATTTTCCAAAACACTAACCTAAGTCACAAACACACAAAATAGACAAACAATAAACACAATTGGTATTGGTATGTTCCTGTAAAGACTCGCGCTATGGCTATAGTTGAAATGCATCAGTATAGTACTCGACAAGATCATATTATGTCTTTGAAACCAATCTCCATTTTACCAGTCTTTTAAAATGTGCCGCCCGTTATTTATAACACATATTTTAACTCTGTGCTGTATTTTTATAATGGAGACCGTTTTTTTAATACATAAAAAACAAAGGCGAATTTGCATTAAAGAAAAATAATTGTAATGCCTGACAATCTGATGAGGTTGCCGAATCACAAATGGTAAAAAAATTCCTTTATTTACAACGGTCACAAAATATTTAACTATCTTCGTCTTAAATTGCGTATGTCGCAATGCCAAAAAAGCTTTAAGAAAAGTATTTAAAGGTAGTTATTACTCAAAAAGACATATTATAATATCCAAGAATTGTTTAATGACCAATTAGTGCTACTAACATGTAATAATTTTACATTATATTTGTTTGTTTGTTTATATAAATTTTAAATTGATTTGTTTTTTAATATAACTCTTTTATATAAGTATCTTTTTATTTAATACTAATACATAAGTTATAAATCACAAGTCTTAAAGTTAATTAAATTATAACAATAGTTCAGACACTCTTATAATTTTTGTAAACTGCACCTTGGTGACTAAACACCTGTATGTGCTTGTGTATCTAAAGACTCAACCAGTACCTTAAATATATTACTGATAAGGTTTTTATTTAAAATGTCTCTTAAGATATAAAATTTATAAACAAATTTACGAATATACTTTGACAATCTTAGAACACGCTGATCTAACTTTAGATTTTCATCTAATATAACAAAATACTTGGTAGATTCGACTTTAAGTATGAAAGAATGTCAGTGTTGATTTAAAACTGTCAAGCCAATTTTTTATTATCCTCATACACTCAAAAGTCGACCTCCTCACAGTCGACCACGAATCCCCCGAAAAAGCAACAACAGTGTAGTCAGCATAGGATATCACTGTCCCATCTATGTTTATATGTGTTAAAGAATTGATATAGGCTATAAAAATAATGGGACACAAGACAGTGCTGTGTGGTTAATGTAAGTCCATCTCTGTAAGTATGACATCTAACACCCTACCCCTTACTCCATATGCCCCAAAGTATTTAGGAGCAAATCATGACACATAGTGTCAAATGCCTTAGCGAGATCCAAGAAAACAGCCAGGCATTTTTTAACCTTGTGCAATACCGCATCTGCAGTACTCAAACCACTTCTAAATAGTGTCTGTCATTTCATGCTGCTGTGCTATTTTGATCAATAAAGTTAACCCGTCTATCTTTCAGGCATTTTTCAAATATCTTAGCAAAGGTTTTAATGGCGCTTATAGGCCTATAGTTATTTATTTTAGATGTATTTCCTACTTTATGTATAGAAGTAATAACTGCAATTTCAACATTGCGTAGAACTACACCTGTTTCAAAAATTAAATCAATATGTACACTAATGATATGACTAAATGAGCATGGTAAGACAATTTTTGAAGAAATGTCGAGGATACTTTTATAATTTCATTATTATTTGTTGGTTTTAAAAACATTGAGGATAAAAAAGTTTAGTTTATTTTATTATTATTTACTGGTGAATTAATTTTTCTCACATCTCATAACCAACATTTACAGAATAATCGTTGTAAAAATTAGCCATATCTTTGTTGATTTTAAATTTTGTGTTATTATGTTGGTGATATCAAGATTTTATTTTTTTATCATTCAATCATATATCACTCAATCACATCAATAATAAAGTTGAGTTTGTTTTATTATCATTTACTAGAGTTTAAATTATTTTTCACATCTCATAAACACCATTTACAAAATAATCATTGTAGAAATTGGCCGTATCTTTATTGATTTTAGATTTTGTGTTATTATTGTTGGTGATATTAGATTTGGTTTTAATTTTTTATCATTTGTTGCATAAATATTTTTTGGTATGTTCATTATTGTCTAATAAATGTTTTTTTGTCTTTAGTTTTAATGCTATTGATAATACCATTTGTAAAACACAGTTTAATTTTCTTGTGCTCTCTAATTTGTAAGATTTTCTTCACTTTAGCAGTATTATAAATTGTAGATGTAATTTCAGAAAACTTTTGTGTCGCAGCCTGAGATTCCAAGAATACAGTTTCAACTCTGGTTTTTGATTAAGCTGTTAAATAATTGATAATCAATATGTTAGAATACATGGGTTTTAAAATTGGGTTCATTATTGTAATGATTTGATAACATCCTATATTTATCATAACTGGATAATGATCAGTAAGTGCAGAATTTAAAATGTATAAAAATTATTTAATATCAGATCTAAGATCTTTTCTAATATATATGTAGGGTAGGCCTGTCGTTACCACGGAGTAAGTATTAATAAGATGGACAAAGTGGATCGTTTACTCCGTGGTGTGTATTGTAGCTGAGATTATATTTTTGGTTGGATCTTAAGAGTTTTTTACATTTTTTTGCCACTTCAGTACTCGTATACTATATCGCTTTGACATGTTTTAGCTTTGTGGCAGTATTCTTGGCATCTAAAACATGTGACTCCAATATCATATTATATAGGATAACATTGCCAACATATAATCACTCTCTTCGCGATTATACAATTATGGAACACATAGCACTCCACGAAAACTGTACATAGTTTAGTTTTTCTGTTTTGTTTGATAAATGTAATTTGTAGCTCCTCAGAATCTTCTATGAATTGATTTTATTCTCTAAAGTATATTTCTAGTTCTTTATCTAAATTTCCCTGATAGCCAACAATCTTTATCCTGGGTTTCCTTATTTTTGTTTCTTTAATTATATATTTAGTTTAGTTTCAACTTCTTTCGTCAGAATGTCTAAGTCCCTCAACATTTAACTATTATATTTCCATCTGAAATATTTCGTGTTCCTTCGATAGCAACTTTTAGTTTGGAGGGGTTAATTTTCTCATTTCAGTCTTCGTTTTTGTGTTGTTTTGATATTTTTTAGACTTGGGATAATTCTGTGTCTTGGTTTCTAACTGTTTCTTGAATTATACAAATTTTATTCAGGTACTTGATACAACAATATCATTCCTTGCGTCAGAAGCAGTTTATACTGTAGCATTAAAATACACCACAAGTAACATTTACAATAACAAAATAACATTTACTTAAGTATACTACACAGTCTCTACTTCACCTAATAACACAATTTAGCTTTAAAAAATATATATTTCATATCCTGCATACAGTCAACAGTTAAGACCCAGTATTATGATCCATATTAGTAGAACACATGCGATAAAATTTAAATAAAATTAGAAGTCACAAGTTAAAAATTCATTAAAACTAAAAAAAGCTCCCTTTAGCAGAAGCTTTCGCACAGACAACTTGAAATTGGCCAACGACATTTGTTGAAAATTTAGAGGCATCTTGTTATAAAAGACGGGCGCATAATAATTAATGGAAAATCACCGATCTTTGCAATCTCAAAAACTATATGCTGATATCTAATCCCTGTCTAGTTTGGTATTCATGATAGATGTTATTCTGGTTGTAAGAGTCTGGATGGGAGTGACAATAAATAAGGCACTCATAGATAAATCTAGATGGTATGGTAAATATACTAAGATCGACAAATATTTGCTTAACATCATCTCTCCAGAGTTATTTCGCTGTATGTTAAATTTTATGGTAAAGCTAATTCTTTCTGATTGTATCTGAGTTCATCAATGTGTTCTTTTAGAGTAGCGAATATTTCGTCTTTACTGGTGATAATTTTGCACTTATTATTAATGATGTTCTGCAGTGGCAAAAGGGTGTCCAAGATTTTACATTTCTGACAATGAAAAAGCATTTGCCGGTCTCCAAGTGAAAGAACCTTCACCTCTGGCGATGTCGATGATTGGCCAATATAAGATTTGTTTCCCTTGATTGTTGAAAAACTATCAATATAATCTATATTTGTAAGCTTTCCTTTTCTAGCATTTGAGTTTGATATAAAGGTTACTTTAAAGTCATTCTTATCAAAGTTTTCTGACCTCTCTAAATGTAAATCAGTCATGTTTTTGAACAATCCATTCTCAAAAATGTAGTAATATGTGTCGTAAGTAGTTCCACCTATTATTTCAAATATTTTTCCAACATTGTAGTTGCTTCTGTATTTGATTTGAAGACGACGTGTTGTGTTTGAACTTAAAATCATTATCAAATAAATAGTTTTAGAATTAATAAATAAAGTATGTCCCAAAAAACTGCAGATAGTCAGAATTGAAAATATATGAAACATAATATAACCTCTAATAAATAAAAGCATTAACTTAGATATTGGACTTTGACCAGTACATAAAGGAGACCCTGCACTACAGGATTTAGTGGATAAGACTTATTTAAATCCTTCCTGAAAAAATGAGTGCGAAACAATCTCTCGGAAAATTTAAATGCTGCAAGGATATGCCATGCTACTACTGCGTGACAGAATGGTTAACTTCTACTGAGGTTTTAGAAGCAGAGAGGGATATGTACAGCCAAGAAGTCATGCAGTTGAGAAATCAAGTCTTTGAATACATAGTTCCCTCTTCTAAAAGACCCATATCAAACAAACCATAAATTTCGAACCTTTATGGTATAAACATTTATAATTAATATAACATAACATAACATAAACATTTATAATTAAATAATCTATATTTGTAATTGCATTGTAAAAATCAAACTTATTTTGGGAGAACTTCAGGCAAATGTTGGACAAGTACACAGGGTCAAAGTTTAATATCTCATCAATGATTAAACAAAATGCACTGCTTGATGATAAGTGGCTTATATTATAGACTTAAGTAAAACTAGAGCATTTCGAAAGCCTTGTGAAGGGTGTCAGAGTTGAAGAAAAAACAATACAAATACCGACACACAGATGGTGTTGTAGTTTATGTAAAAGATTGTATTGCCATTTTAAATACTGACAGATTTCAGTTATTGGTTTGCTGTATTAGAAATAAGTTATATTGGAAAAACTTACATTTTAGGAAACTTGTATCATTCCCCAGTACCAGTGATTTTAACATTAAGTGGTTGGCACAAAGTATATATTCTAACAAACTAAAAGAAATCCTAAATGATATAGGTTTACATCAAGTGGTGAAGACAGTAACTCACCCTAATGAATGGGGTGGGAGCATAATTGATTTAGTTTTGACTAACAGAGTTGACCTTTTGCAATGTATGGTATTGGAAATTCCCCCAATAAGTGATAATTTCATCATAAATATAAATATTCAGTCAATAAAGGTTAGGAAGGATAATCTTACTATTCAAACTAGAGGTAGAGTAAACTATGATGTATTAAATAATATCTTATTGAAGCTAAAATGGAACTATAGAATTAGGGATATCAATATTAAATATTATATACTTTATAATAATATTAAAGGTGCATTAGAAGAGATGGCTCCACACTTTGAAAAAGTAATAAAGCCAAAGTTTAAAGAATGATATAATGACAGAGTGGAAAAAGCGATTGTGAATAGGGACAATAGTTATAAGAGGTTAAAAGATATCAATCTGCAGATGATAGATTGAACTACAAACGGTGTAGAAATAAGGTGGTGTCAGTTATCAGAGAGGAAAGAAAAAATAATTACTAAAATAAAATAGATTTTTCAAAAAATAATCAAATGCAAGCAAATGTGGCAAACATTAGGCCAATTAATTTCTGCCAAAAATAAATAAGCTATTACAAAACTTGAAATTGACAATATGGTTTTGATTGATTCAAAAGAAATTGCAGATAATTTGAATATTTATTTTGTATGTGTGTAAGTATTAATGGCATAATACAGGATACTGACAAAGCGGATATAGGACCAGAACCAATACCAAGCATAAATAATTCCAATACACAAGAGTATTTTGATTCATTTTGCCTAATTGATATCAGGGAGTTAAGAGAAACCGTATTTCATTGCCTGACAAAGGAATGAAAACGAATTAACACCTGAATTTATAAAAAACATTTTAAAATTTAGAAAAACCACTTCTGAACATAATAAATAGTTCCATAGACACTGGACAGGTTGTATCCTTATTATTTATTATTATTATCAACAGTAATTCCAGTCCCAATAGTAATAGGTACTATTATAGCAGAGGACTACAGGCCCATTAATATGCTAGTTATGGTAGAAAAGATTTTAGAAAAAATTGTTTATAAACACATAATGAAATTTAATACAGCATATAATATCCTAATGGTAAATCAATCTGGATTTAGAAAAAATCACAACTGCAAAGCTGCTGTTCAGAATGTACTTTATGAATGGAAAGATGTCTTGTACAATAATTATGAGATAGGAGCCATGTTTCTCGATTTACAATGGGCCTTCGTAACGATAGATACGGAAATACTGATAGGCAAATTGAAAGGAATCACCATAGTTAATCATGCACTTAATTGGTTTATAGATTATTTGGAGAATAGAAAACAGTTACAAAAATTAATAACAATATTTCTACTGAAGTGTTAAATAATAATGGTGTACCACAAGGAAGAACATGGGGCCAGATGTTATTTTTAATTTATATTAATGACATAAAAATTGTTTATTACATTTGTTTGCAGATGACACATTGTTGTGTTTTAGTTCAAAAGATTTAACTCATTTAACTACTACCATGAATTTAGAATTAAGTCACTTTCATAAATAGTTTAATAAAAATTTACTCAAATTAAATATTAAAAAATCGAAGTTTATCTTTATAAATAGGAAATAATAATCTTCAAAACTAATTCAAATCAAGTAATTTAAATATAAGAGTAGGTAGTGATATACTAAAAGTAGTAGAAAAAATCAAATATCTTGGTTTTATTATTGACAAACATCTCAATTTCAAGGAACACATATTGCATATAATAGAAAAGACAACCAAAAATGTTAATTTTTTGTCTTGAGTTTCACCATATCTTACCTGCTGGTCCAAGACTACTGCCTTCAACACATTAATACTACCTGACCTGGTCTTTAGCTCATCTCTATTTTGCTAACAAAAATGATCTAAACAAGATACAAAAGCTTCAGAATAGGTGTATACGAATAATTCTCGGGAAAAAAAACACCTATAAAAAATATGATAAAGGCATTGATTTGGCTTCCTGTAGAATTCTTTTTAGTAACAAATATTGATTATTATTTATAAAATGACGAATGGACTAACGCCTAACTATCTGACAGAAAAACTTGAACAAATGAGTCCGTACATACATATAACTCAAGAAAAAGTCAGGCTGTCAAAATAAAAATTACAATAAATTTAGATGGTCATAATGCTACTTAAAGCATTAAGATTCTACATGCATTATACATAATAATATTTTGATAAAAGGTAGAATGGTGGCAGTTTGGCAATAATAGGCATCTCATTTGAGTGTTATACGAATGGGATGATCTGTTGCACTAGAATAATGGCCTATTTAAAAAAAATACACACAACTTACTAAAGTTAAAATCTTAAAATTCATAAAGTATATCTATAGGAATCTATAGGTGTGATACATGCACTAATTCTTATGGCATATTTCTGCAATAAAAAAACTTGAGAAGCTTGATATATTGCATCCCAGTTTTTAACGCCAAAGTGCATATGTGAATGAATATTAGTATAATATAAAATCAACAAAACGTGCACAATGGTTAGAAAGATATTTCATTACATAACAATTATCTCTGAATTTGGTGCAAATCTTGTCTACATGACCACTCCACATCCAAGGATAGCAATAATGGACAAGGAGAGGTATCAAATAGAACTAGGTTTTCCTGTTATTTCCTATTATTAAAAAATTCAGATATATAAGGATTGAATAGAGTGAACAACCCCTCGATGCTCTCCAATTTGAATATTTTGGCAATTCTCAAAATTACATCAAGGTTATTATCGCTATTATTTTGGAAAAATTACTAGACATATAAACAGAATTGTCAATGTCCTTTTTATGAATTCACAAATCATCACAGAAGACTACCTATTTTTGGTAATTTTATGCCAATATTAACTAACTGAAACTGCTTCCTTAAAATACATTATTTTTGACATAACTCACAAGATAAAAGCAACAAAGTTATATTGTTTTGCCTTTTTGCCCAATATTAAAAACGTCAAAATAATGACAAAATCTACTAGACTAATATTAGAAATTTTAAATTTAGCGGTAGCAGTTGGTATGGCAGAAATTCCTATGCTATATTGAAAATAACAAGTGAATGGGCCAATAACTGTTTCACCTAGAAGCCTTGATTGTTTTTTTTTTAAATTATATTGTATAATACATTTTAACCCTTTCACTCACTAGCCTTGATTGTTTCTACTTTTTTTTCTAATGCAATGTATTACAAGTTTTTGGATATGGTAAATTATGACGTTATCTACAATATTCCATTGTATTACTAGTAATGGAAAAAGACCACCAGTAATTCATTTTTTGATAAGAATATTCAGTAGATTGCAGTAATTTCTGGTACCATTGATAATATTTACATATAAGAAAGAAATATCTTCTTTTCTTTATAAGAATATATGTTTTATGCGAGGTTTTATGGATCATATTCTTATATTACTGACATCACAAATTTTAGAAACTTTTCATAATTATGTGATTTTTTTTCTAATTTGATCTAATATTCTGGTAATATTCGGTAATACTGATAAATTTGGTGGTATTTACACATATATTTTTCTCAGTTAACATACATGAGGCGCAATGTAGTCTAAATATGTTTGTCTTTTACTGTTTTTAAAAAGCGTAAAAAAATAGAACATGATGAAATCATGTTAAAACATGCTAATACTATAACCAAAATAAACTTTGAACTCCAATTTTCAAAAAGATATCTTATGAACAACAAATATTGAAAGTAACAATAAATGTAACCTATAAAGTTTTAACAAATATCCTCACAAACATATTTTTTTTTATTTTGGAGAAAATTTAAAAAACCTATACTAATACAAATAAAGAATGATAAAACAAGATATTTTTGGAAACAATTAAACATTTAAATACTCATCTAAATCAGAGAAGATTTCAGTTTCAGTGGGCGACGTAGAAATAGAACACATAGATAGATGGACTTTTTCTTAAATATTGTTGACCAAAATTCGTGCTAGTTATTTGTGAAAAAAAAGGCCAAAAAGGTTAAGGTATTGCAACGGTAACAACTGAAGGCTAGTCAATAATATTTTGTTCATAGAAACAAACACTCAGTTCCTAGCTTTCCATTATTTCTTAGCTTCTTAGGTAAAAATGCATATCAGCTAAAATCCACATTGATCTTATTTAAAGAATTCAGAGGAAATTTCTGAAATTTGTTGCATATAAAATGTCTATCCCTTCCAAACATATGGAATATCTCGAAATAATGAAATTACTTGATCTCCTATTTTTGGAAAGTCATCGTAAATTTATCGACATTACCACCTTATACAACATGATTAACTTAAAGATAGATTGTCCCCAATTATTGGAAGTGACATTGTTTAATGTACCTCCGAGATGTCTCCACAATTATGATTTATTTTTAATATCTCATACCATAGAACGGTTAGTACTAGATTTAAATCGTGTCGCCTATCATTGGGCAACCCAGAAGTAGAAGAGTTGTGGATATCAGTTACTCTAGGTACTCTAGTTGTATGTTTAGGTTGTGTGTATATACCACCTTTAATGGATGTACTGTATTATGCTTACCACTTAAAATCTGTCACTAATGCGTGTGAAACTTTTGAAAATGTTTTGGTTGTTGGTGATCATAACCTTTCTCAGATTACATGGATAACTTCTGATGAATGTCTGAGTTTAGTACCTAGTAATATTTCATCAGCTAGGGAGGTCTTGATGTGTGATACAACTGCATATTTAGGGTTATCTCAATACAATAACATTTTGAATGATCACAATACAATATTGGATTTATGTTTTGCAAATTTTGACCTTCACTCAGTTGAAAAGAGTGTTGGCCTAGTGCCTTGCGATCCGTATCACCCGCCATTACAACTCTCATTTAACCTTAATAAAATTTTATATTTGGATCATGTTGATAGTTTAACTTATAATTTTAAAAATGCAGACTTGGTCTCTATTAATAATTATTTTTTATCTGTAGATTGGAACACTTTTTTTAAATAGTAACTTGGAAAGCAATGTTGATAACTTTTATTATCTGTTATCTAAAATGTTTCATGAATTTGTTCCTGTAAAGCGTACAATTAAGAGTTGTTTTCCCTTCTGGTTTTCGGACACATTAAAAGAACTTGTTTTTAGAAAAAAGCAAGCCCACAAAAGGTTTAAACAATCTGGTCAGAAGACCGATTACGAACTTTTTTCTAACTTAAAGCGTCAGTGTAGAAATTTGACAGAACATGATTATAATTCTCATATTAATAACATTGAGAATTCTATTATTGATAAACCTTGTAATTTTTGGAGTTTTGTAAGATCTAAAAATAATACCGGCATCTGTCCCCTAGCTGAAAGTGGTCAAGGAATTTCCAATCTGTTTAGCAAATATTTTACTTCTGTTTATAGTCCCCCTTCTTGTGCCCCACATGAATTTAACTTGCCTTCTGTTCTTCCAGTAATTAAGTATCCTTTTAATAATATATATATTCCTGTGACTGATATTGAGACGGGACTAGCTGAATTGGATCTAACTAAATCAATGAGTCCTGATGGTGTTCCTCCTTCCATTCTTAAACATTGTTCCTCTACTTTGCTCAATCCACTTTAGACAATCTTTAATCAAATATTACAAACAGGATATTTTCCAGAAATATGGAAACAATCGTATGTTGGTCCAATATACAAAGCAGGTGATAGAAATAACATCTGTAACTATAGGCCGATCAGTATACTCTCAGTAATACCAAAATTATTTGAGCACTGTGTTGAACAGAAAATGAGCAAAGTTTTCAAAGAACTTATTATTTCACAACAGCATGGCTTTTTGCTTGGACGTTCAGTTGAAACTAATTTATTTCTATATACTAACTACATTTGTAATATCATGTCTATAGGGGCAGAAGTACATGCTATTTATACAGACCTCAGCAAAGCCTTCGACAAAGTGGACCACAATCTATTATTATCTAAGTTATACCAATATGGAGTATCGGGTACTTTACTATTATGATTAAAATCTTACCTTTCTAATCTTTACCAACAGGTAAAGGTTGAACGTTTTTTATCTGATAAAATCTGTGTCTCTTCATGGGTTCCTCAAGGGTTCCATCTTGGGCCTCTACTGTTTAATCTCTTTATTAATGATATTGGTGTCTATCTGAAGAGTAATTTTTTATTGTTTGCAGATGACTTCAAAATTTTCTCTCTTCAGTATGATTTGAATAAAATTAGCAAATGGTGCTGTCATAATAAGATGTCCTTAAATGTAGATAAATGCTTTTTAGTCTGTTTTAGCAGACTAAGCTTGTTACAACCTATAAACTAAATGACATTCCTTTAAAAAAGTTACCTGTAATTAAAGATTTAGGCGTCTATTTCGATAATAAACTTACTTTTACTAATCATTATGAGAATATTATTAGGCGAGCAAGCAGAATGGTGGGTTTTATCAAAAGGATTTGTCATGACTTTACAGATATTCGGGCATTTAAAACCCTGTATATTAGTTTTGTACGATCAATAATGGAATATTGTAATATTGTTTAGTCCCCTTATTATAATGTCCACATAGAGCGTCTTAAGAATCTTCAATATAAATTTAGTAACACAGCATCATTCAAGCTGAACAAGAGTGGTATCTATCTAACTGCTAATCAGACGTTATCTTATTTAAATTTGGGTTCGCTAAAAAATAGGAGGAAGTATTATGATGTTTGCTTCATCTTTAAAATTTTAAATAATTACATAATGAGTCCAGAATGCCTTTCTTGCCTGCAGGTACATGTTTCAGCTCATAGAACACGCAATACTCCACTCCTTCATATACCTCACTGCAGAACATTTTATTTGTTGTTTAATCCAATGAACAGAATGGCACATAATGTTAACACTTATTATGAGCCATTGAGGTTTTTTGATGTGTCCTTAAATGGATTTAAGTTGGGTGTAAAACATATTATATTAGAATAATTAGCTATGTATTATAATATTATGCTTGTAAATGTAAAAACATTAAATAAATAAATAAATAAACTAGTTATGGCAAATATAATATATTAATTGGGCTTCATAACCAATTTATTTTTAATTTTAGCCTACTTAAGTTGAAGGCTGTAATGAAGAATAGGTTATTTTCTATCGACCTGCATATGTAGAAATTTTAAACACTTTGCTGTAATTTTAAATTGGTACTTATTTGCTAATTTTAACCTATACTTTTAAGTGTTAATTTAATTGCCGGGGGTGCTCAGTAAGAATGCTGCCAACAACAATTTATCTCGCAATTTATTATTTATTAACCTTAAAATTTTAACCCTACCTAGTATTTTTTTTCTAAATTGTCTAAACTACATCTCTGTAAATACAGGCACAAGCTAGAAATAGCAACAATCATTATTACAATACCAGAACCAAGGATTACCTCACACTGGCTTTACACAAGTCTGAGTCAGAGATGGTCATAATCATTTTACCTTACCATTTTCTAAAATGTCCAGCGGACACAATGAAAAATTCTTGAAACTGAAAAGCTTAAACTAAAGGTCTATATTAAGTCCAAACATTTGATTTACATGCAGGATATTTAAAGAATATAAAATAAAATAAAAAGCCCTGGATAATTAACAGTCTTAGATTATCTTCTGCAAATATCAGGTGGTTGCACAATATTAGAAAATTCACTGACAATGAAATTTTTTTAGTATATTTTCAAAAATATAGATCTTTATATAGTAAACTTTATAGCCAAGGACATGTATTATACGGGCCGTCTTTGCAATTCAAATAATTTTCAGAGAGAGTTGGTCAATCATTAGCGAACTTAGAGCCACCGAAGGTCTGTCGCACAGTTCTCCTGATATGACTCCAGATGTCCTTAACCACTATTATTGTACAGTTTGAGATGTATTGATCAGTGGATTAAATCAGACTGTAAATGTCCTACTTAAGACGTGTCAGTTCAGGAATCTTTTTTTCTCCCTACTGACCCTTTAGAGGTCATGAGAACTATTGCCAAAAAAAAAAAAAGGTTCTTCTGCTTCAGATGGGATACCAATCAAGATATTCCATTCCCTTTTGGGTACTGCTGTTGAGCCCCTTTGCAATTCTATCAACCATTTGTGGGTTTCTGCTGATTTTCCAAATTGTCTAAAGAGTGGCAAAGTCATTCCAC
Organism: Kuschelorhynchus macadamiae; assembly: GCA_030620095.1. Classification (NCBI taxonomy): domain Eukaryota; kingdom Metazoa; phylum Arthropoda; class Insecta; order Coleoptera; family Curculionidae; genus Kuschelorhynchus; species Kuschelorhynchus macadamiae. The sequence goes on along the minus strand of JAUTXW010003709.1, from coordinate 33,926 downwards.
TATACAAGAATAGTGATCTCGATAATCCATGCAACTTTTGACACATGTCACTGCTCTCTGTCCTTTCAAAAATTATTGAGAAGCTGGTTAAGGAACACATGGTGTCATTTCTTGATCATCATCAAATTCTAAATAGTAACCAATTTGGATTCCAATGAAATAATGGTACAAATGATGCTATTTTTCACTTTCTGGGACAGTTATATTTAGGCATCAATTGTCGGGAGGCTGTGGTGGCACTATTCTGTGATTTGTCAAAGGCTTTCAACTGCGTGAATTACAGAATAATATTGCAGAAGCTTGCTTTATGTAGCTTTAGGAATGCAGCATTGAAGTGGTTTAAATCATTTTTAGGGGGGTTGTTCTCAGAAAGTGTTTTTGGGGCCGCTCATGTCAGAGCTTGCCAAGGTAGACTGTACTCCACAGGGCTCAGTCCAATCCTTTTTTATTGTCAAAATTTCAAATTCAAAACATGCTTTATTGTCAGAAGTAAAACTCATTGACAAAGCTGAGAAACAAAATACAATTTTAAAACAACAAATTATTTGCCTAAAAAAAATACAATAACACAAAGCAACATACAAGAAGCAAGCTTTTAGTTGGTTCATAATAAATTTCCAAAAAGAAAAAAGAAAAAAATAAACACTCAAATAAAGAAAAAAGAAAAAAAATAAACACTCAAATAATTAAGCACCCAAATAATGGGGACCAATATAAATAATTATAATTATATGAAAAAACTAAATGTCAATTAACATATATGTAAAAATGAACTAATATAAACGTAAATAAATGAATAAATAAAGTAAAAATAAACAATACATAAATTTGTCAAGAAATAAAATTGTAAATATGTTAAAATACATCCCAAAATTAAAAGAAAAAAATTTTTTTGAAGATTTAATAATAAAATCAATTAAAATGTTTTTGGAAAAACTCTGACACACTATAGAAGGGCTTATCAATTAAAAATGATTTAAGTTTGTTTTTAAAAAGGCGTTCACTCTGTATCTGCCTGATGCTCACTGGCAAATGATTAAAAATGGTTTTGCTATTATATATTACAGATTTTTTTGCTTGAGCTGAGTGCGGAATAGGCAGTGGAATGCTGTTGGAGCTCTGAAATCCATATTGCTTTGGAGTAATTAAGTTGAAAGATTCCAAGTAATTCCATACTCTCTTTTTAACAACTTTTTCAAAGACTTTGGTAAGAGAGGGGAGTAAGCTAATGGGGCGAAAGTTTGACGGTTCAGTTAGTTCACCCCCCTTATGCAGTGAAATGACCATAGCGGATTTCATAAAGGATGGGAACACTCCTCGGGCCCATGAATTGTTCATAGCTGCCGCTAGAGTCTCCAACGCGCAATCTGGTAAACCCAGAAGTACCCCGGCAGATATTTCATCTTCTCCAGATGACTTTTTGTTTTGATATCACGCAAGGCAGCTTTGACCTCGTCCACGTCAATCTCAAAAAAGGAGAATGACCCAGGCATAGAAAAACCGTCAAAGTAAGACAGTGGATCCACAGACGAGGGCAAGTTCTGAGTAAGTTTACCTGCAATACTGCAGTAATATTATTAAACACATTAGGTTCAATGTCAAATTCACGATCTCTACTACTAGATTTGTTGCGCAGATCATTAATGATAGCCCAACTATCCCTCAGCCGATTTTTAGCAGCCTGAAGTCTGTCGTTGTAGTGCAGTTCCTTGGCCATTCTGACGACCTTGCGGTAAATTTTACTATATAAATTGCAATATGATACAAATTTTGCGTCCTTGAAAAATTTTTTCAGGTAATTGAGTGACCGTAAATTTCTAGACGATACCCGTAAGCCTTTTGTAAGCCAGGATTTATGTGTGTTATTTTTATATTTTAGCAAACGCTTAGGAAAAGCTCGATTAAAGATGTCCAACAAAGTAACATGAAAGGCAGCAAACGGATCAGGAGAACGGGCCATACCAAGCCATTTCACATTGAGAGCCAATTTATGAAAATTTTCAAAACCGGCTTTGTTAAAAACTTGACCGTGTCTATATTTTGATTTAACCCTGGGTCTACCAACACTTAAACTGCAACCAACAGCCTCGTGATCAGAGAGACCTGCATTTTCTACACAACATGATAATACATCTAAATTAAAACACAAGTAGTCAATGGTGGTCGCCGAGGTTTTGGTCAAGCGAGTTGGAGTGTTAATATGCATTACTAAACCATGTGATGACAGTAAGTTAGAAAGTAGAATAGTGTTTACTGAATTTTTGTCCTGAAAGTTAATATTGAAATCCCCGGATACAACCAGCTTATAGCCAGATGAGATTTGAGACAAAATAATATCAAGTTTTGACAAGAACTCAACAATTTGATTAGAAGGGGGACGATAAATACAGAGAATATAAAGTTTGAGTTGCTTAGAAAGACAAGCAGAAAATTTAAAATAATTTTCTTCCAAGAGATTGTTATATTTGTCAACACAAGCTAAACTGTCAATAAAATAAGATGTTTTTTTACACAAAACCAGGGTACCACCATGTAATGAAGTATCCCTACAGTAAATAGATACTGGGATATAGTTCGGTACACAGAAACATTCATTGGGCTTCAACCAATGCTCTGTGATAAGAACCAAATCCGGAAAATTATTAAACTCTAGAAATGCAAACAAGTCATCACATTTGTTTCTTAAAGATTGGACATTGAGTAAAATCATAGAAAAGTCAGAATTATCTTTAAATACTTTACTAACATTAGTTACTCTACCATTTACCATACCCTCCCTGACTTGAGAGGGTTCAGTGTTAAAAAAAATTTTTCCTTAACCACATTGGTATCCTCGACACCGTTTTGATTTAGACTAGAGCTTAAAGTCACTAGTTTCAAATTACTATCACTATCTATATCTAATCTTTGATAATGTTGGCAAAAAGGCAATGGGTCGGTAATTTGATATTAAAGTAGTATCTCCACCTTTAAACAGAGGTATAATATTAGCTTTTTTTAGGCAACAGGGGAACACACCCGACACAAAAGACACATTGATAACCTCAGATAAAACATTTAACACATTACATGGAAGTTCCAAAAATATTTTCACCGCCACTCCATCCCAGCCTGAAGAATTTTTATTTTTTATTTGAGTAAATATTTCCTTTAATTCAATTGGAGTTGTAGGCTCCAAAAAGAAGGAATGCAAAACTTTATGTTTATTCATATAGAAACTGTGATTAGGTTTGTTAACTATTTTATTAGCCAAACTAGCTGCTATAGAACAATAAAATTCATAAAGGCTCTCGGATGATACTTTCGTACCAACATGATGGCAATTACTTTTTTCACGGAGTTCATTTACTATTTTCCATGATTCCTTCAGTTTGTTTTTAGACTTTTGTAGTCTGCCTCTATAATAGCATTGTTTTGCAGCTTTAATTGTCCTTCAATAGATGTTACAGTACTCATTAAAATACTCACAGAAGCTGTGATTGTAAATATAGTACTTTCTAAGGTAAGTAAGTAAGCATCGTAAGTTTTTTGATGAAATTTTAATGCCTTGTGTCACCCAAGGTTTTTTATTTTTTATCTTTATATTTACAATAGGAAAAGCTTTATTGAAAATCTGAACGAGTCTGGTATGAAAAAGCTACAGTGGATCCTCAGAATTGAGTACACTTTGCCAACAAGCACCACGACATAAACATGCAAATCTGTCATAGTTTTTTTTAGAAATAAGTCTGCGCTTTCTACTATGCCTATTCATTAACTTATGTTTAATCTTAAATGTACACAAAGTAGCTTCATGATCTGAAACACCAGCACCGACAACCTTACAATCAAAGTCACCTGATACAAAATTTGAACAAACATAATCAAAGTTGCAGAGTGTAAGGTTATTCTTGTTGGATATGTAACATGCATTTTTAAATTATAAGAGAGCAACAAATAATTCAAATGTTGGGTGTTATTATCACAGGAGGCTAAATAATTCACATTAAAGTCACCACATACAATGATACGAGCATTAACAGGGAATTGGAAAAGTAGGGTTTCCAGCTTAAGTAAGAAGTAATTAAAAATACTGGATGGCGCTCTATAGAGACCAACAATATATAAATTTAACTTTGACGAGAAAATACTGGAAAATTCAAATACTTTCTCCTCAAGCAAAGTATCAAAGGTTGTGACACGTTCAAAATCACCGGAATTAAATAATTGCTCGTTCACAAAGATAATAGTGCCGCCGTGACTATACTCAGAACGTCAGTATTTGTCAATAACAAAATAGCCTGGCAGAAAGATTGGTTCATTGCCTTTTAGCTAGTGTTCACACAAAAATACTATACTAGGATAATTAAGATAACCCAGAAATACAAACAATTCATCAAGCTTCGACCTAATAGATTGGACATTCAAAGACATTAAAGTGAGACAACTGTCTCCAATTGTGGTCCTAAAAAAGTTTCCTGAGAATAAATGTTTAAAGTTGACTGGGAAGCTTTGTCACTGTTGTCCAAAATGCAGTTTTCCTGAATTGCCGCAGTTAATTTTACAGATAACAAATTAGAACCTCTTTTGGGAGAATCAATAATGGTAATCAAATTATATGTAAAGCTTTTTTTACCCATTGGTAGACCCCTAGTGTCATTAAAGTCCAAGAAGGATATCTTACCCTGTACTGATTCAATTTTAATACAAAATTGTGCAATTTATTATTATATTTAAAAATATCATTATTAATTCTAGTATTATTATTTAAAAAAGGAATTGAAATTAATATAATATTGGTATGGCTGAGATCATTATATTTTTTGAAAGAATTAGATTTATTTTTTTTAAGTCATTAAAACCCGCTAAAATAATTACATAATCATCAAAAGTAAGATCCTTTGTAAGATCCTCAGCATTGCCCACTATATTGTCAAAACTTGCATATGGCTTGATAATTGTTTGCAGCTTTCTCGTATGTACCTATTTACATTTCGACCACATTGGTCACAAAGAAAAACAATCTTACTCCTATTTGAGGTTCGAGTTTCAAAAGGTTTTTATTTAAAATATAATTGTAATGCTGAATGAGACTATCAGCTACTGTTCCTTGAGCACGTTCTGCAGGATTTAATAAATGATTCCTATGGATAATATTACTTTGGTTATCACGAGTACAAAACAACCCACACTTCACTTGCTTTAATTCACTGACATAAGCTTCATTGTCTTTTGTCAATGCCTCTATGCTAGTTAACATACTGTCCTTCAAAGACAGAAAGTCATTCAGTTGATCTTCCAAAAATTTTATCTTGCCCTCCAAGTTTGAAATTTCCATTAAAAGATTTTCATTTCTGTCAAGTAGCCGAATGCAATCTTGCTTTAACCGCTTAATCTTCTCTTTTTGTTGATTAATAGTCTCCTCAAAATCTTTTTCGGCCACATAAACAGATTCTTCAAAATCCTGAGTTCTTCTTTTAAGTCTTAAAATATGGTTATCTTTTTCCTTATTTTCAGTTAAAAGAGTGTTGATTTCCTCCTGAAGCCCTTTAGTGGTGGTTTCATATTTTATTTCTAAATTCTCAATATAAATGTCTTTTGCATTTGATTGGGTCTTATGTTTATTAATTAATTCGGTAATTTTTTTTATTTTTGGGACATTCTTTAAGAGTTCTTTACACTCCACACAAAAAAAAATGCTTCTCTGTGACAAGGAGACAGCATGTGCTTCCGTTGTGCTTATTTGGGCACAAGTTTTACAAAATGCATTTTTACAATTATCACAGTGAGACCCGAACAGTTCATCTTCTTTGTGTCTACTTTTAAACACACATGGCACTTGACATTTGCAGCATATTAAATTAGACATTTTAAATTAAATAAATACGGTTCTGTCCAATTTGTTAAGGTAAGTACATTCAAAAGTACAACAAAAATGTAATGAATTGAACCAGTCATAAATACAATCTATTTACACCTTTTTACTGTATATTAATGATTGGTAACCACTGAAAGTGTTTGCAGTTCGAAATTTAATACCATTTGTTTTTATTTTTAAAGAAAGTGAATGAACTTTTGGCGCGGAATAAACATAGGTTAGAAAGTTTTTTTCTTTGTTGCATTGTTGCCAAATGCTTAGAGGTTAATTTTATCGGACCGAACGTCTGTGGTTATCGTATTTTTAAAACATAAATATGTAACTCCGCCAGCAACATCTGCTAAAAATAAACAATCGACACATGGTTTCTTCTAATGCTGTGAAATTATGGCTCCATCTTCTGGTAAACCCAGTAGGGATAAAACCATCAATACCATCTGCAAAACCTGTAAAAAAATTTTTAGTGACAATGACAGCTCAATATTCTGTAAAGGATACTGTCAACCCTGGTACCGTATGGTACACGTAAATATAACCAAAAAGCAAATGGCACAAATTAAAGCAGTGAAGGGCATAATATATCTTGGCTTTGTGTGGATTGCAAGAAAAACCCTAAAGCTGTATTTAAGGAGCAATATAATATGGAAAACATATGTAAAAAGCTTGAAACCATTGAGATGAAAATGGTTTTAATTAAAAAACAACCATTACCAAAGTTATATGCAGATATAACTATATCACTCAAAACTGCTAAATCAAGGGAAATTAATAACAGTGTTTCTCATGCAAAAACACTAATAATTAATCCTAAAATAAAACAAAGCCCAGATGTAACAATGAAAGAAGTCAAACAAAAAATTGATCCAACTGTTGCAATATACCGAAGCAAATAAACTTCTGGGTGATCTAAGATTATTGAATAGTAGAATAATTGATGAAAATGATAAAATGAATATAACATATACAAAGCAATCAAGAAAAACCAAAAAATGGAGTATAAGTGTTGAAACTTCAGGGGACACATACAAAAAACTAGGAAACTTTAGACTGGACATGGGTTGGAGTACATGTCAAGTATATGACGATTTGAATATCCTTAGGTGTTTCAAATGTAGGACCTTTGGCCATAAATTGAGTAACTGCAATGCGGAAACCAAATGTACATACTGTGCAGGACCACATAAGAGATCAAAATGTCAGAAAGGGAAAAGAAATGTGTTATGATCATGATAGCCATGTAGAAATAGAATGCCCTGTTCTTGCTAAAAAGTGTCACATGGCTCTTGAAATATAGATTAAGAGTCACTTTCTAATCTAGACTAAAAACAGTAAAAAGTTGTTTTTTCAGTTTATTTATTGTTATTATTATTATTATTTTTATTTATAAATGAACTCAACTGTTCATGATGATTTGTTGTCTGAGATTGTATGTAATACTGTTAATGCGAGGGTTAACGCAACAGTAGTAGATGCTGAAAATTATAAAACTGCTATAAAAACGGACCATGGACTATTAAGCATAATTCATGCCAATATTAAGAGTATCAGAAAGAATTTTGATGACTTTTTGATTTTTTTGAAACTTATAATCTTGAAAATTGTGATATCCTGGTCCTTAGTGAATGTTGGCAAATTGACAATGCGAAACAGTTTTGTATTCCAGGTTATCAGGGATATTACAATAATGCTAATTTTAGTAAGAGTGATGGTGTGATTGTTTTTGTCAGATCTGAAATAAGTACAAGCATTGGTGATCACACACTTAATGACTCAAAAGTAACTATTACTCAGGTAAAATCCAGATTAAAAAATCAAACATATTGTATTCATGCACTTTATAGGTCCCCTTCTACTGATGTGAACTTATTTCTTTTAGACTTAGATAATTATTTTTTAAATAACCTTATGGCTTGTACTGATATATTCATTGGTGATATAAATATTGATTTGCATACCGAGTCAAATGTAGTGTTTCAATATACTGCTACAACAACTAGAGGAGACTACTAGTTGTCTTGATCACATATTCTTAAGGAAAAAAATCAAAAGCATGGTTCTTAAATATGAATCTTATGTTAAACTCTCCCCTCTAAAAGATCACTATCCTGTTTTACTGATGATCAGTAAGCCATCTTCAGATGAATGTAAAAACAAGTATGAAGAAAATCCTATTTCATATAATATTCTTGACTATAGCAAACTAGAAATCCTATTAAAAAATGAACATTGGAACAGTGTTCTCTCTACCGATGACCCAGATTTGGATACAAATAATCTTATTTATACTTTACATGAATACATTGACAATTCTACAATAATAAGACACACTAACAGCCAAGTTAAAAAAATCAAACCTTGGATAACCATTGGTAGTATAACCTCAATATTAGAGATAAGTTCAAACAATAACTTTCCAATAATTTCAGTAACGAACTTGTACAACACTATAAAACCTACAGAAACTCTCTTAAAGAAAAACCAATATTATAAAAGGAAAATAGAAAATAACCAAAGTGACATAAAGAAACTTTATAAAATTGTTAGGGAAGCCACCAATGAAAATAGCACTACTAATAAACAAGATAGGATGCAAATTTTAAATGGAAATGATGATTATTTGAATGATAAAGACTCATCAAATTTTTGTAATAATTTTTTCGTTACCATAGAAGAGAAAACGGCTAAAAATATTAATCCACATATTATACCTTTTAAAATGTCATAAGTAATATATGTTTTATGTGTCTGAAGCCCGCTGATGAACACGAGATCATCAGACATATCTTTTCCTTAAAAAATAACAGTGCTCCTGGAAAGGATGGTATGTCAGTGAAATTAATCAAACAATTTCATCATTACCTATTAAGACCTCTAGTTTTTATAATTAATCTTATTTTCAAAACAAGTAAAATACCCAAATACTTTAAACATCAGTAGTAACACGCATTTTTAAGGCTGGAGATAGGACTAAAATAACTAACTATAGGCCTATATATACTCAATACTCAATTTATTCATGTTAATGCTTATTAAGAGATGCTTACATATGTCAATAAATATCTTCAAATATTATTATATAAATATAAATAAACTAAATAAATTTAAAATTACTACATTACCACAAAATATATATAATGAAATACAAGAATCCACAACACATAGAAATTAAAACAAATAAATTCATTAAAAGAATAAAATGCATTTTCTATTAAAATATCCCTAATCCTATTTTTGAAATGTTTAAGAGGTAAAAGTTTTATATTTTCAGGTAGAACATTATAAAACTTTATAGCCCAGTACTCAGGGCCACTCTGACACCTTTTTAACCTCCAGTAGGGAGTAATCAGATTTTGTTTATGTTTAGTATTGTGGTCGTGCACCTCTCCATGAGTTGTGAAACAGCTCTCGTTCTGCTTCACATAAAGCAAATTCTCAAAGATATACTGGGATGGCACTGTCAAAATTTTTAGATCTATAAATGCTGCTCTGCAATTATCCCTATATTCAAGACCAGCCAATACCCAAGCAAAGATGCAGCTAGTCCCAGCACAGTGTCCCCAGACAAGCAAAACATACGAGATATGCGAATGAAAGAGGGCATGATAAGCAGTTCGTACAACCTCACTGGACACATTGTTTACAAGGTTGCGCAGAAGAAAAATGTTACTTCTTAGTTTTTTGCTTAAATTATCTATATGTGTGCCCCATTGTAGCTTTGCGTCCAGATGCACACCTAAGAATTTGGCACCCTCCACTCCCTCATTCACACCTCCATCATCCCTCAAAGAAAACATTATATTGATCGTTTTTTTCCTTATTGAGATGCAGCTTGTTCAGACTAAACCACTCTTCAGCCTTCTCCTGTGCCACCATTAAAGCCTCAAACATCCGTTCAATATCATCAGATACACAAGAGATTGTTGTATTGTCCGTGAATAAAGTGTACCTACCAGGTATTTCTTGGTCAGGTAAGACATTAATAAATATGAGGAAAAGAATGGGACCAAGAACCAAGCCCTGGGGGACTCCAATATTGATTAAACTTTCCTGTGATGACACTACGCAAACTTTTACCACCTGCCTCCTGTTTAGTAGATATTATTTTATTAACTCTATGCTTTCGGGACTAAAGTTATATTTTGTAAGTTTTCGCAAGAGTATTTCATGGTCGACACAATCAAATGCTTTACTTAGGGGGCATAGGAGAACTGCATCAAACTGTAACCCATGGAAAGAGTCTATAATACAGGAAACCAAATCCAAAATACACAAGACTGTGTTTTTGTCTTTTCTGAAACCATATTGGCACTGAGAGAACAAGTTGTTAGTTTCAAAATAATTGACAACCTGCACTGACATACATTTTTCATACATTTTTGAAATAATTGGCAATAACGATATAGGTCTATAGTTCTCCGGTTGTTCTGCATCCCCCTTTTTAAAAACTGGAGTTATAGTGGCACATTAACACTGAAGGAAAAATATTATTATTAATGCATTGGTTAATAAGTTTTGTAAGAGGAATTATTATAAGATGTTTAATAGATTTGATTAGCTCTATATTTAGACTCTTTACTTTTTTATTTTTAAGACTATTTATAATATCTCTTACCTCATTAAAACTAAGTTGAGAAAAGTAGAATTTGTCTGTGGATATAATATCCTTGACATTGTCGAGAGGGTTCCCGCTTAGGATTGGGATGGTATTTGCTATTTTTTGAGCTATTTGACTAAAATATTCATTAAAGGTTTCGGCAGAGATACTAGCCCTCGTATTGCTTTTTTTAATACATGTTTGATTATTTATAATATCCCACATGGTACGTGCTGGATTACTTGAGGATTGAATCAAGTTGTCATTTGCTTGTATTTTAGCTATGCGTATTGCATTTTTATATAGTTTTTTAAAATCTTTATATATTTTAGATATATCTGCATGCCTGTATTGTCTACTAAGTTCCTCTAAAAATAACAATTATTGCCTCACTTTCCTTAGATCTTCTGTGAACCAGCTGATTTTAACGTTTTTCAGGGAAAGATTCCAAATATGCGGATTCAAGTATACTTATAAATCTAGCAAACTTACTTTCAAGACACACGTCATTCATACTGACGAAGCTCCAATCAGTCATATAGACTCGTTCATAAAATGCAAACCTACCCTTCTGAGTTATTGATCTGCAGAGAAAACTATCACGAGTTATTTCAAAATCTCTCCCCATAACTGAAACCTTAGCTATTTGGCCTCTGTGGTCAGAACAGCACAGTTCATGGACTTCTGCAGATATAAGTTCCATTTCAGAATCTACAAAGATGTTATCAAGGCAGTTTTGCCCTCTAGTTGGTTCATATATTGTTTGTTTTAGATTGAAACTTTCAAGAGTATCACATACTTTAATAACATTTTCATTAACTGCAAGAAAATTTACATTAAAATCACCTACCACAATGATTGGTTTATTTATGAGTAAATGTTTTAAAACCCCATCCAAGGAAGCAAAAAAGGTGTCAAAGTTGCCTGAAGGGCAGCGGTATAAGAATACTATATTTAAATTAAAATCTTTCACATAAATACAATATTCAAAACATTTTTCAATACTAAAATCGGGACTAACGTTAATTAGATTAAATTTAAAACATTGTTTCATAAAAATAGCTACACCACCCCCAACAGAATCAGGCCTATTAGTCTTATCAATAATTTCGGTAAAATATCGGAAAAATCAATCAAGTATCGTCTTATAAGTTTTCTTGATTTTCATAAAATATTACCTGAAAATCAATTTGCTTTTATGAATGGTGCCTCTGCTAATGATGGAATATATAAATTGGCAATGGAAGTAACGGGGAACATTGATGCTCATTTAATAACATTAGCTATTTTCTTAGATTTAGAAAAGGCTTTCGACATGGTACCGCACATATCATTGTTGGATACCCTCTCCAACTATGGTGTACGTGGTCCTGTGTTGAACTTTTTCAAATCATACTTAACTGATAGAGAACAAATAGTGAAGATCAATGGTATATGTAGTGATCCTAACATAGTAATATCGGTTATACCACAGGGAACTGTTCTGGGGCCCATATTGTTTATAATTTACATAAATTCCTTACTTAATGAGGTAAACATAGATGGAAAAACTTTGTCATGTAATTTAGAATACAATATAAAGCATAGCTGAAGGTGGCTTGGAATTAGTTAAAAACTGGCTAAACTCTGTCAAACTTTCTCTCAATGTAAAGAAAACTAATTATATTGCCATCATTAGTAGTGGATCAAAATTTAAAATGGGAAAAGCAAATAAATAAAGTTGTGAAGAGTGTAAAAAGTCCAATTCTTAAATTTTATCTTCTTTGAGAGTTTCTTAATGACAAATTACTTATACAAATATACAAAGCTTTAGTAGAATCCATACTTTGTTATGGCATACATGTCTGGGGTGGGCTGTATACTGTAGCACTGAAACCACTGAATATTATACAAAATTATATTTTAAAAATTATTTATAGAAGACCAAGACCGTTTCATACTTCTTTACTATACTCTGATAGAATACTAAATATAAGATTTTACATATTAAATGTTAGCAAATCTATGAGAAACCTCGAGGCCAAAAATTATGTATGTCACAAATATGAAACTAGATGAAACTAGATGTAAGGTCAATGAGAATTTAGTTGCTCCTAATAGTAGTAAAACAATTTATTTGGAATCAATTGTATTCATGGGACCTAAGTTATATAATTTAATTCTGTTAAATATTCAAAATATAAGAAATGACAAAATGTTTAATAAAAATTGTAGAATGTATATATACTCTAACTATAATAGGAAATATATGAGTCTGTTTTAATGTTTGGGTTGTGGGAACTACATATACAATTTTTGTGTTTTGTGATGATATTCGACATGAGTCATACAATGGAATATGTTATAATATATGTCTTTTGTGGTTGTAGTATGGTCATAGTGCACTGAGTTATTAGGTATGATCTGGAATTTTTTTTCTTCAATATGTACATTTAGTGCCTATGAATGTTACATAAAAATACAAAATAAAATAAAATATTTACTTTGTAATTAGAATTAGAAAAGAAATAGGCTTAAATTAAATTAAATATGTAAAATTAATATTATACAAATATTAACTTTTGTGCAATAAATAAATAAATAAATAAAATAAATAAAATTGTGGAACAATCATAATTTGATCTCTGCTTATAAATGTATAATCTTTGTATTATTGTAGTTAAATATGCTCTTACCATATAATTTTGATGGAACTGTTTTCATGATTTCAATTACGAGTGAAGAAAAAGAACTCATTTTAACACAAAATTTATCTTGTGTCATCAAAGTAAGGGTCAAAGTTATGGTTTTCTTAAGACCATAAAAATCAATCTTGTGGGTTGGTTCCGTTTGTTTGCTAACAGGGACCATTCTCTCATAAGGCTTTTGTTTAAAGAATTTTGGGCTCTGAAAACGATTTTGAAGAGGAGTAACACAGCCTGCATTTTGAACCTTAGATGGCCCAGATTTAACCGGGCTTACATTTTTTTTAGCTAGTCTTTGCAATGCTTCTTGTCTTTTCTTTTCGATTTCTGCGGGTGAACATATCATGTTTTTGAATTTAATAATACAAACAAAATGAAAAGTTTGGTTAACATCAGTTCTAAATTGAAATTCTTCTTTTCTTTGGTTTTAGCTATAGGGCCGAGACTAGGACTATATGGCCGAGATATGTGATGTCCAGATAGCGGACTCTAACCCTTATTTATGTATATAAACTAGGACTCTAAACAATTCTTCATTCCAAATCTTTGTATCTTTCTGAAGCTCTTGGCTTCCACTAGCAGCCTCTTGAGAGTAATACTGGTATCACGAGATTACATTTTTTTTCAAGCTCTTCCTTTACTCCTACTCACGCCACACGATGGATGATAAATATTGCTTACTTCCCTTTTTCATAAATTGGCCACAGCCAAGAATGGCAGCATAGCTGCGACAGACATCACTAGAGTGCTGAACGTATATAGGGTCAATGTACCTAAATTAAAATAAATAAAATAAACTTATAAATTGGTAAATGTCTACTTCCGCCTCCCATCGCCGATTTTAATAAAATTTGATACTCAGGTGAATTTGGAGCGTTGGTCATGAAACTGGAGTTATTTTTACGTTTACGAGTTATCCACCATCAATGTTCACAATCTTGTATCTACAGTTTCACCTTCCCCTAAAAACGTCATCTAGTAACTTTTGGAAAATTTTTACTTCAGCTCCTTCTAGCCTATTTTGATAATTTTTGTTACACCAGCCTCGCTGATACCGTATTCGAAGTCATATTTTTTCGGCGAAATTTGTTTTCTGAGATATAGGCCGTCAAAATTTACAATCTTATGCACACAGTTTTTCACCTTCTGTTCTGTTTGCTTCAGTGAGGTTCACTAGTAAAACTACAAGAGGTTAAATTATTTCCGGACATTTTTTGGAGCTCATAAATATTTTGAAAATTATCCCGGGCCGTATTTAATTTAACCTCGCATGGTATTCGTTAAAAAAATTTTACACCACATAAACAGATTTAGTTTGCTCCTCAGTTCAGGTTAGCTTTCGGTAGCGGTAACATTGATTTCTACTTATTGTTGTTACACGGAAGTACCATTTTAAGACCTATGATAGTTATTTACCACATCACACCACCTTAATCTAAGCAAAAAAGATGTATATTCCCACAAAGAATTAAAAAAAAAATAGGAACATATTAGCACAACTACACATTTATATATGCAGACGGCTCAAAAAAGGACTCCCGCACAGGATATGGAATCCATTGTCCAGAAAAAAGATATAACTACTCATCCAGGCTGCCGAATAGATATATGTACTGCTGAAATAATAGCTATTAATGAAGCCGCAGTTAATGCCTTAAAATATAACATTCAAAAGTCTATAATTTGACTCCACAAGCTTAATAAACAGTATATAAACCCAGAAAATGATGCAATAACGCAGAAAACAAAAATATTACTATTAATGCTTGAAGCCAATTATAACATTGATATTAAGATAGCATGGATTCCGAGCCACGCAAATATCAAGGGAAATGAAAATGCAGATAAACTGACTAATATTGGAAGAAATTTAAATATGCCAAAAAAAATTCCCTTGAAAAAACCCACATTCTCCCAATAATCGCTAAAAAATAAAAATCAAATTTATTCAAGAATGGAAACAATCATTCAGACAAAAAGAAAAAAGGTACGCTAAGGTTCAAAGTGAATTTCCAACTTCTATGCTACTTTCCATTTTTTTCCGTACATAGACCGCAGACATATTACTATTATTATACGGATGTAAACAGACCAAATCAATATAAAAAATTCCCCTAACTGTGAATGTGGGCATATCGAATCCCTTAACCACATATTTTTTGAATGCCCTATAAATGCTATCCCCAACTTCGACCTTTATCACATGTTTGAAAACAACTTTAGAATGACACTCCCCATTGGAATTGTAACAGTTTTTTCTTCCTTTAATAAAATATAAAATTGTAGGGAATACTATAAACTTCCAAACCATAAAAAACTAAAGTTTTACTAGAATAAAGTGAATGTGCATTTACAGCAGAATACAAAATCATATAAATAATGTACAATATATAAATCAAATTGATTCTCACTTCAACTGTTTTAGTACATAAAGAAATTAACCAGGCAAAAATCCTATTAGAATCCAAGTCCACGTCTCAGTAGATAGGACTCCTTTGTTCTTTATGTCTCTACCTATATGTATGTGTCTTTACTACTTGTGGTCAACTGAAGATAAAACCAAAAAGCAATATAGTACTCACAGTACTAAAAAAACAGTGACTAGGGATGATTACGAATCAGACAACCCCCTAGTCACTATCGGAATGAGTTAGCAAATCTTATCCCGAAGGAACGGAAGCCAATAACCATAAAACAAAATCTATAAACAGTACATTTCTGTCTTTTTTTGACGATGTAGGTGCGCTGATAAAATGTCATAATCACTGTGATCCATATGATTTTAAAAAAACTCGGCCGCCCGCAATATGAAATAAATGATTTTAAAAAATGGTGGAAAACGCCACATTTTAAAATGGATATTTTAATGTGCTTATAATTTTGGTGATAAGAATAAAAAGATCTTTTAGAAAAAGCGTCACCAATAAAGATCATTTAGTGTTATAAAAGTATGCAAAATTTAAAATTTTTATCTTTATTGGTTCACAAAATCTTAGTGGGCATTAAAGATATATATTCAATATAATTTTTTTTACTAAGTATCAAATTTCAATTTTTTAAAATTAAATAAAATCTATCGCGACGCGAATTTAAAAGAACGGGGTATTAATTACATCGAAAAAGTGTTTGGGTTAAACGTCCTGAATTTTTTATATGTGATATAAACCCCTTTGCAAAAAAATGGTGGGGCAAAGTGGAAATTTTGGGGTACTGAGAAATAATACAAATATAAATGGGTTGATTTATATACACATGCTGTATAAAATATAAGTTTTTAAACACAAAAATTTGGTCCGTAGAGTGTCTTGATAAAATTATTATAGATACATATTTTATTTTATGTTCATGTTCATATACAAAGTACGTATTCAGTTTCTGGTGGCTTATTGGCCTTAAGTCACAAATTATTGCTGATTTATAGATTTACTTTTCTCTAATTTTAATATGGAGCTAAAATAATGACCCATATTACTATTTATATAGAGTGTTTCATATTTATTAGTCACTAGATTAAATTAAAAGTATTCGTAGTTAATTAGCTCAGACAAGAACAGAGTTTAATAAAGAGTGGTAATTAAATTAAATAAATTAAATATCTTACACTTTTGGCAGATATTCTTATAAAAAAATATGTATTAATAGGAGTTCACAACTAATTTGTTTTCGAGAGGTTTTCGAGATACAGTGTGTTGAAAATATATATTTTTCGACATATCAATTTGAAATATGTCACACATATATAACTCAACTGAAAAAATTCAGTCATTACCGGTAACTTCCCTCATTATGAATATTTCTTTTTGTTGGGAACAGTAAGGGGTGACCCAATTTAGGTACATAATCATTTAATAACACATATACTGTCTTTTCAAACATTTATATTGGGCACCATTTTGTTCCATCATATTGGTATCCTAAGATTTTACCAGTTTCTGCCTGGTAGTTTTTATTGTTTTTTGGATTTTTGTTCCATCATATTGGATTCCTACCAATCTTTTGCCACCTTCATTCTACCTATGCGACACTTGACTTTTGAACATAATGTAAAATAAATTCAATAAATAATTTTTACATCGACATTTTGTTACGTCATATTGAATTTATACCAGTTTATCCGATATTCACATTTAATTTTTCTGCAAAATTTAAAGTCAGTTGAACAAAATTTTTTATGTTGATTTTTTAAAATTTTAATTTGGCCGCCATTTTGTTTCGCCATGTTAAATTCGTACCACAACTTTACCAATTTATTTCTATATCACACTTAATTCTTGCACAAAAATTAAAATTAATTTAGTAAATAATATTTTCAGGCTGATTTTTGTAAATATTTTATTAGAGCTCTATTTTGTTTTATTATTTTGCATCCATATCAAAATGTTATCAGTTCATTCCTATGTAATATTTGACTTTTTTGCAAAATTTGAAGTAACTATCCAAATTAGTTTTTTCAGTAATAACAGTAGTTAAAATAGGGGAGCGCCTCCTCCTCCTCCTCTTCCTCTCTCTCATGTCCCTCATTCTTATCTTCCTCCCCTTTTATTCTCATTCGCATCATATTTTTAATTTTTTCTCTTTGTCCTCCCACATTTGATTTTGCATTCTTAAGTCTTATAAATAGGTGCATCAAGATGATTTTAGTATGCTAAGGTACGAGTGACTGTTAAAAGAAAAAAAATCTGTTGAATAAATCTATTAATAATATTAAAATAAAATGAGTGAATCAGTTGGAGAAAGAAATCGATCCATTCCGCTTCAGACAATTAGCCTCGAAGAAATTATACCAGGAGTTCGAGAAAAAACTATACTAGTAGTTCGAGAAGAAGAAAATGGGATTGTTTTAAAAAATTTGAACAAATCTGAGAGTGAAGAGAAAAAAGTGTTTTGTGCTATTTGTTTTGAAATAATCGAATATTATGATTCATGTAGACCAAATACATGTTACCACATTTTTGTTTAAAATGTATTTTAAGATGGAATGATGAAAATTGTTGTTCTATAATGGTAAACAATTGTCCTATATGTCGCACTAGATATTACTATTTGGTACAAATCTTCAAAGATGTAATTAGACATCATTTTGTTGTAGTTTTAAAAAGAGGATAATATTTTTCATAATTTGTGTTTGTGAAAACTCTGGTCAAATAAATCTGTAAAAAGTAAATGTAAATATATATATAATAACTGACACACAGTTTTTCCTTTTCCTATATTGAAACGACAATATTCTTTAAGTGTTTTAATACATACTAATTTGTTATGGTTTAACATTTTAAAATAAACAGTGGAAATTAAAAGTTATTATTTTTCAATTATACTAATAATAATATATTAATATATTTTTTTCCTTTTCCTATATTGAAACAACGATCTTCTAACAAGTTTTTTAATACATACTAATTTTCACATTATAACAAAACAATTGTTATGGTTTAACATTTTTAAAATAAATAGTGGAAATAAAAAATTATTATTTTTTACTTATAATATTAATATAATTATACTAATAATATTAATATAATTTGCATCAAGTAAGAGAAAACTCAATTGAATACAGAAACAAGCGTTAACAAAATTTTATGCTAATATATGAGCGCTTATAGTGGCAGTTGACATAATCTACACATTATTTTTACATGTGATTAACTATTTCATTTTTCGTTCTTGTTGCAATAAAAAAAAACCAGGGTTAGATGTTAGAATAAAAAGAAGCATTTTGCATATAGCACTGAATATATATAACCGCTTATAGTAACAGTTGACATTTTTTAAAATTAATATTGTTGACGTATTCTACTTATTATCTTTACAATTTATGTTTAAAATTAATATTTTTGACATAATCTACCCATTACGTTTATAACCTATATTTAAAATTAATATTGTTAAAATAATCTACCCATCACCTTTACAAACTATGTTTAATATTAATATTTAACAACATAGTCTTCAATCTCTTTTTTTTTTCATTTTTATTGCAGTAAAAGCAAGCAGGTTCAGGAATTAGTAGAAACAGATGTATCCTACAAATAGCACAATGTAAATCAGAAGCACTAACAACATAAGCTCTTTTGTAGTGGCAGCTCGCATGATCGGACTCCCCTCTCCGTAATATCTCATGTGAATTGCACTACAAGGAAGGCAAATAGCAAATGTTCTTAGTCTTCGACTTTCAATTTTAGTGTAGCTTCACCCCCTCCCCGCTCCGCCAACCCCCTTAATCCCCCACCCTCACCCCATCTTCTTTCTCTCCCTTCCTTCTTTCTCCTTTTTCCTTCTTTCTCCTTTTCCCTTCCTTCTCCTTTTTCCTTCCTACTCTTTTTTTTTCCTTTCTTCTTTTTTAACCTAACCTAACCTAAGACCCCTCTTAACCCCCCCCCCACTCTCACCCCATCTTCTTTCTCTCCCTTCCTTCTTTCTCGTTTTTTCTTTTTCTCCTTTTTCCTTCCTTCTCCTTTTTCCTTCCTACTCCTTTTTTTTCCTTTCTTCTTTTTTAAACTAACCTAGGGGGGAAGGAGGGGGGTAAGGTCGTTGCTCGGCTTGGGAAAGTGGTTGTATGATTGTCGTTCAACTTTAAGTAGGACATATGTGATCAACTTTTTCATATAAAATCGCCTCAGCGAAAAGACGAATGCAATTGATTTCTGCATTCACACTGTGCAGGGCTCGCGAGTTTTCTGGTGTTTTCATTGTGTCTATTTGGTAATTTTTTAATTTTTATTTATATTTCTAACATTTTTATTTGGCAAAATTGAATTCCTTTTTATATTGGTTTCATTTTTATTTATATTTGTGACACTTTTATTTGGTATTTTTTTGGCATCGAGTAGCAAAATTATTGACAATAACTTCGACTTATACACATGTACTCAAATGCAAAACTTTGCAAACCAACAAAACAATGAAACAGACGTATTTACAACTAGTCAACAACAAACTATTCAGGACTTGAATGAAATTATTTACAATAGCCAAGTTCAGAATAATGCCAACAAACAGAACGAAAAATATTTATTTACAGCTACTCAACAACAAACTCTTGACGATCTTAATGACATTATTGACAACAAAACGGACTTAATTACAACAAAAACTAAACAAACTCTTGAAGAACTGAATGACATTGACAAAAATCAAAATTCTAGCTATGAGGATATTGTGTGTTTTCAAAAATCTAATCCAAATTATTTAACATTAAAATCGCCAATTAATTCTCCGAGACCAATTTGCTCTCTCTTTTTGTTTAGTGAAAATTCTGATTCGGAAGAAGAACAAATTGATCAAAATTTAAGTTCGGCTATATCTCCTATTAATTCACCATATGATATTGTAAATTCTGATTCGCAAGATAAACAAATTGAAGCAAATTTAACTTCGGATATTTCTCTTAATAATTCATCAGTTGAACAATATTCAATTTCGAAACCATCATTTATTATTAAAGAAAATTTAAAATTAATAAAAAAAATAAAAAACAAGTAGCAAACCTTAAGTGTCTGGGTTTCGCTATTCAAAATTTAACTGATTTGATCACAATTAAATAGGGAGACGCAAGTACGGTGAATTATGTTAAACAGGCCTTTGACAAATTAGTTGACTCATTTGAAGAAATGGATTCATAAAGTCAATTAATTTCTATTGCTTTTTTCAAAATTTGACTATAACTAACTAAAAATGCACAATATTAATTTTATTATTATTATCTAGAAAACTTCAAAAATGCATAAGTGTGTAACATGTAATAAAGTCTTTACTAGAAAGGATAATTTATTGCGACATATTAAAAAACATGTTTGCGGAAATTCCACAACACTCACTAGTTGGTTGAAACAACCAAAGCTTGTTAAAGGTAAGAACATTTTATTTTTCATGTTTTATTTTGTAAAATATTTTTTCTTAATTTATAGATTATACAAATATTGTAAAGAATGCAAGAAAAATATAAACCAAAGTCTATGGGGTGGACATCTTCGATCTAGTGTGAACAATTCCAAAATAGGCTTGGAGGAAGGTGTTGAAATTATCAAGTCGGCATTCAGGGAACGAATAATATCTTATAGGATTTCCTCACCCCAAAACTTCATAAATGTGAAAGAATATTTTCAACATTTGGAATACAAAATTGTACATCTAATAGATCAAGAACTGCAGAAACATAAATGTATCAAGCTAAATATGAAACTGTTCGGTTTCTATTTTAACCCCAGCAGCAACAGCTATGATGTCAAATCTTTTAATGCGCCGTTCCAAGTAATTTGCCAGGGATATCAGACAAAAGAACTTTTAGAGCAAATCTGCACCATTATTGACCAGAAAGCTGACAAATTTGCAGAAAGAGATTCAGGTAAAGAATGTATTTTCTATTTTACAACGGCAACAAAAAAAGTAATTTTTTAATTTTTACATTGCAAGATGGGCTTTGATGAATTTACTTCATTTGGAAATTAATGTTAACAAGCACAATCTGCTGAGAGCCTCATCTTTTATCGAACTTCCTCAAGAGATCAAAAGACGTCAAGCTGTGATCAACATTAGGAATGATGACAACTTTTGCTTCGCCTGGGCAGTTGTGTCTGCTCTTCACCAACCAAGCGGATTAGATTTTGAAACTTCACACTACTCTTCTGTTTTCGATATGTCAGGTATAGAATTTCCAATGTTGCTAAAGAACATTAACTTTTTTGAAGAAAAAAATAACATTTCTATTAATGTATATGGATTAGAAATTATAAATCCTAAAAAGGGGTATGAAGTAATTGGTCCACTTTATTATTCATCGAATAAAAAAAATCAACATGTCAATTTATTGTTAATAAGTGATGACGATGAAAAAACTTTTCATTATTGCTATATTAAAGATTTATCAAAATTAGTTTCTGCACAAATGTCTAAACATCACGGAAAAAAATATATTTGCGACGGTTGTTTACAATATTTCCCTACAGAAGAAAATTTATTACAACACAATAGCTATGTGTTGTAATAAATTAATGTAATAAATCCACTATGATTGTGATCATTTACGAATTAACCTACCTTCTAAAGAATTAATAAAAGATAAGTTTGGAAACTATTCATACGATAATATTTTGAAATTTGTAAATTATCATAAACAACTGAAAGTCCCTTTCGTGGTGTATGCAGATTTTTGAATGCATTTTAAAGCCTTTAAATAATGACAATGTTGACAAAAATCCTAATACTTCATACACCTTAAAACAATATGAACAATTTCCACATTCATTTGCCTATTACATTAAATGTTCCTTCGACGATAATTATTCTAAATTTGAAAGATATAGAGGTCAAAATTGTGATACATTATTTATAAATTCTTTAGAAAGAGACGTGTATAACATATACAATAAATTTTTAAAGGTTCCTAAAAAGATGATTCCTTTGAACGAACTGGACAAAATTTATCATAACTATGAAACAGTTTGTCATATTTCTAATAAACCTCTTTTAAATGACAGGGTTGCAGATCATTGTCATATAACTGGTCTTTATAGAGGTCCAGCTCATTCACTCTGCAACATAAATTACAGAATACCTACCTTTATTCCAGTTATATTGCATAATTTGCCTAATTATGATTCTCATCTATTTCTTAAAAAAATATGCTTAAACAAAGAACAACTAACAGTTATCGCACAAAACAAGGAAAAATATATTTCGTTTGAAAAGCTTATTCATGTGGATAACTATTTTGATAAAAAGACACAAAAGGCTAAGAAAAAAAAATATATCGTTAGGGTTCATTGATTCTTTTCAATTCCTATCCCATTCTTTATCAAAACTCTCTGAAAGCTTAAAAGATGAACAATGTAAAGAAATAAAAAAAATGTCAATGATGAAGAAAGATTTAAACTTATTCGCCAAAAAGGTGTATTTCCTTACAATTATATTGATGATTATTTAAAATTAGAAGAAACAACTTTACCTCAGAAAGAGCAATTTTATAATACTTTAACGGATGAGTGATGCAGAATATCAAAGAGCTGTAAAGGTTTGGCAATTGTTTAAATGTGAATCTCTTGGTCAATACTCCGACCTTTACTTACTCTCTGATACTTTACTTTTGGCAGATATTTTTGAAAATTTTAGAAGCACTTGTTTATCCACATATAAGCTCGATCCAGCTCATTTTTACACTTTTCCAGGTTTATGCTGGGAGGCGTGTTTGCGTTATACTGGAATAGAGTTAGAACAGATCCAGATATGATACACTTTTTCAAAAAAAGCGTTCGCGGTGGTGTGAGCTCTTGCATTTGTAGAAAATCTGAAGCTAATAATCCATTTCTTTTAAATTTTGATCCTTTAAAGCCAACTAAATACATAATTTATTATGGTGAAACGAATTTGTATGGTTATGCAATGTCACAGCACATTCCAACGGGAGATTTTGTTTGGTTAACAAATAAAGAACTCAACGATTTAAATATTATGAATATTTCTAAAATGTAATAAGGGATATGTTTTAGAAGTTGATTTAGAATATCCTACAAGTCTACATTCC
The DNA here is from genome assembly GCA_030620095.1 of Kuschelorhynchus macadamiae. NCBI lineage: Eukaryota > Metazoa > Arthropoda > Insecta > Coleoptera > Curculionidae > Kuschelorhynchus > Kuschelorhynchus macadamiae. The sequence goes on along the minus strand of JAUTXW010003709.1, from coordinate 10,272 downwards.
TATCATAATGATTTTCCGTTTTGTCCTGAAAACTTTAAAACGCCAAATTCTAAATGCATAAAATTAATACCCGATTTAAACGATAAATCAAAATATGTTATTCACTATCAGTTATTAAAACAATGTTTGGAACATGGACTCAAGTTGACTAAAGTTCATAGAGTTTTACAGTTTTCTCAATCTGATTGGTTGAAAAAATATATAGACTTGAATTCAAGATTAAGAAATGATTCAAAGAATGAATTTGATCGTAATACTTACAAGTTGGCAAATAATAGTATTTATGGCAAGACTATGGAAAATGTTGATAGGAGAATTGACGTAAGATTTGTTACAGAGTGGGAAAAAATAGAAGAAAAGATGGTGCTGAGAATTTAATTGCAAAACCATATTTCAAGGACTTAACAATATATTCTGAAAATTTGGTAGCTATTCAAATGCAAGCGATTCAAGTTACTTACAATAAACCAATATATGTAGGCTTCTCAATATTAGATATATCTAAAACTGTCATGTATGATTTCTTTTATAATTTTTTAAAACCTCTTTATCAGGAAAATATTTCACTTTTATACACCGGTACCGATTCGTTCATTTTAGAAGTCACAACTCCAAATATTTATTCTGACATGATAAAAAATATTCATAAATTTGATACATCTAATTATGAATTTGGTAATATTCATGAAATGCCTATTACAAAGTCAGTTATAGGAAAATTCAAAGATGAATATGCTGGTGAACCCATTACTGCTTTCTTTGGAACTGAAGCAAAAGCATATTGTATTAAAACGGAAAATAGTTCCGAAGATAAGCGGTATAAAATTCACTATAGTTTTAATACAGTAGCTTGGGGACACCAAGATATTGCTTTGTATCAATAGAATGCAGAACATGAAGATTTAGATATATTTATGTAGATATTATAAGGTATTTAAATTTGTTGTTTTTGAAACCAAAGTTAGTCTTCATAAGCCTTTAACAAAATGTGCTTAGAAACTTTTGACAAAGAAATTGATAACAGTTATTTTAAAACATATGAAAAACGACTTTCCACTTTTAAGAAATGGAAAGGAAAATTGAGACCAGAAGTGTTGGCTGGAGCTAGCTTTTACTATATTTCGATCAATGATATTTGTAAGTGTTTTTACTGTGGTATTGAAATTTTTGATTGGTTAAGTTATGATGATCCTATTGTGGAGCATAAGAAATTTGCTAGGAATTGTGATTTAAACAACTGTTTATGGAAAAATAGGAATCGAATAATTGTAACCATTCAAAATAAGTCTTCAAGCTACACATTTTATATAGTATTATTAATATCCTTATTTATGAACTTTTACATATCTTTAAATTAAGTATTTTATTGTTATTTTTTTACAACTGCTTTTGCTTTCGTGATGAAAGTATCTGCTTAAAGTTAATAAATTTGGAATATAATTATTAATTTGTTTCAATGACTATCAGTAGATCGCAATTCATTCTTTTTTATTTTACTTTCCAAAATGTTTTTTATGTTCATCATCCCCCTGGCGTAACACAGTGTGAAATATGTTTTTCTAATAAAACAGACGTCAGTAAATATTGTAAATTTATGAAAATTGGATTAATTAACAATAGTACAATTAGTTGGATGGAACGAATAAATGGAGATGAAAATGCAAGTAAATTTTTTAAAACTTTGTATCATTATCCAAATCGATCTATTTTTGATCGAAAGGTTAGAGTTTAAAAATAATCAGTTACAAATTATAACCCCCAACCGTACCAATTATTATAACGGATTCAAAAATTATTACTTTTCCATCATTAGTGTTACATTAAACTTTGCATTATTTTTATACATTACCATTTTAATTATTTATCTTTATTACAAATTTCAAACTGGAAATCCATTTTTTCATTAATCCGTTTTAATCGAAACTTTAAAGAAAGTGGGGATGAGAATATTTAAGTACAAGAATAACGCAATATGTTTCAATCTCGTTTAGTCATTATGAACAGCGCCGTGGTTCATAAACCTTTAGAAACGCTTCTTAACTAAAAAATTTATTTTTTAAATAATTCTTTGTCAAAATTTGTTCTTGTTGCCATTAGTTTAAATGATTTTTCTCCAAAAATTGTAATTGGTGGAAAAACTGGATTTTTAATCGCACTAACCGAAGAAAATTGGAAAGACATTTGTGTTCATCAAGGAATTATTGTAAACAATTTCTACTTTCCTCAAGTTGATCAAACCAGTGTGAAGATAAACAACATTCATCTGCAGGTCCAGAGAATAAATGATATCCCTGTTCTGCAAATTACAAAAGGCCCACACTTCATATACTTAGGACAAGAGTCTTTGGACAATTTGTGGCCATTGAAGGAAATTATTGATTATAGATTATCTATAATTAAAAGGCAAGAATTCAATATATATTTCAAAATCTTTCAAAATAATATTTCAGCTGATTGTGGCGACTTGTGTACGCATGTTTATAATATAATAAGTCCAACACAAAATCCTAACAGTGAAAATGTTTCAACTATGATGGAATTACTTGCTTTATATCCTGAAGAAATGGAAAACAAATTGAAGCAAAATGGAACAAAAAGAAAATATTACGAAGAAAACAATGAAAATTAATCAAAAAGAAAATATTACGAAGAAAACAATATCTTTTCTGGAAGAGAACAATAAGGTGCATGTGTTAGTGAAGTGGAGCTTTGCTTACAGACAAGCCCGTAGGAGCAACTTTCAGATGTGGTACTTAGATAGATTCCGTTTTGAAATAAGAATAAATGATTGTAAACTTATTCTAGATTCGATATTATCTGAGGAACTTAGACATAAAATATATTTGACACGTTTTAATAAAAATTGTATTTGATGTTTTACTTAATAAAATTTTAATTTCTTAAATGTGAATTTTATTTGAAATTAATTAGCACATAAGAGTAGGTACTTTTCAGACATTGTAATTTGTATCAGCTAAAGCATAAAGTGAGGAACAGAAATAAAACAAATTTAACTAAAATTTAATTTCAATTTAATTAAACAATATTTTTTTTATCAATCCATGTATTATATTTTTTATCAAGTCCTAACCATTTCACATAAACTTTGTTTCCTTTCCTTCTCAAAATCTTCTCAATAAGATACACATCGGCATGCTTTACTTTTAGTAATTCTTGCTCATAAAAACCACCCAGAATGTCCTGATTATCTTCGTCTTGAATTAAATATGTCCAGGGGTTGTCATCTTAACTTCTTTAATGTGGAATATCTCATTTGACCAATTTGGTGTGTAACCTTTCGAAAATGCCTCTCGATGCTTGCTTATGCGTACGTGATCACCCACTTTAAACTTTGGAGATTTTATATCTAACGTTTTAGCATGAGTAAATGCAGATTTCAAGATTCTCTTTTCATTTGTTTTATTTACTTGTTTTGGCTTCATTCCTATTGAAGAATGTTTTGTATTGTTATATTCTTTTACAATATCCGATAACATATTAAACCATTTGTAATTTCCTTGAATGCTAAATATTTTCCACATATTATTCTTTAAAGTCCTGTTCACTCTTTCTACTATACTCGCTTTCAAATTGGAAAACGTGCTATAATGTTTAATTCGAAATTGTTGCATCAAATTTTTAAAAATTTACATTGAAAAACTCTCCCCCTCTGCAGACTGTGGTCCAAGGCTTTACCTAATTTGTTGTTCAGGTAAATACGACTACGTTCGAATTCTTATGCGTTATTATTTAAAACGCCGAAATCTCGGAAACTAATGAATTTAGGCATAACGTATAGTTAAAAAATGTCCTAAACTGACTGGATGATCAAAATAAGTAATAATATACGGGGTGTTCCATTTAACAAAATATAACTTTAATTCTCCACAACAAATTTTATTAATTATTTTAATTAATAATCCCTTGGCTTTAAAAGCATGACTTAAGCAAAATAAAATGTTTGCATTTCTTACATTTTTAATTAACATGCTAATTATGTCTAATAATAAAAAATGATTACAAAAAAAAATGAGTGAGAAGCACGCTACATCTAGAACAGTTTTTTATCAATTTTGTTCTGGCAATTTAAAATATAAACAATAGCATCGTTTGGTATAACAGTTGCATTGTTGTGCTGCAGTTATTTACAAATTTAAACTTCTCAAAAAAATCACAGTATTAAAATTTCTCTACGTAACCCCCCGTTTGCAAGTTTTTTGGTGGACTGATTAATATTTTTTTCATTTCCGCTGTTACGTCTTTTCCAGATTTAGATTTTACCGGTTCGGCCCAAACATACTTAGAAAATACATTTATTTTAAGCAAGATATATTTAAATCCCTTATTAAATTTGGCATAGGGTAACATTTCAATCAAATCAGCTTGAAAAAGATCATTTAACCCTTTCACCACCCCTTCTGCGTTTGTAGTTTTTTCTAGCAGATTTATGTAATTCATTAACAACTCCTTGTTTAACGGTTGACATGACAACAAACTTGTTTATTCAAATTAAAGGAAGTTCAATTTCTATGTTTTGTAATAATTCGAAATATAACTTTTATATGTTTTTTCCCATTCATTCAATTTATCAATTTGTATTGTTTAACTTTTTTCATTTAAAACTTTACTAATTTTAGTAATCTTCTTTTCTAAACCATTAAAGGAGTTTTTTATCTCTCCAGTTAAGAAAGTAGTTGATCTACTATCACTATTTTTGAATTCCTCCTCTGTTTTATTTAACTCTTGTTCTAATTTCTTAATTACACTAGACATTATCTTTCCAAAGGAAATATATTGTTGTTTTTCTTCCAAAGAGAGTTGGTCAATTGTTCTACTGTTAAGAATGCTATTTTGATTTCTTTTTTTTCATCATCTAACCTTTTTATAAAAGTTCTTAATTGTTTAGTCTTTTCCTTGCGTTTTTCAATTATTACTTCTCTTATATTTGTTTCCATTATTTTATTAATTTTATTGATATCATCACTTAATTTTTTGTCTTCCTTTTTAACATGTTCATTTAAAAATTGCAAATCTTTACTTATTTGATTTAGCGGTAGCAACTGTTTATTAACGTTTTCAATTGAGGTATAACATCCTTTAATTTGGTTTTCATATTTTAAAAAATTTTCATCAAAAACCTTAAGCTTTTTAGCAAAGATTTCATTATTTGTTTCATTTTCACCTAATCTGCTTTTTAAATTATTAATGTCACTTATTCCCTCTTGATTTTGTTTAATAAAATCTAACTTAAAATTGTTGCGAATTTTACTTTCAATATTTGAATAAATTGAATTTTCCAAAGAAGCAGAATTTATTAATTGACGTTTTGAAATATGGCGTCCAAATTTATCAACTCTCATGTTGAGCTTTCATTAAACAATAAATATGATTATATTTAATAGCTGTTATTTATAGTATAACTTTATCTTCTCTTAACTCTTGAATAATAGAGATAATCTCGTTACTATGAGCATTATTTCCCGCATCACTTGATGAAATTAATAAACGTAGCCTATCAACAATTTCGTTTACATTATTCCAGTATACATAGTCTGTATTTGATCTGTTTGTTTTCAAAATTAATCCATTTCCTGTTGTTTTGGCTCTAGTTGTCCTAAACGGAGGTTTTGGTTTGTTAAATGCTGTAACTAATCCTTGCAAGGTTTTTATCTTTGTAATCCCATTTCTTTGTAAATATGGTCCTATTATTGTAACATATTTGTGTGATGTATTTCCTTGAACTTGTTCATTTGAATCAAAATTCCTACGATACACATTTGTTTCAGCTAGAATGTTCATGTAATTATCTAAATCTTCCTTCTTATAACCTTTCGGTTCTTTTTTGAAAAGCAACTCGTATAAACCTGGCGTGCCTGTGTACGTTATTCCTCCCAATTTAATGTCTTTTCCAATAATTTCTACCGGTATCTGTGTTAAACCAAAAGAAAACTTATCCGTTTCGAGGTCACGAACTATTCCATAATAATGGTCAAATTTATGTTGTGTATCTTTCACACCCTCATCAATATATGAACTGGGTAATTCATGAAAATCTGCTAAGTAATCTTTATATGACGGTGTACCAACATAGGTTTGAATTGTTTTTCTAGTTTGTTCCAATATGTCTGACAAGTTTAAATTTGTTGTTGTGTCACTAGAAGGATCTGAAGTTTCCGCTATAACAGTTGATGTCAATGGTTGTACTACAGGAGAGGAAGAAGTGATACTACTGTCATCTAAAAATGTTGGTAGTTCTGTGGGGAGTAACGGAGTTTTTCCTATTTTCTGAATAGTTTTCGTCGGAGTTGATGTTTTATAAAGCTTTGTCGGTGTTTTGAATTCTTCATACTTTGAAACTCTTTCTTCTTTTAAATCGAATGGTTCGGATTTACCAATATTTGAAATTAGCTGTTTAAGAGGTTGTGTTATTGGTCTATAAGTTTGTTCTAATTCGGACTGAGCGGTAGAAGTAGCTAATTTCAAGCTTCGATATTTCTGCTTCACGGCTTGTCTCAATTTTATTAATTCTCTAGCTAAACGTTTATCCATGCTGTACAAGTTTTAAATGAAATAAAACTGCAAATTTTTCACTTTTATAAATATCGAAAGGAATCGAATTTAATCCTGTATCTGCCGTGATTTACTTCACAATCTTTGTCAATTACATGAAAGCCATATGGATCCATCCAACAGTTAGCACAAATATTTTTAAACTGATCAAATGTCATATCCAATATACAGTGGTCGTTATATATATGTTTTAAACTCAAACAGTCTTGTTTAAATAAAATTAATAAGTTGGAATTTTCTCGAATTAGACGTTTAAGGATTGAGGAATATCCTTGAAAAATAAAAAAACAATCGGTGTTTCTATGCCTTCCATGCGTGAAATAATCCCTAATAATAGATTGATTATGACAAGGAATATCGTCAAAAATGATAACGGAATTTGGCTTTATCACACGAGGTGAAATAATGTTCTCATTGCTATCGTATTCAAAGTATCCAATTTCTCTCATAGGCTTTAACAACTTTCTTAAATATTCATATTTTGGTTGATCTAATGACTTTGAATAAACATAGACATTTTCAAACCTAATTCCATTAGGATGCTCGAGCAGTGTAAGCATAACGTTGGTTTTACCGCTACCACTGCAACCAACTATGAGTCCTCTTTTTGAACCACGCACCGCAAAATAAGTCACCATGCTTTCTCAACTGTTTACTTAAAATTTTTTCGTCATGATTATTTACTGGTAAAGAGAATTTTTGTTTTTCAATCCTCATTCTTAATCACACTAGTAAATATTTTTAGCTGTAAAAGTATTTATACCAGAAAAATGTCAATGTGTTTTTAGTATAAAAAGAACTTCAATGACTGTGGGTCGGCATAAGTTGAAAAAAACTATCAAAAGACGTAATAGAAAAGGCTCTGGTTTAGTAAATAAATTAATTAGTAAACTACCCTTCGAAGTTCATATACCAGGATATAATTATTGTGGTCCAGGCACCAACTTGGAGAAAAGATTAACTAGAGGTGACGTTCGTATAAATCCATTGGATTCTGCTTGTAAAGAACACGATATATCATACTCTCAGACTGAAGATTTATCAAGAAGACACATATCTGACCAAATATTAGAAAAAAAAGCCTGGGATAGGGTAAAAGCTAAGGATTCTTCTATTGGTGAAAAAATTGCAGCTCTAAGTGTTGCAGGAATAATGAAGGGTAAAAGAAAGTTCGGTTTGGGATTTAAAGATAAAAAAGGGGGTAAACTAAAATTGAGAAAAAAACGTATCATTCGAACACCCAAAAAAGTTGGAGGATTTCTACCTCTTTTGTTTCCCATTCTTGGCGCCCTGGGTGCACTAGGTGGAGGCGCGGCAGGAATTACTAAGGCAGTAAATGATGCTAAAACAGCTAAACAGCAACTAGAAGAAATACATAGGCATAATATTGCAATGGAAAATGCTCCTAAAGAAGGCAAAGGATTATATATTAAACCATATAAAGGAAAAGGACTATTTATTAGACCTTATAAAGGAGGATCAGTCAAAATGAAAGCAATCAGACAAAAAAAAACTCAAAATAAGTTTTCCAAAAAGAGCACTGACGAACAATGATATTATTAAATATGTAAAGCTGTTAAAAATAACTGGCTTTAGAGGTGCTTTTATGCTCGATGAACTTCCAAAAAAAAATAATCTGAAAGAGTGTGGTATTGTAAATTTGGATAAAAAACAAAATAAAGGATCTCATTGGACTGCTTATATTAAAAATAACAAAAATGTAATATATTTTGATAGTTATGGAAATTTAAAACCACCTTTTGAACTTTTCAAATATTTTAATTCGAATGGCAAAGTGGATATATTTTATACTTATGAAAACAAACAAAAACTTAATTCATATAACTGTGGTCAACTATCCCTAAAATTTTTTCAAAGAAATATATAAACTCATTATTTGTTGTAATATCTCATTCATAAATAAACTGCAATGTCCACCACAATTGCCATATCAGCAAACAGTTCTGTTTTGTCTGCTGATTTTAATCCGCCCATATATTTAGAGGATGGAAAACAATATTACCTGGGTTTAGCTGATTTTGAAACGTTTACGACTATTCCCAATATAAAAGAAGGATATAATAAATTTTATATAGATAATAAAGTAATTGTTATTCCCGACGGAACTTATGACATTACAGATATAGAAACATACATAAGAGAAAGTATAGAAGATTTATTTCCGAATGAAAAATTTTTTTTTCTTTTAAAAGCAAATGTTAACACTCTAAAAACTTTTTTAATGTATAGTAGAAAAATTGATTTTACCAAGGAAGATTTGATAGGAAAAATGTTGGGTTTTAATAGCAGGATACCAAAAGCTATGGAAGAGGAAGAATCAGATAATGTTGCAAAAATAGTTAAGGTGAATGCTATTTGTATTTATTGTAATATTTGTGTCGGTTCTTACAGTAATGGTAAACCTGTTCATATTATTCACCAGTTTTATCCAACTGTAGCTCCAGGCTATAAAATGGTGGAATCTCCTTTGCCTATTTTATATTTTCCAGTTAGCGTCAAAGCAATTAACAATATAACCGTTAAAATAGTTGATCAAGACGGAGAACTTATCAGTTTTAGAGGAGAAACTATAACAATAAGGTTACATTTACAAGCTAGTGACATATAAAATGGTTGTTAGATATAATAGAGCCCTTGGAATGAGACTTGCACCTACCACTATCAACAAAGTTAAAACTTATAAAAAGAAAAAGACTAAACAACAGTTCAGTATCAAATCCAACACCAACAAGGTAAGACGAGATAATCGTAAATTTCTCACATCTTTGGGTTTCACTGTTTTAAAATAATGAACATGTTAAACGTAAACGAAAAGCTTTATGTAGACAATTCCATCGTTAGTTCAGAGCTTCACACATATCAACCATATATTTCTTCAAAATTCAATTACAATGATGAAATAAGGATCCCAATTCAAGAACTCGATGCTTACACTCTACCATCAGATAATTTACTTTATATCGAAGGAAAATTAACTAATACAGAAGATAAATATAAGAAAGAATTGCTATTTATTAACAATGGTATAGCCTTTTTGTTCAGAGAAATCCGCTATGAACTAAACGGAATTACTATAGATTCAATAAGAAATGTTGGATTAGCATCAACCTTAAAAGGTTACCTCTCCCACAATACCAACGAAAGTTTAAAACTGGAAAATGCAGGTTGGTTCCCACATCGAAAAGAAGGTGATAAAATTTTAGTTGATAATGATGGAAAATTCTCCGTTTCCATACCACTAAAAATGCGTTCAGGATTTTTTGAAGATTACAGAAAAATTATTATGAATATGAAACAGGAATTAGTTCTTATTAGATCAACTGATGATTTAGATGGTGTTATCTTCAAAGAAGATCCGGCACACCCTGTTAGTCCTCCTAACACTCCATTGTTTACTTTCGATAAAATTTATTGGAAAGTTCCTCACATTCTAGTTGATATGCCATAACAACTTGCTCTATCAAAAATATTAGAATCAAATAAAGATATATTGATAGGATTCAGGAGTTGGGAACTTATTGAATATTCTTCTCTAACCGAAACACATGGCCGGTAAAAACAACTAGTAAACTAGAAGCTCCTCGTCATGTTGTGATTGGCTTTCAAGAAAACAGAAAAGGAAAAATTGCTAAAGATATGAGCAAATTTGACAATATTACCTTGTCAAATATTAGAGTATTT